>CM038792.1:117210198-117842261 GCA_021764765.1 Vicia sativa | reverse complement strand
AGAGTCTTGGTGGAAAAAGATATGCTTATGTTGTTGTGGATGATTTCTCTAGATTTTACCTCGGATAAACTTCATCAAAGAAAAATCGATGTGTTTGATGTTTTAAAGAATTATGCAAGACATTTTAGCAGGGGAAGCGTCGATTGTCGAATAAGTAGTTGATCATGGAAAGGAACCCCGAGAACAAAGAAGTTTGATGAATTTCGGCTCTCAAGGAATCAACCATGAGTTTTCTCTCCTATAACCCCTCAACAAAATGGAGTCAGTGGAAATGAAAATAGGACTATACAGGAATCTTCCGAGCAATGATTCATGCTAAGAAACTTCCTATCCATTTGGGTAAGCTCAACACAAATTGCTATGTTCACACAGGTCACCTTAAGAAAGGGAACATCTTCCACCCCGTATGAAATATGGAAAGGAAGAAACCCATCTGAAATATTTCCATGTTTTGGCAAGAAATGTTATATTCCCGACGCATCGTGCTCAAAGGAGAAAGATGGACTCTAAAAGTGATGAAGGCATTTTCTCGATACCTACAAACAAAGCAGCACATAAGAGTATTCAACTCCCGGACTAAAGTTATGATGGAGTCAATTAATGTCATAGTTGATGATCACCACTGTGAAAACAATGTCACATGATGTTGAGACATTGTTTGAGACATCACCACAACCGTTCGATAAGGATGATATGCTTATCCCTACTTCTCCAAAATCCAACCAGAGGAAGCTAACAAAGATCCTTCCATCGTAATTCGAAGATCATCCAAAAGAACTCATCATTGAGATCCCAACCGTGGTGTCATTACAAGATCCATAGAAATTGTCTCAAACTTTGCTTTGTGTCTAAGGTTGAGCCAAAGAATGTCAAAGAGGCTCTGGCGATGAATACGGATTCGAGCAATGCAAGATGAATTGAACCATTGAACAACATGAAGTGTGGGAGTTAGTTCCTAGACCGAAGGACAAACATCATTGGAACAAAGTGGATCTACAAGAACAAATCTGATGCAGAAGGGACTGTCACTAGAAATAAGGCAAGACTTGTTGCTCAGGGATACACCCATCAAGGGATTGATTTTGATGAGACTTTTTTCATGTAGCTAGACTAGAATCAATCAGGGCTACTACTAGGGTTGCTTGCATTTTGAAATTCAAATTGTTTGGGATGGATGTGAAAAGTGCCTTCCTAAATGGCTACTTGAAGGAGGTATATGTAGAGCAGCCTAAAGGATTTGTGGATCCAAATTTTCCTGATCATGTCTACAAGTTGAGGAAAGCCCTATATGGTCTGAAGCAAGCTCCTAGAGCTTGGTATGAAAGGTTGACCAAGTTCCTTACTAACAAAGGATATAGGAAAGGAGCCTTGGATAAAACACTCTTTGTCAAGGATGAAGGAGGAAAGATAATGGTGGCTCAATTTTATGTTGATGACATAGTATTTGGAGGAATGTCAGACACAATGGTGAGACATTTTGCCAACCAAATGCAAGCTGAGTTTGAAATGAGCCTCATGGGAGAATTGACTTATTTTCTTGGACTGCAACTCACACAGATGGAAGACTCAACATTCCTTTCACAGAGCAAGTATGCAAGGACTATTGTCAAGAAGTTTGGAATGGAGAATGCCAGCCATAAAAGGACTCCTGCTCCCACTCATTTAAAGTTGTCCAAGGACACAAGTGGAGAAAATGTTGATCAAAGTTTGTATGAAGCGTGATAGAAGCTTGTTGTACTTATGACCCACAGACGACATTGCATTTGGGGTATGCAAGATACCAAGATGAACCTAAAGTAAGTCACATCAACCGAGTTAAAAGAATTCGAAGTATGTGAGGAACTTGCAATTATGGTATCTGTATTCTCATGGATGTGAACCAATTACATCGCTATTGGATGCTTGATCAATGGTAATGTCGATGATAGAAAAAGCACTTCTGGAGGATGTTTCTTCTTGGGGAACAATCTTGTTTCTTGGTTCAGCAAGAAGCAAAACTATGTGTCTTTGTCCACCGAGGTGAATACATAGTTGGTAGCGCTTGTTCTCGATGGTCTGGATGAAGCGATCTTGATCGAGTACAATGTCACACAGGATGCCATGACATTGTACTGTGACAACCTGAGTGCAATTAATATTTCAAAGAATCTTATACAACACAGTAGGACTAAGCACATTGATATTAGACATCACTTCATCAGAGACCTTGTGGAAGAGAAAGTGATTAAATTGGAACATGTAGCCACTGAACTTCAACTGGCTGACATTTTTACTAAAGCTCTTGATGCTAGTCAGTTTGAGAATTTAAGGGGCAAAGTGGGTATTTGTCAATATGAGGAATTGTAGCAATTAAGATTGCTCACAACAAGGAATGGGAGAGACTTTTTTCATTTAATTCTAAGTGGAGTAATTAATTATTTTCTCCTTGTTTTTCAAAAGTCCAAGAAAAGGAAGAGGCATATATATATTTCAGTTTCTTCTTTTGAAAGTCTCTACTACCATTTCATCAACAAAAACTCTCAAGCTCTTTGTGATAATCGTTTTGCCTTCCTCCTTGTTGATTCCCCTATAAAGAATGTTGTTAATCCCTCTGTTCCAGTCACTGAAGTGTGTGATGATGATACTTTTAATGAAACCCCTGTTGTTAATGAAGATGACATTTTTTATGGTATTCTTGAGGAATCCCCATAAAAGTGTACCTCTGTTAAATCCCCTGCGAAACCTGCTGACTATATCTCTGATAGTATCTTAGAAGAGACTCCAGAGAAACCAAGTGCTGATAATCTTGAAAGGTCTCCAGTTAAAGATTCTGAGAATTTAGTTGAACCCCCTGTCATTGACTTAGATGAAGAATTCTCAGACAATGACCTCATTGCCAATGTCAACCCAAGCATTGCAAAAAGGATGATGAGAAGGAAGGGAAAACAGGCTGCCTCACAGAGTCCTGTTAAAGAAAAGGTTGCTGAAGATGTGTATAAAGCTGAGAAGAACTCCAAAGTTGGACCCTCTATAAAGAAGAGTAGGGTAAAAACTGTTGGTGGTGGCTCTAGACCCAAGAGGACACCAATTGTGAAGAAGAGGAAGGTACCTGAACCTTCAGAGTCTGATCAAGACTCTGAGTTTGATGTTGAAATGAATGTCACAGACATTCAACCAAGGAAGAAGCCAACTCTTGGGAAACTGCCCAAAGTGCCTGAAGTGGCCATTGACAACATTTCATTCCATCATCCTGAGAATGCTGGGAGACGGAAGTATGTGTGCTTGAAGAGGATTGCTCTGGAAAGGGAGCTACATAAGAGTGCTCTTGAGTGCAAAGAGATTGTTGATCTGATTAAAGAGGCTGGCTTAATGAAGACAGTTGTGAGCTTCTCAAACTGCTATGATGTGTTGGTAAAGGAATTCATAGTGAATTTGTCAAGTGGTTGTGGTGATGGGAGGTCTGCAGACTACAAGACTGTGTATGTAAGGGGGAGAAAAGTAAAGTTCTCTCCAAGTGTGGTCAACAGATTCCTGGGGAGATCAGATGATGCTCATCCAGAGCTGGATGAAACTGACAACCAAATGTGTCAAACTATCACTGCTAAGCAAGTGAAACATTGGCCTCTGAAGGGAAAACTCACAGCCAGTAAGCTGAGTGTCAAATTTGCCATCTTGCACAAAATAGGTGCTGCTAACTGGGTTCCAACTAATCACAAGTCAACCATCTCTATGGACTGGGCAGATTCATATATGCAGTAGGTACTCAAGCAAAATTTGACTATGGAACCTACATCTTTGAGCAAACCCTCAAGCATGCTGAAAGCTATGCAATCAAAGGACCAATAGCCTTTCCCTCCCTCCTGTGTGGAATTATAATGGATCAATATCCTGATATTCTGGTTGAAAGAGATGCGCCGAGCCCTTGCTCTTGGATTTCACTACAAGCTTTTTCAAGGAAGACATGTCCCGACATTGTCATGACATCTAGTGAGACAACCAATGTCAAGGCAACTTCTCGAAGGAAACAATTTGAAAGCCACCTGCAAGAGCTTGAAGCCAAGAAGCAAAGCCTTGAAGAACCGATCTCAACTTGAAAAGGAGCAGGACATAGAGGTTGAGGATGAAAGGTTAGATGGTGATGCTGATAATGATGTTCAGATGGCTGGAGCTGAAGGAAGTTCTGAAGATGCTTCCTTTCATAGTGTCTCTTCAGGAGAAGAGAGCACTTGAGATGGAAGCTTTAATTGTTGTTCCTTATTTCATTTTATTGCCTTGATGATTAACTTTGTTCGTTATTTCCCTATTTGTTTTGGATGATTGTATTAATTTGACAGAGTTGTAAACTTAACTGTGATGGTACTTTCTTTTATATATGATGAAAGTTGGGGCATTTGTACTGGTTCCTTTGGCCCTTTTGAGGCTAAAAAGGGGAGAAGTATATGTGGGCAATTGGGGCAACTGTATGAAAAATTATGGGTAGAATTTATCTTCTCTAGGATCTGGTTTTTAAAGCTTAGGATAGCTTAGAACTAGTCTGTTTTTCTTCTACTGCATGGGTACTCTGGTGACTTAAGTTGTTTTAGCCAAAAATGTGCCAGAGGGGGAGTTTGTTAGTGTTTTAAGTTAGCATTATTTTTTGGTAAAACTAGACTATAGCAATGTCTTGATAAATGTCATGACATTCAGAGTTTGAAGATAATTCCTACATGACAAGGATGCTTAAGTACAGCTCAGATCTGGAAGCAAGTACTGTGCTGGAAATTCTGCAGAAGTTTTACTGATGTCATAACAGATGTTATGACATTCTGTGTGACATTTATCGCATGAATCTTTCCTGAGATTTTTCAGGAAGTTTGTTGAGCTGTTTTATTATTGTTATATGTTATTAGATTACATGCTCACGTGGCTAAATTGGTTAATCTTAGTTAAACCTACATTGGGTGTTGAAAAGACTAAGTTTTTAGGATTAATTAAGTGAACCCTAGCTATCTTTATGGAAGCCCAAAACTGAAGTTTCAGGACTGCTTCTATAATAGGAAAAGATCCCTTACTCTGCTGCTGCGCCTCTTGAACTGTATTGAAGATTTAGCAGGTTGTATTTTGTGTAATTCTAGTTACTCTTGTGAGCCAAGCAACTATCAATTGATAACTGCCTTGGACTAGGATTTGGTTGTAAGGGTAGTTTATCACTCAAAGCTTTGAAGCACGAGTGTTGTGTCTCTTGATTAAAGCTTTGAAGCAAAATCAAGTTTGTTTATTGAAGAGTGTCTTCACAATTCAATTAATCAACAGGTTGATATCATCGCTATGATTGAGGGAGTGAGTAGGAACTCGGTCTAAGTAGGACTTAGATTGAAGTTGCATTGGGTAGGTTTTAAGTGAAGGAGATAAACTGGTTGGTTTATTCCTGAATTAATTCTACTAATAGTGAATTTCCTCCACGGCTTGGTAGCCCCGGATGTAGGTGTAGTTACACCGAACTAGGTAAACAATTTATTGTGTTCTTTACTTTGTTTGAATTTTGTGTGAATTGTTAGCAGTGTCGAATCGTGTCATAACATTCTATGTGACATCACGTATCTGCTGCCAGGAATTTCAGTATCCCCAATAGAGTCGCCAGTTATGTAACACGGTGGGAAAATTGACTTGTTTGTTTTGCTTTTTATTGAAAATATTATAGATAGCAAGAGTCGCCACTGACTTTTCTTTTATCCAATAAAGGGAAGGTGAAAAGAACAGGAAAAGACATTCGTTAGATTCTGAGTACGGGAAGCAATTATGAAAAGGGAAGGTATTAGCACTCTTTCCGTCCGTAGTTATCTACGGGATCTTAGCTGCTTGGCCCACTCTGAAAACTTGCTTTATGTGTTTGTGTATTTTGAAAAGTATTTTGAAAAGACATTTCGCTTTGACTTCGTAATGATTCTCGTTAGAATGTATATGAAGTGTTCAGAAATTTTTGTTTGAAAAATGTTTAACTTTGTAATGATTCACGCTAGAATGTATACAAAGTGTTTGAAAAGAGTTTTTGAAAAGTGTGAGGTGTGAAAAAGTATTTTGATTGGATCAAGAAATAGAGTCTTATTTACCTACTTAGAATGGTCGTTTCCATGTTATTTTCCTTCTCCTTCATAATAAAGCTATCCATACCATTAGTTGATAGGTAACTTTATTCGTTTAAATGTGAAGGGACAATCGAAGGGCCATCGTATGGTCATCGAAGGCAACATGTAGGGATGCCTTAGCAATTTGTAGGGACGATCATCACTTTTCGTAGGCAACAACCGAAGGACGAGATCATATATCCATAGGCAACATCAAGGTTCATCGAGGAACTATTATCATTGTACGGAAGGACCTATGATGATGTTATTCGTAAGTGTCTTTGCTAATGGTATCCCTACGTTCGAGGGAAATTACTGTTGTATTAACAAGAGAGGATACCCTAAGGGGGGTGCAAGTTTGAAAGGTGTGTTCAATTCAGATATTTAGTCTTGGAAATTAGGGTTGTCTAATATTCGTTTTTAGTCTTGCCATACAAACCCTAGTTACTAAAAATTAAGCAGTTAATATGTAGAGAAAAGTAAAGGTGCAGAAAGTAAATGACCTACGCTATTACATGGCTTTCGGGCAGATACATAATATAATTGCGGAAAGTAAAGGCAGAAAATATAAATCTACGCTATTACAGAATAAACCTTGCGTCCTATACATCGTTTCTAGAATTGTAAATGCGGAATAGTAAACAAATAATCAGAATAATAAGAAAAATGTTAGTGGAAATGTTTAGGAAATTAGTAAAAATGTTTTTAGGGTTAGTAAACCTAATTACAAGAAAGAAAACATTTTTTTGGAATTTTGTGGATTGATTTTAATTAGAAAAATAATTAAAAGTTAATTTAAATGGTTAATTAACAATTAATTAAAATAAAATATTTTTATGTCATAAATAAAATAAACATTTTTCTAACCTAATTCTGAAAATAAAATATTTTTTGTGATTTTCGTGGTGTTTTAGAAAATATTTTAATAGAAATTAATTGAAAGTAGGAAAAATAAGAAAAAAAACATGTTAGTTTGCAAAGTTAAAAATATATGGGGTAGCCATGGATCGAACCCCTTCCCCAAGGGTCAAACGCGCGCATCCTTGCCAACTGAGCTACATGTGTTAGTTGTTAGTAAATGAAACAAATAGGATATATATGAAAACGAAAAATTTGAAAATTAATTAAAATCAGAAAGCGTGGCAGGAGTTTTCATTTTCTGATGTGGCAGGGCTTTTTTACGTACGGACTTCGTTCGTCGCTACAACCTATAGTGAGGGCTTCGTTCGTCACTATCACATCTTTAATTTTTAAAATCAAGAGTACGTGATATAAATTCAAAGTAAGACCATGGCTCAATTGCAATCAAGCTCCTGAACATGATTTGAAGCTTGGAACCCTAGCAATGGTGGATTCATGTACCTGTACTCAAATTTAAATCGAACAATACAGAAAGCTTCGAAATGGCATCAGGAACACAAATATATAATCAAATCATGTTAAAAGTGCATGAATCATTGAAATCGATTTTAAAATATGAAGAATAAACCGTGATGTGCAATTTCGTGTTTCTGGATGTATGGAGGGCTTATGAACGTCTGGAATGAATCAATGAACACCAAGGAATGTGTTGAGATGCTTGGAATTGATTGAATTGAGCTAAAACCCTGGCTGCAAGTTGCTTGTGTACCACGGTTTTTAAGCATGGCTAGGGTTATTTTGCCTTCAATAATTCGTCCTCTAGGGTTTAGGAACCTTGTGAATATATAGATGATGGAATTATGTTAAGAATTGAGAGGAAAATATATTCCAATCATTGTGAAAATATTTGATTCTTAAATCTTTATAATTTGCATCAAATGTTTCCAATCTTGTACCAATCTCATGCCAATCATATATTTTTGAAATTTTCAGCTATGATGAGTATCTTTGACCTCAAGAATGTCAAATATTCAGCCTTGCATCATTTGATTTGATTTTGGTATTTTATTTTAATTAAAATTAGATTTAAATGAATAAAATCCAAAAATAAATGATAATAAAATAAAGGAGGAGTTCCATTGGTCTTAGAGGTCATGGGTAATCTCAAGAATAAATTTGTATCACAAAAACATAGGCCCATTTGGAAAAAAATTGATTTTGCTAAGTATTCCTCTTCATGCACCTCTCCAAAAATGTCAAACTTATACAACTTGTATCTTGCTCAATTTTCAATATTTTTTAGCGTTCTTGGACTTTTTAAAAATTTAAATATGTCCTTTAAACACTCATTTTGGTTTCATCTTCTTACAAGTTTCTATGTTCATACACACTTATTTGCAAAAAGATAACTTTTTGTTGACTTTAAGAAGGACCTATAATGTCTTGATTCATAACTCTCAAATGAAGCATTTTTTGCTAAAGCTTGTGAGACATTAAGTTGTAGATAATTGAATTCTATTTAAAATGAGCTTTGGATGAAGGATTTCTGATAAAGTATGTGAAAATTATGCCTGGTCAAAGTTCTGTTGACTTTTTGTCCAAAAACCATAATTTAGAAACTTTGAATTTTGATCAAATCTTGAGTTTTCTTGATGACTCATGATCAACCCTTGTTCAAATGATGAAAGTGACTTCAAAATCCTGATGTTGACCAAAAATGATGAAGTTTGACTGTATGTTGACCACAATTGAGTTTTTGTCCAATACAATTAATTTTTAACCATATGAGCATTTGACTGAGCAAACTTGAGCTGTGAGACTTGAAACTTGACATGGTAATACCTTTAGAAATATGAGGAGGTATGATGACCACTAGAGGCATTAGAACTCATATTTGCTTGAGAAAAGCAAAACTCAAGTTGTGGGTTGAATGCTTAGGAGAGGACATGTCTGGTCAACCCTTGAGGAACTCTTGAATATAGAGACGTGGAGTGTCTTGAGAAAAAGGAGGGAAAATTTTGGGGAATAATAGCATGGCAAAATGGGTGGCCCGCATTGCAGGGAATACACCAAATCGTTTATGTTGGATAAAGGGGGGTCGCCTCAACCAAATCTGACACGAGCACAAGATGAAACAGTAAGACAATTGGTGCTAAGTAAGGCGAGACGGGAAATGGAGGCCCAAATGGCGGTAATGAGGCAAGAACAAGAGCAACAATTGGAGATCATGCAGAAGAGACAATATGATATGGAGGAGCAGATGCGACGATTTATGCAAGGTGGTGGAAATCCAAATGTTCTTGATCAAGAGTCGGAGGATGACGAAAACGATGATTTTGATCTTGATAATTATTCGGGAGAAGATGCCCTGTAAAAACACTATTTATTCTGTTCATATTTTGGTAAATTTTAATAGAGTTGAAATCTTGGATTTGAACTAAAATGATTCTATTTATATATGTTTAATAAAAAAATCTCCAAATTTTATATCTTATGCAAACTGTAAAAAAAAAATGCAATAACATACTATAAAAATTCTAAACTATAACCCTACAAATATAAAATCCACAATAACATTTTATTTCAAATATAAAACTTTGACATTTAATTGCAAAAAGTTGTACTAAATTAATTAATTATGGACATTTTACTTATCTGAAATATGATAAGATTGAAATTTGGGTGAGAGTAGCGTAACATCTATTGGAATGAGTATAATTTCGAAGATCATTCGTTTATGGGAACTGTATTGGAAGGTGATGTATCTCACACTAGTTTCACATTATAAGATAAATAGTTTGATTGGAGATCGTCCATCTGACTTTGAGCATATTTTTAGAGCAAATGGGCATAGATTGAATATTTTTAGAACTTTTTGCTTATAGTTTGTTGTTTTCGACTTTTAACCTTCTTTTTTATTTAAAAAAACTAACCCCGTCTAACCTTAATCGAAGAATTTATTTTATCATCTCCCAAATTTAAATTAACATGCTAAAGTAGTATTTTTAGATTGAATTTTTGTGTACCTAAGAGTATTTATAGAATTTTTTGAGTTAATACGTTTTTAATAAAATTTTGAAAAAAACAGCAGTAAAAAATCATATATTGTTTTAAAAGATTTATGATTTATATTGAAGTAATTCCAAAAACCTACAAAACATTTTGATAAATAGAATGGTATTCAAAAATATTGTCTAAGTACGAACTATCAATTTTTTAAAATAATTCAAAAAATATTGGATTTATCAAAAAAATTGATACGTGAAATTCATTTTTTTAAATCGATGAAAACCTATCAAACTTTATAAGTATATTACTAAATGTTTTAATTTATATCACATTTTTATCAACGGCGCAAAAAGAGAATCAAGTTGTAACTAAGCCCAACATAAAAATCTATCAAAATTAATGATATTTTTTAAATAAAAAAAATTGCTTAAATGCTATTATTAAAAATATCATTTCACTGCAATACTTATATACACTGTATATTTAAAAAAAATTAAATTATAAATCAATATATCCTCTGTACCCTAAAAAAATATTTGTTATAGACTTTAATTTATTTTAATTAAATTAAACGTTTACGAACATTTTCATCTTTTTTGATTCTCATATTTTAAAATGTTATTTTATAAATGGTAGAACATTAATTATTTTTTCTCCATTACATAAAATAATTATAATAATTGTGCATAAATTTTTTAACTAAATGAAAAATTCAGATAATTATTATGTTTCAAACATTTCATTTTTAGAATACAACAACGTTTTAAACTTTCTAAAAATTAAAATCCAAAAAATAATAATCGGGATATTTTAGAAAAAATACTGAAAATGAAAATGAGATTATAATTAAATAGTAGTTATATTATTCTGTACTTTCACTTAATTTTCTTAAAATGACTAAATAAGGGAATTATTAAGTATATTTTCTTAATAAAAGGATTACTAAATAAATGTAATAAATAAACCTAAATTATTGAACAAAATTTTACTTGAAACATTAGCTTTTCCATGAGTTTTCATCTTTCTCATGGGAAACATTTGATTTTCCGTGAGTTTTCATCTTTCTCATGGGAATGTTTCATAATGTGTTAAATACTATAGATACATGTAACTCAGATGAGTGCATTCACAATATTTTGATTACTCTCAAAATAATAATAAATCTACTTAACAAAATTTTATAGATTATTATAAAAATACCCAAGCATCCCTTAAAAATAAAACAGACAAAGCAAATAGAAAGCAGCAAAGTAATCTTATAGCCCTAAGGTACCTTCTCTTTAGGTAGTACCCCAAACAGAGTCGTTAGTTCTGTAATACGGTGGAAGAACTGACTTGTTTGTTTTGCTTTTTATCACAAATGTTGCGGATAGCAAGAGTCGTCACGGACTTTTCTTTTATCTGATAAAGGGAAGGTGAAAAGAACAGGAAAAGACCTTCGTTAGATTCTGAGTACGAGAGGAAATTATGAAAAGGGAAGGTATTAGCACCCTTTCCATCCGTAGTTATCTACGGGCTCTTAGTTGCTTAGCCCACTCTGAAAACTTGCTTTATGTGTTTGTGTATTTTGAAAAGTATTTTGAAAAGACATTTCGCTTTGACTTCGTAATGATTCTCGTTAGAATGTATACGAAGTGTTCAGAAATGTTTGTTTGAAAAATGTTTAACTTTGTAATGATTCACGCTAGAATGTATACAAAGTGTTTGAAAAGAGTTTTTGAAAAGTGTGAGGTGTGAAAAAGTATTTTGATTGGATCAAGCAATAGAGTCTTATTTACCTACTCAGAATGGTCGTTTCCATGTTATTTTCCTTCTCCTTTAGAATAAGGCTATCCATACCATTAGTTGATAGGTAACTTTATTCGTTTGGAAGTGAAGGGACAATCGAAGGGTCATCGTATGGTCATCGAAGGCAACATGTAGGGATACCTTAGCAATTTGTAGGGACGATTATCACTTTTCGTAGGCAACAACCGAAGGACGAAATCATATATCCGTAGGCAACATCAAGGTTCATCGAGGGACTATTATCTTTGTACGGAAGGGACTATGATGATGTTATTCGTAAGTGTCTTTACTAATGGTATCCCTACGTTCGAGGGACATGACTGTTGTATTCGAAAGGCAACAAGAGAGGATACCCTAAGGGGGGTGCAAGTTTGAAAGGTGTGTTCAATTCAAATATTTAGTCTTGGAAATTAGGGTTATCTAAGATTGGTTTTTAGTCTTGCCATACAAACCCTAATTACTAACAATTAAGCAGTTAATATGTAGAGAAAAGTAAAGGTGCAGAAAGTAAATGACCTACGCTAATACATGGCTTTCGGGTAGATACATAATATAAGTGCGGAAAGTAAAGGCAGAAAATATAAATCTACGCTATTACAGAATAAACCTTGCGTCCTATACATCGTTTCTAGAATTGTAAATGCGGAATAGTAAACAAATAATCAGAAAAATATGAAAAATGTTAGTGGAAATGTTTAGGAAATTAGTAAAAATGTTTTTAGGGTTAATAAACCTAATTACAAGAAAGAAAACTTTTTTTTGGAATTTTGTGTATCAATTTTAATTAGAAAAATAATTAAAAGTTAATTTAAATGGTTAATTAATAATTAATTAAAATAAAAGAAAAATAAAATATTTTTATGTCATAAATAAAATAAACATTTTTCTAACCTAATTCTGAAAATGAAATATTTTTTGTGATTTTTGTGGTGTTATAGAAAATATTTTAATAGAAATTAATTGAAAAAAGAAATTGAAAATAGGAAAAATAAGAAAAAAAACATGTTAGTTTGCAAAGTTGAAAAATATATGGCGTAGCCATGGATCGAACCCCTGCCCCAAGGTTCAAACGCGCGCATCCTTGCCAACTGAGCTACATGTGTTAGTTGTTAGTAAATGAAACAAATAGGATATATATGAAAACCAAAAATTTGAAAATTAATTAAAATCAAAAAGCGTGGCAGGAGTCTTCATTTTTGCTGATTTGGCAGGGCTTTTTTTACCTACGGACGTCGTTCGTCACTACAACCTATAGTGAGGGTTCGATTGCAAAGTACGTGAATTTATAATTTTTAAAATCAAGAGTACGTGATATAAATTCAAAGTAAGACCATGGCTCGATTGCAATCAAGCTCCTGAACATGATTTGAAGCTTGGAACCCTAGCAATGGTGGATTCCTGTACCTGTACTCAAATTTAAATCGAACAATACAGAAAGCTTCGAAATGGCATCAGGAACACAAATATATAATCAAATCATGTTAAAAGTGCATGAATCATTGAAATCGATTTTAAAATATGAAGAGCAAACCGTGATGTGCAATTTCGTGTTTCTGGATGTATGGAGGGCTTATGAACGTCTGGAATGAATCAATGAACACCAAGGAATGTGTTGAGATGCTTGGAATTGATTGAATTGAGCTAAAACACTGGCTGCAAGTTGCTTGTGTACCACGGTTTTTTCAAGCTTAGCTAGGGTTATTTTGCCTTCAAAAATTCATCCTCTAGGGTTTAGAATCCTTGTGAATATATAGATGATGGAATTAGGTTAAGAATTGAGAGGAAAATATATTGCAATCAATGTGAAAATATTTTATTCTTAAATCTTTTTAATTTGCATCAAATGTTTCCAATCTTGTACCAATCTCATGCCAATCATATATTTTCGAAATTTTCAGCTATTGATGAGTATCTTGGACCTCAAGAATGTCAAATATTCAGCCTTGCATCAATTGATTTGATTTTGTTATTTTATTTTAATTAAAATTGGATTTAAATTAATAAAATCCAAAAATAAATGAAAATAAAATAAAGGAGGCGTTCCATTGGTCTTAAAGGTCATGGATAATCTCAAGAATAAATTTGGATCACAAAATCGTAGACCCATTTGGGAAAATTTTGATTTTGCTAAGTATTCCTCTTCATGCACCTCTCCAAAAATGTCAAACTTGTACAACTTGTATCTTGCTCAATTTTCAACATTTTGTTAGTGTTCTTGGACTTTTTGAAAATTTAAAGATGTCCTTTAAACACTCATTTTGGTTTCATCTCCATTTAAGTTTCTATGTTCATATACACTTCTTTGCAAAAAGATGACTTTTTGTTGCCTTTTAGAAGGACCTATAATGTCTTTATTCATAACTCTCAAATGAAGCATTTTTTACTAAAGCTTGTGAGACATGAAGTTGTAGATAATTGAATTCTATTTAAAATGAGCTTTGGTGGAAAAATTTCTGATAAAGTATGTGAAAGTTATGCCTGGTCAAAGTTCTGTTGACTTTTTGTCCAAAAACCATAATATGGAACTTTGAGTTTTGATCAAATCTTGAGTTTTCTTGATGAGGCATGACCAACCCTTGATCAAAGGATGAAAGAGACTTCAAAATCCTGATGTTGACCAAAAATGATGAAGTTTGACTGTATGTTGACCACAGTTGATTTTTTGTCCAATACAACTGATTTTCAACCATTTGAGCAATTGACTGAGCAAACTTGAGTTGTGAGGCTTGAAACTTGACACGGTGATACCTTGAGACATATGAGGAGGTATGATGACCACTTGAGGCATTAGAACTCATATTTGACTAGAGAGAAGCAAAACTCTAGTTGTGGGTTGAATGCTTAGGAGAGGGTTTGTCTGGTCAACCCTTGAGGAACTCTTGAATATAGAGACGTGGAGTATCTTGAGAAATAGGAGGGAAAATTTTGGGGTATAATAGCATGGCAAAATGGGTGGTCCGCATTGCATGGAATACACCAAATCGTTTATGTTGGATAAAGGGGGGTCGCGTCAACCAAATTTGACACGAGCACAAGATGAAATAGTAGGACAATTGGTGCTAAGTAAGGCGAGACGCGAAATGGAGGCCCAAATGGCGGTAATGAGGCAAGAACAAGAGCAACAATTAGAGATCATGCGGAAGAGGCAATATGATATGGAGGAGCAGATGCGACGATTTATGCAAGGTGGTGAAAATCCAAATGTTCTTGATCAAGAGCCGGAGGATGACGAAAACGATGATTTTGATCTTGATAATTATTCGGGTGAAGATGCCGTGTAAAAACACTTTGTAATTATTTTCTTTTTAAATTTGCATTTATGTGAATTATTATAAATTTGAATTTATGAAAATTTTAAATTTGAATTATTAAAATTTTAAATTTTAAATTTTAAATTTTAATTTATTAGTTTTATTATATTAATATAATTATATAATTTTAGTTTATCAAATTTATTATATAAAATTTTATAATATGAATTTTATAATTATATAATTTTATTATATAAATTTTATTATATTAATTAATTAGTTTATTATATTTACAAAAAGATTATTAATAATTAATTTTTTAAAAAAAAGGTCATCTGTGGCGACGTGTATTATATACAAAATTGTGACATGTATTTCACGTCGCAACTAAATCTGCATTATGTCTGCCAGATCTGCTTTTAAAGCAGATGCATGTTCCCTATATAACTATGTTGCAATGTGAATACCACGTCGCAACTTTGTAACATGTATCCCACGTCGCAACAAGTTTGCCACTTGTTCCCCAGCGACATAATCTCTCAAGTCGCTGATTACGTGTTGCGACGTGATTTCTCAAATTGTGACGTGATATTCACGTCGCAACTTGGAGTCTTTTTTGTAGTGTAATGATCGGAGATATTTTTATTTGAGGAATCCTAAAGATGCTTTAATATTTAATTTTAAGTTTTACGAAGATTGTATAAATAATTTTAGTTAATACTGACTAAAAAAATTCAAAATCTATAAACAATCTTTACTTTAATACTTTTATCTGTTTAGAAAGAAACTGTATAACAATATGTTTGTAGCGATGAAGAAAAAAACTATTCTTTATTCAATCCTTTTAGATGTTCTATATTAAAAGAATCTTTAAAAAATGAAAATCATGTAACTATTCAAAAATTACATTATTGTCTAGATACATGAAAATGTTTATAATTTATTTAATCAATAAAGACACCATAAATAAAATTACTAATTTATATTATGAGAAAAAATTAAAAAAATATTATTTTTATAGATTCAATTTTTGTCTTTTTCCAATAAAATTTTGTTTGAAAATATAAATGAAATTTATATGCAAATGTGTCTGACTCATACTATTTATTCTGTTCATATTTTGATAAATTTTAATAGAGTTGAAACCCTGGATTTGAACTAAAATGATTCTATTTATATATGTTTAATAAAAAAATCTCCAAATTCTATATCTTATGCAAACTGTAAAAAGAAAAATGCAATAACATACTATCAAAATTCCAAAGTATAACACTACAAATATAAAATGCACAATAATATTTTATTTCAAATATAAAACTTTGACATTTAATCGCAAATAGTTGTACTAAATTAATTAATTATGGACATTATGTTCCCTATTTATGAGTAGTAAAAAATTAATGGTTTATAAACATTAGATTATTCATTCATTTAGTTTACAATGTTGTTATCTAGCTAAAACACGTGGGATGCCTACCTTGTTAAGATATATGGGTTTAGTAAGGGTTAACATCTATTGGAATGAGAATAATTTCGAAGATCAATCGTATATGGAAACTGTATTGGATGGTGATGTATCTCACACTAGTTTCACATTACAAGATAAATAGTTTGATTGGGGATTGTCCGTCTGATTTTGAGCATATTTTTAGAGCAAATGAGCATAGATTGAATATTTTTTGAACTATTTGCTTGTAGTTTGTTGTTTTGAACTTTTAACTTTTTTTTATTAAAAAAAACCAACCACATCTAACATTAATCAAAGAATTTATTATGTCATCTCCTAAATTTAAATTAACATGCTAAAGTAGTATTTTTAGGTTGAATTTTTGTGTACTATGAGTATTTATAGAAATTTTTTGAGTTAATACATTTTTAATGAAATTTATATGCAAATGTGTCTGGCTCACTATTTCTTCTGTTCATATTTTGGTAAATTTTAATAGAGTTGAAATCTTGGATTTGAACTAAAATGAGTCTATTTATATATGTTTAATAAAAAAATCTCCAAATTTTATATCTTATGCAAACTGTAAAAAGAAAAATGCCATAACATACTATAAAAATTCTAAACTATAACACTACAAATATAAAATCCACAATAACATTTTATTTCAAATATAAAACTTTGTTATTTAATGGCAAATAGTTATACTAAATTAATTAATTACATACATTATGTTCCCTATTCATGAGTGGTACAAAATTAATGGTTTATAAACACTAGATTATTCATTCATTTAGTTTACAATATTGTTATCTAGCATGGGGAAGCGTAACATCTATTTGATAAGGTTGAAACTCGGGTTAGGGAAGCGTAACATCTATTTAAATGAGATAATTTCGAAGATCATTCGTATATGAGAATTATATTGGAAGGTGATGTATCTCACACTAGTTTCACATTACAAGATAAGTAGTTTGATTGGGGATTGTCCGTCTGATTTTGAGCATATTTTTAGAGAAAATGAGCATAGATTGAATATTTTTAGAACTATTTGCTTGTACTTTGTTGTTTTCGACTTTTAACCTTCTTTTTTATTAAAAAAAACCAACCTCGTCTAACCTTAATCGAAGAATTTTATAATATCCCGTATACCCTTAAGTACTCTAAAGATTGTCAGTTGGGACAAACTGAGTTCCTAAATACTCTATTAGTTGTCAATTGTTGCTAGTTTTAACCAATAGAGAAATTAGTAAACTCGAAAGAGATTAAACATTTTAAAAGAGACTGACTTTTATTATTTAATACCCGGTGGAACATTTTAGTAACATTAATTATTGGTCAATTGCTCTAGTAGTAGGAAATATTATTGAATAAATATCATTTAGATATTTTTCCCTACCAACTTAAAATCCTAGCCATATACTTCTATCACTCTTTTTCTATCCACTCATTCCAACAACCCCTTTTTCATTTTTGGTCTTGTTATCAGAAAAACAAATTGAGTAATAGGGAGATAACGAGGGAAAGGGGAAAGAAATAACGGAGGAAGAAGAGCCATGGGCAAAGGTCGTCCACCTTCATTTTCATCACCACCTAACCATCTCATTTTCTCCATCAAATCTTCTTAAAATAAGGTGGGTTCTAGTTAGAAAATTTCTAGAAAAAACTAAGGTTTGGTTATATTTTTATGAACATGTGTTGTAGGTTTTATCCGCGAACAAATATTTTTAATTATCGATTCCACAGGGATTGGTGTATATTGTAGTCTTTCAATAGAAATGTGTATTTTAAGATGAAAGTAACCAAAGGGTTTGTTTCCTAATCTACTAGTAACATGAATTTCCAAACAAGTAACTAAATTAATCTTTTGAAAAGAGAGTTATGGTTTGGATTCAAGAGAGTTGGAGTTTGTTTTTAAATTATGGAAGCATGTCAAGATTAGTTTCATTGACCTAATTTCATACATATTCAATTAATCAAGTGATGAACATAGTAGATGATTTCTATAAATACATATCCTCTCAATCTTGTAGATTTCCCACCAAGATTGTGAATGTTATCATGTTAATCTTTGCATGATCCCTCACTACAACTATTGACATGATAAGCATTAAGTTCAATATTTGTAAACACTAACACACAAATCTATCTCTAGCATTTGTTCATTAGTGGATGAATATCCTAGGTCTACTTTTAAGTATTCTTTTCCAAGCAAGACTCAAAGCATAAAGATGAAGAACAAAGATATTCAACTATATTAATCATCAACCATGTTCATACACAAATGGATTAAAAGAAATACATACTAGTTAGATCAACTACCTCTAATCTTGACACAAAAAGAACTTAGCCACTTATTTCCATGGTTGCTTTGCTCTCAAGATTGTTGGTAGAGATGATGAACATGAGAAAATCAAGAAGAAAAACTATATTTTTTCTTTACAATTCTTGCCCTAATTTTACAAAGATGAAAAGTGATTATGATGAAGTTAAGTTCCACCCTCTTTACAAGCCAAAAGTCAGCTGGAAGTGATGGGTTGGTGGCCAAAAGGTGAAAGCATGGGTCATCCTTTTCGATTTTCAGACTGCGCTAAGCGAGGTTAAGTCGCGTTAGCGCTCATGCAATGGCGACCTGTAGCATGCTTCCTTCATCCAAAAGTTTCCTCAAAAAGAATCGTCCCAAAAGCTCTTCAAGAGTCCTTGAATCCAAGCTTGGGAGAATTAATCAATAAAAACCTACAATTAAAAGTAAACTAAGTTAAATAATATATTATGAACACAAACTAAATAAAAACCTAATTAAACCAAAATACTAGAAAAGTACTACTAATTAATTAAAAAGGGATTGTTAAGGACCACAAAATCATGTACAAAATAGCTACAATTTGGTCCTTAACAACTCTCCCCAACTTACTTCTTTGTTTGTCCTCAAAGAAAAGTCAATAATCTCACAATGCAAGAAGACACAAAATGCAAGCATGCAAACTCACACAAGAATGATGGTTCAAACTCGACATACCCGGCAAAAGCACACATCAATCGCTTCTTCGAAACACAACATGGCTATGAATTAAGTTCTAAACACAATATATCAACACATGTAACAAAATAAAAAGATATGTTCACACTTGAATCACCTAATCATTTCTTCAAAATTCATGAAGAACAAAATGCATATTTACAAAGGACTAAACACTCTCACTAATAATCATGCACATCCAGAATAATTCATGCATTCGTCGAAACAAGTTAAATGACGAAATGGAAACAAAGATCACTAAGGACTTTCAAGGTTATAACTTGGCTTAGGTTAGAAACAAGCGATATTTAAGTACAAGCCATTGAACAAATTGGGTTAAAGAATATGAAGAGCAATTCACAACTAATTCCCACTTTCTTCTTATTATTCACTACCTCTTTTCTTTTTTCACACAATGATCCTCTTTGTTCTTTTCTTTTGTTTTCTTTTCATATACAAATTTTCTTCTTTTGTATTTTTCTTTTCTCTATTCTTTTTCTTTCTTTAGGATCATTGTGTCATCAATTCTAGGTTATTTTTGATCCACCTCCCCAACTTCATTTATATCAATCCTTTTTTATTCAAGAACATGCTCTTCAAGGGTTAATTAACAAAAAGGGTTGGTATTCACAAACAAGAAAAATTTATAGAATGAATTATCATTGAATTTTCACAGATTATCAACAACTATTAAGTGGCCTACTTAACAATTAGTTGATTTGATAAATTCATCCTACAAATACTATTTAAGCTCAAAAGGGTTCACAAGGATTCACTCACTCACGGTTAGTTGAAGCCCTTTTGGAATTGATGGTTTTTCTCATAATGCACAAAAAATTGCCTTGATCATCTCTAAGTTTCCAAATTATCACAAACAAGTAAAGATTAAGCATGAATCACACGAGTTAACACAACTATTAGACACTCTATATTTGGTAAAAAGTGGAAGCTTCTCACCTATGTGGTTTAAGTCCTAATGATTCGAATGTGAACACAAATTTTTTTTGTACATGCCAAGATATTTTGCATAAAGCACAAATTTCATAGACATGTTATTATTCTACAAAACGGTTAAATATGTACCTTATTTATGGATTGAGTCGAGAATTTTATCATCACCATCACTTGGCTGAAACACACTTACTTGCTTTGGAGAACCGTTGAAAAATCGGACAAACCCAAAAGAAGTACATTTCAAAATAAATAACCTATACTCTAAAAATAAAAATAAAATAGAACAAAATAAAATAAAATAATACAACTAAAACAAACTAAAATAAAATAAAAGACACCCCAAAATGGTGTTTAAAAATAAAAAGTACTTAGGCTCCATGCCTACAAAATATCAATTGGAATTACAAGCCTATCCCCAAAATTGGATGGCAACCAACAAAATCCAGAAGTTTAAACTAAAATGCGAAAATAAAAACTAAAAACTAAAAGGTGCTGAAAGTAAAATAAAAACAAGAAAATAAAAGATCAGTCTGAAGCCTCGAGGATAGAATCTCCAGGAGACCCAGAATCAGAACCAGAACCAGAACTACCATCTACATCATCCTCACTTTGATCATCACCATCGCCCACCTCCTCCTCTACATTTGGCCCGACCCCGGGCCAACCAGCATAAGCACTAAGCTGCTTGCCCGTGCGAGTGAAGTGGTTCGCTCCCGGCTCTCTGATCTACATAGCAAGGTGCTCCATGCTCTCGTGCATAAACATGAATGTTCTCTGATGAGCGAGATGCATCTGCCGGTTCCATTCATCAGATGGACTGGCCTGAGGAAGTGCCGTAGAAACTGGTACAGCCTGGGCAGCAGAGTTATCATCCAGGGCTCTGCAATAACGATCACAATAAGAATCATCAATGATCCCATCAATAGTAACATGCCCCACAGCAGGAAAGACAACCTTCCCCCTTTTCAGAAGGCCCATAATCAACCCAGAATAAGTTAGGGCACACTTTATATGCTACCCCCTGGAGGTATAACTCACTGTGACCCTCTTCAGCTCATTTGCAATAAGCCGACCAAAATCAATTTGCTCCTCATCGAGCATATAAGCAATCAGGTCGGCCGTCTCCATGGGAATCGAAGATGTGTGGCTTCGAGGTCTCAGATTATACAGAGCCACACACATCAGTACTCGGGCACGAGTCTTCAGACTGGACCTGTTGAATTTTAAAGGTTGCCCAGCCCGGTTCAATTCATATGAGTGCCCAGACAAACAAAGTTTCCTCCGCGGCATAGCATGATCCCAATTCCCACGAGCCAGGTGGTCGTGGTAGATGTCTAACTGATCCTCTGGGGCTGTCCAGTTTATGCCCAGGTAGCTGTTGATGGCAGTGCGAGAGAAAGAAACCAACTTCCCCCTCACAACAGAAGTGAAAGGAAAGTCCTGCCCTTCGGCTGGAATGGCATTTGCATAGAACTCCCTCACAAGCTCGACATTCACCTTGGTTTGAGGCTCACAGAGAACACCCAAACCGTAGTTAGAAAGAATAGCATCGGGCGTTGCATAGTGGCCCTGCTCCCGGAGGCGGATAATGCGCTCAGTCCAAATGTTCCGCTCCTCGAGCTCTTTGTATCTAGCTTCCTGAGCAGTGTCATACCCCAAATTTTGACCTAATATATCACCTTACATTTGCATCATTGCATAACTAACAGTTCAGACAACATTAATCGGGTGTACCATTCACAGGTCAAAATTAGGGTTTCATCAGATTTTCATCTGATTCAAGAGCTAACCAATTAGGGTTTGAGATTTTCTCATCTTATTTGATCTATCTTGATCAAATCATCAACCTTCAATCCTCAGATATCAAATTTTCTCACAGATCAATCGAGGATCGACCAATTAGGGTTTTGATCGGGCATGAGAATTCTCTGACTTTTTGAACAAGAAATAACTTTTTTGGATAGAGATTGGTCATTATATCTTAGATACAACATCTTGACCTAATTTCTGGATTCAAAACATCATAGAGGTTCACAGAATTCATCAGTCGTTTTTGGTCAAATTTTTCAAAACAAAACTTTTTCCATCATCAAAATACTTCACATGATCCATCATGATCATAAAAAATCAAGAATTTGAAAAAGTCAACAAAAAGTCAAAAGTTTTTATACTTAGAAATTTTTCTAAGTGTTGAAATTTCTTACTTTTTCCAAACTTCAAGCCATTTTTTCACCAAGTTCCAATTGGAATTTGAAAAAACTCAAAACATGAAAGTTGTAGATCATGGAAAAATCTTTCCAAAATGTCCAAGAACTCTCAAATCCATGGAGTCTAGCTATACTTTTGAAATTGAAACATAAGGCTCCATGACACTTGATTTTCAAAGTCAAAACATCAAAATTATAGGTCATTTTGCATTTTTCTCTTCTAGAACCTTTGCCACCTTGCCAAGAGAGGATAGGACTGATAAAAATCAGTTGGATGTAATTATGATAGGATTGGATCAAGTTGAATTTTTAACCATGGTTAAAATGAAGGTTCCTTTTGCATTTAATGCCAAAATGACTACCTTGCCCTCTAAGGCAAGTCAAA
The DNA here is from genome assembly GCA_021764765.1 of Vicia sativa. NCBI lineage: Eukaryota > Viridiplantae > Streptophyta > Magnoliopsida > Fabales > Fabaceae > Vicia > Vicia sativa. The sequence continues at coordinate 117,819,257 of CM038792.1, read as the reverse complement.
TTTACCAATGGCCAAACCTTGCCTAACATTTTCAGAACTTGTTTGCCTATAAATGGATGTCTTTCTTGCCATTCAATGCACACCAAAAACATTGCAAAGTCATGCTTTACACTTCTTTCTTCAAAATCAAGTAACATAACCATTTTTGAGAAAACTTGCAACTTTCAAAATTCAATGGAAACATGATGAAATTTGGTGTCCAACATGTTTCATGATCATAATTAAACTTGTTCCAAGCTTAAAAATAACTTAATCAAAGCTAAAAATCAGAAATCATATGCCATGGTTTCAAGTTTCCAAAATTGCCATAACAATCGAAACTGAAGCTAGGCTGAATCAATTGATGTTGTAATCATCCATACACCTTCTCTATACCTCATAGACATGATCCAAAACAAGAACAACAACCTGTAACACTTCTAACCACGATTTCCAGTTTCGTTTTCAAGCTTGTGCAGGTGAACTTGAGTAGAGTAATCCAAGCATGCTCATGAAGTGCAGACCACTCATACACCATCCCTAGAAGCCGCTGGTGCTTAAACAATCAAGAAACAACAACTGGAAGCATCAAAATCCAGTTTTCGATTCTCATTTTTCCAGGTATGAACACGAACTTGGTTATCATGATTCCTTGATTCTTTTGACAAAACTCTTGGCCAATTGTTTTCTGCACTCATAACGATTGATAACCCTCAATAAAATCAAACAATCATCAACTACACATGATTTAATTTAAGATTTTCGTTTAGGGTTCATCATGTTCTTCGAAACCTAAATCATTCTAGACTGAATATAAATGAAATTAACAACCATATTCATGTTCGTGGTGCAAAATCGATCAACTTTGATGTTTACATCATTGAATTTCATGGAGAAACGAAGATTTTAGGTTGAATTTGGATTTCTGAAAATCAAAACACGAACCCAGGCTGCGCGCGTTCTTCATCTGTTCTTCATTTTTCAAATATTTAAAATTTCCAATCTTATGTTAACACGTGTGTGAGTCCACTAACACTTCAGCGCATTTGGCTCAGTGGTTCCTGGCTTGGTCTTAAGTTTTCTTGCCACGCGTCCCACCTCATGGTCATGGGTTCAAAACCCACCAAGACCATTCTTTTTTACAAACTTCCAATTTTTTCATGTTTTTTTATCAAACTTTCACAAATTTTTTTGACCAATCAAAACTTCTCATTTTGAGATGATTTTTTAAACACTTGTCAATAAATACATCTATTTTGTGATAATGCAAAAATTTTCAGAAAAAAACTTTCATCTGATTAAATTTTGATCGAGCCGAAAACGACGTTCTAAACACTTTTCAAACCTCCTTAAAAGGTGAATTTTTCAAGTTTTCGAATTCCGATTTTTTTCAAAACTTTTCATAAATGAACCTCACATTTAAAAACATTTTCAAATCATTTTTCAAAACATTTCATCAAACTTGCATCTTTTACCATGACCAATCCGATTCAAAACGATAAAACTGATTTCGTCTTCTCTCGAATTTCTCGATCGATCATGGGCCACCCTTATGGTGTAAGTCCCAATCCTTTATGTACATATTTAGTTTTACTTGTACATACTCAAATCATCATTGTTAATATTCAAACGTAAACAAATTTCTTTCGTTTTCATTCGTTTGTTTATACGCTGAATCCATTGGTTCTAAAGGAAGGTTTCTTCTGAGCGAAATTTCTTTTTGACCAATGGGCCTCCATCATGGTGTAAGTCCCATAACATTCTTTTATGTACATAATATTTCTTTGTACATATCAAAAACTTTCCAAACACATACAAATTTTTATCTGTACATAATACAGATACTTTTTTATACTCAAGTACAGACAAACTTCGATCGTTTGTTTTCACTTCACTTGTGTATACACAAACCAAACATTCTTTATGTACATACACAATCTTTTCCTTGTACATATCAAACTTTTATCTGTACATAATGAGATACCTTTACGATAAAACTTCAATCAATTATTTCCGTTTAAATGCATACAGTTTACTGAATACCATTGACATTGAAAGGAGCATTATTCCTGTGAAACTTTCAAATCAATGGGCCTCCTTACGGTGTAAGTCCCAACCCTCCTATGTACATCCATTCTTCTCTGTACATAAATACTGTTCGTGTACATATTCATTTCCTCGCAGATTCAAACTTGTGAATAATCAAGTTACGCTCGTTTTAAACGTTCGTTTCACAGACACTTGTTTATATTTCATGAACTGCTATAAATAAACATCATGCATTGTTTATATTTCCTTCATAAACTCCTGTGAATACATATCACACGCACACACCTGTTTATACAACCGTCTAATAATAACATAACAATTAGACTAATCAATAGGTTCCCCACAGTATAGCCTCCGCTTGGGCTTCATACAAGATAACTCATCCTCAATTGAGTTTAGCCTCCGCTTGGGCTTTATACAAGAAAATCCATCACCAGCATGGGCTAGCCTCCGCTTGGGCTTCATACAAGATATTTTTATCTCCAACAGAGTTTAGCTTTCTCTTGGGCTTTATACAAAGAAACTCTCCCCGCATAGTTAGCCTCCGCTTAGGCTTCATATAAGACAATACTCCCCTGTTGAGTCAGCCTCCTCTTGGGCTTCATTCAAAAGAACTCCTCATTGAGTTTAGCCTTCTCTTGGGCATCATACAATGAAAGAGACAGGAAATCTCTTAACAGCCTCCTATTGGGCTTCCAATACAAAGAATCACCCGCGCTAAGATAGAACCACGAAAGGATGGTTTCCGGTGAAATCACTTTCAAATTTCAGAGTAAAATTTCCCGGTGAAATTGCTCTTATTCAGAAAAGGATGGTTTCTCGGTGAAATCCCTTTCAAGCCAAAACCAGCCATACCCTATAGCTTCCTCTTGAGCTTCATACAAGGACCCTCGATGACCCTCGATGACCCTCGGAATGCCTCCTCTTGGGCTAACAATACAAGGACCCACGGGTTCTTAAAAGCATCCCTTTAATCCAATCAATTTCTCCTCGAGATTTAGACATCTATCATCTCTATGGAAGAAGTATCTCATCTATCACATCACATACAGTCAAAAACTTTTCAAAACTTTTCAAACTTTTTTAAACTCTTTTCAAACAAAAAACATCTATTAACAGTAAGTGGTAACGCTTGTACACTCAAGCAAAACACCCAATGCTTACAGTTAAAAGATTTAATCATCTTTTTCAAAACATCTTTCTTAAACATGTAAGTGGTAACGCTTGTACACTCAAGCAAAACACCTAATACTTACGACGAAAGATTTTAATCAATCAAACTTTTCAAAATGTATGTGATGAAATAGATTAGATACATTTTCATTAAGACGACATTTGCATCTGTTACTAACATCCGTTGCTTTCCACTAAGCATAAGTGGAACTACGATTGCTCGACTTTCTCAACATCCTTTTGAGAATACGAGGCACAAGGTCTCATCCTTGCCGAGCAAATTTCTATCTCCTCGGACCAAACAAACCATAGAACCTTGTAGATTCGAGCTACAAATGCTCGATTCCCACTAGGGATATGTATGGAAGATCCACAAATCTTTGCGAGCACAATAATAACAAAACCTAGAATCCCACACAATTTCTAAAATCCAAAGGAGAAACTTTCCCAATCATAGAAATAGCAATTAAAACACACAAACATATCAAGCGTATTCATATATAAAGCGTAGATAACTACATATATTTAGGGTGCTCCATCTATTCCTTTATATAACAATCCCCTTACGAATCTCCCGATGCGTTATGTCTAGTTTGCGCTAGTCGTTACGCATACCAATATCAATTGAGGGTATTTCAGCTTTCCCCTTTTTCATAATCATTAAATCATCTTTCTTGTGTTGAAAATAATAAAGCTTGATGCTTGCGGCATCTTTATAAACAAATCAAAAGATTTAAATCGTTGCGTACCAGAAGATCCGAACTCACGTTCGCATCCTCAGGCGCGTCACCTTTTAACGCGAACAAGCAGGCCCCCGGAAGTGATCTCCATCAAAAGGAAGTGACCGAGATGACCCGGCCCCGGCGGAAGAAACCCTTTGTCTTTTTGGTGCCATCTGAAAAACAACACGAAAATCAACAAAAATCGACACCGAAATGCCCGTTAGTGAAAATTCATGCAAACAGCAGTGCAAATCAACCAACCAAAGCATTAATACTAATCAGAAAACACAAAAACACAACAGAAGAATTTTTCAGAATTTTGACGCGCGTTGAGCGCTTCGATTTCGAAAAATTCTTTGAAATTTTCTCCACAAGAACAAGCCTACTAGCAGCGAAATGCCTATTCTAAGCCTTCTCTATCATCTAAACAACCTAATCCTAAGAGAAAAATCAAAAATTCCTAAACCTAGGTTTTCAAAATCTACCCTAAACAGCGAAATTAAACGAAATTGAAAGAAGAACAACATAGAGACACTTACTTAGATGCTTAGGATGGTGATTGGACAAAGAAATTCGCACGAACTTGTTGAATTTGTGGTTGAGGATTTTAGGATTTTTGAGAGATTGAAAAATGGAGAGGAAATAGTGAAAAAGGGTTTGAAATGAACCCTAACCTATTTAAAACGAACCAGGCCACCCAATGGGCCTCAAAAATCCAGTTTTGGAAAAAAAAAAATTTAAAATCTCCCAGACCGCGCTAAGCGCGACCCAAACCGCGCTAAGTGCGAAAGTTTCTGCCAGATGGGCCAAAATGCGCACTAAGCGCGATCTGCAGAATTTTGAATTTTTAGAAAAAACAACAAATTGACAGTTTGTACAAGTTAAAATGAGTGCAATGAAGAATACTTACAATGTTGGGGTGCCTCCCAACAAGCGCTTTGTTTAACGTCGGTAGAGCTCGACGGTTCGGAATGATCAAGGATCATTCAAGAAGATGACATCAACATCACGATTTGCTCCTCCGAAATTGTAAACCTCCTTGATTTCCTCCTCCGCCGCATCATTTCGGAAAACATCAAGTTTGTTCTTGGAATGCGTTGTTCCTTCAAAAAGATTGAAAGCAACCTCTTTATCTTGCACTCTCACTTTCATAATTCCATTGTCGACATCAATCATCATGCGAGCCGTCTTCATGAATGGTCTTCCAAGAATTAATGGTATATCTCGATCCTCCTTCATGTCAATTACCACAAAATCCATAGGAAACAAGTACATGTCCACCTTTACTACCATGTCTTTAACAACTCCATAAGGTGAAATGGCTGACTTGTCGGCTAGTTGCAAAGTCATTCTTGTAGACTCCATTCTAACATTCCCCAATCTTTTAACAATGGATAACGGAATTAAATTGATGATAGACCCTAGATCGATCAAGCCATTACCCTTGAATGTACCTCCAATGGCCATTGGCAACGTGACACTCCCCGGATCGAATTCCTTCACTGGAAGAGCTTGCTTGAGTATGGAACTACAATTAGCATCAAGTAATATTGTCTCCTTATCCTTGTGCCTCTTCTTCCTTGTGAGCATATCCTTCATAAATTTCACATATTTCGGCATTTGCTCCAATGCTTCGGAAAATGGAATGTTTATGTGAAGTTGTTTAAAAATATCCATAAACCGAGCATATTGTCTTGCCTTCTCCTTCTTTGACGGCGCATGAGGGTAAGGTAAATTTTGAATGGGAGCCGAGCTTTCTTCTTTAGTTCCCTTTTTACTCTTCCTTGCATTCTTCTCTTTCTTTTTACTTCCTTTACCATTTTCTTTCCCCTTTTCAACTAATTTTGCCTCCTCTACAACTTCATTGCTCTTATTTTCAACTAAAACTTCCGACTCATCCTCCTCTACAACTTCATCGCTTTCACAATTCGTCATCTCATTTTCATTTATAGTGAAAATTACTTTGCAATACTCCTTCTGGTTTGCTTGAGTAGTTGGAGAGAATGAGGTCGAAGCCTTTTGTTCGGAAAGTTGCTTGGCTAGTTGCCCCATTTGAGTTTCCAAGTTCTTGATAGATGCCTCAGTGCTCTTTTGATTAGCCATAGAAACTTGCATAAATTGAGCTAGAGTTTCTTGAATGTTGGAAGATCTCACTTGATTTTGAGGTTGATTTTGTGGTTGAGCTTGATTTTGATTTTGAGTTTGATATGGATTTTTACTACCTTGATTATTGTTGTCTTGTCTCCACCCGCCTTGATAACCTTGGTTACCCCTTGGTTGGTAACCTTGGCCTTGATTTTGATAAGGGTAAGGAGCTCGTTGTTGATATCCTTGCCCTTGGTTGGCCATATAGTTTGCTTCTTCATTTTCCGGAGGACAAAATCCGGTTTTATGATCCCCTTTACACAATTCACAACAAGCTATTTGGTGAGCTTGCTTGCTTGATGTTCCTTGCAACTCCATTATTAGTTGAGGAAGCCTAGCCATTTGTTTTGTCAATTCTTCAACTTGTTTCGCAAACAATTTGTTTTGCGCTACAAGTGCTTCGTGACTCGAGCCAATTTCTAGAACTCCCGTTTTCACTTGCACACCTCCTTAATCATGTTGAGTTTGGTGATCATTCCTCCCCATCTTCTCAATTATTTGGATTGCTTCATATGGTGTTTTTGCCATCAAAGAACCTCCCGCCGTAGCATCCAACAACAATTTGTGTTGAGGTTGGAGACCATTTCGGAAAATATGAATTTGGGTAAGCTCGTCAAAACCATGGCTAAGACACTTCCTAAGCATAGACTTGTACCTTTCCCAAGCCCGATTCAAAGGCTCGTTTACTCCTTGTGAAAATACCGAGATTGCGGTCTTTGCCTCCATGAAACGTGATTGAGGGAAAAATCTTTCAAGGAATTTTTCCTCCAAAACATTCAATTTGTCATGGTCTCTTGCAATTGGTCTAGATACCAATCTTTTGCCTTCCCACTAGAGAATGAGGGAAGAGCCTTTGAAAGTATTGCTCTTCTTGGTCTTCCGGAGCCCCGGCCGCTCCCGCGATCTCATAGAACTTAGTAAGGTGGGTGTAAGGATCCTCATGGTCATGGCCATGAAATGGACTTGCATAAAGAAGTTGAAGCAAGCCCGTCTTCATCTCCGCGACCCTTGCATTTGCTTGTCGAGCAAATTGAGCGGTGTGACGAGGGCTATTGACACACGGCCCCCGTGGTGATGGTGGTGGTGGTGGTTGTGGTTGATTCTCCGCCATAGTGGTGACTTCTCCTAACACGGGTGATGTTGAAGAAGTAGATGTTTCTCCTCTTTCTTGCCTTTGCCTAGCTTGTATTTTTCTTCTTTTAGCACTACTATTAAGTCTTCTAGCCGTCCTTTCAATTTCGGGATCGAAAAGGAGTTGATCGGCCGGAATACTTCCTCGCATAAACTAATTCCTGAAAAAGTCTAGCCACACAAAAGAAACAAAGAGAGATTAGTAGAACAATGTCTTAAAACACACAACTATTGCTATACTAGCAATATCAAACGCCAATCCCCGGCAACGGCGCCATTTTGTTGTAGGTTTTATCCGCGAACAAGTATTTTTAATTATCGATTCCACAGGGATTGGTGTATATTGTAGTCTTTCAATAGAAAAGTGTATTTTAAGATGAAAGTAACCAAAGGGTTTGTTTCCTAATCTACTAGTAACATGAATTTCCAAACAAGTAACTAAATTAATCTTTTGAAAAGAGAGTTATGGTTTGGATTCAAGAGAGTTGGAGTTTGTTTTTAAATTATGGAAGCATGTCAAGATTAGTTTCATTGACCTAATTTCATACATATTCAATTAATCAAGTGATGAACATAGTAGATGATTTCTATAAATACATATCCTCTCAATCTTGTAGATTTCCCACCAAGATTGTGAATGTTATCATGTTAATCTTTGCATGATCCCTCACTACAACTATTGACATGATAAGCATTAAGTTCAATATTTGTAAACACTAACACACAAATCTATCTCTAGCATTTGTTCATTAGTGGATGAATATCCTAGGTCTACTTTTAAGTATTCTTTTCCAAGCAAGACTCAAAGCATAAAGATGAAGAACAAAGATATTCAACTATATTAATCATCAACCATGTTCATACACAAATGGATTAAAAGAAATACATATTAGTTAGATCAACTACCTTTAATCTTGACACAAAAAGAACTTAGCCACTCATTTCCATGGTTGCTTTGCTCTCAAGATTGTTGGTAGAGATGATGAACATGAGAAAATCAAGAAGAAAAACTATATTTTTTCTTTACAATTCTTGCCCTAATTTTACAAAGATGAAAAGTGATTATGATGAAGTGAAGTTCCACCCTCTTTACAAGCCAAAAGTCAGCTGGAAGTGATGGGTTGGTGGCCAAAAGGTGAAAGCATGGGTCTGTCCTTTTTCTGATTTTCGCAGACTGCGCTAAGCCCGGTTAAGTCGCGCTGAGCGCGCTCATGCTGCAATCGTGCTGAGCGCGACCTGTAGCATGCTTCCTTCATCCAAAAGTTTCCTCAAAAAGAATCGTCCCAAAAGCTCTTCAAGAGTCCTTGAATCCAAGCTTGGGAGAATTAATCAATAAAAACCTACAATTAAAAGTAAACTAAGTTAAATAATATATTATGAACACAAACTAAATAAAAACCTAATTAAACCAAAATACTAGAAAAACTACTACTAATTAATTAAAAAGGGATTGTTAAGGACCACAAAATCATGTACAAAATAGCTACAATTTGGTCCTTAACAACATGTTATTAGTTAGTTTATCTTGATTTTATGATGTTGTTGTTGTGTTAAAATCATGATATGGTGTAGATGATTTATGTTGTTTGTGGATTCATGTATTCAAGTTTAAATTGGTTGTATTTTTAGAGAAAATGAGCATAGATTGAATATTTTTAGAACTATTTGCTTGTACTTTGTTGTTTTCGACTTTTAACCTTCTTTTTTATTAAAAAAAAACCAACCTCGTCTAACCTTAATCGAAGAATTCTATAATATCCCGTATACCCTTAAGTACTCTAAAGATTGTCAGTTGAGACAAACTGAGTTCCTAAATACTCTATTAGTTGTCAATTGTTGCTAGTTTTAACCAATAGAGTAATTAGTAAACTCGAAAGAGATTAAACATTTTTAAAAGAGACTGACTTTTATTATTTAATACCCGGTGGAACATTTTAGTAACATTAATTATTGGTCAATTTCTCTAGTAGTAGGAAATATTATTGAATAAATATCATTTAGATATTTTTCCCTACCAACTTAAAATCCTAGCCATATACTTCTATCACTCTTTTTCTCTCCACTCATTCAAACAACCCCTTTTTCATTTTTGGTCTTGTTATCAGAAAAACAAATTGAGTAATAGGTAGATAACGAGGGAAAGGGGAAAGAAAGAACGGAGGAAGAAGAGCCATGGGCAAAGGTCGTCCACCTTCATAAATCATGATATGGTGTAGATGATTGTTGTTGTTTGTGGATTTCATGTATTCAAGTTTAAATTGGTTGTGTTGAATTATTGTTGTTGTTGCTATAATTTTAGGAAAGTTTAGAATGATTGGATATGTTTAGAGTTGGGAGATGTTTAGAGAAATGAGTTACAATAGGTTTAATTGTTTTTGTCAAACCTTTTAGAAACTAAAATAATTGCTCACCAAGTATTGAACCCAAGACCTCTTAGTCATACCACCTCCTCCTTACCATTAGGCTACATCTCTTTTGTTGAAGTTTAATAAAATTATATATTAATATTATATTATGCATCATTCCATGTTTTATCAATTGAAATATGCTAGCATGTGAGCTTGCCTATAATTCTTGTAATTTGTTGAGAATTAAATATATATATTTTATGGATTATATCATGGTGAATGAAATGAATTACACTATAATTATATACTTGTGTTTGCTATGAAATAATATGAATAAAATCCTATGATGATAAGTGAGAAAACCTAGGGACAAACTAGGTGAATGGAATAGAAACATAATATAGGATATGAAAATGATTGACTGGTCGATGCTTGGACGTAATAGTAACGCAGTGTGTACTACAGACGAGTAGTCGATTGATAATGGATTTATATGCTTGTATGGAACATGTATGGTTATGTTATGAGTATTTGGGTGGATGAGTCCACCTAGTGATTGGTGAAAACGAATTCCCTAGTGATTGATGGATATAATTACGATGAATGATAGAACTTAATCATGTATTCAGAACTTCCCTTGACTGTGCACTTTCCAATTGAGATGCTTAAGTAAAGTAAAAGTTGGAAATGTGGCATCCATGATTCGCACCTCATAAATGGTTTGAGCGCATAGAGGAGGTTGTCTCATAAGTGGGTTCGAGTCCCATAGAGACGTGGACACCAAAGTGGGTTCGAGTCCCATACGGTGATAAATACTCAAAGTGGGTCCGAGTCCCATACGAGTGATGGTTCTTAAAAGTGGGTTCGAGTCCCATAGGGGAACCTGATATCCATAAGAAAGTCGAATCATACAAACATTTTTGACCCAAGGCTTTGATCTAGACGTAGATCTAGATTGGAGAAAGATGTTTGTTGTATCCGGATAATGATTAATTATGTTGAGTGGATGCAGTCAAGAGTACATTTCCATACAATGCGAGAATTACCCATACTTAAGTCTCCTTCCCATGTATATGACTTAAGTTAGAATTGGTTAGAAACCCTGTAGAGCTGAGTGGGCCCATAAGATAGGGAACCCACTGAGATTAGTATCTCACCCCACTATTATTGTTGTTTTTTTCAGGTTTTTTACAGGTTATAGATTCAAACAGGTACTTGATGATGTTTCGAAGGATTTTGATTCTGAGATTTTTCCGCTGTGCATATTGTACAACTCTAGATGTTGTGCTTAGATCTTAGTATTTTTTTTTTTGGCAAAATTGTATAACATGTGTATAAAAAAGTATTGTATATTTGAACATGTTTATATAATGACGCCATTAGGCCCTTATGTTGTATCAATACCAAATAAATACTGTGTATAATGTATATCCTAGGCATATATTATATAGGGTATTACAGTTGGTATCAGAGCAGGTCGATTCTCGACCCGTCCTTGAAACATCATAAGTAAACCAATTCTTGCCTCATAAGTGTGTCTTGCCAACATGATTCTTAATGTACAGTATATAGTATTGGGCCTGATCAACCTAATCATATATGCCTGGCAAGCGGGATCGTGGATGAGCGACCACAAGTACTCCAAAGTCTAGAATGGCTGGTGTTTTGGTAGTAGAGATTGTGCATTGGTAGTAGGTCCAAATCAGGAGTTTGAAAGTAGGAGGACGAGTGAGCTTAGGTAAAGTTGTAGTAAGAGTTGTGCTTCAGATAATATGGAAGTACAATATGGTATATGGTTTAAGTTATCTTGTAGTGATAAAGGAGTTGAGAAGTTAAGGAATTCTATCAGATGTTTGTAAGCGTTTTGATAAATGAATGAGCCTGTTGTGGAACTGGATTGACCAGTGGTATGGACATGTATCCCAAGTGATTCCATATAGTGAGGAAAATTGATGTTTTGTCGAGCGTATGCCACTAGGTCTGGGAGTGAGGTAGCGCATCGGTGTTTTAACTTCTAAGATCACTAGAATATCTTGGAATAATTGGAGTAATTCAGGAATATATTCGGAATGGTGCTTTCAGAACGGTTGAAGGTTTGAGAGGTATTGGAGAATAGTGAAGTTTGTTGAAGGAATAAGACAGTGGTGTAATATGCAAAGGAACTTGAGATCATCATTTCATAATTCCAAGCAGGGCATAGTTCCATCAGGCGAAGAGTGTAAGATAGACCAGGGTAGCCAGTTTTGGAAATAAAATTGTGATTTGGATAAGGCATTAGAAATTCAATGTCAGTGTTAGACTATTGTGAAAATTTTGAGTTGGATGAGGAGCAGTTGAAAAAGATTCGTGTTGGGAGTGAGAGTAAGTATTTCAGGTTTAAGGAATTTTGGTATAATGGTTCTACAATGGAAGGATTACCTTAGAAGGAAGGGCAGACGCATAAATTGAGGCTAGAGTAAATCTTATAATATAACTACCCTGAGGGGGTGCATAAAAAAAGCATAATGGAGTCATAAAGGTTTTATTGATGTGTTGATAGGAGTGTGGAGTTGACGATTTTTAATGTACGAATATTTCTAAAGTATGAGGTGAAATAGATAGTTATACCTTGGTATTAAGAAAGCATATGTTGGTAGTATCTTAGTTACAAATAAGTATGTTTGTTATATATTGTGGTTTAGTAAGTTGTGGAGTATCAAACTCTTTAGTTGAACTATTGAGATGGTGTTCTGGAGAATTTAAGTATGTGGTATGTAACTGAGGACTGGCCAAGTTTGAATAAAGAACTAATAATGAGTCATGGAACAAAATGTATTGAGTGACTTTGAGATTATTTTATAAAAGTGGAGTTATGAGTAGTGCATTTAAGTAGTTCTCGTATGGTGAAGTGTGTAGGAATGTCAAGGTTCAACTTGAGTGCATACTATTGGTCGACAAAAATATAAGTGACTTGTTGAAAATTTAGTTGTTGTTTATCTTCCTAAATAGCGGTTAGATTGGATGATCACTGAGTATTATATGTACACCTTGTTGGAACTAGGAGTATTCCAAATCCCTTTTGGTATACCGTTGTGGATGTAAGAGCTTAAGAACGGTGTTGCAATTAATGCAAGTTAGATTAATAGTGTTGAAATTGGAATTCTGAAGGTGCATTACATAATTGATCATCTATTGAAATGAAAAAGAAGTTTGAAATATGGGGAGCCAACCTTGTGAAACCATACTCAGTGTGAGTAGGTTTTAGGAAAATTATTATTATGATTAATGTAGTCATAAAAAGTGAAGCTGGATGAGACTTACTGGGTAGTGAATTCGGGGGGATTAGTTCTGTATCTTGATAATGTATTTGTAAGATATAAGTAGATAGTTAGAGTATGACATTGGATGATTCCTTCAGATATATATAACCCTAGACGTAAACCCCATAATAGAGGAGTTGACGTATATAATGATACCCTACCATACTAAAATAATTGTGGTTTATTAGTCCATAAGAGGTTGGAAATGAGGACTTTCGAAAGTTAATCATGTAAATCAGATTGGTTATGAACAAGGATGAGAGCTTGAATTATTTTTCCATGGGATGAAGTAGAACGATCAAGATGGATGAATTGGTTATGATGTACCTTATTATCCCGGATGAGTAACTGAGTTGTGTAACCATGTGAGTGATGTTGGGGACTTCCAATTGTATCTTAGATTGGTTAGGGTTATTTTGGAGTGTTGCCTAGTTGATGACTTAAAGTTATTTGATGGGATTATTTTGTCAATTGTTAGAGGTTCTGTGTCAGCAATAGTAGAAAGTAGATTAGAACCCTAGACTATGGATATATAATATATCAACAAGAGTTGGGTATTTTCAGTTTAAGTTGGATTAAGAGCAACCGATATATAATATTTCTAAAAGTTCAGTCGTAGTTGTGTGATTTCAGTGTACCTGCCATTTGACAGACGTTAATTCTATTCTTCACTTTTGTATCGACAAGGAGTTGTTCTACCTAGGAATGTTGCTAAAGTTCTGGTACTATTTTAGCAAAGTAGTTATTCAGATGAAAAAAGTGAATTTCCTATGAAGATTTATAAGCTAGTCAGTAGTACTTATGAATCCCAGGTGTTCCATGATGTTCATAACAATAAATATTATTGGATAGGAGAACTCTGTGAAATTTCCTAGAGGATTAGAAAGGTAACTACTCGTAGAAATGGACGTAAGATAATCTCATGCAAGGTGTTTTTATCATGTGGGACTAGTGCAAGAAAAGTAGAACACCAAGTGTATATATATGTATATATAAGATTGTCGCATGTGGTATTAAGTCAAGTGATACTGATAAGGTTTTTATCTTGATAGTCTATGGATGATTCTTATCGATTTCATGTTTCTTCATGTGTTAAAATAAGAGATTCTTGTTTCCACCATAATTCAAGAATCAAAATCTGATTGTTACGAGACTTGAAACATTGGAAAATAGTTCAATAAGGTATTGCATGAAGTTTTGAGCGAGTGTGGACTATCCAATCAGGGTAAAATGTGGTAATGATAGATTTTGTTTAACTCAGTTCAAGGGAGAATAACTAGTAGTCCCATATCAGATCAGTGACAAGCAGTTTAGAGTAGCATGTCATATGATTTGAGCATAAAGAGGTTATAAATTAATCGAAGTCTGGAAATAAGGATATGTTTAAGTTCAAGGAGATTTGAAGATTCATGAATGACTGAAATTTCCTAGTAAGGATAATTTCAATTTGAGCATGTTAGAGGATTAAACAAGAAGCGAATTCAAGTATTGACATGAGACAGGGATGTGCGGAACTTCCTTTTCCTATTTGGACGAAATTCAGGGATGAATTTAAATTTAAGGGGAGGAGAATATAATATTCCGTATACCCTTAAGTACTCTAAAGATTGTCAGTTGGGACAAACTGAGTTCCTAAATACTCTATTAGTTGTCAATTGTTGCTAGTTTTAACCAATAGAGTAATTAGTGAACTCGAAAGAGATTAAACATTTTTAAAAGAGACTGACTTGTATTATTTAATACCCGGTGGAACATTTTAGTAACATTTATTATTGGTCAATTGCTCTAGTAGTAGGAAATATTATTGAATAAATATCATTTAGATATTTTTCCCTACCAACTTAAAATCCTAGCCATATACTTCTATCACTCTTTTTCTATCCACTCATTCCAACAACCCCTTTTTCATTTTTGGTCTTGTTATCAGAAAAACAAATTGAGTAATAGGGAGAAAACGAGGGAAAGGGGAAAGAAAGAACGGAGGAAGAAGAGCCATGGGCAAAGGTCGTTCACCTTCATTTTCATCACCACGCAACCATCTCATCTTCTCCACCAAATCTTCTTAAAATAAGGTGGGTTCTAGTTAGAAAATTTCTAGAGAAAACTAAGGTTTGGTTATATTTTTATGAACATGTTATTAGTTAGTTTATCTTGATTTTATGATGTTGTTGTTGTGTTAAAATCATGATATGGTGTAGATGATTGTTGTTGTTTGTGGATTTCATGTATTCAAGTTTAATTTGGTTGTGTTGATGTGATTCTGAACCATATTATTTACTATAGGTTTTGAATTATTGTTGTTGTTGCTATGATTTTGGGAAAGTTTAGAATAATTGGAGATGTTTAGAGTTGGGATATATGAGTTGAATGCATCAAGAATTGGTTATTTCCTTGATAAATACCTCATGTATTCAAGTTTAATTTGGTTGTGTTGATGTGATTGTGAACCATATTATTTACTATTGGTTTTGAATTATTGTTGGCTGAATACTTAGTTATTGTTCCCATTCTTCAATCAATTGGTTATTTCCTTGTATAATTCTGGTTTTAATGATTAGGAACACCTGGTAGGAATTGAACCCGAGATCTCCCTGTTACAGATCAAACACCATACCACTTCATCATATCATGTATTTATTGAGTCCATGTAAAATGTTACTTTATTCATTTTCGTGGGCTTGTTTGGAAATTTGAAGAGATATTCTCTTTATCAGGGAAATGAGTTGAGTTACAGTAGGTTTAATTGTTGTTGTCAAACCTTTTAGAAACCAAACACCATACCACTTCATCATATCATGTATTTATTGAGTCCATGTAAAATGTTACTTTATTCATTTTCGTGGGCTTGTTTGGAAATTTGAAGAGATATTCTCTTTATCAGGGAAATGAGTTGAGTTACAGTAGGTTTAATTGTTGTTGTCAAACCTTTTAGAAACTAAAATAATTGCTCACCAAGTATTAAACCCAAGACCTCTTAGTCATAGCACCTACTCCTTACCATTAGGCTACATCTCTTTTGTTGAAGTTTAATAAAATTATATATTAATATTATATTATGCATCATTCCATGTTTTATCAATTGAAATACGCTAGCATGTGAGCTTGCCTATAATTCTTGTAATTTGTTGAGAATTAAATATATATATTTTATGGATTATATCATGGTGAATGAAATGAATTACACTATAATTATATACTTGTGTTTGCTATGAAATAATATGAATAAAATCCTATGATGATAAGTGAGAAAACCTAGGGACAAACTAGGTGAATGGAATAGAAACATAATATAGGATATGAAAATGATTGACTGGTCGATGCTTGGACGTAATAGTAACGCAGTGTGTACTACAGACGAGTAGTCGATTGATAATGGATTTATATGCTTGTATGGAACATGTATGGTTATGTTATGAGTATTTGGGTGGATGAGTCCACCTAGTGATTGGTGAAAACGAATTCCCTAGTGATTGATGGATATAATTACGATGAATGATAGAACTTAATCATGTATTTGGAACTTCCCTTGATTGTGCACTTTCCAATTGAGATACTTAAGTAAAGTAAAAGTTGGAAATGTGGCATCCATGATTCGCACCTCATAAATGGTTTGAGCCCATAGAGGAGGTTGTCTCATAAGTGGGTTCGAGTCCCATAGAGACGTGGACACCAAAGTGGGTTCGAGTCCCATACGGTGATAAATACTCAAAGTGGGTTCGAGTCCCATACGAGTGATGGTTCTTAAAAGTGGGTTCGAGTCCCATAGGGGAACCTGATATCCACAAGAAAGTCGAATCATACAAACATTTGTGACCCAAGGCTTTGATATAGACTTAGATCCAGATTGGAGAAAGATGTTTGTTGTATCTGGATAATGATTAATTATTTTGAGTGGATGCACTCAAGAGTACATTTCCATACAATGCGAGAATTCCCCATACTTAAGTCTCCTTCCCATGTATATAACTTAAGTTAGAATTGGTTAGAAACCCTGTAGAGCTTAGTGGACCCATAAGATAGGGAACCCACTGAGATTAGTATCTCACCCCACTATTATTGTTGTTTTTTCAGGTTTATTACAGGTTATAGATTCAAACAGGTACTTGATGATGTTTCGAAGCATTTTGATTCTGAGATTTTTCCGCTGTGGATATTATACAACTCTAGATGTTGTGCTTAGATGTTAGTATTTTTTTTTTTTTGGCAAAATTGTATAACATGTGTATAGAAAAGTATTGTATATTTGAACATGTTTATATAATGACGCCATTAGGCCCTTATGTTGTATCAATACCAAATAAATATTGTGTATAATGTATGTCCTAGGCGTATATTATATAGGGTAATACAAATTTACTATGTCATCTCCTAAATTTAAATTAACATGCTAAAATAATATTTTTAGATTGAATTTTTGTGTACATATGACTATTTATAGAACTTTTTTGAGTTAATACGTTTTTAATGAAATTTTTGAAAAAACAGCAGTAGAAAATCATATATATTTTTAAAAGATTTGTGATTTATATTGAAGTAATTCCAAAAACCTACAAAACATTTTGATAAATAGAATAGTATTAGAAAATTTTGTCTATGTACAAACTATCAATTTCTTAAAAACAATTCAAAAAAGGTTGGATTTATCAAAAAAAATCGGATATGTGAAATTCATTTTTTTAAATCGATGAAAACCTATCAAAATTTATAAATATATTATTAAATTTTTTAATTTATATCACATTTTAATCAACGGCTCAATAAGAGAATCAAGTTGTAACTAAGCCCAATATAAAAATCTATCAAAATTAATGATATTTTATTAATTAAAAAAATCGCTTAAATACTATTAATAAAAATATCATTTCACTACAATACTTATATAACCTCTATATTTAAAAAAAAAAAATTATAGACCAATATATCCTCTGTAGCCTAAAAAAATATGTGTTATACATTTTAATTTATTTTAATTAAATTAAATGTTTGTGAACATTTTCATCTTTTTTCATTCTCATATTTTAAAATATTATTTTATAAATGGTAGAACATGAATTATTTTTTCTCCATTTCATAAAACAATTTTAATAATTATGCATAAAAATTTTAACTATATGAAAAATTCAAATACTTATTATGTTTCAAACATTTCATTTTTAGAATACAACAACGTTTTAAACTTTCTAAAAATTAAAATCCAAAAAATAATAATCGGGATATTTTAGAAAAAATACTGAAAATGAAAATGAGATTATAATTAAATAGTAGTTATATTATTCTGTACTTTCACTTAATTTTCTTAAAATGACTAAATAAGGGAATTATTAAGTATATTTTCTTAATAAAAGGATTACTAAATAAATGTAATAAATAAACCTAAATTATTGAACAAAATTTTACTTGAAACCTTAGCTTTTCCATGAGTTTTCATCTTTCTCATGGGAAACATTTGATTTTCCGTGAGTTTTCATCTTTCTCATGGGAATGTTTCATAATGTGTTAAATACTATAGATACATGTAACTCAGATGAGTGCATTCACAATATTTTGATTACTCTCAAAATAATAATAAATCTACTTAACAAAATTTTATAGATTATTATAAAAATACCCAAGCATCCCTTAAAAATAAAACAGACAAAGCAAATAGAAAGCAGCAAAGTAATCTTATAGCCCTAAGGTACCTTCTCTTTAGGTAGTACCCCAAACAGAGTCGTTAGTTCTGTAATACGGTGGAAGAACTGACTTGTTTGTTTTGCTTTTTATCACAAATGTTGCGGATAGCAAGAGTCGTCACGGACTTTTCTTTTATCTGATAAAGGGAAGGTGAAAAGAACAGGAAAAGACCTTCGTTAGATTCTGAGTACGAGAGGAAATTATGAAAAGGGAAGGTATTAGCACCCTTTCCATCCGTAGTTATCTACGGGCTATTAGTTGCTTAGTCCACTTTGAATAATTGCTTTATGTGTTTGTGTAGTTTGAAAAGTATTTTGAAAAGACATTTCGCTTTGACTTCGTAATGATTCTCGTTGGAATGTATACGAAGTGTTCGGAAATGTTTGTTTGAAAAATGTTTAACTTTGTAATGATTCACGCTAGAATGTATACAAAGTGTTTGAAAAGAGTTTTTGAAAAGTGTGAGGTGTGAAAAAGTATTTTGATTGGATCAAGCAATAGAGTCTTATTTACCTACTCAGAATGGTCGTTTCCATGTTATTTTCCTTCTCCTTTAGAATAAGGCTATCCATACCATTAGTTGATAGGTAACTTTATTCGTTTGGAAGTGAAGGGACAATCGAAGGGTCATCGTATGGTCATCGAAGGCAACATGTAGGGATACCTTAGCAATTTGTAGGGACGATCATCACTTTTCGTAGGCAACAACCGAGGGACGAGATCATATATTCATAGGCAACATCAAGAGTCATCGAGGGACTATTATCTTTGTACCAAAGGGACTGTGATGATGTTATTCGTAAGTGTCTTTGCTAATGTTATCCCTACGTTCGAGGGACATGACCATTGCATTCGAAAGGCAACAAGAGACGATACCCTAAGGGGGGTGCAAGTCTGAAAGGTGTGTTCAATTCAGATATTTTGTCTTGGAAATTAGGGTTGTCTAAGATTGTTTTTTAGTCTTGCCACACAAATCCTAGTTACTAACAATTAAGCAGTTAATATATAGAGAAAAGTAAAGGTGCGGAAAGCTAATGACCTACGCTATTACATGGCTTTGGGGCAGATACATAATATAGGTGCGGAAAGTAAAGGCAGAAAATATAAATCAACGCTATTACAGAATAAACCTTGCGACCTATACATCGTTTCTAGAATTGTAAATGCGGAATAGTAAACAAATAATCAGAATAATAAGAAAAATGTTAGTGGAAATGTTTAGGAAATTAGTAAAAATGTTTTTAGGGTTAGTAAACTTAATTACAAGAAAGAAAACTTTTTTTTGGAATTTTGTGGATTGATTCTATTAGAAAAATAAATAAAAGTTAATTTAAATGGTTAATTAACAATTAATTAAAATAAAAGAAAAATAAAATATTTTTTTATGTCAAAAATAAAATAAATATTTTTCTAACCTAATTCTGAAAATCAAATATTTTTTGTGATTTTTGTGGTGTTCTAGAAAATATTTTAAAAGAAATTAATGGAAAAAAGAAATTGAAAATAGGAAAAATAAGAAAAAATATGTTACTTTGCAAAGTTGAAAAATATATGGGGTAGCCATGGGTCGAACCCCTGGTCCAAGGGTCAAACGCGCACATCCTTGCCAACTGAGCTACATGTGTTAGTTGTTAGTAAATGAAACAAATAGAATATAAATGAAAACAAAAATTTGAAAATAATTAAAATCAGAAAGCGCGCGCAGGAGTCTTCATTTTTGCTGATCTGGCAGGGCTTTTACCTACAGATGTCGTTCGTCGCTAGACCATGGCTCGATTGCAATCAAGCTCCTGAACATGAATATGTCCTTGGTTTGGTCCATTTTTCCCTAAATTGAAAAGCCCTGATTTGAAGCTTGGAACCCTAGTAATGGTGGGTTCCTGTACCTGCACTCAAACTTAAATCAAAAAATACAGAAAACTTCGAAATGGCATCAGGAACACAAATACATAATCAAATCATGTTAAAAGTGCATGAATCATTGAAATCGATTTTAAAATATGAAGAGCAAACCGTGACGTGCAATTTCGTGTTTCTGGATGTATGGAGGGCTTATGAACGTCTGGAATAAATCAATGAACACCAAGGAATGTGTTGAGATGCTTGGAATTGATTGAATTGAGCTAAAACCCTGTATGTAAGTTACTTGTGTACCACGGTTTTTTCAAGCTTGGCTAGGGTTATTTTGCCTTCAAAAATCCGTCCTCTAGGGTTTAGAAACCTTGTGAATATATAGCTGATGGAATTAAGTTAAGAATTGAGAGGAAAATATATTGAAATCAATGTGAAAATATTTTATTCTTAAATCTTTTTAATTTGCATCAAATGTTTCCAATCTTGTACAAATCTCATGCCAATCATATGTTTTCGAAATTTTCAGCTATTGATGAGTATCTTGGACCTCAAGAATGTCAAATATTCAGCCTTGCATCAATTGATTTGATTTTGGTATTTTATTTTAATTAAAATTGGATTTAAATGAATAAAATCCAAAAATAAAGGAGGCGTTCCATTGGTCTTAGAGGTCATGGATAATCTCAAGAATAAATTTGGATCACAAAAACTTCGGCCCATTTGGAAAATATTTGGTTTTGCTAAGTACTCCTCTTCATGCACCTCTCCAAAAATGTCAAACTTGTAAAACTTGTATCTTGCTCAATTTTCAACATTTTTTAGTGTTCTTGAACTTTTTAGAAAGTTAAAGATGTCCTCTAAACACTCATTTTGGTTTCATCTTCATTTAAGTTTCTAAGTTCAAATACACTTCTTTGAAAAAAGATGACTTTTTGTTGACTTTTAGAAGGACCTATAATGTCTTGATTCATAACTCTCAAATGAAGAATTTTTGGTTAAAGCTTGTGAGACATGAAGTTGTAGATAATTTAATTCTATTTAAAATGAGCTTTGGTAGAAAAATATCTGATAAAGTATGTGAAAGTTATGCCTGGTCAAAGTTCTGTTCACTTTTTGTCCAAAACCATAATTTAGAAACTTTGACTTTTGATCAAATCTTGAGTTTTCTTGATGATTCATGATCAACCCTTGATCAAATAATGAAAGTGACTTCAAAATCCTAATGTTGACCAAAAATAGTGATGTTTCACTGTATGTTGACCATAATTGAGTTTTTGTCCAATACAACTGATTTTCAACCATATGAGCAATTGACTGAGCAAACTTGAGTTGTGAGGCTTAAAACTTGAGACGGTGATAACTTGAGACAGATGAGGAGGTATGATGACAACTTGAGGCATTATAACTCATAGTTGACTTGAGAGAAGAAAAACTCTATTTGTGGATTGAATGCTTAGGAGAGGGTTTGTCTGGTCAACCCTTGAGGAATTCTTGAATAAAGAGACGTGGAGTGTCTTGAGAAATAGAAGGGAAAATTTTGGAGTATAATAGCATGGCTAAATGGGTTGTCCGCACTGAATGGAATACATCAAAGCGTTTATGTTGGATAAAGGGGGGGTCACGTCAACCAAATCTGAAACGAGCATAAGATGAAACAGTAAGACAATTGGTGCTAAGTGAGGCGAGACGCGAAATGGAGGCCCAAATGGAAGTAATGAGGCAAGAGCAAGAGAAACAATTGGAGATCATGCGGTAGAGGCAATATGATATCGAGGAGCAGATGCGACGATTTATGCAAGGTGGTGGAAATCCAAATGTTCCTGATCAAGAGCTAGAGGATGACGAAAACGATGATTTTGATCTTGATAATTATTCGGGTGAAGATGCCCTGTAAAAACACTTTGTAATTAATTTTTTAAAAAAAATTTGCATTTATGTAAATTATTTTAAATTTGAATTTATGAAAATATGATATTAAATTTGAATTTTTTAAAATTTTAAATTTTAATTTTTAATTTATTAGTTTTATTCTATTAATTTAATTATATAATTTTAGTTTATCAAATTTATTATATAAAATTTTATTATATGAATTTATTATATGAATATATAATTATATAATTTTATTATCTAAATTTTATTATATTAATTAATTAGTTTATTATATTTACAAAAAGATTATTAATAATTAATTTTTTAAAAAAAAGGTCATCTGTGGCGACGTGTATTATATACAAAATTGTGACATGTATTTCACATCGCAACTAAATCTGCATTATGTCAGCCAGATCTGCTTTTAAAGCAAATGCATGTTCCATATATAACTATGTTGCAATGTGAATACCACGTCACAACTTTGTAACATGTATCCCACGTCGCAACAAGTTTGCCACTTGTTCCCCAGCGACATAATCTCTCACGTCGCTGATTACGTGTTGCGATGTGATTTCTCAAATTGTGACGTGATATTCACGTTGCAATTGAGGGTCTTTTTTGTAGTGTAATAATCGGAGATATTTTTATTTGAGAAATCCTAAAGGATGCTTTAATATTTAATTTTAAGTTTTACGAAGATTATATAAAAAAAATTAGTTAATAATGACTAAATAAATTCATAATCTATAAACAATCTTTACTTTAATACTGTTACCTCTTTGAAAACTATATAACAATATGTTTGTAGCGATGAAGAAAAAAATTATTCTTTATTCAATTCTTTTAGATTTTCGATATTAAAAAAATCTTTAAAAAATGAAAATCATGCAATCATTCAAAAATTACATTATTGTATAGATACATGAAAATATTTATAATTTATTTAATCAATAAAGACACCATAAATAAAACTACTAATTTATAGTATGAGACAAAATTCAAAAATATTATTTTTATAGATTCAATTTTTGTCTCTTTCCTATAAAATTTTGTTTGAAAATGTGTCTGGCTCACACTATTTATTCTGTTCATATTTTGATAAATTTTATATATGTTTAATAAAAAATCTCTAAATTTTATATCTTGTGCAAACTGTAAATTGAAAAATGCAATAACATACTATAAAAATTCTAAACTATAACACTACAAATATAAAATCCACAATAACATTTTATTTCAAATATAAAACTTTGTCATTTAATCGCAAATAGTTGTACTAAATTAATTAATTAATTATGGACATTATGTTCCCAATTCATGAGTGGTACAAAATTAATGGTTTATAAACACTAGATTATTCATTCATTTAGTTTACAATGTGCTTATCTAGCTAAAATATGTGGGGATGTTTACCTTGTTAAGATTTACTTAGAGTTAAAACTTGTTAATTATCTGAAATTTGATAAGGTTGAAATTCGGGTTACAGAAGCGTAACATCTATTGGAATGGGAATAATTTCGAAGAACATTCATATATGGGAACTGTATTGGAAGGTGATGTATCTCACGTTATTTTCACATTACAAGTTAAATAGTTTAATTGGGGATTGCCCGTTTGATTTTTAGCCCGTCTGATTTTTAGCATATTTTTATAGCAAATGAGTATAGATCGAATATTTTAAGAACTATTTGCTTGTAGTTTGTTGTTTTCGACTTTTAACCTTCTTTTTTTATTAAAAAAACCAACTCCGTCTAACCTTAATTGAAGAATTTATTATATCATCTCCTAAATTTAAATTAACATGCTAAAGTAGTGTTTTTAGATTGAATATTTGTTACCTATGAGTATTTATAGAATTTTTTTGAGTTAATACGTTTTTAATGAAATTTTTGAAACAACAGCAGTAAAAAATCATATATTGTTTTGAAAAATTTATGATTTATATTGAAGTAATTCCAAAAACCTACAAAAACATTTTGATAAATAGAATAGTGTTCGAAAATTTTGTCTGAGTACGAACTATCAACTTTTTAAAAACAATTCAAAAAAGGTTGGATTTATCAAAAAAAAAATCAGATCACATTTTAATCAACAGCTGAATAAGAGAATCAAGTTGTATCTAACCCCAATATAAAAATCTAACAAATTAATGATATTTTTTAATTTAAAAATAATCGCTTAGATACTATTATTAAAAATATCATTTCACTACAATACTTATATAACCTCTATATTTATAAAAAAAATTATAGACCAATATATCCTCTGTATCCTAAAAAAATATTTGTTATACATTTTAATTTATTTTAATTAAATTAAATGTTTATGAACATTTACATCTTTTTTCATTCTCATATTTTAAAATGTTATTTTATAAATGGTAGAACATAAATTATTTTTCCTCCATTTCATAAAATAATTATAATAATTATGCATACATTTTTTAACTATATGAAAAATTCAGATAATTACTATGTTTCAAACATTTCATTTTTAAAATACAACAACGTTTTAAACTTTCTAAAAGTTAAAATCCAAAAAATAATAATCTGGATTTTTTAGAAAAAATATTGAAAATTAAAATGAGATTTTAATTAAATAATAGTTATATTATTCTGTACTTTCACTTAATTTTCTCAAAATGACTAAATAAGGAAATTATTAAGTATATTTTCTTAATAAAAGGATTACTAAGTAAATGTAATAAATAAACCAAAATTATTGAACAAAATTTTACTTGAAACATTAGCTTTTCCATGAGTTTTCATAATTCTCGTGGGAAACATTTGTTTTTCCGTGAGTTTTCATCATTCTCATGGGAATGTTTCATAATGTGTTAAATACTATAGATGCATGTAACTTAGATGAGTGCATTCACAACATTTTGATTATTCTCAAAATAACAATAAATCAACCTAACAAAATTTTATAGATCATTATAAAAATACTCAAACATCCCTTAAAAATAAAGCAAACAAAGCAAATAGAAAGCAGTAAAGTGATCTTATAGCCCTGAGGTAGCCTCTCTTTAGGTAGTATTCCCAATAGAGTCGTCAGTTCTGTAATACAGTGGAAGAACTGACTTATTTGTTTTACTTTTTATCGCAAATGTTGCGAATAGCAAGAGTCGCCAGTGACTTTTCTTTTATCCAATAAAGAGAAGGTGAAAAGAACAGGAAAAGACCTTCGTTAGATTCTGAGTACGGAAGACAATTATGAAAAGGGAAGGTATTAGCACTCTTTCCATCCGTAGATATCTACAGGCTCTTAGTTGCTTAGCTCACTCTTAAAAATTGCTTTATGTGTTTGTGTAGTTTGAAAAGTATTTTGAAAAGACATTTCGCTTTGACTTTGTAATGATTCTCGTTGGAATGTATACAAAGTGTTCGGAAATGTTTGTTTGAAAAATGTTTAACTTTGTAATGATTCCCGCTTGAATGTATAAAGTGTTAGAAAAGAGTTTTTGAAAAGTGTGAGGTGTGAAAAAGTATTTTGATTGGATCAAACAATAGAGTCTTATTTACCTACTCAGAATGGTCGTTTCCATGTTATTTTCCCTCTCCTTTAGAATAAGGTTATCCATGTCATTAGTTGATAGGTAACTTTATTCATTTGGATCTGAAGGAACAATCAAAGGGTCATTGTATGGTCATCGAAGGCGACATGTAGGGATACCTTAGCAATTTGTAGGGACGATCATCACTTTTCGTAGGCAACAATCGAGGGACGAGATCATATATTCTTAGGCAACATCAAGGGTCGTCGAGGGACTATTATCTTTGTACCGAAGGGACTATGATGAGGTTATTCGTAAGTGTCTTTGCTAATGGTATCCCTACGTTCGAGGGACATGATCATTGTATTCGAAAGGCAACAAGAGAGGATACCCTAAGGGGGTGCAAGTTTGAAAGGTGTGTTCAATTCAGATATTTAGTCTTGGAAATTAGGGTTGTCTAAGATTGTTCTTTAGTCTTGCCATAAAAACCCTAGTTACTAACAATTAAGCAGTTAATATGTAGAGAAAAGTAAAGGTGCGGAAAGTAAATGACCTACGCTATTACATGGCTTTGGGGGCAGATACATAATATAGGTGCAAAAAGTAAAGGCAGAAAATATAAATCTACGCTATTACAGAATAAACCTTGCGACCTATACATCGTTTCTAGAATTGTAAATGCAGAATAGTAAAAAAATAATCAGAATAATAAGAAAAATGTTAGTGGAAATGTTTAGGAAATTAGTAAAAATGTTTTTAGGGTTAGTAAACCTAATTACAAGAAAAAAATATTTTTTTGGAATTTTGTGGATTAATTTTAATTCAAAAAATAATTAAAAGTTAATTTAAATGGTTAATTAAAAATTAATTAAAATAAAAGAAAAATAAATATTTTTTATGTCAAAAATAAAATAAATATTTTTCTAACCTAATTCTTAAAATAAAATATTTTTTGAGACTTTTGTGTTGTTTTAGAAAATATGCAGAGGTCTTCCTGCCTTCTGCATATGAGTAGAAGGCAGGAAAACCTTTGTAGATGTATCTTTCCGTTGTGCTGTGTTGAAGACAAGCTTCTTGGATACATTAAGATTGAGATTTGCATTGTATTCTGTTTTAAATTCTTGTCTTTTTCATCCAGTTGTATGTTTCTTGTACCATTTATAGGATCATTGCATATTATTCTAGACATATATGTATGGGGTGTTACAATTATAATTTCCTTTAATTTTTCAATTGAAATTTTGTGTGTATTTATATACACAATTTCATTTTTATTATGTGAATCATCGACTTATTTTTAATATCTTTAAGCCAAATCAAATAATAATAATATTTTAGTCTATCTTTAAATTCAGGGTATATATATATATATATATATATATATATATATATATATATATATATATATATATATTCTTGCAGGAAAAACTATATGATCTTAAGGGATTCGGAAGCTCATACAAGGGATGTATGGCCTCCAAGCTAGGGGTCTAGCTTACTCTACATTTGGGAGCCCTTAGATATAGTGTAAGAGACCTCTCTTGAGGGTGTAGTCAAGAGAGGGAACGAGAGAATATCAATTCATGGCCAAAAGGCATCTTTATATAACGTAGCCATCACTAATGTTCATGATGATGTAACTGTCCATTAATACTCGTAACCGATTACTTAATGACTTGTAACGTCCGTAACCGATCCATAAGTAGTGTAACGGAAACCAACCCGATCTGATACTACTCGACCAGCACATGTCGGCCGCGGATATACGTCTAGGGCGTCCGACCTAAGCACTCGACTCCGACCTTGGGATCACGCCGAGGTGCTGCCCGATTATCAGCTAGTAGACCCATCTCGGCCTCTATTCATCTCTCCTAACCCGGACAATATATTTTATGTATGATATATATATATATATATATATATATATATATATATATATATATATATATATATATATATATATATATATATATATATATATATATATATATATATATATATATATATATATATATATATATATATATATATATATATATATATGATTATATTTGTGTACAGAATATAATTTTTTTATAATTTATATACAACTAAAATAAATTATACAAGTCTAAATAAAATTTAAAAATATATAAATATGAATTATGTTTTTTAATTTAATAACCTAATAAGTTTCAGTATATTATTTTTAGACAACAATTTTAATATTATATTTTGTTTATAATTTCCATTTAATTGTGGTTATAACTGAACAAAAGTTTTAATATTATATATATTTATGAAATAATGAACGATTTATTATTAATTACAAACATAATTTATTATGATTGGATATGTTATATTTTATACAAATTTTTTTTGAAAACATACACATTAATAAATATGCAATAAGTAAGAATTAAGAACTAAATTAAATTATTTACATTTATACTAATGCTAAAGATATTATTAGTAAGTAATACCATACTTTTATAACTTAATATTTCTAAGAATTAATTTAAATCTGATGAATGAAATTAGACCGTAAATTTTAATAATGTTTTAAAAAGTTTTATTGATTATGTTTGATTATTTTAAGAAATAATCTTAATTTTCTTTTTATAATTACAATCATAATTGAAATTTAAGTGATATTAATATCTTAATTCGATATATTTTGCACATTGATAATAGTATTTATATTTTTTACAATATCCGTGAATTATTTGTATAAAAAAATAGTGAAATCACATTATTTTTCAAAATTTTATTTACTTACAATTTAAATTAGATATTATTATTGATTCAATTCTCCCTATTGTATATAAAACAATATCATTCAACTTAAAACAAGTAAAATTCTTAGTTTATATTATTAGCAACTTAAAAAACATTTAAATTATGTTTCAAACTTTAATTAATACCTATTAAAAATTGTGGTATTTTAAAACATAAATTTTAATACTATATTTATGTATTTATATATTTATTCAAATCAGAATTTATTTCATAATGAATCATCTCTACAATAGAATTATTATCGTTTACTTTTGATGATTTATTATTGTTTTAGGCTCGCAAAAATAACATATTTATTTTAATAATTCTCACCCAATTTCATGAGAGAAATTTTTGCATTTTTTAAAAAATATTTTGAAACAACATTACTAAAAATAAAAATAAAAATTATCAAACAAATATATAATAATTGAAGTTACAACTACAGTGTAATACATGAGTCAATAAATAGACATATTTAGAAATAAATAAATATTGTATCAAAGCCCGCACATTGCCACATAGGAATATAGGAAGATGTGGCAAATTTAGAGTTATATTTTGATGATATGTTAGAGTTATAATTGATTATGTGTTGTTATAATATTTGAAGCATTACTCGTAACCTCCAATTTGAAGAAGTGTAAGATAAAAATGAGTTTTAAGATGTGCCATATATGAATATAGATTGATGTGGCAAATTTAGAGTTATACTTTGATGATGTGTAAGAGTTATAATTGATGATGTGTTGTTATAATATTTGAACTATTACTCGTGACCTCCAATTTGAAGAAGTGTAAGATATAAATGAGTTTTGAGATGTACCACATAAAAAAATAAGATGATATGATAAATTTAAAATTATATTTTGATAATGTGTTAGGGTTATAATTGATTATGTGCTGCTATAATATTTGAAGTATTAGATTATATAGATGTTGTATTTTAATAACTATTTATGTAATGTTGAGTGTTTTAATATAATGTCAAGTTGATGTTGATATTGATTTTCAATTCAGCCATACGGTCATTTTTCTATTTTTTGTTTATTTTTTAGTATCATGTCATTTTTGGATATACATGTCTGAAATAATTTCTGAATTTAATTTTAGATAATATATAAAAAAAAAATCTGATTAGAGATGTATATTAAAAAATAGAGGATATTTTGACATTTCATAGACTTGCAAAAAGGTGTCAGGATGCCGAAAAATTGTCTAAATAAAATATTGAGTTTAAACCCGCTACTCTTTATATACAACAATGTCTTAACTAGACATTAAACCCGCTACTCTTTATATACAACAATGTCTTAACTAGACAGCTACTTTCATGGGCGGACCTACTATAAGGCAGGGTGTGGCTATAGCCACACCAGATTTTTCAAATTTTTCAAATTTTCTTCTCCTTTTAATGCTACTTATTTGATCTAATTGTTACTAATGCATTTTTATTTTGTTCCATAAATAAGTAGTAGCACGTAAATGTGTTGTTGTGATGTAAGCTTGTTGTGGTGATTAGTAGTACTTAGAGTAACTCTAATGGGAGTTCTTTATTTGTTCTTCTAGTTTGGCAAACATAGTATAGAGTTTGTAATACTTTACAATTAAATAATATATTATGTTTGTTAGATGATTTATTTGGTTAATTATTGTGGGCCCAATATGAGATTGTTCAAAGTTGCACCATTGAAAATAAAAATTCAAAGAATTATATTAAAATGATTTGTGTAATGGAACCCACAAAAACTATTAGATGGAGATCACCGTTGAAGATGCTTTTAGTATAATGTAAGTGCGTGGTGGTGATAGTGAGTCACTACTATGTTGGTACTATAATTAAATAAATGCAGTTTGTTTTCTCATCGTCTCAATATCTCTTATATGAGAATAAGGTGAATCTTATCTTAACCTTTAATATCAGTTTAGCCTCTTGATTTTTTTCTTGAAATTAACACTCGGAGTAAGTAGGAAAAAAAGAGTCTCCTTTAAATAGAGAGGAATGTTAATTGAAAAAAAATTGTTTTTAAATAAGAGTCTCCTTTATAGTAAAAGGATTGTTAATTGAAAAAAAATATTTTTAAATAAGAGTCTCCTTTAAGTTAATGAGTAAAAGAAAAAAAATATCATCAACACTAATTTAATTTTCTATCTTTTTCATTCAAACTTCTTTTCACTTTTTTCTTTCTCTGTCACACAATAATTTTTTTTCTCTTCTCAAATTCCACCATCTCTCATATATTTCTCTTGTTTTCATATTTCTTAATTCAATAATCTTTCTTTTTTCCTCTAATGTTTTCATCTGGTTTGATTGCATTTATTTGTGGGTGATTGGAAATTAAGTAATTAACTCGTTATTTAAGGGATCATTTCTTGAGTTGGTGGACACTTTAAAGGAAATTAACCTAGCGGATAGATAGTGTAATAAATTGTGCTACGGAAAATAACCTTATGACTACCCCTAAGATTCAAAAAGATTGTCACTATGTGAAACAACTCAACAAATTGTCATTTGAAATTATGGAACATGTTTTTTTAGTAGTGACGTTTGTGAAAAGTCAACTATGTAATAAAATGAGTGGTTAGTGATTAAATGATTGTTTTATAATTTTTATAGAAAGAGATGTTATTGGAGCAATTAACAATGATGTTATTTTACCTCATTTTTAAGAAATTAATAATAGAAGATTTTCATTGTAATGTATTGTATTAAATAATATTATTATTCGTTTTTAATATGATTCAGTTCGTAATTTCTTTTATGTTTAGTCACACCAATATATAATGTCTGGATCCGCCCCTGGCTACTTTGCACCTTAAATGTTTTGAATTCTAATATCCTTTTAAGGTTCAACGTGTAGTTATTTGTTTCAAAACTATTATTTGTACTTTGTGACAATACTTTAAAAAAAATGCTATTTCTTACGTAATTTCTTACCCCTACACCGTATTTTACTATTTACATATATAATGAACAGTAAAATATTATAAAAAAATATTATTTTTTAAAAAAATATTTATTTTAAATTTCTTTTTAACTTTTTATTTAAATTGATGGAGTACAAAAACAAAAGTATCTGATTAACCAACTTCATAATTTTATTAACCAACTTTTTACATTTCATTAGTCAACTTCATAATTACTTAAAATCTGGGCAGTCTATTAACCAACTATGTAACTTCATTAGTAAACTTTTTACATTTCATTAATCAACTTTATTTTACTATTAAAAATATTTTTAATATCTGGATGTTTATTAACCAACTTTATCATTATATTAACCAATATTTTGCATTTATTTAATCAATTTCATTTTATCAATAAAAGTCATTATTCATACACTGTTCACCGACACTGTCAAACATTGTTCACGCTTTATTCATTTTTTATTTTTAAAATATATTTTTAAAATAAATAAAAATACTATTCAGCCTATAAATATATTTTTAAAACAAAAATAACACTGTTCACCCAGCTGATTTTTCAACTACCTAACTAAGATTTTAATATACCACTAAACACCCTATAATAACCCTTCAATCAAATTCAAATTACACTTAATAATGCCCTTTTTTGTAATTTGCTAAATAACCAATTTATTCCGACCAATCACCTTTCTTCAAAAAGCCAAGTGGCACACATTTCACTAATTGTCCCTTGGATGGCAATGTAAAAATATCATAAACACACTTTATCTGTTGTGTATTTCCCTCCACCCTTTCAAAACTCTTTCACTTCCTTTAATAAAAACCCATTTTTTTCCTATCATAACACACCTTCTCAAACTCTCCTTCTTCGCTCTCTTTCTAGAGAAACCCAAAGCTTCACCCGAGGTATGTCAACACATTCTCTTCGTTTCCTTCTTCACTTTCGCTCCTTTCCTTCTTCACTTACTGCGAAGACCGGTGCATGTTCTTTGGTGGTTTCTTGAAAAGTTTGCATTTTTTTGCTTCCACAAATGGCAGTTTATGTAAAGTTTTGATTTTTTTGGTCTTTTTTCATTCTTTGTTCATAAGTTTAACACTTATTTCCTTCATTATCGAACTTAAATGCTTGTTTTAATAAAAAGTTTCAATTTTTATGCTTACCAGCACATTGTTCCGTTTCAAAATACTTTTATGTGTCAAGTTTATTTTTTTTACCTGCACACACGTTTTGGATCCAGTTTTTAATGGTCTTTTTTCATGCTTTTTATGAACAAGTTAAATTTTTATGGGTTAAATGTTTTTTTTTACAATATGGTTTAAATGTTTTGTGATCTGGTTTTGACTACGTTTGGAACTGTGTAAAGTTTACTTTTTTATGTTTGAGTTAATGTTAAAACAATTATCTTTAGTTTATTAAACAGTATTTGGAACTGGTTTTTTTTTATGCTCTTACCTTCATTCTATTTCTTAAGTGTATTACACAGTATTTATAAATGCTTCTTTTAAGAAAAAGTTTACATTTTTATGCTTACTATCTCATTTTTCCGTTTCAATATGTGCTTACTAGCTACATGAAAACTCTACTTTTTCATAAAAGAAACTCTAAACAACTTACATATCATCTCTCTCTCAATGTCTTATTACAAGCATTTTATGTGTACTTTATGTCTAATAGTTTTGTTTTTGTCAAAGTATACTTTACATATTATTCTGCCTCATTCATGATAATAGTTTTGTTTTTGTCAAAGTAAATTAAATAATAGTTCAAAGAATACTTTACATATTATTCTGCCTCATTCATAATAATAGTTTTGTTTTTGTCAAAGTAAATTAAATGATAGTTGAAGCAATAATAAATCTGTTTAAATAGATGCACCGAAATGACACGCCCCACTTCCCAAATTACACAATGTTTGGAACTGATTATTAAGTTGTGTTTCATGCTTTCATTATTTACATACTCGATGAATCGATTTAATTGTTTCATATGTTTTAAGCATTCAATCACATTATATAAGCGCAATACTGGTAGCTTCATACAACTTTCATTCTTTTTGGATCCTTTTGTCATTAACCCTATTGAATGTTGTTATCCTTGATAGTGTTCCATCTCAAGATGTCACGACCACCAATCATGATTGCTGATTTGAAACCTGAACTTAACGTTTGGAAGATTGCTATGCGTGTGGTGGACTTATGGATTGTAAAGGAGCGCAATGGGCAGCTGCATCTTGAAGCTATTATCCAAGATGCAAAAGTAATGTTTTTTTTACACTTATCAGTTTCCTTTTCTCATGTCCATTATAACTTATTAGTATTTGGTCCAACTTTTGTTGATAATAGGCTGAGAAAATCCATGTGCTAACAAGGTCTAGAGAACGGAGGTTTGGACCAACACATTGCGGGATAATCGGACATACATGGTTTATAATGGCGAAACTTTTTGAATGACTTGCCCACGAAAGTTTGTGACAACAAGTACAAGTTGTTTTTAATCGTACACAATATCGCCATTGACATCCTCGACATCCCACAAACATGTTTCCATTTCAAGTCCTTTTTTGAAATTTTAAATGGAGATTTTGTGGTTGATCGCTTTATGGTAAATCATACCTTTACCCTTATTGTCATGTTACATTTTTACATTAACTCACAGCTTGATGATTGTAACTATTATTTATTATCAGATATCATTGGTGTTGTCCAGCAAGTTGTTAGGACTCAAGTGGCTGGAGCAAACAAAAAGGCTTTTGTAAACCTCACTTTGGCTGATGAATGGTATATTCCTTTAGGATCTCAATTTATCGTGAATTTTTTATGGCTACATTACTAATTTGCATCCTTTTATATTTTTTTTAGTGGTTCTGAACTTGATGTAACTCTCTGGGAATCCTATGCCAACCAGTTTATGAACTATACCTCGGAAAATGGACAGCTCGTCCTCATTCTAACTCACGCTTGGTGTCGCCAAAGCTCATGTAATGTTTTTTCCTTTTTTTCTCAACCCTGTATGACAGTACATTTTTTTGACTCACTCTTTCTTACAGCCACTGGAAAGTTGAACATGTCTAATGCATGGCATGGATCAAAGCTGCTCCTTAACCATGAACACCCTCAAGTTGACCAGTTCAAAACAAAGTAACTTATCTACTACCTATTTTTGCAGAAAACAAAATGATGAAGCTTCTTAACTTATGATGATTTTTTTATGAACATGTCTACTAACATAGAAATTTGCATTATGTCAAAGTTTAACATGACTCCCTATTTCCTTGCAGGTTTCTACAAGGGAATTTTGATCATCCTGCATCCTGCACTCTCTCAATACATCCTCTCGGGGTTCATTGACGGGGCTTTTCTTTTATAGGGGATGTTAAAAGCATCGGGGAGATGATCACTCAGCCTCAGGTATACAAAGTTTAAGTAACATGACTCATACATTTTATGATTTGCATTTTATGACTTACTTCACAGTAAGATTTTTTAACGATGCCCATTTTCTACATAGGAGTCCTTTTGCAATACAGTGGGAGAAACCAAGAGGTTTAGGGCTAACCCGTTTGGGTGGTATTACGAGGTATGTCCAACTTGTAACAAAACCAACCAAAATCTCTGGCCCATTCCAATGCAACTGTGCAGCTAACGGTTTTGCCCCAATTACTAAGTAACCATCTTATCACTTTACACTCCTTTATGATGGCATTAATCATACACTTTCATTATACTTTAAGTTCTCATTAATCTATATTTTTAATGTTAGGTATAAAATTGAAGTTGAGGTGGAATGGGAATCAAGATCTGCAAACTTTGTGTTCTGGGACAAGGAATGCATTCCTTATGTTGGGATGTCCGCTCATGCCCTTAGACAGCTAATGAAGAAGGTTTGAAACATATACAACACATTACTATATAACATACATACTACAAATGAAAACATATATTTTGTGATTACTATCTTTTAAATTTCTACTAAGTCCATACTTTTTACTACATCAATCATATATACAAAATATTATCAATCATACTAAGAGAACACTATTACATTCCTGAATCAATAGACTAATGAGGATCATCCAAACATTTACCCTGATCACTTGGACCATCTTTTGGATAAGAAGTTTGCTTTTCGTGCAAAATACCAGTCGTACTATAGACAAGCATCTGTTGTTAGATTAACTCAAGATCCTGATGTTATCAAACAAATTGAAGATGCAATTGCAGTTGCTCAGGTATGCTAACTTTTTGTATCTCTAATTTTATTTTACAATGACAAAACGTTATGTTATGTACAAAGGAGTTTATGTTTCATGTTTTTTATCTAGGCTGCCATTGCCATTGACATACCCACAACTGTTGAATCTATCAAGGGAAAGGAAAAACTTTGTCTTGAAGACGAAATTGCTTCCAGTCAAATCCCAACAAACATTGAAGGTGCTAAGGGAAAGGCAGTTCTTTGCCTAGAAGATGACAATGGGAATTTCACACCAACTCGACAACTAAGGAAATATGCAATTATGCATTTTTAAATTAAAATTATAGAACTCTAACATTGTTCCTAGGAAACTAATACTCATTTCTTATTTGCTTAGACAACAACTTCAGCAGCACAGAACTGGAGCCCCGGGCGTAGCAACAACAACACTCCTTCTAAGAGGTTATCTCCATCTGTTTCAACCCAGTATCCAGAAGCCCCTGATTTTAATTCACCAAAACTCTCTGCCACTAAGTCTGCTAGGACCAAGGGTGGTAGGCACAACAAGAGCAACAAGAATTGAAAGTTTGGCCCTACTATGTCATATGGCAGTTTTACTTTTTGTACACAAGTTGTTTGTGTAGATTCACCATGAAAGCTACTATGTTTGATTGCCTTATTTTAATTATCCTAATGTTGTAATCATTTTTGAAACTATGATTTACAACAATGTTTAACAACACTTTAAATTTTGTGTGACCAACTTCTTCAAGTTGTTTTGTAATGATCATATCCATGGGTCTAAAACTCATGGCCTTCATTTTAATGCATTATCTATTTTGACATCTATGCCCTTTAGAATTGTATGTCACTGTTTTATATTCTACATTCTATCAGAAGTGATTTTTATCAACGTTTTGCTATATGAATAGTATATGTGGTCTATTTTATTCAATATTGAGAATGTTATTTGAACATCACATTTTCAACACCTTAAGACACCATATACAATGTGTGGTGTTTAGTTTAGGTTTACATATATCATTATTCTTCAATATTTTTCAACCAAGCATGTGCAGTTAAAATAACTCATAAAAATTCAACACTTTATATTTCTTTCCTCTTCTTATTCACCCTATAAGTGAATTAATATATTGATTTTAATTTATATGGATCTAAATCCTATTTGTAATTAAGAATGAAACTTTGGATTCTATCACCTACAAGCTAATTTAACCATAGTTGTATTGACTTTGACTACCGAAAAAAAAGAATACGGCATAAAATATAAAGAATGTAATTAAATATCATATATTCTAATCTAACTTGCAAATGTAAGATGTCCAATTTGTCACTTCTCCTAAAAAGCTGTCATCTTTGATAAACATGGTAGTCTATATAAGCTCCTAGAGTGTGGTAAACTAATTTTTTGCCACTACTCCACAAGTCTGCAAGTAAATCAAAGTACAATCCAAACACTTCTTCCAGCCTGTCATCGATAAAGCAACTACACTCATGATGATGATGTATCTTGGGATATGTTTACAATGTACTTTCCTGCTTTAGAGGTACAAACAACAACCTTTGTGTTAATTCAAAATACCTGCTACTCAAATCTTTTTTCAATCACTTGTCTACTCAAGATGAGATGCATCGTTCCCTCTCAACCATGCCATTTCTATAGTCCGGTTACAAACAAATACCACTTTTTAAATATTTTTTCCCAAGTCACCAACACCAATCCCTTCAGTATTTTTTTCCTATACTGTTGACTTTTTCTGTTTCCGAATTTGTATGTTTCACCCAAACGTTTGACCTGCTTCCATTCTAAAAACCAACACCAGAAACTATGAAATCGGTAATAATGATTAAACTTCATTTATCTTTATACCTATTACATGTTAAATTACTTGCACCATTTTTCTATTTGGTAATCTTATGTATTTATCCACTAATATTACACAATTACTAACTGTATTACCTTTATTTTTTGAAGGAGATGGATGAACATTGGATGCGGATGAATGAAACCAAGACTAAAAACATGTTGCTCAGGTATAATAAGAGTTTCTATTATTCTTAGGGTAAACAAACCATTGTTTCATTTACAACATTAATGGTCCCCTCCTTTTTAGCATTGCCTTTTATTATGCTCAATATTTATTAAGAATAAACATAATGCATTCAACTTGTACAACAATAGCAGTTGTCTTATATTCCAATTCTAACATGTAGGTCAACCGATAACACTACTATTATTAATGATGCCGTTTTGTGGAAGAAATTCTCCTCAAAAAGAGTCAGGTTCAGAAGATTTAGCATCCTTAAACATAAAAAATTCAAAAGATTCAAAAATGATATTCCTGTTTTTAACAATCCTCCATCAACATTAAGGATACCACTTTCAAACATTTCTAATGTCCACATTAACATATCACCACATACACAACCATCTCGGTCAGATGGACCATCTAAAATTCTACCAAAAGTAGTGCACTTTGATAACATTGGCACAAACCTGCTTTCAAAATTTAAAAGTGTTGCTACAACGGAAGGCAGAGAAAATCACAACCCATCTTCATTCAAACTCATTTCGATACGCCAAACATGATAAACGAAATCCCTCCTGTCATGTAAGTATTGCTACTTTGTTAAATTATATTCTTTTATGTGTATGTCTATTTGTATTAATAATAAATGTACAGGAACTCAACAACACAAACAAATGTTACTAACGCACCAGTAAACAAACGTCGTCGGGGACGTCCTAAAAAGGTTCTTGATCCTATACTGAACTTTGTAGAAAATTCATCTGTATTAATACAACCGGGGGTGCAGCAATCGTTACAGACGGAAGAACCTATCATGTAAGTAACAACACCGATCGGCCATTCCAAATTGAGCATAATATTTAGATTAATAACACTTGCATTTGAAACGGTAACACAACACAATTTAAAGTTGGTAGAGGTCGTCCCAGAAAGTTTCTTGGAGTTCCAGATAGAGCCTATAACCTACTGCGCAATGATCAAAATATACTTCCTACACCACTAAATGCAGAAGATCAAAAACTTCCTGAGTAAAGTTTCAGTTTCGTTTATAACAAACATATTACGACTATTTTTGCTTACTCTGAATTCTAATGTTGTAACAGCCATGTTGATGTTATATCACCTCCATCAAATGAAGCTTCAACTTCAAATACACCCCCCGTATGTCAGACACGCAACATTTTTAAACCGACAGTCAATTTGGATTTTGAAAGTGATGACGACACTGATTCCGACTATGATCCATTCTTAGGTAAGTTTTAACTGTTATTGTATTAGTCTGAGCTAACATAACAATTAACACATCGGGATATTAAAAACATGTTGTTTTGGTCCAAACCATCACCATCATTTTATCCACGTCTATAATGAAATCCCATAATGCAGTATTTTCTCATGGTTTCTACAAACTAACAAACATTTTAAAACAACAGTTCGGACACATCAGATGACGAAAGTCTTGAAGATGACAACTATTTTCCACCTTTCTCAAATGCTGACCAAACTGATTTTATCAATCAAGGTATAGAAGCCAAATAAATTCCTTTATATTCTATTTATTTTTTGCTATGTATGATATTAACTGTCTAATTTATGTCACATATATGTTTTTACGAGTATGATGATTTAGGTGATGCTATGTGAGCGTAGACATTGCTATGCCATGATGTGGTACCAAGAGAGGAAGGACAAGCACAAGCACTGCGGATCCCAAATACAATTTATGTTGTGGAAATGGCAAGGTCGAATTACCATTCTTAAAACAACCTCCACAACTTTTAGCACATCTACTTTTTGATAAATCTGCGAAAGATAGTAAAAGTTTCCAAACTCATTTGCGAACATACAATATGATGTTCGCATTCACTTCTCCCGGTGCCAAATTGGACAACAAATTCAACAACGGTCGTGGTCCACCAACGATTCGCATACAAGGACAATCTTGCCACCGAATTGGTAGTTTATTGCCAAAAGAAGGACAACAACCAAAATTTGCACAACTTTATATTTATGATACGGAGAATGAAGTAAAAAATAGAATGGAAGGGCTACGGTATGTATTTTTGTTTAGTTAACTTTTGTGAACATGCCTTTCAATTAACTGTTTTACTTAGTTTAAGTTAACATACATGACATTTACTATTTATATCTTAACAATTAATTATTCCATTACTTTTCACAACAGCAACAAAGACAATATTGATCCACAGATTGTGAAGAGTTTGTGTGACATGTTGTACAAATATAATACACATGCTAAGAGTTTTGTTATGGCAAGAGAAAGATTAAACCAAGGCAACGTCCACAATTTGAAACTAAGGTTAATAGCAAATAGAACAATGGAAGAGTCTACAACCAACCAACTGTTTCTGAGGTTGCCACTTTAATTGTTGGGGACATTGACACAGCTGAAGAAAGAGACATCATAATGCAAGAACAAGGGGGAGAATTGAAACGCATTGATGAATTTCACGCAAGCTATCTTGCTTTCCAATATCCATTAATATTTCCATATGGGGAAGATGGTTATAGACCAAATGTTGCACACCGAGATGATGATATTTTGACGATAATCCAAGAAATCGCTTACTATTAGAGAATGGCTTGCTTTTCGAATACAACACCGTTTGCAAGAAGGCAAAACTCTATTATCATCAAGGAGGTTGTTCCAACAATTTTTGGTGGATGGTTACACAATGCTTGAAGGAGAGAGGTTGAAATGGCTCAGAAACAACCAATCTAAGCTAAGAGTTTCTAATTATAACAATCTTAATCAAGATGGAGATGAAAGTCAAGCAGCTGGGGCAAGCACGGGAAAAAGAGTCATCTTACCATCTTCCTATGTAGGTAGTCGACGCTTTATGGATCAGTTGTACTATGATGGAATGACTATTTGTAGTAAGGTGGGTTTTCCAGATCTATTCATTACTTTCACTTGCAATCCAAATTAGCCAGAAATACAAAGAGCAGTCAATCCCCTCAATTTGAAGGCACATGACAGACCTGACATACTTGCTAGGGTTTTCAAAATGAAGTTTGATAGCCTTTTGTCTGATGTCACAAAA
This sequence comes from Vicia sativa, assembly GCA_021764765.1. NCBI lineage: Eukaryota > Viridiplantae > Streptophyta > Magnoliopsida > Fabales > Fabaceae > Vicia > Vicia sativa. The sequence continues at coordinate 117,778,520 of CM038792.1, read as the reverse complement.
AAAGGTGTCTTCGGCAAAGTACTTGCATGTAAGTAACTAATACTTTGCTTTTTTTAATTGATTTTCATTTGCTTTTCCATAACATATACTTACATGTTTATTATTAAATTGAATATTACATCCAGATATGTACACAATAGAATTTCAGAAGAGAGGCTTGCCACATGCACACATTCTTATATTTTTGCATCCATCTAATAAATACCCAACACCAGATGATATTGATAAGATTATATCTGCTGAGGTACCTGATCTGTTGAAACATCCAAGGTTATATAACTTGGTGAAAAGTCACATGGTACACGGACCTTGTGGGTTGGAAAACCCAAAATGTCCATGCATGAAAAATGGAAAGTGTTCCAAGTTTTTTCCAAAGAAGTTTCAGGATGTTACAGTAGTTGATCAAGATGGATATCCTGTATATAGAAGGAGAGATAATGGGTTTTCAATTGAAAAGAAGGGTATCAAATTACATAGCAGCCATGTTGTTCCACACAATCCAAGTTTGCTAATGAAGTATGAAGCTCACATTAATATGGAGTGGTGCAATCAAAGTACTTCAATTAAATATCTCTTCAAGTACATCAATAAGGGTTCAGATAGAATATCAGCAGTCATTGTTCCAACTACTAGCACAACAGAAGGTAATGTCGATGAAATCAAACAATACCTTGATTGCAGATACATATCTCCAAGTGAAGCATGTTGGAGAATTTTTTCTTATTCTATTCATGGAAGGAAACCAGCAGTTGAAAGATTGTTTTTTCACTTAGAAGGAGAAAATTCGGTGTACTTCAAGGATTTTGAACAAATTGGCAATGTCTTACTAAAGGCAAGTGTAACTGAATCGATGTTTACATCATGGTTTGCTGCAAATAAAGAATATCAGGAAGCCAGGTTATTGACATATGGCCAATTTGTTTCAAAATTCGTTTACATCAAAAAAACTAGATCTTGGAAACCAAGGAAGAGAGGTTATAGCATAGGACGATTAATTTGGGTCCCTCCCACAACAGGGGAATTGTATTATATGAGGATGTTGTTAACTGTTAAAAAAGGACCAACCAGTTATGATGATCTGAAAACTATTGAGGGATTTAAGCATAATAGTTTCCGAAGCCTTGCTTTGCCATGGGTTTTCTACAAGATGACAAAGAATTTATTGAGGCAATAAAAGAGGCATATAATTGGGGTTCCGGTGTGTTTCTGCGAAAACTTTTTGTTACCATGTTGTTATCGGCTTCAATGAATCGACCGGATCATGTATGGCGAAACACTTGGATTTTCTTATCTGATGGAATTCTCTTTGAACAAAGACGTTTGTCAATGAATCCAGGTAATTTTCTGATAATTTCTATGAATTATAAGGCAATTTTTAAGCTGAACATTTTATTAATATATTCAAACAATAATTTGTAAACTGATCATTTTATTAATATATTCAAACTCAACTCCTTGACTAATAGAATTGTCTCTCACCGCCGAAGAATTACAACAACTAACTTTGATGGAAATAGAAAAACAATTACAAAAAAATAGAAGGTGGCTTAAAAGAATTTAAACCAATGTCGTATCCAAAAGATTATGTTCTTGACTTTCTTGGAAATCGATTGATTTATGATGAACGTAATCACGACATTGCAGCTCAGACAACAAAATTTCAAGAACTCTTTCAAGCATTAACAGGTACACATTTTTTAATGTCAACTTCTTTATATTTATGGCATTAGTGCTTTTATCTTTGCTTGATTTGTTAAATAACAGTGATGACAATGCCACTTTTTGGAATATGTTGCATGAAACTTCATTCTGGGTTAAATTTGGATAGATATCATGCTAGCATTTACTTAGCACGTCACATGAATGTTTATAATTTTTTTATACATGCCTTCTGTTACATATGTAACACCAACCTATTAAATAAATTTAATATTATCATTACTCTAATTTTATTCATTACCAATGCTTTGTTATATATAATTTAATTCTGATACATTTTATTTTCTACAATTGTATTTCAAGCATATATCTAATTCACTTATTTTGATACTAATAAAACCATATTGTTTTATCTCCGATGAACAATTGCAGATTTTTAATACAATCATGGATGCAGTTACCGAACAAAAAGGAGGTGTATTTTTTTTATATGGTTATGGTGGTACGGGAAAAACTTTCATGTGGAACACACTTTCAGCAGCACTACGCTCAAAACGTGATATAGTCTTGAATGTTGCATCAAGTGGGATAGCCAGTTTACTACTACCAGGAGGAAGGACCGCACATTCTAGATTCAAAATTCCAGTTCCATGTCTTGATTCATCTATTTGTGATATTTCAAAAAAATCCGACCTAGCCGGTTTGTTGGAAGTTACCAAGTTGATTATATGGGACGAGGCACCAATGGCGAACAAATGGTGTTTTGAATCCTTGGACAAATCATTGAAAGATATCATGGGAACAGTTGAAAAACCTTGTGAACAAATTTTTGGTGGTAAGGTTGTTGTCTTTGGTGGTGATTTTAGACAAATTCTTCCAGTTGTACCCAGAGGAACTAGGTCAGATATTGTGCACTCTACAATAAATGCATCATATATTTGGGAACATTGCAAAGTTCTAACCCTTACAAAAAATATGCGATTGGTGTCTGGATCAATCAATAACAATGCTGAAGAGATAGAAAGTTTCTCAAAGTGGATTTTAGATGTTGGAGATGGTAAGATCTCAGAACCAAATGATGGATATGCTGAAATTTCTATTCCACCTGAGTTACTTTTATCGGATTATGAAGACCCAATAGAGACAATTGTTAACAGTACTTATCCTAATCTCATTGAGAATCTCAAAAATCCAACATATCTTCAAAGTAGAGCTATTTTGGCTTCAACCTTAGAAATTGTTGATGAAACCAATGATTACATAACTACTCTTCTCCCAGGAACAATCTTTTTATGTCTAATAAAACTTTTTAACATATACATTTATATGATACATGACTTAAATTATGCAATGTATATTTTAGGTGATGCAAAGGAGTACCTTAGTAGCGATTCTATTGATAGATCAAATGCGAATGACAACGAAGCATTTGAGCATTTGACTCCTGAATTCTTAGGGTGCTTGAAAACTTCTGGTTTGCCAAATCATTCCATGAAGTTAAAGATTGGCACAACAATAATGTTGATAAGAAATCTGGATCAATCAGAGGGCTTATGCAATGGTACAAGATTAAGAGTAACTAGGCTTGCAAATCATGTCATCGAGGCAAATATTATTTCAGGTACCCATGTTGGAAACACTATTTACATACCAAGAATGTCTTTGTCACCTTCTCAGTCACCTTGGCCATTCAAAATTATAAGAAGACAATTTCCGATTATTGTTTCTTTTGCGATGACGATAAATAAATCTCAAGGTCAATCATTAGACTATGTTGGTTTATACTTGCCAAAAGATGTATTTAGTCATGGCCAACTTTATGTTGCAATGTCAAGGGTCAAAAGCAAGGCTGGTCTGAAAATCTTAATTCATGACAAAGATAAAATTCCGTTAAATCAAACAACAAATGTGGTGTTCAAGGAAGTCTTTCACAATGTTGTTTAGGTAATGTTATTTTTTTTCAACATCTTTTTCTTTTAGTACATTCTTAATAATTGCAACTACAACATAGTTTTTTTATCTCACTCCTTATTTGTCTTCTTTTATAATAGTCACCTTTACTTGGTTGTATCACTTCATTTGTCTCTTCATGAAAACATTAAGGTATTCATAATCACTTTAATTTTCGTGTTTATAGTTTAATAACAATTATGTTTATTTATTTATGAGTTATAATTCTAAAACCTTATTATTCTTTTTTTTTTCAGGTCACATCCCAATTTCTTTCAGCAGGATTGTCATTATCTACTATAGACTCCCTTTTTTCTTATTCCTTTTGTGTTTATCCTATGTGTATCCACAAAAATCCACAAACTTTTTTAAGTATTTATCAAAACTCATATTATGATTATAATTAATCATTCAATTTCCTATACTCAATATATTCTTTTAATAAATTTATTTTCATCTTAAGCAACAAATATACCCGTGCGGACGCACGGGTCACCTACTAGTTTTAGTATATGATTTTTTTTCTACTTCACACTAAGATTAGTATTACATTCATTACTACGTCGATTTTCCATGCCCCTAATACGTCCTTATGGGAGAAAAGTAGACCAATTAATGTTAGGTTTGATTCATGACGTTCTATTGTTGACAAGTCATTTGTAAGTTTTATTACAAGTCTCTGTCTTGTAACTACGACCTTGAATTTAAACACGTGTAAACCTCCATAGCAAAACACAACTTATTAATTGTTTTAATACGTGAAAGAAAGAAAAAAAAGTTAAAAAAACATGTAAAAATAAAAATGAACCGTGTAATAATCAATAAATTTCAATGGAAACAATGTGCTCTACATCCCCTATGTTCAAAATGTGATTGCCCAAGGGTAATATCCTTTTTCCTTGTTCATCTGCAAAGCTCAAGTGTTCACAAGGATCCACAAAAATGCTTGTTTTAATAGGTTCGTTAGAAACCGTATGCACGCGACTGAATCCGACAAGCTGGCTTTGCGGAGAACCTGGTATAACTTTAGGCCATTTTGAGAACAACATCACCACGTGACCTCCATCTAAATCACCAAGGTTCATCACAGAAACATGCACTGAAAAGCTCAATGAGTTGCAGTTTTGCAACTCTTCAACTTGAACATGATCAGCTTCATAAGCCTCTTGATCTTCCTTACTTAATAAACTTTTTCTAGGACCGCCTTTGGTGATTCTAGATAAACTGAGTTTACTTGGAGCTGACAAAAACTTGTATGAGAAATCACTGTAACTTAAGCCATGCCCGAATCCGTATATTCTACTTCCAGTGTAAAACCGATAGGTCCTTCCGGGATAACCTCGTGAAGGATCAGCTCGCATTCTCATGTCGTTCATGGGAACACTGGTAAACGACTCAGGGTACCAAGTCATCGGAAGCCTTCCAGCTGCATAAAACCAACTTCAAATGTTTACTACGTGTATTGAATTAACAACACCCGTTTCGAGTAGCATATTCATTTATTAACAAAAAACATACCTGGATTGAACTCTCCAAAGATGATTTCAGCTAGTGCTTTTCCACCAGCTTCACCAGGGTACCCGACCCAAAGAATACTTGCGATTAGATTATCTGTTTCGGCAGAGGAGACATCAAGGGGCCCTCCACCAGTAAGAACTAGAATCACTGGTCTTTTACTAGCAACAGCAATACGCAATACAAGTTCCATCTGTTTACCAGGTAAAAGAAGACTAACTCGATCAAGATCCTCCGTCTCTTGTATTGTACTAATCCCGGCTACTATAACAACAAAATCTGCTTCTTTTGCAATGTTAATAGCCTCAGGAAAACCATCATCAGAGCCGCATTGTACATCACGGCAACCCGAAGCGTAGGATATTGTCTTTGCATATTCTTTAAGTCCGTCGTATAGACTTTTGGGGGAGCAAGGAATTCCTACATTATTAAGTAAAAGATATAAGGCTCACTTTCAGCATCAAGAATTGAACTGAACAATTAATTGAAGACGGACAAATTTGAAATTACAATGCTCCAATATGAAAAACAATACCTGAATAACCGCCACCTAATTTGCTAGTATTTGCCATTGGGCCAATGACAGCTAAGGAAACACCAACCTTCCTATCTAAGGGGAGAAACTTATTGTCATTCTTCAGCAGTACAATCCCCTGCCTTGCAGCTTCAAGTGCGAGCTTTTTGTGTTCCGGTGTGCAAACATCTTGAGGTCCCAGTTTACCATACTTGCCTTTTCTTGGATCCCCATTAAACAGTCCAAGGCGCATTTGAACGGAGAAAAGGTTTAGAAGAGCTCTATCTAAATCTTCCTCCTTCACCATTCCCTGTTCAATGGCAGATTCGGTGTGTCGAAGCATATACGTTCCACAATTAATATCCACACCTAAATATCAAATGACGAATTAAAATAACTAGGGAACTATCCAATTCATATAATATTCTGCAATTAATTCATTACAAACATTCATCTAAAAAGACAAAACAAACAGAAATACCTGCTTTGAGAACCTCAGCAACAGCTTCTTCCGGCGATTTTGCATAATGCTGATACTCAAAAACAGTAGCCACAGCATCACAGTCTGAGGTAATGTACCTACGCTCAAAATTCAAAATCACCAATCTCAATAATCAACACAAGATCATTCTTTTTCATGTTTCTCGTGTTTTGTCAACGACACGAATTCTTACCCTTCAAATCCCCACTTGTTTCTGACCAATCCCGTGAGATCCTCACTAACACAAGCGGGAACACCATTAACTGCATTGTAAGAACACATGAAGCAACTCGCTTTCCCTTGTTGAACACAACCACGAAACGGTGGCCGGAAACTGTCTTCCAAATCCTGTTGTGATACCTACAAAAAAACAATTTCACTCAACAGTCAACACCATAATCAAACATAGTAATTATGAATATGACTATTGAATTCAGTTACATTAATGAAGCACATTTCTAATAATACTAATATACATGCATAATGAAGACAAGTAACTAACAAAACTAACTTCAGCTAACAGCAATAACAGACTTAACTAATTAAGTTGTTGATCCTAACATATGCAACCACATCAAAACTTGTGTTGCACAACACCTCTGGAAAAAGATTTATTCATATTTTTTAATTATTACTAGTGTCATTCTAATGTTATCGGTGTCGCTGCTTCATAGAACAAAACAAAAGTATAAAACAACTTACCACAGCATTGAAATTATACCTAGCAAACTGTCCCCATTTCTCCAAATCATAAGCATTAAAATGTTTACAACAAGCAGACAACATAATCTCATCATCATGATCATTGAACACCTTTTTGATTCCATCAAGCCCTTGAAAGCCTCTAACAAACTCAACAGCATAAGCAGAAGCAACCATAGGATCCTCCCCAGGCGTCTCCTGTCCTCTCCCCCATCTAGGATCTCTAAAAATATTAACATTAGGAGCCCAAAAGGTCAACCCAGCTTGTCCAAAATTATACATCGCCCTAGCTTCAACAGCCACAGCAGAAGCAATCAAGAACCAAAGCGAACGGTTAAACGAAGAAGCGGAAACAATAACTTGAGGGAAATCAGTAGCGGAATGAATAGTGCCATTAAAGTCAATACCGGGACCGTTGGTAGCGATGCCGTGGAGAGACTCGGACCACCATTGGTAAGACGGGATGCCGAGGTTGGGGATGGAGGAAGCGGTGTTGGAGAGCTGGGTGATTTTGTCGGAGAGGGTTAGGAGGGAGATGAGGGAGGTTGCTCGGGTTTGAATTGGGAGAGATTGGTCGCAGAATGGGTGGGTGTGGTGCGGTGGTTGGCATGGGTAATCGGGAAAGGGGTTTGGTGCGGTGGTGAAATGAGGGAGGTGGATGAGTAAGAGTGTGAAGAAGAAGATGGAGGTTGGGTGATGATGCAACATTACTGGTTTATTTTCCTTTTTCTTTAGTTCGAGTTCAAGTACAGTTTAGTCTGCACTCACAAAATAGGTGTAGTGTTAACATCAATCAATGCTTTACTTCATTAAATATTTTTTTCTTCTAATAATGCACTTGACTCGTCTTATGGTAAATATTTTTCTAGTACTTTAACTTTTATCAAATTTCTTTAAGAAAACACCCATCTTTCACTCACTCACACTATAAAAACATCAATCAATCACTCATTCTCAAATAGAGCTGTCAATTTAAATTTAAAGGGGTAACACCTAATTTTTAAAATATTATATAAGGGACCTCTAAAATAACCTCTAAATTAAAGGCACTTTTTTAAGTGAGTCTTATTAAGACTCCAAATTTAAATTTTTCACAAAAATTTTTTCATATATTTTTTAAAAAAATATTTTTAATCAAAAATTAATTTTTTTATTTTCATAAAAAATTGACTTTTTATTTTTGAAAAAAATTAACTTTTTGTATTTCAGAATTTTTTTCTTAAGAAAAATAGATATTTTTATATTTTCGATAAAAAATCGCTTTTTTCAAAAAGTCGATTTTTTGTGTTTTTAAAAAATTAATTTTTTCTGAAAAAATCAAATTTTTATATTTTCGACAAAAGATTAATTTTTTTACAAATCGGCATTTTTTTATTTTCGCCATAAAATCGGTTTTTTCTCGAAAAAATCAACTTTTTGTATTTTCAACAAAAAATTGATATTTTTCTGAAAAACCCGACTTTTTATATTTTCACAAAAAATTGATTTTTTTCAAAAAAATCGACTTTTTGTACTTTCGCCAAAAAATCGGTTTTTTTCTCAGATATATCAACTTTTTATATTTTCGACAAAAAATCGGTTTATTTTTGAAAAAGTCGACTTTTTATTTTTTTCAATAAAAAATCAATTGTTTTTCCGGAAAAATCGACTTTTTATATTTTTGACAAAAAATCAGTTTTTTTATGCAAAAGTTGATTTTTTATATTTTTCGAAAAAATATCGATTTGTTTTTTATAAAGTCGACTATTTATATTTTTGAAAAAAAATCGATTTGTTTTTGAAAAAGTCGACTTTTTATATTTTTGACAAAAAATCAGTTTGTTTTTTGAAAAGTCGACTTTTTATATTTTCGGAAAAAAAATCGATTTGTTTCTGAAAAAGTCGACTTTTGATATTTTCGATAAAAGTTCTGTTTTTTTCCAAAAAAATCTAAAATTTTATTTATAAAAAAAAATGACTTTTCTTATTTTCAAAAAATGCACATTTTTATATTTTTCCCAAAAAAAAAACTATTATTCTTTTTTTCAACAAAAGAATCATTTTTTTACGAAAAAGTCGACTTTCCATATTTTTGGAATAATCGATTATTTTAGTTTTCTAAAAAACTAAAGTGAGTTCTTAATTTTTTTTATAAAATATTTTTTATTTTTTAAAATAAAATTAATTTTCAAATGATTTAGTTTCTAACAAATTATAATTTAGACATTTTACTTAGAGTTAAAACACTAAAATATGAGGGGCTTAAAAAAATGAGATTCAAAAAATTTCTTTTTAGTAAAGGACCTAAAAAAAATATAGTCATATAAAGGCTTAATTATTTCTTTTTAAAGATTCTTTACTATTTTTAGCAAAGTGAAAATGACATGAGATTTAAAAATTAAAATCACAAAAATATTAGTAAAAAAATGGCTCACACACCCAAAGATCGTGATGTGAGGACATTTTTAGTGAATACTTTGTAAGTATTCATGTAAGCGTTCTTTTACGTCTTAAGGTCGGCCCTAATCCAATTTATCTAAACTTTTCATAAAAAAAATAAAATAAAAATATCAGTACATCCATTTATTTTTACCTTATTAGAAAACAATCTGTTTATTTATATGTAGTCACACTAAAAAGTGTGACTATGGATGGCAATGGATACTCATGGATACGGGTATTAATCTCATATTATTCACTCAGTTTAGTAAATATGATATTCGTATCCGCCCCATATCTGTGCGGGTATCCGTTGGATGAGTATCCATGAATTTTGAGATACGTGTGAATGCTATTATTTAAATATATTTTAAAAATATATACGTTTAAATAACTATTTTTTAATCTCTTTTAAAGACAAAAAAATTATTTTCAAATTTAACGCATAATAAATAATAACAAAAATAAATCACATTCATTTTGCTTCTTCTTTTATCTAAATAATAATAATATCACATTTAAGAAAATAACAATAATAATAATAATAATAATAATAATTTTGATCAAACAAATTAATAATTAAATGTTTTTTTAATTATTCACGGATATGGATACTCGCGGGTACGGATACCATCAAATCTATATCAGTATCCATAAGTATATGGGTGATCAAATATCCATTTATTTCATCTGTAGATACTCATTAAGTCATCATATCCATATCATGTTGTTGAAGGTGGAACAGTAAATGAAGGTGGATTGAAAATGACTTGAGGAGTGGAGGTGAATGGTTGAGAAGCGATTGAGACATAAGCAGATTGTGATGATGATGATGATGATGATAAAGCATTAATCAGTTTAGTAACAGCTATTGAAACATAAGGAGTAAGAGCGAACTTACTAGATCTTTCAGAGTAAGAGGCAAGATCGGGGTTCTAGGAAGTTCCAAACTTATCATTCGTCTTCATCTTCAAAGGCTCAGAAGCCTTTGAATCTTGCTTTCTCTTACCTCTGGTAGGATCAATAGCAACTTGACCAGAAGCAAGGTCTTCATATATGAACTCAGACATGTTGTGTTCCTCTTCTCTCATCATATGAATGAAGTAAGCAATCACAATGGGACCATCGCCTCTGTTGAAGAGAGGATAATTTTCCAATGGAATCCTATGTCCAATCACATCATCAGAAGATATAGACACAGGTCTCACTCTGATCTCTCTAAGCATTCCCATATTCTTATATTCTTGGCATTGAATGCTTCTCTAATGCTCGGAGTCAAATCTTCAGTATACATGGCTTCGTCAGTTAGAAATTTCACAAGATCACTCTCAATGAAGATATCAAAAAGCAACCTTCCAAAAGGAATGTAAGTAAGAATACTATTACTTGGCATATCAATTGTCCCTGTCTTGTTTACCATATCCCTTAAATAGGTAAATGATAATGGAGGTCAGACACATCTTTTGATCTGTAAGTAGATAATATAGAATATACTTATGACTTGCGTTGAAATAGTCAGGAGAACTTGTTGAAGGTTTTGGATTGATGCAACTAAGAATAATCTTGTGCCAGATTCTCAACTTAGCATGTAAATCGTTGCTCTTATACTTTGTTTTCCCAGGAGAATAGGAAGTGAAAATGGCACGGTTGACGGTATCCTTCACAAACTTTGAGTTTCCTTTCATTCCATAAACTCTCTTGTTTTCAAGATATCTCATTCCCAAAAGATTAAAGACGGACTTCTCAGAACATGAGAAACTACATAACGATAGTCACAATCTGCTTGCCTTCAGAATTCTTTCACAAGTACTTCAAATATAGGACCATGAAGCCTTTCAAAGCAGTGATTCCAACCTTGAAAGTTCAACTCAACAGTGAGACCATGACCATTTAAGGCCGATTGTTGAAGTCCACCATGAATTCCTTGAGAACGGTTAACTTATCTGCTTTAATAATACAGTTAACTGAAGATTCCCTTTGAGTTATATGAATTTCATTAGCCACAGGAAGAGGAGATGAACCAGTTGCGGTGGTTTCTAGTACTGTATACGACGGAGGAGGAGGTGGAACTGATGAAGATGACGGTGCAGATGAAGGATTCAAAGATTTTTCCATTTCAGCAACAAATTTGACAGCTTCTCATTGATAAGTAAGTAGTCATCATGTTCATTGTTAAATTGTAGAAGATGAAGATGAAGAAGGTTTTTGAAGACAAAGAATAGAAGATGAATAGTTGAGAGAAAAAGATTTAGGGTTTCTAAAGTGTGGTAGTGGAGTGAGGTAAGTGAGTGGGTATATAACATGTTTGGAAGAAAGATAATTAAACACAATAATAAGGAATATTAAATGACTGTAATCATTATTTAATCAATTCCAAGAAAGACATTGTTCATTGTGTAAGCTTAAGTAGATGTAATGATTTAGGTATATCCAAGGTTACACGCGTTAGTCACCTTTTAATTAAGTGACACATTTTGATGTCCTCAAACTCTGGAAAACCAAAAGGTTTTCATCTGACTAGAGACACTTGTGACTGAAGCATCTTTTGATAATTGAGTTTCTAAACAAGAAACACTTATTGTTTAACTGAGAATCTAATTTTTCAAACTCTGACAAAAACATATATGATTCTGATGAAATCTTACTCTAGATAATGGTCCATTTTCAGATGCTTCAAAATAAACAAAAATTTATCTTCAGCTAAGGATTTTGTAAAAATATCAGTCCATTGATGGTCCGTATCTATAAATTTTAGGCATAAAATTCTCTTCTGAACATAGTCTCTAATAAAAACGATGTTTAATTTCTATGTGTTTTCCCTATAGTGTAAAATTGAATTTTTACTTAAACAAATAACATCAGGATTATCATAAAAGATATGAATGTTACTCTGATAGATCTGATAATCTTCTAGTTGATTTTTTATCCAAAGCATCTGAGTACTTCAAAACGATGTTGATATGTACTCTGCTTCTGTTGTTGAAAGAGCAATTGTAGATTGCCTCTTGCTTGACCAGGAATTCATATTCTTGCCAAGAAATTGACAATTTCCAAAAGTGCTCTTCCTTTCCAATTTGTCTCCAGCATAATCTACATCACAAAACCAGAAAGAATATACTTTGATGTTTTCTCATACATCAAGCCAAGGTTAGTGGTTCTTTTCAGATACCTTAGAATTCTCTCAACAATAGTTAAATGAGATTCTCTAGGATCAAATTAGAATCTTACACATAAATGAACACTGAATAGAACATCAATTCTAGAGGAAGAAAGATGAAAAGGAGAGCTTATCATACCACGATAAAGCTTCTGACAAACCTTTCCACTTACCTCTTCTTTCTCCAGAATGCATGTTGGATGCATTGAAGTCTTTGTTGGTGTATTGTCCAACATGTTGAATTTCTTCAGAAGTTCTTAGGTGTATTTACTCTGATGAATATAAATACCTTCTGACTTCTGATCAATTTGAATTCCTGGAAAGAACTTTAATTCTCCCATCAGAATCATATCAAACTCTGTCTGCATTAACTTAATAAACTCCTCACAGAAGGAGGGATTATCAAAATAAAAAATAATATCATCAACGTAAATCTGAACAATGAGTATATCATTTTTGAAGTTTTACATAAGAATGTTGTGTTAACTTTGTCTCTAATAAATTTATTTTCAAAAATAAAATTGCTTAATTTGTCATACCAAGATCTGGGAGTTTGCTTCAGACCAAAAAGAGATTTTTTAAGTTTAAAAACAAAATATGATTTCTCAGAGTTTTCAAAATCACGAGGTTTTTTGACATATACTTCTTCAAAAATATATTCATTCAAAAATGCACTCTTAATATCTATCTGATAAAGGATGATGTTATGATTAACAGAAAAAGAAATTAACAAGCGAATTACTTCTAACATGGAGATTGGAGCAAAGGTGTTTGTATAGTCCACTCCTTCTTGTTGACTATAACCTTGTGCAACATATCATGTCTTCTTTCTAACAACTTTACCCTTCTCATTGAGATTGTTTTGAATACCCATATGGTTTCAATGACATGGACACCTTAATATTTTTAAACAAGATCCCAAACACCGTTCTTGGAAAGCTGGTTAAGATCTTCTTCCATAGCCAGAATCCAATATTTGTCCAAAAGAGCTCCATCAACAGATGTTGGATCAATTAGAGACACCAAACCCACAAGAGTTTTTTCATAAGGTTTTAAAGTTGATCTGGTTCTGATAAAGCATCCTTGTTTCCCAGACGTATGTGCCAGACCCACTACTCTTCATTCACATACAAAAGACACTTTACATTCTGATTTTTCAAATATGATAATCTAATTTTGTAAATATTGTTTTTCCTCTTTCCATGGAACAGGACTGACTCATCTTTCTAACTAACAGCCTTACAAGGCGTTTGATTAAAAATAACATGATAGTCGTTGTCCCTAAGTTGGCTAATTAACAACAAGTTATGCATCAGACCCTCAACTAACATAACATTAGTAATGGAAAGAAGTTTACCATTACCAATTGTTCCATAGCTGATGATCTTCCCCTTCTGGTTTCCTCTAAAACCAACCTCCAGACTTAAGTTCCAAATCATGGAGAATATTCCTTTATCCCGTCATGTGTCACGAGCATCCATTGTCCAGGTACTATGACTGGTGTCTTAGTGGTGCCATCAAGAATATCTCTTTTTCGTCATCAGAGTCTGACTCATTGTCATATGTTAGTTCGTCCTCTGAAGTTGCTTCATTAGTGCTTTGCCATGAGTGTTATGTTGGCATATTCTTCATCAGAATCTTCTTCTGACTCTGAATCACCCCACATTGCCATGAGGACCTTCTTAGCTTTGAAAATCTTCTTAGGTTTTGTGTCTTTTCTGAGCTTTAGACACTCATTCTTGTAATGTTCAAGCTCCCTGCATTCGTAACAAGTAGACTCAAGTCTACCTTTATTTCTTCTTGGCCCTCTGAACTTACTTTGTATGTGTTTCCACACCTGATTTATCTTTCTTGAAATGAGAGATAGTTCATCTTCGTTAGAATTTTCTTCAAATTCTTCTGATTTTTCCTCTTCTTGATAAGCCTTTTGTTAGAAGAAAGTTTGTTTCTAATAATATATATTAAAATTTTGATGATAACAAGCATAATAAATTTTGTATGAATGAATATGATACTCTGACGTGTACATGTTTCATTTTAGAAGATGTTCTGACTCTAGCGCAAAAATGGAAAATATATCATGCTGAGTAGAAGTTAAAGTTAGAAGTTCTAATGAGAGCAGAACTTCTGGACAAAGCACGCTCAAAGCAAGTGCTGATAGAAACACGCTTTAGAAGTTCTGAGCGAGAACTTCTGGAAGACACGCTGAAAAGAAAGCTTTCGTAGTAGAGAATAAAATACAACTTCTGATGGAAGCTAGAAAAGCGCAACCTCTGATAAGAAGCACCAAAAGTATGTTCTGAATAGAAGATGTTAACAAGGCCAACAAAAGACCATGAAGTATTAGAAGTTCTAACGAAGAAAGAACTTTTGATAGAAGCAAGCACAGCGCAACTTCTGATAGAAGCAAGCACAGCGCAACTTCTAATAGAGAAGCAAGCACAGTGCAACTTCTGATAGAAGCAAACACATCGTAACTTCTGATAGAAGCAAGCACAACATAACTTCTGATAGAAGCAAGCACAACGCAACTTCTAATAGAAGCAACTTTTGATAGAAGCAGGCAAGAGTAAACTTCTGATGGAAGTACCAACAGAAGTTCTGATGAACAAATATTTAGAAGATCATTATCAATATGAATGTTATCTTCTAAAAGACAAAACCTGTCAACAGTAACGTAGACCTACTGAGCAAAGAAAATAAATACTTGAGTGGTGCAACTTCCAAGAAATATTTAGCAAGAAAATCACGTAAAGCTAAGCAAGGCACATGAAGCTAAGCAAAGTCATAATTATTTTTTTCCATTATCCAAGACACACTACTAGCAACTGACAGATTCTGGAAGCACTATTTAAGGAATTCAAATTCAAAGAAGTATTCAACAATTCACAAGAACTTATGCAAGTACTATACGAACAACTCACATCAACTTCTAACAACTTGCAAATTCATTTCCAAAGTAAACTCGCTGCAAGTACAAAGAATTATTTTTTCTAAATTAGTTTACTATTCATTGAGCTTCAATTTTGTGTAAACTTCACTTAGTGAAGAATAGCTTTTCTAGAAGCATTTTTGTACACAATCAGTCAGAATTAAAATTCTGATAGTTGTTCCTTGAGAAGACCAGTTTGGGTCAGAATTCTTGAGAGGGCTAGGATTAGTTGAGTCTTAGAGGTGTTAGTCACAACGGTTGGTTGTGCGGTTTGTTCCTTGAGAAGACCAGTTTGGGTCAGAGTTCTTGAGAGGGCTAGTGTGACACCCCAAAATAATGCAATAATTAAATACTTATGATTTTTAATTATTAAATTAATTGAGGTCATAATTTATTTAGTTTATTGGATTATTAAGTTAAATGATGGAATTAATTGGAGAGAAGGATTAATATTTATTTTATTTAATTATGATTAAAAAGGAATAAGAGGAATAAAATAAGGAAAATAAGGAAATAGATTCATTTTGGAGAAAACAAGACTACGTAGAAGTGAGAAGAGGAGAAAGAAGAAGGAAAACCTAGAAGCGTCAGAATCTCGAAGAACCCACAAGGTAAAGGGTGATTTCGATTGATTATGGCTTATTATTTTGATGTTCATAATATAGGTTATAGCATGATAGAGAATTGTATTTGTGAATTCTAGGTTCCATGAATGTGTCCCTATAGGTGTCGATGATGTCGATGATGTCGATTGTGTCGAATGTATAGATTAATGGATCAGATGATATAGGATCATCACGATTTAATAAAACATGATATATTGTATGTTATTGATGATGAATTGGTGATTTTATGGTGTTGGAATATATGGGTACGTTTGGAATGAATGAGGAAATGGTTTTGGGAAATAATGTCACAAACCGAAATTTTGTCTGAACGTCAGGAAACCGGTTGGAGAACCCGGGTTCCAAATTTTTAAAATAGTGAAATGGCATTTTGAACCGAGGAAACGGTTCTCGTGTGGGGGAACCGTTCCCATTGATTTTTCCGAGGGATGAAAATATATTTTCCGGGAACCGTTCCCTACACCGAGGAACCGGTTCCCATACATTTTCCGTGGGCGTATTTTGAATCAGGGAACCGGTTACTCCCTGTGGAGGAACCGGTTCCACCGAAATATTTTAAATTTTAAAACTTCAAAAATTCATAACTTTCAAACCGTAAGTCCTTTTTGAGCCTTTGGACGTTATTTCCTAAATTTTATGCTCTACCTTATGAAATGAAAATATTTTAGAAAACTTGAAATTATTTTGGAAAGGGGTTGGATTTCGAAATAAATGATTTTTTAACACACATAAGGATGTATGTGTAGTAGAGTAACCTTGGTGATGAGGACACTGGGAATGTGTAGGTGTAATAGCATGTTTATGCATGTATCATGTTGATTGGTTTGCATGTTTATGTTGATGTTGATTGTATGCATGATTGGTTGAGATATCATGTTGGATGGTTGTTTCAGTTATGTTGAATTGATGTATTACATAGACTGATTAATGTTGCATGCTATTGATGCGTGCATATGCATTGTTTTGGTGAAGTTAATTCCCATTGCGGAATTTGACTTGGATTGCCAATAACCGATACCCGAGTGAGGATGGGTGGTTAAATGGATTCGTGTCCGTGGTTATGGACGAATCGATGGTACCGCATCCGTTGATAATGGATCGCTGTCAGTGACTTGGTCACTAAGTCGGTACCGCATGCATTGAGTCCGCATTTGTGTTTGTATGGAATTGTAACATGTTAGATGTTTTCCGTTGTTGCAATTCTTTATTATTTATTGTTGCATGATGAATTATATGATTATGGTTGTGCGTTGAATTCGAATGGTGTTAAGTGGTGGAATAATATGCTTGCATTATATTATTGATTGAAAGACTTATAATATGCTTTAATTATGAGAAGTCTCACCCTTACTTTACCATTTCGATTGAGTTAGCAATGAGGAGTCGGTGAGGATGGCTCTGAGCTTATCTTTAGTCCGTGTCGGTGTCATGCTCGATTAGATTGTAACACCGGGAACGCTTTAGTTAAGAGAATCATTGTTTAATAGTTTTGTTTGAATTCCCTTGAGAACTATGATGATTTATTTAAATTGATTGATTTCGGTATTTCCGCTGTGTAAGACATGGTCTTATGATGATTTGAATTGTTGGATGATGATCCTCAGTGTAGCATGGCTACTGTTTTGATGAAGTTGTTTTAATTATTAATTGTGACATCCTATGTTATACTGTGTTAACTCTGATTAAAGATGATTTAGATATTAATTTAATTAATATATTCGGGGTATCTAGATGGGGTGTTACAATAGTGGTATCAGAGCATAGTCGGTCTTGTCCTGTGTCGTTATCCCTTTAGTATACGACTAGTGTGAAGTGACACTGTCGATACTTGTGAGCTGATGTAAATTGTTTTGTTATGTTACAGAACAATGGCCGGAAGAGGTAACGGAAGGAATGATGATGCCATTGTTGAGGCTTTGGGAATGTTGGTCGAGTGCTTGAGGAATCAAAGCAGGAGTCGTGATTGGTGCGATGACAATTGGGGAATTTTGAGGAATAATCCTCCATTGTTCAAGGCACGATGATCCCGGGTGCTCGGTGGTTGAAGGAAATCGAGAGGATCTTCGTGAGTGATTGATGCGAGGGGTCAAGGTGAGATATGGAACTCACATGTTGGCCGAGGAAGTCGACGACCGTGGTTGCTACCCGAGTGAACTAGAAGAAGATGGTGTTGCATTGAATGGACCGTGTTCGGAGAGCTTTTCCGAGGAGGTATTTTCCAAGATGTCGAGGTAAGAAGGAGATTGAGTTTTGAACCTGCGTGGTAACAAGACCGCTGAGTATGCTTCAAAGTTTTCGAGTTAGCAAAGTATTATGCTCATTACCCCAACGATGGATGGAGAATTTTCTAAATGTATCAAGTTTGAGAATGGTCTTCGTGACGAGATTAAGGTGGTATTCGCATCGCCAGATCCAAGATTTTCCGATCCGTTGATTGTAGTAGAATTCTTGAGGAGGATCTTGCTAACACTAAGTCGAATGCTCGAGGTATGTTGATAGGAAAGGTAAGCAACAGATGGATCGTGGTAAGCCTTATGATAGGAATAATCGTGAGATCCGGAGGTTGGAAGAAGTCCGTGGAGGAGATTCTAGTTCTTCCGCTAGGTGCTATAAGTGTGGTGAGACAGACATCGTACGGTGGACTGTAAGAGCAATGAAGAAGTGTTTCAAGGTGGAAAGTTCGCCATGTGGCCAATGACTACAGAGTGAAAGGGGTGACTTGCTACAACCGTGTGAAGAGGGTCATACTCGTCCTGCATAAAACCCAAGAAAGAGCAATGGGTGGTAAAGTGTTTGCATTGTCCGGATCGAAACTAAACCGATGATCGGCCGATTAAAGGTACATGTTTTATTAATGGCATACCTTTGATTGCGATTATTGATACCGAGCTACGATTCTTTTATTGCGTTAGATTGTGCTAAGAGATTGAATTTGGAAATTTCTAATATGGATGGAAGTATGGTTATTGATACTCCGCATCGGATCATGACTACTCGTATGTTTGTAGGAATTGTCCTGTCGTGATTTTGATAGGGGTTTGGTATGGATTTAGTGTGCCTACCGCTAGAACAACTTGATATCATCCTTGGAATGAATCGGTTGGAATTCAACCGTGTTCATATCAACCGCTTTGAGAAGACGGCATTTTCCCCAAGAGGTTAAGATCGAAAGTGAGATTATGTCGATAGCGTATGAATCTAGCGGTGAAAGATGGTGCTGGTGTTTATGTTGTATTCCGCGATCAGCGAAGGGAAGGCAAAGAGCGATGGATCGCATGGTGAATGAATTTGAGGTGTTTCCGTAAGACGTTAGTGAATTGCCACCGAGAGAGGTAGAATTTACTATAGATCCGATTCACGAACTAGTCCGTGTCGATGGCGCCTTATCGCATGTCGGAGATCCGAATTAGCTGAATCAAGAAGCTAGAGGAATTGCTTGAGAAGAAGTTTATTCGTCCGAGTGTGTCGCCGGGTGCTCCGGTGTTATTGGTTAAGAAGAAGGAAGGTTCAATGAGGTTATGTGTTGACTACCGCATTGAATAAAGTTACAATCAAGAATCGGTATCCTTGCCGAGGATTGATGATTTGATGGATCACCGTTGGAGCATGTGTGTTTAGTAAGATTGATCCGAGGTCCGGATATCATCGATTCGTGTGAAGTCGAGGATATTCGTAAACCGCATTTAGAACGAGGTATGGACACGAATATTCCGTTATGCCGCTTTGGAGTTACTAACGCACCGGTGTTTTCATGGAGTATATGAACAGGATATTTCACCCATATCTTGACAAGTTTGTAGTAGTGTTCATTGATGATATTTCGATTTATTCGAAAAGCGATGAGGAGCATGCGTAACATCTCGTGAGTTGTATTGGAATTCTCAAGGAAAAGAAACTTTATGCGAAATTGTCCAAGTGTGAATTCGAGAGGAGGTGAGTTTTCTTGGTCATGTAATTTCCAAGAATGGAATTGTCAGGATCCTCAAGAAAGTGTGTCTTGGAAGCGTCAAGAATGCTTCGAGATCCGTAGTTTTCTGGTCTTGGTGTTATTATCTAAGTTTATGAAGGATTTTCCAAACCGGCTACTATTGACTAAGCTGACCGTGAAGCGGTCGATATTTGTTCGGGATGTTGAATGAGAAAGGATTTCAAGAGTCAAGAGGAGGTTGACAAGTGCTCCGATCTTGATTTTGCAGATCCGACTAAGTCTTTGTGGTATATTGTGACGCATCATTAATGGGATTAGGTGGTGTGTTGATGCAAGATAAGTGTCAGGGCTTATGCTTCGTGGACTTGAAAGCATGAAGGAATTATCCGACTCATGATTTAGAGTTATACCGTTGTGTTTGTTTGAAGTTGTGGAGACATTATTTATATGGTTCTCGGTTTGAGGTATTCAAGTGATCATAAGAGTCCGAGGTATCTCTTCGATCAAAAGAGTCGAACATGAGACGAGAAGATGGTTGAATTCCTAAAGGATTATGATTTTGGTTTGAATTACCATCCGGTAAAGCAAACGTGGTTGCAGATGCTTTAAGTAGAAAGTTTGCACATGTCGATGTTAATGGTTCGTGAGTTAGATTTGGTTGAGCGCTCGTAGATCCGAGTTTGGTTTGTGAAACTACTCCGATAGTGTGAAATTGGGTATGTTGAAGTCGACTAGTGGTATTCGGAAGAGATTAGAAATGGGCAAAATCGATGTTGGTTTAGTTGATAAGTTGACATTGATCAACCAGGTCAAGGAGGCGAGTTCCAATCGACGAGAATGGTGTTATGAGATTGGTGATCGGGTGTGTTCCTGGATGTTGCCAAGATTAGGAAGAGCATTTTGGAAGAAGGACATCGTAGCGGTTGAGTATTCATCCCGGTGCTACCAAGATGTATCATGATTTGAATAAGTTGTTTTGGTGGCCTGGAATGAAGAAGGAAATTGAGTTTGTGTATGCTTGTTTGATTTGTCGAAGTCAAAAATCGAGCATCGTAAACCATCGATCGATGGAACCGTTGTTTGTTCCGAATGGAAGTGGGATGGAATCGATGGATTTTGTGGTCAAGCCGAGGACGCCTAAGAATTGTGATTCTATCGGTGATTGTGGATAGTTGACAAAATCATTTTATTCCGATAAGAATGGATTATCCGATGGAGAGATTGGCAGTCAGTCGAAAAGGTCGGAGTTTGCATGGTATTCCGTAGCATTGTGTCGGACGAGATCCGAGGTTTACATCTAAGTTCGGACAGATCGCAAGAAGCTTTGGGTACCAAGTGCGCTTGAGTTCCGCTATCATCCGCAGATGATGGTCAAACGGAAAGAACGATTCAACTTGGAAGATTTGAGAGCTCAGGTGTTGTAGAAGGGTGGAACTGGGATAGCTATCCGTCATTGATCGAAGTTTACCTACAACAATAGCTTTCACTCGAGTATTGGTATGGCCCTTTGAGGCATTGTATGGCAGAGGTGCCGGACACCATTGTGTTGGTATGAAACCGAGAGAATGCCGTGATTGGACCGAAATTGTTCAGAACTTGAAAAGATTAAGATGATTCAGAGATGAAGACTTCGCAGTCGCCGTAAGAGTTATCATGATAAGAGGAGGAAAGACCTGAGTTCAAAGAAGGAGAGCATGTTTGGCGCGTCCGATGACCGAATTGGTCGAGCTTCAAGTCAAGAAAGTTGACTTCGATTTATTGGTCCTTTCGATTACCAGAGTTCAAGGTTGCATATCGATTGCTTTGCCATTACTTGCGAATCGCATGATGTTTTTCATGTCTCAAATTGAGGAAGTACATTGTCGATCCGTCTCATGAGATTCGTAGATGACATATGCATGAGAATTTAACCGGAAGCGGACTGAGGATCGAGGATCTGGTTGAAAATACAGGCAAAGAGATTGCATCGGTAAGAGTGGTCGGGAGGACCAAATTATGGAAATGTTACTTGGGAGTGGAGAGTCGATGAAGGACTCGATCCCGAACTATTCGTTCGAGGTATGTTTTCGAGGACGAAAACTCTTTTAAGTGGGAGAGTTGTGACATAAAATAATGCAATAATTAAATACTTATGATTTTTAATTATTAAATTAATTGAGGTCATAATTTATTTAGTTTATTGGATTATTAAGTTAAATGATGGAATTAATTGGAGAGAAGGATTAATATTTATTTTATTTAATTATGATTAAAAAGGAATAAGAGGAATAAAATAAGGAAAATAAGGAAATAGATTCATTTTGGAGAAAACAAGACTACGTAGAAGTGAGAAGAGGAGAAAGAAGAAGGAAAACCTAGAAGCCGTAATCAAGAACCCACAAGTGTGGGTGATTTCGATTGATTATGGCTTATTATGGGTTTTGATGTTCATAATATAGGTTATAGCATGATAGAGAATTGTATTTGTGAATTCTAGGGTTCCATGAATGTGTCCCTATAGGTGTCAGATGATGTCAGATTGTGTCAGAATGTATAGATTAATGGATCCAGATGATATAGGATCATCACCATTTAATAAAACATGATATATTGTATGTTATTGATGATGAATTGGTGATTTTATGGTGTTGGAAATATACGCTTTTGAATGAATGAGGAAATGGTTTTGGGAAATAACACAAACCGAAATTTTGGGTCGAACGTCGTGAAACCGGCCCCAAAGGAGAACCTGTTCCAACTTTTAAATAGTGAAAATGGCATTTTGACCGAGGAACCGGTTCTCGTGTGGAGGAACCGGTTCCCATTGATTTTTCCAGAGGGATGAAAATATATTTTGGGAACCGGTTCCCTACCGAGGAACCGTTCCCATACATTTTCCGCGTGGTATTTTGAATCAGGAACCTACATTCCTGGGAGGAACCGGTTCCACCGAAATATTTTTAAATTTTAAAACTTCAAAATTCATAACTTTCAAACCGTAAGTCCTTTTTGAAAGCTGCCCGGTTCCCCTACATTTTTCCAGGGCGTGGTATTTTTGAATCAGGGGAACCCTAACATTCGGAGGAACCGGTTCCATCAAATATTTTAAATTTTTAAACTTCAAAAATTCATAACTTTCAAACCGTAAGTCCTTTTGAGCGCCTTTGACGTTATTTCCTAAATTTTATGCTCTACCTTATGAAATGAAAATATTTTAGAAAACTTGAAATTATTTTGGAAAGGGTTGGATTTTAATAAATGATTTTTAATGCATACATAAGGATGTATGTGTAGAGTAACCTTGGTGATGAGGACACCGAATGTGTAGGTGTAATAGCATGTTTATGCATGTATCGTGTTGATTGGTTTGCATGTTTATGCTGATGTTGATTGTATGCATGATTGGTTGAGATATCATGTTGATGGTTGTTTATGTTGAATTGATGTATTACATAGACCGATTAATGTTGCATGCTATTGATGTGCGTGCATATGCATTGTTTTGGTGAAGTTAATTCCCATTGTGCGGAATTTGACTTGGATTGCCAATAACCGATACCGAGTGAGGATGGGTGGTTACCGGATTCGTCCCAGTGGTTATGGACGAATCGATGGTACCGTATCCCGTTGATAATGGATCGTTGTTTGGTCACTAAGTCGGCACCGCATGCATTGAGTCCGTGATTTGTGTTTGTATGGAATTGTAACATGTTAGGATGTTTTCCGTTGCAATTCTTTTATTGTTTATTGGTTATGCATGATGAATTATATGATTATGGTTGTGCGTTGAATTCTGAATGGTGTTAAGTGGTGGAATAATATGCTTGCATTATATTATTGATTGAAAGACTTATAATATGCTTTAATTATGAGAAGTCTCACCTTACTTTACCATTTTATTGAGTTAGCAATGAGGAGTCGGTGAGGATGGCTCTAGAGCTTATCTTTTAGTCCGTGTGTCAGTGTCATGCTCTGATTAGATTGTAACACTGGGGAACGCTTAGTTAAGAGAATTAGTATTATTTAATAGTTTTGTTTGAATTCCCTTGAGAACTATGATGATTTATTTAAATTGATTGATTTCGGTATTTCCGCTGTGTAAGACATGGTCTTATGATGATTTGAATTATTGGATGATGATCCTCAGTGTAGCATGGCTACTGTTTTGATGAAGTTGTTTTAATTATTAATTGTGACATCCTATGTTATACCGTGTTAACTCTGATTAAAGATGATTTAGATATTAATTTAATTAATATATTCGGGGTATCTAGATGGGGTGTTACAGCTAGAACTAGTTGAGTCTTAGAGGTGTTAGTCACAACGGTTGGTTGTGCGGTTTGTTCCTTGAAAAGACCAGTTGGGTCAGAATTCTTGAGAGGGCTAGGACTAGTGAATCTTAGAGGAAGTTAGTCACACCAGTTGGGTAATGCACTCTATAATCATTGATTATAGTAGATTAAGTCCTCGTTGAGAGAGGCAAAATCCCCTTGACGGATGAACTGAAGTAGTTTGAGTTTCAAACGAACCAGGATTAAAATACTTGAGTATTTTATTTGTTGTTTGGATAAAAGATCTAAAAAGTAATAAATACTTATTCAACCCCCCTCCCCCTTCTAAGTGTTTTTCCAAGCCTTCACCTTTGTCTTTTCAAAATTAACATGTGTTTGGTATTGGGTTTCATATGGAATGTTTGCGTCCCTATGTTATTTTGTTGTGGTTTTATAGATGCTATAAGTTGTAGCTTTTGGATAAACGTAAGGTGGTGTTTTGATACGTGATATACCAAACATATACTTAGACTTCAAAACTTAGACTAAAGACCAAAAATTCACATTATATATATATATGATCTGAACAAGTGATCAGAATCGGAGATGGTCGGAATGGTTGTTGATCCTTCGAGCAAGTTGATGTTGAGGATGAAGGTGGTGTACCTGCAAGGCACTCCGATGCTAAAGTAAGCAAATGTTCAAGGAAGAGGATAGAAAATATTAGGGTTTTGAGTGTAAAAAAATGATACCTTGCCCTCAAAGATATGAGGGTTTATATAATGGACATAGGAGGATTCTCATTGGCTGCTATATTTGGACTGAGATATGTGGGTCCACAAATATATCCGTTTGAGATGACTAAGTCAAGATCGAATAAATTTGCTCGTAACTAGCCGTTATTTCGAGCATGGACGACATAACGGGCACAGTTAACCGCGAAACGAGTCGTGGATTAGCTTGACCTATATCGAGCAGAGTATGTACGACGCGATCAACTAGGAGTCCTGAATATGCCGTCGAGGCTAGACAGGCGTTGTAATTAAGGGATGAACGACCTGCTCGAAAGCTTTTGGGAAGTCCAGAATAGTAGCCCCCTAAATCATCGCATCTGCTCGTGGATGTGATGGCTTGATCCCAAGGGAGAAGTGAAAATCGTTTTGTTTGAGGATACGAGGGGTTGTCGAGGAAGTGAGAAGTTGGAGAATTCGTAGGGTTTTTCCTACGTGGCCTCGAGCCGCGTGAAATGACTGTTGGATGACCTAGGGACTAGGGGGTAATGATGATTTTCCTAGGTCCCTAGGTAGGCGCAGACCCATGCATACAGAGGGGGCTATAAAATCTAGAGGATCCTCTCATTCATAACTTCTCGTTTCTCGATTTACCTGATTATTTCTGTTTGTTCTCGCTCGACTTTATCGTCTATCAAACCGGGGAGCTACTTCACGGTGGTCGAAGTCATCTTTGCCTTCCAAATTCGTGATTTTCTCAGAAGCATTCTGTTAAGTGCTATATCAAAAATAGAATATGAAAAAAATCACAAACATAGACACATCACATGACATTTTTGAGTCACTTAGAATGTCACATGAAGGGAACGCTCAAGTTAAGGAGACTAAAGCTCTGGCGCTGATCTAGAAGTACGAGGCATTTAAGATGGAATAAGGCGAATCAATTGAGGCTATGTTCTCAAGGTTCCAAACTCTAATTGCTGGTTTAAGAGTGTTGAACAAAGGCTATACAAATGCTGACCGTGTAAACAAGATCATTAGAAGCTTACCCAGAAGATGGAATGATGGACACGTGGGATGACTCAGAATCCTATGAAGTTGAAACCGACTCAGAAGATGAATGTGCAAACCTTGCTTTCATGGCAACTACAGCAGATGACTCTGCCTCTGACTCTGAGTCAGAAGAGGTATTTTCTGAATTAACTAGAACTGAGTTAGAAGATAGTCTTTTAGAACTTCTGGAAACCTATAGTCAACTCAAAATCAAATACAAGAAACTCAGCAAGAATCTTGTATCTGAAATTGAACAACTTAAGGCAGAAAACTCTGAGCTTAAAGAAAAAAATATTAAAAATGATTTTCAAAATGCTCAAAAAATTTCCAGCTCAAAAGATGCTTCAAGTTCTACAAATATTTTGAAAGAATATGACTACAGTTTTCAGAAGTTTCTAGCTAAGAGCTTAGACAGAAGTAAGATGGCTTCCATGATCTATGGAGTTTCTAGAAACAACATAAAAGGGTTAGGATATAAAGCCCCCTAGATAGAAAGAAATATATAAACCAAAGTATATTGATGAAATGAAAATCACGTACAAACCATTACACAAAAAATTTGAGTTTGGTCACACACACAACATTAAATACACGTCACACTCTGAAAGGTTTTATGTTAAACCAAGGTTCAAACAGAATCTTAGAACTTCTAACCAGAAAGGACTCAGAAGGATATGGGTACCACAAGAAAAAATTATCTATGTTGCAGATATTCTAAAAGGTGACGTTGAAACACCAACCTTGGCACCTGGACTCTGGATGCTAGCTAGACATGATGGGAAGAAGGTTTATGTTCCAAAGTCTGGAACTTAAACTTGGAAGTAACCAGAAAAAAATCAGAGGCTCTGGAACTATGGGAAATGGAACATAAGTTCAGTAGTCAACCTCTGAAGAAACAGAACAGAAGATCACACTCAGAAGTTGCATAATTTTCAGAAGCTCTAGAACTATGGAAAATTAAATAGAAGTTTAGTTGTCAACTTCTGAAGAAACAAAATAAGAGTACAACTCATAAGTTCTAGATAAAAAATTCAACCAGAAGATTATCTTCTGTATGAGTGTAAGACTCCCTATCTTCTGTTACAATACATCTGTTTTATATGAATGTTCAAGTTAACATCTCTTCAGGAGTTAGAAGAATTGTTAGAACAAGTTTGATTCTAAAGCACAGAAGTGTATTCTGCTTGGATACTCTGAACACTCAAAAGGCTATAGAGTGTACAACACATAAACTATGATTGTGGAGGAATCAATCAAAGTATTATTTGATGATAAGCTTGGCCAGAAAATGCCAAAGCAAGTTGAAAATAGTGCAGGTACAGAAGTTCTATTGCCAAACTCTGACGGAACAACACAGAAGGAAAACTCAGAAGTTCACATGTCAACTTCAAGACTCGGATCAGAAGCGCCACCCATAAGTTCTGACTACTAAAGAAAATCTAAAAAACGTCAGAACCTCTGAAGAAACTTTCCACAGAAAATATCCAAGAATTATCTTAGCTCATCCAGAAGATGTCATTATAGGAAAGAAAAATGACCCTGTCAGAACTAGGTCCACCCTTAAAATAAATGAAGAATCGATGTTTGGACTAGTTTCCATGATTGAACCAACTTCTATAGATGGAGCTCTGAAAGATAATGATTGGATTATAGCTATGGAAGAAGAACTCAACCAATTCTCCAGAAATGACATATGAGATTTAGTTCCAAGACCAAAAGGATTTAACATCATAGGAACAAAGTGGGTGTTCAGGAACAAGCTAAATGAGCAGGGAGAAATTTTCATAAACAAAGCACGATTGGTTGCACAAGGGTATAGTCAGCAAAAAGGTATTGATTATAATGAAACCTTTGCTCCAGTTGCCAAGTTAAAATCCATTAGATTGCTAATTTCTTTTGTTGTACAAAACAATATTACTTTATATCAAATGGATGTTAAAAGTGCATTTTTAAATGGATATATAGAAGAAGAAGTTTATGTCCATCAACCTCCATGTTTTGAAGATTCAAAATTTCCAGATCATGTGTTTAAATTGAAAAAAATCTCTTTATGGTTTAAAGCAAGCTCCCAGAGTTTGGTATGAGCGCCTTAGTAATTTTATTCTAGAAAAAGATTTTACCAGAGGGAAAGCGGACACAACCTTATTCAGAAAATCTTTTAAAAATGACATTTTAATCTTCCAAATATACGTTGATGATATTATATTTGGAACTTCTAATGTCTCTCTTGGAAGAGAATTTTTCTAAGTGTATGGAGGCAGAATTTGAAATGAGCATGATGGGGGAGCCAAAATTCTTTCTGGGAATTGAAATCAATCAATGCTTAGAAGGTACTTACATACATCAAATGAAGTATGTGAAAGAACTTCTGGAGAAATTCCAGTTGTCAGAAAGTAAAGAAGCCAAGACTCCAATGCATCCCAAATGCATCTTGGGAAAAGATGAGGTAAGTAAGAAGGTAGATCAAAAGCTCTACAGAGGTATGATTAGCTCTCTTCTATATCTAACTGCATCTAGGCCAAATATTTTGTTCAGTGTATGTTTATGTGCTAGATTCCAATCAGATCCTAGAGAATCTCACTTAACTGATGTTAAGAGAATTCTAAGGTATCTAATAGGTACTAATATTGTTGGTCTATGTTACAGAAAATCCAAAGATTTCAATTTAGTAGGATTTTGTGATGCTGACTTTGCTGGAGATAGAGTGGAACGTAAAAGTACTTCTGGAAGTTGTCAATTTCTGGGCAACAACTTGATATCATGGTACAACAAGAAGCAAGCCACTATAGCAGTCTCAATAACAAAAGCAGAATATGTTGTTGCTGCTGGCTGTAGTACCCAGATGCTCTGGATGAAGAGTCAATTAGAAGAATATCATCTATATGAGAGTAAGATCCCTATCTTCTGTGACAGTACTTCTGCTATTTGCCTTTCTAAAAATCCTATTTTACACTCAAAGGCAAAGCATATTGAAATTAAACATCATTTCATTAGGGATTATATTCAGAAAGGAATTTTGAATTTAAACTTTGTTGATACGGACCATCAATGGGCTGACATTTTCACAAAACCACTTTCTGAAGATAGGTTTAAATTTATTTTGAAAAATTTAAGTATGGAAAATTACCCTGAATGAAATTATGTTCAATATCAATTTAGTCAGAAGTTCCGTGTTAAATGAACCTCTAATTAATTAACTCTTCAAAAGTGAGAAGAGAAGTTAAATTAGAAACCATATCTAGAAGTTCTGAAACCTTCAAACGTTTCAAGTTCTGATAATGGTCAGAAGTTCATTAAAGTAAAATGCTTGTAACAGAACCTTGTTGAACACGGGTTCAGAAACTTCTGATAGGTTACTTAACATGCGTGCTAGCTATTGACAAGAAATTTCTTAGTAACTGTTGATATTTTTTCAAATCTCAAAAAATCCCTCCAGTGTCAGATGCTACTTATGAGTGATGGCTGCTTTGCTCTAAAGTTTTTAATATTTTGGTTTGTGACAAACCTTCAGTAACTATATTTTTAAAGTCATCAGAACTTCGTTTCACTTTACTTTTTTTTAAAAATGAATTTTTGATTATGACAAAAAGGGGGAGAAAACTGAGATTTTGATATGATAATTTATAACATGTTACTGGAACAAAATGTCAAACATTTCTAACAAAATATACAAGTGTACGTTTGTTGCTTCTAAGTGATACAGAAAGTAAACTCTGGATGAAAAGAATTAAGCAATTAAGCAGAAGCTCAAAAGATCAAAGTGTTGAAAGCAAACTCTGGAAGCTCAAAAGATCAAGTGCTGAAAGCAAACTCTGAAAAGTAAACTTTGGAAGAAAATAAAAACTCAGGGAAGCTCTACCTTGCAATTTTTTCTTTTCAATATTTAGTTCAGGGGGAGACTATTAATTTCAGGGGGAGATTATTAATCTCAGGGGGAGATATTTATTTTACATATACAAACTTTCTTAAATCAAAATCTAGATAGTTTTGTCATCATCAAAAAGGGGGAGATTGTTAGAACAAAGTTTGTTTCTAATAATATATATTAAAGTTTTGATGATAACAAGCATAATAAATTTTGTATGAATAAATATGATACTCTGATGTGTACATGTTTCATTTCAGAAGATGTTCTGACTCTAGCGCAAAAATGGAAAATATATCATGTTGAGCAGAAGTTGAAGTTAGAAGTTCTAATGAGAGCATAACTTCTGGACAAAGCACGCCAAAGCAATCACCGATAAACACGCTTTGAAGTTCGAGAACTTCGAAGACACGAAAAGAAAGCCAGTAATAAAGAATAAAATACAACTTCTGATGGAAGCTAGCAAAGTGCAACCTCTCATAAGAAGCACCAAAAATATGTTCTGAATAGAAGATGTTAACAAGGCTAACAGAAAACCATGAAGTATTAGAAATTTTAATGAAGACAGAACTTCTGATAGAAGCAAGCACAACACAACTTCTGATAGAAGCAAGCACAACGCAACTTCTGATAGAAGCAAGCACAACGCAACTTCTGATAGAAGCAGGCAAGAGTAAACTTCTGATGGAAGCACCAACAGTAGTTCTGATGAGCAAATATTTAGAAGATCATTATCAATATGAACTTATCTTCTAAAATACAAAACCTGCCAACAGTAATGTAGACCCACTAAGCGAAGAAAAGAAATACTTGAGTGGTTCAACTTCCAAGAAATATTTAGCAAGCAAATCACGTAAAACTAAGCAAGTCACGTGAAGCTAAGCAAATTCATAATTATTTTTTTCAATTATCCAAGACACACTACTAGCAACAAACAGATTCTGGAAGCACTATTTAAGGAATTCAAATTCAAAAAAGTATTCAATAATTCACAAGAACTTACGCAAGTAATATGCGAACAACTCACATCAACTTCTAACAGCTTGCAAAATTCATTTCCAAAGTAAACTCGCTGCAAGTACAAAGAATTATTTTTTGTAAATTACTTTACTATTCATTGAGCTTTAATTTTGTGTAAACTTCACTTAGTGAAGAATAGATTTTCTAGAAGCATTTTGTACACAACAAATATAATTAACATTCGATAGTTGTCCTCGAGAAGACCACAATGTCGAATTTTGAGAGGGTCGGACTAATTGAATATAGAGTGTTAGTCACAACAGCTTGGTTGTGCGTTTATTCCTTGAGAAGACCACTTAGTCGAATTTTGAGAGGGCTAGGATAAGTCGAGTCTTAGAGGTGTTAGTCACAACGGTTGGTTGTGCGGTTTGTTCTTCGAGAAGACCACTGGCCGTAATTTTGAGAGGCTAGACTAGTGAGTCTTAGAGGAAGTTAGTCACACCAATTGGGTAGTGCACTCTGTAATCGTTGATTATAGTGGATTAAGTCCTCGTTGAGAGAGGCGAAAACACCTCGACGGGTGGACTGGAGTAGTTTGAGTTTCAAACGAACCAGGATAAAAATACTTGAGTATTTTATTTGTTGTTTGGATAAAAGATCTAAAAAGTAAGAAAAACTTATTGAACCCCCCTTCTAACTGTTTTTCCAAGCCTTCAACTTTGTCTTTTTCAGAATTAACATGTGTTTGGTATTGGGTTTCGTATGCAATGCTTGCGTCCCTATGCTGTTTTGCTGTGGTTTTATAGATGCTATAAGTTATAGCTTTTGGATAAATGTAAGATGGTGTTTTGATAAGTGATATACCAAACATATACTTAGACTTCAAAACTTAGACTAAAGACCAAAAATTCACATTATATATATATGATCGGAACAAATGTTCAGAATCGGAGACGGCCGGAACAATTATTGATCCTTCGAGCAAGCTGATGTTGAGGAAGGGGGTGGTGTACCTGCAAGGCACTCCGATGCTAAAGTAAGCAAATGTTCAAGGAAGAGGATAGAAAATATTATGGTTTTTAGTGTAAAAAGATGATATCTTGCCCTCAAAGATATGAGGATTTATATAATGGACATATGAGGATTCTCGTTGGCTTCTATATTTGGGCCGAGATATATGGGTATGCAAATATAGTTGTTCGAGATGACTAGGTCAAGATTGAACAGATTTTCTTGTAACTAACCGTTATGTCGAGCATGGACAACATAACGGGCACAATTAACCGCGGAACGAGTCGTGGATTAGCTTGACCTATATCAAGAAGAGTATGTGCGACGCGAGCAACTAGGAGTCCTGATTATGCCGTCGAGGCCAGACAGGTCGTTGTAATTAAGGGATGAACGACCTGCTCGAAATATTTTGGGAAGTCCATAACAGTAGCCCCCTAAGTCGTCGCATCTGCTCGTGGATGTGATGGCTTGATCCCAAGGGAGAAGTCAAAATCGTTTTGTTCGAGGATACAAGGGGTTGTTGAGGAAGTGAGAGAGGGTTTTGCTTACGTGGCCTCGAGATGCATGAAATGACTACTGGTAGACCTAGGGACTAGGGGTAATGATGATTTTCCTAGGTCCCTAGGTAGGCGCAGACCCATGCGTGTAGAGAGGGCTATAAAAGCTAGAGGATCCTCTCATTCATAACTTCTCGTTTCTCAATTTACCTGATTATTTTCGTTTGTTCTTGCTCGTCTCTATCGTCTATCAATCCAGGGAGCTATTTCACGGTGGTCGACGCCATCTTCGCCTTCCAAATTTGTGATTTGCTCATTTCTTCAGTTTATTCCATCTACAAACGGTAAGTTTTTGACTTTTTTATAGGAGTTTGGCTGTTTAAGCTTGAGAATTAGCTTGCATGTAGAGATATACGCGGTTAGGGTTTACATTTTTAGAGTTTTTTCTGGTGGTTAGCGGTTGCTCCATTTTTTTCTGGCAGTTTATGCCACCTGGATTATTTGTTCGTCCTTGGTTCTGGTGATCTGGGTCTGGGCGTTCCTCATTTTAGGGAGGGCTTTTGGCCGGGGATATGATCCTTGTTCATATAAGCCCTTTAACGTGATTAGTGGTGGAAGGGTGATTTTGACGTTAATGTCGAGCTTACCTATCCCCTCTATTTTTCAGGTGACATGGCGAGTGGTAGCGAGGATATTCGCGAGGGTCCCGAAGGTTCGGGGCAGACACCTTCTATATTTACCTCTACCGAGCGGAGCAATGGGTGTTTTCCCGTGCCTGAGGTCGAAGAGAGTCCTCCTGTGGCTGAGATTGATGAGACTGATGAGGATGATCCAAAAGTTTGGGCGTCTTCTGACATGGTGAAACGAGCCACATAGTTTCTGGGTAACCCAAATAAGGCGTTTTCCAGGTGATCTCATATGCCACGGTCGAGGCTCCTAGGGAGGAGGAGGCGATCGCAGAAGATTGATTCGTGCATATTCTGGCTGAAGATGGTCGGATCTAGTCGAGATACGAGGCCCGTTATATTCCAGTTTATGATTTATGGTTTTAAGAACTGGGTTTTCGGGTACCCTTCTCCGTATTCTAGGTGGGTATCTTTCGTCATCTCCATTTTGCTCCGTCACAACTTCATCCCAATGCCATAGGCTTCATACGGGCGTTCGAGATTTTCTGTGAATATTTGGAGGTGGGAGCCAACCTCGAGTTGTTCTTTTATATCTTTTGTCTTCAGTGGAGTTCGACGAAAGTGGACGTGAAGGTTCGGTGGGGATTGGTGTCATTGAAGAATCAGAATAGGATGCTCTTTAAGGCGTATCAGGAGCCCGTTCGTTTCTTCAAGGATAGATTTATGCTTATTCGGTCGGTCTTTGATCAGGCGATGCGCAACGTGTTTCGAGTAGTCCCTGGCCTAAAAAGGGATGGGACCCCCTGTTTCAACGAACAAGGGGAACATAAGTATGCACTCGTTAGGAAGTTCAAGTTTTGGTGGTCGAAGAAGCACTTTGATAAGACTCCGGATTTTTATGTATGGGCTCGAGGTGAGCTGAGTGACGAGGATTTGGCCAGTTTTGAGAGGCTGTCGGTGTTTATTGCGGGCTTCTCTCGCGTTCGGCGCTTGGGAAAGGGGGAAGCCGCTCTTAAATAAAGACGGGGAGGAGATCTCTGAGTTTTGTCTTATAAACGTTAGAGAGCTCCTTACCTTCAGGGATCCTAGGGACTATTTGGGTATATGTTTTATCTTTATTATCTTGCTCTGCCAAATGAATGTTTAATTTTATGCTAATCCGTTTCTGCTCCTTTGTTTTGTAGACATGATGAATCCAACTATGGAGTGCGTGGCTTAACAAGCAATGAGGCAGAAGGGGAAAAAGGTAGGATCCTCTTTGACAGATCCGGGAAAGGTCGATGCGACTAGATCTGGAAAGTCATCTACTAGCCCGGTGGCGGGGACTCTATCTCCCAGTAGGTGACGTCGATGCTGAAGAGGACACGGGCTGAAATAGATCTGACGAAGGAGAAGGAAAAAAGGGAATTTTACCCTTCCTCCTTGCTGGCATGATAAGAAATATTTCGAGATAGCGAGCACGGTCCTTCCTCATGCCGAGAAGCCCATGCTCAATGGTCTGGATCGCCCGTCTAAGAAGGCTACTTTAGCCGAGGATATGGGGGCGTTGGTACGGATACTCGAAATGGTCGCTACTTATGCCGAGCATAATCAACTCCCAGATGTTGAATTAGGTCAGCTTAAGGCCAATTTGAAAGAGGTCGAGAAGAAGGGAGAGGAAGCTCAGAAGAAATGGTCGGAGGATTATAAGGCGATGGTCGAAGAGCATGACGCTGCTTTGAAGAATAATTGTGAGATCAGTGAGGAGCTCGACCGTCTGTGGAAGGAGATGACCCCGGGAGAAGGTGAACCCGCAGAGTTTTCTGATGTGAAGACTCGAGCTAAGTTCATAGGTCGGGTTCATCAGGCTTATGATGATGTCGTGGTCGCTTCAATGGCCAGTTTTGACAATGTCGTGTTGCAGATGCGCGTGTTAAATCCCGGTGTGGAGCTGGTGATCGATGGGATGATGGTTTATTTCTTTGTTGAAGGAGGTAAGATAAAGAAACCTGACTTCCTCATTGACATGATGGTAGATGATACTCCCCCGCAGGCGACCACTAGAAATGATCCTGCTCGACCAGCTGAGTGAATTTAACTTGTTTTTATTAAGTTTGCTTGGGCGTGGCCCATTTATGTAATGACAGTTTTTCGGCCCTTGAGGTCGTTTTTGAATCTTTTTGTTTTGTCGGGGTAGAGTCCCCACTTTAACTTCGAGACAAATTTAGTCTTAATGGTTGTGGATATAATGTCCAAGTATTTTAATTTATCGCTTGCATGCATGTGATGCTTTATATTTCGGGGAGGGAACGCTCGTTATTAGGCATGGTCTTTGACATTGTGGGGAGACTAGTCAAAGTGGTCCAGTTCGTTGTTGGACTTGGTCCAGAACTCAAGCATTGATTGAAGGACTGAGGTTGGTGGCGTGAACGTCCCATCGCGAGTTGGGTGTTTTGTCGGACGAGGTACTTGGACAGTGGGGCTCGTTTGAGTCCCCCGCGTCGGGGCAGAGATCTTGCTCATTAAAATAATGGAGAAAGTGTCTCTTTATGTGCCACTATGTCACGCAACTATGGTACTTGGGAGAGCGTGTGATGTCGAGCTATAAGCATCTGGGTGATTTCTTGAGGTGTGTCGACCGTCAGTGTCTTAACTATAATATTGTTTCAGTTTTTAGCGTTCCATGATCGGGTGAGTTGTTCCCCTTGGAGGTTTTCTAAGTAGTATGCCCTCGTTCCTGTTTTGGCATAAATTCGATAGGGGCCTTCTCAGTTTGCTGCGAGCTTCCCTTCGGTGGAGCTCTTAAGATTCCGTTTAAGGATTAAGCTTCCAATGTCGAATTCGCGAGGAATAACTTTGGCATCGTATTAGAGGGCTATTCTTTGCTTGAGCGAGGCTTCTCTAAGGGCAACCCCCGTTCTTATTTATTCGACCATGTCGAGCTCCTCCCTCAAGGATTGGTCGTTCATCTCCGCGTCGAGGGGGGATTCGGTTCTTCTCGAAGGTTCAGAGATCTCTATCGGGATAACTATTGCTGTGGTGTTAGCGGCAAGCAAAGAGTTGGTATTTATTTTTACGGGGTGATATATACCAGTTAGGTCATATTGTATCGTATCCACATAGATTGGTTATTGATTTGTCATTCGGCAATTCTATCGTTAGTGAGTTTGGGAATAAATTGGTTGTAAAGAAAAGATAAAAAGTAAATGAACAAAAAGTATAAAGGATAGACAGCTTGTCCGGAACGAATGCATACTACCCATCACAGACTTAAATCTACCGTCCATGTCATACTCAGCCTACGATACTCCTCCGTGTCATCACATACCTCTCATAACCTAAGCTATTTCTAACCCAAATTGAGAATTCTACCGCATCACCTCGATATCCATGTCTGTCATACCTCAACAACACATAAGTCAACAGCACCACTCGTAACGACTATCTCTAGCTCGAAACAACCAACACATAGGCATTAAGATCAGATACTCTAAGTAAATGTCAGCTCTAAACCAATCTCTAGCATTCAAAAACTAACAGATAATCATCCTAGGTAAGAATCTAAGCAATCTATGTCTAGCAAAGCTCAAATTGCTAACATATAGTAAAAACCTAAGACAATTACCGACACAGATTCATAAAGCAAACTTTATACAACGCCAAGGGCGACAAATATACATGTCTTCAGAGTAAATATACATACAAACCCAACAAAAGAGAAATACATAGAGAAAGAGATAAACTACTCATTTACACCGGTTTATCAATGCCTATCGAAGAGCAATCCACCTTCAATCATCCGTATGCAAAGCCTAATGTTGTTTTCTAAGCTAATCTATCAAAAACTATAAGGTGATGGAATTTGGGAGTGTCGACCTGGACTATCGGAAAAAAATATTCCGATAATATATCGACACAAAAAATGAAAATGAAGTGATGAAGTCGCCACCGAGATTTATTTATTCCAAGAAGGAAATGAGAAATATCGAATAAAACCCACGAGAGAAAGGAATAAGACGGTCTACAAAATTTAGAGATGCAGGTTCGGGAGTCGGTTATGCAAGGGGAAGGTATTAACACCCCTTACATCCATCGTACTCGATGGTACCCATTTAGTTCAAAGTGTGTTTGTGTGTTAGTGTAAAAATTTTACGATCTTCTATGTTTTGAAAAGAGAAAGAAAGGGAGAAGAAATGTTTTTATTATTTTTTGCTCGCCTTTGGTTGTAAGACTTAGTGCCTATGTACTCCCTCGTGTAATGGGAAAGTCAGAGCATCGTAGTTCAGCTAGAAAATGATTGTTTGTTGATTGATTTTAAATGAAAAGACAAGTCGTCATTTTTAAAGGAGAAGACTTGTCTAACGTCCACAAGGTGTGATAAATAATAAAGGAATGTGCACCAACATGAGGGAGGGTTTGAGAATACCTCTAGTACTCAAGTGGAGAAGTCGAAAACCTTGGAAATAGAGGAAGAAGCATCTCAATTATAAATGAATCATGTCTAATCTTGAAAAGGGTTTAAAAGGTAAAAGGTGCTTGGACGCACAAAAGAAGTTTGAATGGGTTGAAATTGATTTTAAGTTGTGGATGACAAGTATCGAAATATTAGGCTATCATCTAACGATCTGAATACTAGAAATTGGCGAGTGAGCTCAACCAATCATCTCTCATCCCAAAAATTTATTATGAAATTGGTGTTTTGAGTGAGATAAAATATTTAAATTATTGGGCTATCATCCAACAATCTAAAGACTTTAAATTCAATTAAATCGTCGGGCTATCATCCAACAATTTAAACGAATGTCAATTTATTATTTTAATACGGATAGAAGTATTTAGTCTATTGGGCTATCATCCAACAACCTAAAGACTTCCAATTCAATTAAATCGCCGGGCTATCATCCAACAATTTAAACGAATACCGCTATAGCTTTTTGACATGGATAGAAGTTTTATCTTATTGGGCTATCATCCAACAATCTAAAGGCTTCAAATTTGTTTAAAACATTAGGCTACCATCTAACGATTTAAACAAATTTCATCCAAGTTTATTATGAAAAACATTTTGAAAACAAACTCGACGTTGGATCGAGGTTTGAGAAGAAGACTCGACGTTGGATCGAATTTTATTGAAAGTGTTTTAAATGCTTGGTGAATGGAGAAAGAATCAGGTTATGATCAATCAAGTCAAAAGACTTGATCAATCTCGAGAGAATAGCCAAACCTATTCTCTACTATGGAACCTTTATGGAGATGAGAATAGGATCAAAATAATTGCAAATAACAAATAAAATTGTCAAAGCCCATACAAGGTGGCCAACCTAAGTATAAAACAATTAAATTACATGTGTACTAGCAAAGTGGTCTAGTCTACTAAGACGACCAATTGGAACAATTGATCGAAATAGGCTCACTGTAAGAAGGCCCAGGATCAAGCGTGCATGTGTGCATGTATGGTCACCGCGACGCTTCTAAGCTTTGTCGACTTACGGGTTTAAAATGATTCACAATTATTAGTTTAAAAATGATATTTTTGGTTTTGTGTAAGTGACAGTTAAATTGAAATAAAATAAATGGGAACTAGATTATTACAAGAATTGTTTTTCGGAGAGGGATACATCGATTATAAATGGGGATTAAACGATAAAATAAAATAGAAAGCGGTAAATTAATTACAACGCAACAAAGGGATTCAGATACAATTTTTGAATGCGGATAAATTAAAATTAATGAGAAAACGGTAAATTAATTATATTAAAAGCATACAAACAGAAACTAAATGCGTAGAAACTTAAATATCAATTATTGTACCATTTGTATTTTATTTGGTTAATTAGAATACACTATAGAAATTAATTCTAAGAAAATGCTATGCAGAGAATATTACTGTAATATAATTCGAACTTATTTACGAATGAATAGATAAAGTATACTAATAAAAGTAATATGTATATAGTACATACAATACTAAATACTAAATATAAGAATAAAAATAATGTGTATAATTAAATTTACAGTAGTAAGTATAAGAATAAAAATACTAAATATTAGTATATACATTGCTAAATAGTAAATAGTAACATAAGTATAAATAATAGTATATATATAAAATGTGTATAGATGCGACAGTATAAAATGTATGCTTGAACCATCCTCGGATATCTTCACAAGTAACAAATACATTAGTAGCATGAGTGGAACAAAAGAAATAAAATTGCGATACATTAGAATATGCGTTAGTAACAAAGAAGTAAAATCGAAATGAAATTGAACGATGCATATTAACAAATGAGGAGACAAGCAATCAAATGTTTGGGTATTCCATTCACAAATGAACTTAAGACCAAAGAACTAATGCCTCTTTTTATTTTAGGACCGAAACATAGAAGAATCGAATTCAAATTAAATTATAATTGAATGAAGCAAGGAAAAAAAACGGGCAGCAACTATGTTAACTTCATGATGCTTAAAAGAAAACAAATCGGGCAGCCATTAAACATACACTTTAAAATAAGGTAAAACGATTTTTTTCAAATTTACACAAAGGAAAACAATATATGCTGCCCCATTATAGCTTCTCGATTAAATTCACACGCAAGTAAATGCGGTATCATTGTCAAACCATCATCGAAGTCAAACTTGAATGTCAACCGACTACAAACTTCAATCAAAAATTAAAATGATAATAACACAAAATATGGTGTTCCAACATGTTTCTCGGTTAGATTTTCACGCGAGTAGACGCGGAAACAACATAAACCATCATCGAAACTAAACAAATAAATACCGATTACCACTTCAATTGAAATAAAAAAATGATGATAACACAAAACGCGGTGTCCCAATAGTTTCTCGGTTAGATTTACACGCGAGCAATGCGGTATTATCATTAAACCGTCATTGAAACTATAAAAATACAGTTTTACTCACAAACTTCAATCGAAATTAAAAATGAGAAAATACAATATCTTAATGGTTTCTCGGCTAAATCTTACGCAAATAGACGCGACATCGATATCAAGCCATCATCGAAACAAAGTGGGATCCTTATCACCAATTCAAAAGAAAACAAAATAACATGGCTGTCCACGACAGTTTCTAGGCCATATTTACACGCGAGTAACGCAATATTATCGTCGAACCATCATCGCAACCAAAGGTCGGGTAAAGCAAAAGAAAAGAACTCTAACATACTAAAAGAAATTAATAGCACAAATTCCCAATAAATCCCAATGTCATTCAAGCACGAGGTAAACCAGAATCTTTAACATGATATCAACACAAATATCACCACGTTCCAATACAAACACAAGATATTGTTAACAGAAATCGAGAATCAGTTTAACATTAATAGTAATGATGCCATTGAAGCTTTGACATTCACCTTAAAACCTCCAATGTTTCATTAAACGGACGCACACAAAAAGAACCAATCCGAAATTATTATCAAAACAACACAAATAACCCCAAAACATTTTAAGATTTCTTGACATAGATTCAACCAAAACAACTAATCCGAAACTCAAACAGAACAAATTCGATTTTCTGCATAAAAAGTTTATCTCAATGGCCTTGAAGTTAACACCAGCACACATGATCAGAAACGTATAACAGATTAGAACAGTTTTCAGCATAAAGTCCAACCAGAAGTTATAATCATAACATATACAATATCAATTCAGCTTAAGTTTTTTCATAACGGTTTATCGGTGTCGAACATCAAAACTGTTTAACTTAGGCAAGCACAACTTAAAAAAATAAAGGAATACCAGAAAAGCAGCAGAGTTACGGCGTCGAGCTGAAGCTTGAACCGAATGGCGATGAAAGAGCTGTGAGCAGAGGGAAAGGTAATAAGAGGAAGGAGCAGCGGCGGGAGTGTGGCGGTTGAAGACGTTTCAGCAGCGAGTGAGAAACAGAGGCAGTGTCGAGGGCGGTTTTGTCGAAGGCGTCGCAGGCGGAGGAACAGAGACAGAGGGGTATGGTGGTGAGTATGAGCAGCGACGGCGGGAGAGTTGAATCGCGGAGGGAGTGTGGTTTATGGTGGCTGTTACAGTGTGGTTTGGAAGGAGGTTGAAGACGATGGAGGGAGCTGGGAGTGAGAGAGATGAAGGCTAATGTGGTTGGGGTTTCCGGCAGAATGAAGGAACGGTGACGAGAGGCTGTCTTGGTGTGAGGGATGTGAGGAAGTGTTACATGGAAAGACAGAAGGTTGAGGTTACAATGAGGAGCCCCAATGGCCTGTGAAGAGGATGCGCTGGTTTCTGATAGCCTTACACTTATTTTCAATTTGGCCACTGTTTTTGTTTTCAATCCGCCTCCGTAACAGTAACAAACATCCATATATATATAAAAATAAATAGGGTTTAAGTTATTTTTTTCAAAATACTAAAAATACCATTTATAATTAAATGGAGGGTCACTTAAAAAATAACAAGTCCAAAAATATTTTTGTTTGATTTTTTTAGATAAAAATTAGACAGCTAAAATTGTCAAAAATGATAAAAGTTCGGATAATAAATTATCCAAAAAATAAAATGATTACATTAAAATAAACTACAGATATTGTAAATTAAAGAAAATTATTGAAATGGTTAAAATCGAAATAAAATGATAATAAAGAATACCTGACTTTAAAACACTTACAGTTAAAAACGAGACTTCGAAATGTACCGGAAAATTAGGGAGAGCACATTTTTATGATCTACGCGACACGTAGATTTATAAAGCAGTGAGTAAAAGATGAAAACTTGAAATATTTTCCCCACTAATTTTCGCACAGTGTCGAATCGCTTTCAATAGTTTGTTTATAAAATCGAAATATCGATATCATCGACATATAAATAAATTAAAACGATGCACTAAACAGACAGACAGGTAAAAATAAATGAAGTAAAATAACGGGTAATTTATAACTAAAAATGATGCAAATATCGATTTAGATTGACTTTCGATCAGTTTAAATACGACGAAATGATGCATATGCAATGAGTAAATGATTGATTTTTTAGGATTTAGGATTTTTTAGAAAAAATAGCAGGGTAAAATTTGGGGTGCCACAGGGAGCAAGAATCCATCCCAAAAAATAGAAAACACAAAAATGAAATGAAATGAAACTATATACAAAATCTGTCTCGCAACCACCGCCTGACGCCCAAAAAGTACCGCCCGACGCTGCCTCTTTATTACTTGGCCCACGATGCTCCATATCTGCAACTGGGCAAAATATCTCAACACCGTCCGACGACCAAAATCACCGCCCGACGCTGTTTCTCTTCCTTGCCCAGTGAGCTGCTGGCGAGCCAAAGTCAGGAGCTACTAGATTTTCTCAATGTTGCACTGCTCCCTTCACCGCCCGACGAGCTTACCGCACTGAGAGCGCCATGTCTTCGCCACCTCACCGCCCGGTGGAGGACACCAGAAAATCAACTTTTGTTGCTTTCTCTGCACAACTTGGAATGACTTCTTCTTTGCCTTATTCTTCCAAAAATTCATCTTGGAGCTTTTATTCCTCTTGCTCCAATCATGCTCAAATACCTACAAAATATACACAAAACTAATCAATCGGTACAATAAATACACAAAACGCAATAAAACATATTTACAACAAAAAGCGGGGTTATTTAACGATATTAAAAACAAAAGAATAGATAAGTGCCACAAAATATATGTACAAAATAACTACATTTTGACACTTATCAATAAAGGCCTTGGTTTCATAGGCGAGTCGAAACGGGGTTTCCCCGGTGGATGAATGAGGAGTGGTTCGGTAGGCCTAGAGCACGTTGTGAAGTTCTTCGACCCATTTCTTTTTTGATTTGTCTAACCTTCGTCCGAGCCCGCGCAATATGACTCTATTTACAGATTTGGCCTGTTCGTTAGTTTGCGGGTGTTCCACCAAAGTGAAGTGTTGTGTGGTTCTCAGATGGGCGACGAAGTCTTGGAAATTTTTGTTGGTGAATTGTGTCCCGTTGTCGGTGACTATAGCTTATGGAATGCCGAACCGGGCTAGTATGTTCCTTTTGTAGAAACGTAGGATGTTTTGGGCGGTGATTTTGGCCAGTGCTTCGGCCTCTATCCATTTGGTAAAGTAGTCAACACCTACTATCAAATATTTGTTTTGATACGCTCCAAAGACGAACGGCCCGAGGATGTCGAGCCCCCACCACGAGAAAGGCCATGGAGAAGAGAGGGATTTAATTTCACTCGGAGGAGCCAGCTGCACGTCTCTATGCCATTGACACTTGTCACATTTCTTTACATCCTCCTTGGCGTCGATCTTCATGGTCGGCCAATAGTAACCAGCTCGAAGAGCTTTTCGGGCGAGTGATTTTCCCCCTAGGTGTTGGGCGTTGATGCCTTCATGTATTTCCTTTAATATGTGTGTCACTCTGGTTTCTTCGACACATTTAAGGAGGGGGATGGAGAATCCCCTTCTGTAGAGTTTGTCTTCGAGGATGACGTACGAACAGGCTCTCCTCCTATTAATGTTCGCTTCCTTGGGGTCGTCAAGCAAGGTTTCATCAGTAAGATATTTGTAGACGGGCGTCATCCAGGAGGTTCCTTCTTCAATGACGAGTATGTTGTGGCCGGGATGACTTTTCTCTATGCTTGGTTGAGGGAGTATTTCCTGGATCACTGACTTATTTCCTCCTTTTGTCCTTGTACTGGTGACCTTGGATATAACGTTTGCTCGAGCATTGTGTTCTCGAGGGATATGTTCTATCTCAACTGAAGTGAACTTTTTAAAGTGGTTTTGGACGAGGGTCCAGTACTCGGCCAGTTGGTCATTTTTGAACTGATATCCTCCTCGAACTTGGGAAGCTACAAGTTGTGAATCCATGAGGATTTTGACTTCTATTTCTCCCATGTCCTCGGCAAGGCGGAGACCGACGAGGAAAACTTCGTATTCTGCTTGAGTGCTAGAAGTAGGGAACGAGAGGGAGAGGGATAACTCTATGACGATTCCTTCTCCATTTTCCATGATTATACCTGCTCCGCTTCTTGATGAGCTAGAGGCGCCGTCGACGAATATAGTTCATTTGTTGGTTCCTTCTTGGGGCATTGGGAAAGTAATTTCTACCACGAAGTCTGCCAAGAATTGTGCTTTGAGGGCTTTCCTGTTTACGTACCTAATGTCGAATTCAGATAGTTCCAATAACCATTTGAGCATTCTACCGGCCATGTTTGGTCGACCTCATAGCTGTTTGATGGGTTGGTCCATTAGAACTGTGACGGTGTGTGCCAAAAAATAGTGGCAGAGCCGTCTCGCGGTGTTGACTAGCGCGAGGGAAATTTTTTTGATCTGTTGGTATCTCAATTCGGGCCCTTGTAAGGCCTTTCTCATGAAGTAGATAAGTTTATGCCCTTCCCGTGTTTCTTGGATGAGTGCGGCGCTAA
Organism: Vicia sativa; assembly: GCA_021764765.1. Classification (NCBI taxonomy): domain Eukaryota; kingdom Viridiplantae; phylum Streptophyta; class Magnoliopsida; order Fabales; family Fabaceae; genus Vicia; species Vicia sativa. Next base: position 117,734,269 of record CM038792.1, on the reverse strand, counting down.
CGGACTCAGCAGTCACAGGTAGATACAAATATAATATCTCCTCTTTTCCAGGTCGAGATAGCACGAGCGGTTGGGATAAGGTTTCTTTGAGATGAATTAAGGCCTGCTCGCATTCTTCGGTCTAGTCGAATGCAACTTCCTTTCTTAGTAGTTTGAAGAATGAGAGTGCGTAATGGGCCGATCTTGCGGTGAATCGAGATAACGAGGTCAACATCCCATTGAGGACTTGAATGTATTTTTTGGACTTCGGAGTGGGAAAATCTGAGAATGCCCGACATTTGTCGGGGTTAGCCTCTATCCCATGTTCGGTGAGATAGAAACTAAGGAACTTACCAGCACAGACTCCGAAGGTGCATTTTTCGGGGTTGAACTTCATTTTGACCCTTATGGCTTGATTGAAGACCTTCTTGAGGTGCAGGGCATGATCGACCTCCTCTTGGGATTTCACGATCATGTCGTCCATGTATACCTCGAGCATGTCTCTGATTTCGCCTTTAAAGACTTTATTCATCATTCGTTGATATGTTGCGCCGACATTTTTCAGACCGAAGGGCATCACGTTTTAGTGATAGTTACCCGATTCGGTCATGAAGGCCATATAAATTTTATTAGTTTTAGCCATTAGAATGTGGTTATATCCCGAATAGGCATCCACAAACGAAAGCAATTTAAAACCTGCAGTATTATCAACGAGTTTATCGATGTTAGGCAGGGGGTAGGTGTCTTTTGGACATGCCTTATTAAGATCAGAGTAATCAATGTACATGCGCCATTTTCCATTATTCTTTTTCACAAGTACAGGGTTGGACAACCACGTAGTATATTCGGCTTTTGAAACAAAATTGCCCTCTAGGAGGTCCCTAATAGCTTGCTCGGCAACCTCGGTTTTTTTCGGGGACTGCTTTCGCTTGTGTTGTGCTACGAACTTAAGGGCATGATCAATGGTAAGGTGGTGACATGCAACCTCAGGGTTAAGACCGGGCATTTTGGTTGCACTCTAGGCGAAGAGGTCGGCGTTATCCTGTAAGCATGCTTTGAGCTGTTCTCGAGCCAACTCTGGGAGATCCACTCCGATCTTGACTCCTTTGCTGGGGTCGTCACCGAGTGGAACGAGCTCGAAATTCCTATCAGGGATCGGACGCATGCGTTGCTCTAAGGGTCCTCTTGAGCAATTGGAAGCGGGCGAATCTTCTTCGACCATAGGGGCTTTTCCTTTCCTCCTCTTCTCGTCTAAGTCCTTCGGCTCGAGACGGCGATCGAGGTCGATAACATCGACTTGAGGGAGGGTTCAGGCTTGTGAGATCTCTCTAGAAGGTTGATTTTTCCCTTGATCTGGGGTTGGAGGTTGATGGAGTCTAGGCCTTTTGCTGATTCCTCGAAACATCTTCGGGCAGCTTGGATGTCTCCGTGCAACGTTGCCACTTTCCCGCTTGCTGTATAATATTTCATCTTCAAGTGTACCGTGGATGGTAAGGCAATCAGCTGGCGAGGGTGGGCTGACCGAAAATACATTGGTACAGAGACGGGCAGTCGATGACCAAAAATTATGTTTTGATCAACCTACCGGTTTTTCTGGCCCCAAAATTGACGATCAGCTCGACGTACCCCCACGGCTTCACTATGGAGCCGTTGAATCCCTACAGATCTGAGCCGAGGTAGGGAGTCAGGTGGGTCTCGTTTAGTTGTAGCGTCCTGAAGAGTTGAGTGTACATGATATCAGTCGAATTTCCCTGGTCAACCAATATGCGCCTGGCGTCGAAGTTAGCCATTTGGGCACACACGAGCAGAGGGATATTTGTATTGGGGGCGCCCCTAGGTAGCTCATCCCTATAGAAGGCCAGTAGGTGAGACTTGCCTTGGATTTTGTCGAGGATGGCGCCCAAATCTGAACTCATCCTAACAAGATCGTCGAATCTTCTTTTGATTGATCCGATGGTGTTCTTGGTGAACCCTTCACTAGAGATGACCATGGCCGTTGGGAAAGATTCCAAAGGGCTGTGAGCGGCAAAGTATGTCGGGGTGGCATCTAGATCGGGAAAGAAGAAGTCTTCTGGCCTGGATATGCTCATTGCTATGGGCATAAAAGACTCTTCCGCAGGTTTTTCTTCCTTGACTTTACTGGACGAGGGGGCTTCTTCTTTTAAAGACTATTTTTTCTTGTACTGTTTGAGATGCCCGTCTCCGATCAGGATCTCTATTGCATCCTGAAATTCGGCAGAATCGTGATGTCACAGAATGTTATGACCGATTCGACACTATGTTACAGCTCACACAATAAATCAAAGAAAGAACACAATAAGTTGTTCACCGCGGTTCAACAAACCTACATCGGGGCTACCAAGCCAGGAGAAAGTTCACTATTAGCGATCAATTGAAGACCCTACACCCAACACACTGCCGCCTTCTCACTTAATCACTACCCAATGACCCTTTTACCTAAGTCCTACTTAGATATGAGTTCCTACTCACTCCCCTCAATCAAGCAGTTGATATCAACCTATTGACTAATTGAATTGTGAAGACACACTTCAATAAAATATCTTGATCTTGCTTCAAAGCTTCAATCAAGAGACAAACACTCATGCTTCAAAGCTTTGAGTGATAAACTACCCTTACAAATCCTAGTCCAATGCACTTATCAATTGATAGTTGCTTGGTCACAAGAGAAACTAGAATTACACAATACCAACTGTTACTAACCTTAACAAGACACAAACAAGTTGCTAACTCTTCAATACAATCAAAGGCGTTCTGCAGATAAGGGTTCTTTTCCTTTTATAGAAGCGATCCCGAAACTTCGTTTGGGCTTCCATAAAGATAGCTAGGTTCACTTAATTTACTCCTAAAAACATGGTCTTTTCAACAACCAATTTAGGTTTAATTAAGTTTAACCTAGCAGCCACGTGAGCATGCTTTCTAATAACAAAAACAATATTTAGCACTCAACAAACTTCCGAAAATATCAGAACAAGCAGTTCTGCGAGCGAATGTCAATCGAATGTCATAACATCTATGACATCGATCTTTCTGAGAATATCCAGCCGACTTTAGCTTCCGAGCTGTCTTTTAACATCCTTAGCAGGTAGGATTTATCTTCAATCTCTGAATGTCATGACATCCATCATGACATTGCTAAAGCCTAGTTTTACCAAACATAATGTCCACTTAAAAACACTAACACATCCTTTATATTGATACATTCCTCCGTCACGTGTTCGTGACTCCTGTGAAATCTACAATATTTACTCTTATATGCCCCCCGGCTTGGCCGGGGTCTGTCGAGGAAAGCATACTCCCCCTTATTTGAACTCGGAGTTCGCACAATCGGCCAGGATACGCTCCTAAGAAGTGGCGAGGGGGTGTAGTCACCGAATCGACCCACCGGTCCCTTGTGGTCTCTTGAGTCGTGGGGTTTGTCTTCCCACCTTCTTTATCCCCCCAACGAGATGTCGAGGGTTATTCATTCTTGGAGCTCTTGATGTTCTCCCTATGTCAGGTGTCGCAAGCAGAGTTTGCGGCTTCCTTTTCCTCATATTGGATGTACGCCTAGATTTTCAGGAGGAAAACATCCAATGTGGAGGGTGTTTCGATGCCTACGGCCTTCGCGAAGTCGCTACGAGGGCGTAGTCCTCTTTCGAGGAGATATTTTTTCATATCGTCTATAGTTGAGACTTGGACGGATTCTTGGTAGAACCTCTCGATATATGCTCAGAGAGATTCTTCTTTGCCCTGAATGATGGCTTCCAGGGATGCCTCTGACTTTGGATGGCGTCGGGAGGCGGTGAAGTGTCTGGAGAATAGTTTCTGCAGATGCTTCCAGGATGTGACCGATCCGTCTAGCAGACTTTTATACCACATCATGGCTCATTTCCTCAAGGTCGTAGGAAATAGGCGGCATTTAATGGCCCCACTAACTCCCCGATAATAGAGTAAGACATTGATGTTCTCGATATGTTCGTCAGGGTCGGTAGTGCCGTCATATTGGTCAAGCCTGGGAGGTTTCTCCATGCCGGATGGAATAGGGATGTCCATGATAGCCTGACAAAGAGGATCGTGATGTTCGTCTTCATCGCTCTGGTCGGGTGAGAAGGAGACAAAACAATTGTTTCTCTTGTGACGGGGGGAGAGTTCTGTCTCTCCTCTTTTGATCTAGGCGACGGAGATCGATCGCGGGAGCGATATGACTCATTCTTTGTCTTCTTGTGCAAGGGAGATCCTCGATTTTTCTGAGGTGGGGTATGTCCCCTCTTCTTCGAAAAATATCGGTCGGGATGATCCTCTTTCTGAGCAGGTATTCTTGGTGAGGGACTACGGGAAACAACCGCCTTAGGTCTCTGAGGTGGAGACGATGGACGGTTCTTTTCTAGAGGCTCGATGCGCTGGCCCTGCTGGAGGAGGAGGCTGTTAGTCGGATTGAGGGCGGACAAAATAATAATTAATGCTGGGTCCGCGTTGATCGACAGTGGTGCCGAGGGTTGAGGGATGACGGGGTCGTCAACTTGATCCTTGGGTTTTTGGTTATCCAAGAGGATTTCTTGGTCGCCAACATCTTCAGAATCTAGGTATGCGGTCCTGCCATCCCTATGATCAATGGTGTCCTCTAGACGAGGAGATGAATTAATCTTGTCCATTTTTCGGACAGGTGAGATAACGGTCTTGCCGGAAAGAAGTTGATCGTTGTAATCAGTCATCTCGTTAGGAGTTTCGAGAGTATCTTTGATCTTCTGATATCGGGATGATGAATGAAGACGGGGAAGATAATTCCCACAGACGGCGCCACTAATCTGAACAAGTGATCAAAATCGGAGACGGCTAGAATGATTGTTGATCCTTTGAGCAAGTTGATGTTGAGGAGGGGGGTGGTGTACCTGCAAGGCACTCCGATGCTAAAGTAAGCAAATGTTCAAGGGAGAGGATAGAAAATATTAGGGTTTTTAGTGTAAAAAAATGATACCTTGCCCGCAAATATAGTCGTTCGAGCTGACTAGGTCAAAATCGAACAAATTTGCTCGTAACCAGTCGTTATGTCGAGCATGGACAACATAACGGGCACAGTTAACCACAGAACGAGTTGTGGATTAGCTCGACCTATGTCGAGCAGAGTATGTGCTACGTGGGCAACTAGGAGTCTTGAGTATGTCGTCGAGGCCAGACAGGTCGTTGTAATTAAGGGAGGAACGCCTTTAGGCCGAATAATATATATATATATATATATATATATATATATATATATATATATATATATATATATATATATATATATATATATATATATATATATATATATAAAGGAGGATTAAATTACACGAAGAGTTACACCATGAGTTACACTCGTTCAAAAATGTCACTTCGGATTAACATTTTTTAAAATCAACCGTTGGATTGAAACAAAATTTATATAGATCATTATAGATTAATCTCAAACTTTATAGGTATGATCTATATGATGATATGTTTCAATCCAACGGTTGTTTTTAAAAAATATTAATCTAAAGTGACGTTTTTGAGCGAATGTAACTCATGGTGTAACTCTTCGGGTGTAATTTGATCCCTCCTCATATATAAACACACTTTTGTTTTTGCCCTTTTTTCTTTTCAATTTTGAACTTTTTCTTTTAAAAAAAATAAAAAATTTGGAGTCTGAACAAGTGCTTAGGGTGGCGGTATGTGAAACTGCTTATGCATATAGCATTTATGATTTGTTTCTTATGCCTCCCTTTATTTTATATTTAACACCCCCATACATTTATATAATGATTAAAATATTTTTTTTCAAATTTTAACCTAAATGAGAGAACAAAAAATTCAGCAGTGCAATTCAAAAATTCCGATATGTTTTGTAATTATTTAAGTTTTTTGAAAAATCTGATATTTAATTTTGAGTGGCCAAAAAATTTATCAAAGTTAGTACTACTAGATTTATAAAAAAATATGGCACATACCAAATTTTTTAGAAAAATTCGGTTTATACCGTATATTTTTTAATAATTTGGTAAAAATTCGTAATTTTTTTGGAAAATCCGTTAGTATTGTGAAAAATCTGTTAAAAAGTCTTAGAGTGTGTTTGAATGAGATAATTAGGAATTTTTGAGGAATTCAAAATTCTAAGCATTCAAATGATTCAATTTTAAAATTTTTTGTTTGGATGGAGTATTAAAATGATTCATTGTTAAATTTTTTTTGATTATTTTCATAATTTTCTAAACTTTTAGGCCAATTTGCAATTTTAAAAAATTTTAAGGGATCAATTTGTAAATTTTGAAATTTATTTAGGGGCTTATTTTAATTTTTGGGATAAATTTGTAATTTTTATAAAATATATGGACCATTTTATAAATTTTGAAAAATTATTAATAAACAATTTAACTTTCAAATTATGAAGCAATCTCTAATTCTTTACTTTTTGGTGTCATTTGAAATTTCTTAAATTTTGCTTGAATAAGATACTACATAAATTTACATAATTTTAACAATTCTCCATATTTTTTTATCCAAAGAATAGATTTTAATCAAATCATCTTAAATTTTCTCAAAAAATTATTTTCCCTCATTAAAATGCTTTATTCATACATTCTCTTGGTTTTTGGAAAAATTTCAGTAGTGTATTTTAAAAATTCATGTAAAAACTCATAGTTTTTTTTAAAAAGATTTGATAGCGTATTTTGAAAATTTTGGTAAATACTCATAGTTTTATTTTTTGAAAAATCATAAAAATTCATTAGTTTGTTGAAAAATCTAGTAGAAACTCATACTTTTTGAAAAATCTGGTAAAAATTGGGTAGTTCAATTTCGATAATTTAAAAAAAATCTGATAAAAAAATATAGATTCCTCATAAAAAAACTCCTGAAATTATTCAAAAATTCAATAAAAACTCAAAATATTTTTAAAATCCGCAAAACAAACAATTTTTCAAAAACATAAAAAATTACAAAGAATGTTAGGGTAAAAAGTAAAAAACACTGCGGGTATGGGGATGCCAACTAAATTTTGGGAGGAGGCAGGAAGATTATTGGATAAATAATATGTGGCCCAAGTAAATACTAAGGACGAGTAAGTTTTCGGCCCAACTACAAAACCGAGCAGTATTTGCCCACTTAATTCTTTTTTATTTTCACACCACCACCATATTTGAAACCATATAATAAGCACCAACCAAAACCAAAACCATGTCCAAATATTTTTCTCTTATATTAAAACGTATATTAACATAGTACATATATGAATAATATATTCTCATAAACTAGGGAATATATTCCCCTCACATTATTCGAAAAGAACAAACAAAATTCTGGCATGGACATGAACAAGAATGAGCTTAGATTCCCTAACCTCAACAAATCAAAACTATATTCTCCATTACTTTAATCCTCAATTCTTATTTATCCAAATTAATTCCAAAGTTTGGTTTAGTTTACGTGGCCCATGTCTCTTTTAGGGTGCTTCCAGCAAGGCTCTATTTGGTATTTTTGTCTTGGAATATTTCATAGTATGTCGTTTCATGCTATAATAAGGAGAATCTTGACTCAATCTGACCAATAGTACGAACAAACAAATTATACGTCTTTTTAATTATTTCATGGATAATCACGTAGTAGATTCTTCATGAAACCAATAATAACACTACACCATGCACTAAATAATTCAAAGTTTTATTTGGATAAACTTTTCAATAATCATTCTTAAGACATTGTCGAGAATGATTTATATTCTTTTAAAACTATAGACATTATTAAAAAAGCAATGTAGAAAGAAATACTGAAGAAGCAATGTGTTGTCCCTATATAGACGTGAATTGCACGTGTGTACGTTGGATGCAAGTGAGTGATAGTGATGTAGCTTGTGAGATGTTGAGAAGTCATATTCTAAGATGATTTCATATTGCATTATTGTGGATAGGTGTGCATGGTTGAAATGTGTTATAGCCTAAGATCCAATTTTTTAAGAATCGACATCAATAATCTTTTTTTTGTGTGTGTTTGCTTTCTAGTATACATAAGAAATTAAAATATACATTTTATATTTTCGTGGCCTAATTTCATAGATCAACAACCTATTAAATAATTTGTTGATTTACTTGATTACAAATAGACTTATATCTAAAAAGATAGATTGTGAGTAATTTCAATGGTGAGTAATGTTAGGAACAAATATAAAATTTGTGTGGTGAATCAATGATGAAATGTGGTTAATTAGAGAGGATGAAGTGAAAGTAAATTTGTGGAGAAATAAAGAGAAAGAGAGTAATTGAGGAGAAAAGTTATTATGACATTAGTTTTTCAAACATTACATGACAGAGTATTTATAGGATATAAGTATACACATTGGAACCAAAACAGATAAAAAAAACAACTAAAAAAGCACAAAACACTAGGAGGAAATTGATTTCCTCAACTAAAAATTAAACTGAAAAACTAAAAAATACATGTGGAAATCGATTTCTCCAAATTGGGTAATCGATTTCCTCTTCGAAATTTTGTTTTCCTAGATTTTCAAAAGTGCTTTTCAAATAAGACGTGTTCGACGAAACAATCCCAGAAGCTTCTACAATGCATTTGAATTACTAAGGAATTTCAATAGACCACCTTAATTCAAATGCTCCAAGCTCTTCATTCACAAACTCATCATAAGCTTCTTGAACACCACAATTGTTACACCTTTCGTTAACAAATCTGCAACTTGTTCTTCACTTCGACAATATCCTAATCTTAACTGGCCTGCACGTACCAGATTCATCAAGTAATGAAACTTCTTCTCAATGTGCTTGCTCCTATCACGCTATATGGTATTCCTTGCAAGATTAATGGCTAAAACGTTATCAACCAAGAGTGTGACAACTTCTTCAACCTTGTTGCCCAACTCTTCCACCAAATTCACTAGCCACACAGCTCGACACACACATAATGACGCAACGATATATTCGATCTCACAAAAAGAGAGTGCCACCACATGTTCCTTTTTAGAACACCAAGAGATTGGAGCTCCTCCAAACATAATGACATAACCAGTCGTAGACTTCCGATCGTCCTTATCTCTGCACCAATTGGAATCCAAGTAACTAAGCAACTCATATTTTCTGCCCAAATCAGTTGCGGGAAAGAGAATTCCAAATCCAAGAGTTTCTTTGATGTATCTTAGGATCCTCTTAACTGCTGCCAAGTGAGACACCTTTGATCTCTCAATGAATCTACTTGCAATACCGACACTAAATGCCAAATATGGCTGAGTATTGCACAAGTAACATAGTGATCCAATCAATCTCATATATTGCGTTGGATTCACAACCTACTCATCATCACTTTTGGACAGTTGTAACCTTGCTTCAGCAAGTGTATTGGCAACATTACAATGCTCCATATCACACTTTTTAAAAATCTTAAGATATACTTTCTTTGTTGCACGAGGAGACCCAACTTTGACTTGTGGAACTCTATGCCAAGAAAGTAAGTCATGATTCCAAGGTCACTCATTTAAAACTCCTCTATAAGTTCACTCTTGAACTTAGAAATACCCATTTTATTGCTGCCCATGATCAATCGGTCATACACATATAAGCAAAGTATGATCACATCTTTGCCTGCATCCGTCTTCACATAGATACCATGTTTAGAAACACATTTCTTGAAGCCAACGTCAACTAGGAAATCTTCAACGTGTTTGTTCCAAGATCTAGGAGCTTGTTTTAAACCATAACGCGTTTTCTTCAGTTTGTAGACTCTTCGCTCTTGATTTATCACAACAAAACTAGGGGTTGTTCTACATAAACTTCCTCCTCAAGTGGAGCATTTAAAAGCTCATATTTCACATCCATTTGATAAATTGACCAATTTTTGTTATTCGTAATACCAAGAACCATCCGTATAGTTTCTATTCTAGATACATGTGCAAACACCTCATCATAGTCTATATCTTCTCTTTCTGAAAATCCTTTCGAAACTAGTAAATCCTTATACTTGACAATTTTTCCTTTTGAATTTGCCTTCTATTTATTGACTCATCTCACTCTAATTGTCTTCTTTTGTTCCGGTAGATCAACCAACTCCCAAGTAATATTTTTTCATTCGATTCTAGCTCCTCACCATCATTATTGATCTTATTATCATGGAATACTTCACAATCTCGGAGCCTTTGAGGCAAACCTCATTATCTAGTTGGTCGTCTACTGGATTCACTGTAACGTCTTGAATTTAATTAAATTCTTAAAGGAATTATTTGTTGGAATTTGTTGAAGTTAGAAATTATCGGCGTAATTGGAGTAATAGGTTGATTTGAGTGGTTAAAGTTTATAGTCAAATTAATTGTCGATTTAATCAGAGAAATAATATATTGGAGTATTATTTTATTAAATTGGATTTAGTGGTGGTGCGAGAAATAACAAATTGGAGGTGTGAATAATAGGCCCGGTAGAATAATAACATTATTATTATTAAGTTGGATTTAAAATAATATTATTATTGTTTTAGGGTTAATATATATATATATATATATATATATATATATATATATATATATATATATATATATATATATATATATATAGTGAGTTGGTTGCAAGAAGTTGTTTTTTGGAAAATTATGTACGTGAAGAGAAAAATAATAAGGGTTTGTAAAGAGGAAGAAAATGCCATGGAGGAAAAGTCACAGTGCAAGGAATTAGAAGCACAAGGATTAGAAGGAAAGAATACGAGAAGTGCAAGACGAAATCGGAAAATTAGGAATTCGATCGGAGTTAGAGCGACCGTTAAATCTAAGGTAAGGGTAGAGTTCTAACTCTATAACCGGCCTTATGATGAATCGTATATCGGGATGGAATAATATAAAATTATCTCTGTTTGTGTAAATTGTGTGTAGAATAATTGTTAGATTTTGTACCGGTGTTGTTGGTGTTGATCGATTGGTGAGAATAAATAATATACGTGAATGTTTGTATGGTTGTGATGATTGGGGCTTTATTGAGAATTGATTTTATGTGAAGTCATTGTTGTGGTTGGAAATTATTGTGCCGTTAATAAATCGATTGAGTCTGAAAGGTTGATCGAAGTAAATTACGTTGGTAGAAAATTGTTTAAGTCGGTGTTGATTGAAAACTAAAAACTAGATGAAGAAAGAAAGAAAATTTAGGGGGCGGGGGCCACACCAAGTAGGGTGGGTGCCCCATGACAAAGAAAAAAAATACAATATATATATATATATATATATATATATATATATATATAGGGGACACGAACGACCCTTAGTGAAGAGAATGTGGCTAGGCCACATGGGGTTGGGGGAGGATGCCCTAGAGGCTTGGTTAAGAGGGGGTGAGCACCCCATGGCTATTTGGGAAGGGTGGGAGGCCCATGGGTTATGGGTGGGAGTTTTGTTGGAGTTTTGCTTACATAGATAGAATGTTTTTCTGTAAAATATTCTGGCACTTAGGTTAGTGCTAGGAGGATTAATTTAATTAGGTGGATGTATTATTAATATGAAAAATAGTGTTGATTAATTACTAGGAATAGTTGGTTAACAACAGGTAGCGATATGAAATCACTATTTATGTCAGATTATGTGAAAATAGCAGTATAAATAATTATTAGGAATGTAGTTATTTTTAGCAGCAATGTAACAAAAGATACTTGTGGCAGGTTTTTAACTAGATGCTGGTATGATTTAGTAACAACGATAAATTTTGATGGCAGTGTAGTTATGAATGCAGAAAAGTTAAATATATTAGTGCAGTAAATTAGCAGGAGCAAGATAACAATTAGTAGTAATAACAGTGAACGAAATGGTACCAAATTAGCGAATTAAGCGGTAAAATTAGTTATCCGGAATCATTTGAAATTTGTCGGGGTAAGTCGGGTATATTAGTAGGTAATACTAGTTGGTTTGTTTTGTTGAAACGGTGTTGAAAACATTGGATTGGAGGTACAGCTGAATAAGTTGAATTGTTCCGATTCATAGACATGCTTGAGTTGTAGGTCGAATGACCAATGTTGGTTTAAGTTGATGCAATTGATGCATATTTAAGTTGTTGTTGTTGTTTTTGTCATCGTTGTTGTTGTCGTTGTTGTTGTTGTTGTTGTTGTTGTATGTCATTCATAACGACGCATACATTGCATGATTAAGTTGGCCTTGATGACACCACGCTGAAAGTTGAAGGCTTATGCCTTGTTGAAATACCTCGATAACCTGACATATATTTAAGTTGGGAGTTATGCTCCAATGGTACCACATGCATATGCATAATTGAGTCTTATTTGAGTTGCATATTGAAGTTGTTGTTATTATTACGTTGTTTGCTGATTGTTGTTTTGCTATCTGACATAAGTTGTTGTTGTTGCGAGTTGTTGTGTGATATAAGTTGTTGTTGCTATTAAGTTGTTTACTAGTAGTTGTTGTATGATTGTTGTATGATACAGTGATAATTTTGTATGATTTAATCCTAGCATATTATTTATCATACACTTTTTTACATTGGTAGATATCTCACCCCTTCTGTTGTGATGTTGCCTCTACATAAGTAACGTGCATGTAATCAGGAAGATTAGCTGATGCTTAGTAGTTGTTACCGTGGTTAGTTCGAGTTGATGTCTTTTGCTCTAATATGTAGCACTCGGGGGATGAACGATAAATGTTTCTTTTCTTGTGTCAATTGTTTTTATTACTTTAAGTTGTTGACCTTTAAGTTGAATTCATGAAGTACCATGCTGTTGTGGAAGTTATTTTAGTCAAATAAAAATATTAGTGAATTGTAGTTGATTATAAGTTGAATTAATTTATTACAGGTTCATCCAGTTTTTAAGTGTTATGTATCTGAATAAATATGATTAATATATGTTGTTTTTACGTGAAGTGAATGTGGAATCCCATGTATGATGAAATTTTTGCACTATGATTTTTATTAATATTCGGTGGATAGATTTGGGGTGTTACATTCACCGTATTAGATTCTGACCGGGTGTTGCAAAGGACCTGCAAAATCCAAATTTTCTACATTTTCCTGTGGAAATCAGTTTCCTGAAAGTGGGGAATCGATTTCCCCTTATGCAAAACCAGTTCCAGGCTTTTGTATGCAAAATCATGACAAAAATCAATTACCCTCACCTAAGAAATCGATTTCTACACACGTCATGGCATTTTTCTGCTGTTAAACAAACTTACCTCATCCACTACCACATCTCAACTTATTATAATCTTCTTGCTTTTGACATCAAACAACTTATTACCTATGGTAGGATGATAACCAACAAGAAACATCATCTCTCCCTTGTCATCCAAATTCTTTATAAGCTGACTCGAAATATGTCAAAATACTACCAAACTAAAAACTCTCAAATGACTTAAACTTTGTTTAAATCTAGACCATACTTCTTCTGGAGTCACCTTGTCCAACTTCTTTGTAGGGCACATATTCAAAAAAATAGACAGCTATAGAAATGGCTTTTCCCCATTGTTCCTTTGACAAGTTTTTTCCCTTCAATATGCTACGAACCATGTTCATTATCAAACAATTTTATCTCTCGATAACACCATTTTGATAACGTGTATAGGGTGACACAACCTCACGCACTATACCCTCATCATCACAATAATTCCCAAACTCATTCGAGGTATACTCACCTCCGTCATCTACTTTGAGAATTTTGATTGTGTGACCACTTTGTCGCTCAACCATGAACTTGAACTTCTTAAACACATAAAATACCCCATCCTTTCTCTTTATTAGGTATACCCATATTTTCCTACTAGAATCATCGATAAGTATGACAAAACACATATTGCCACCATACGAGTCGGCTTGCATTGGACCATACATGTTGAAGTACACCACCTGAAGGTTATGTTAGGTCATATGACACACATCCTTGCTGAAACTAATCTTATGTATCTTACCTTGAACACTCTCTTCACATATCTTAGCTGAAACATTGATTTTTGGCAACCCGATTACCATACCATTCCTTTGTAACGCGTCGAGATCTCGAAAATTGAGATGTTCAAGGCGGTAGTGCCACAACCACTCATCACGACTTGCCACTGTAGCAAGACACTTGTGCACCATCACTTTCAAATCTATATTGAAATTCTGATTGGCGGCCATGGGTGTTTTAAGGACTAAAACTCTATTTCAGTCCAAAACACGCAAAATCTTGTTTTTCATGTGAATCATGCAATTCTTCTCAATTAATTGGCCAATAATCAAGAGATTACATTTAATTCCAATAATGTAAAGCACATATTTGATTAAATAATGACCTTCATCAGTTCTCATGATCAAAACATCACCGACTCTATCGGCCGCTAAAGTGGTGTCATCCGCGAATTTCACCTTATTCTTCATGGCTTAATTGATAAACAATCCTTTATACCCACCATATGCGTTGAACAAATAAAATCCAAGTACAACTCATCACTGCCATGAACTACATCTCAAACAATTACCATTACGTTTTTCTCCTAACACGTTTCTGCAGCATTTTTCGAGTTTTTGACATTGTTGTCCAGCCAATGACGGTTGCTACTGCTATTGTCCATTTGATTTTCCGTGTCATAATTCTCCTATGTGATCATGACCAGAAGCAAGGTATCATAATCCACCTCCTATCGAGCAACTTTAGCCTCGTCGCTTTGATTTTCCCTTGATTTCGCATTATATTCCTTTGCGAAATGATCAAATACCTTTAGATTTAATTTCACGTATTTTCCCCTATCGAAGCCTTCGAATTTTATGGATCTTTTCCACCAAAATTTTGGAAATTTGTCTTCTCTTTCGAAGACCATTTTCCTTTCGATCTTTTACGCTTCTCATTGAACCGTGATTGCAACACAATCTCCTCTTTAGCTTTGTAATTTCCCCTTTCATCCATTCTTTGTTCATAAGCCTCAAGTGAGCTTTGAAGCTCCTCCTTGCTCAATGTTGGAAGGTCTTTTGATTTTTCGATTGCAACCACAATGTTGTCGAATCTTGACGTTAAAGAGCGCAAGATCTTTGATACCACATTCAGCTCTGAAGCTGTTTCACTGCAAGATTTCATTTGGTTCACCAAACGCGTAATATGCGTTACATAATCATTGATTAACTTCTTATCATCCTTTATCACCCCTTCATAAAATTTCTTCAAGATCTCTTATGCTTGCTTCACTGAATCGCAACCGCCAACCTTTTTGAAATTGTCATTATGGACACAAGAATGTATCAAGAATAGTGCCTTGTACTCTTTCTTCTTCTCTTCCTTGAATGCAGTCTTCTGAGCATCTGTAGCTTTTTCTCCAAGTGGTGTAACACCATTGTTAACCACTTTAAGAACGCCTTGATACCCAAACAAAACTTTCATCTATTTGCAACATTATCACAGTTCTTTGAATTAAGGGTTGAAAGATTTGTAGGGACTCGATAATTGGAAACGGTAGTCATCTTTGCAGCAGATTAATGGATTAGAACTCAAACTCTTGATACCAAATATTAGAACAAGAACAGAGCTTGTGTGGTGAATCAATGGTGAAATATGGTTAATTGGAGGGGATGAAGTGAAAGTAAATTTGTGGAGAGCTTAGAGAGAGAGAGAGAGAGAGAGAGAGAGAGAGAGAGAGAGAGAGAGTAATTGAGGAGAAAAGTTATTATAGAATTAGTTTCTCAAACATTACATGAGAGAGTGCTTATAAGATACAAACATACACCTTGGAATTCAAACATGCCTAAAAAACAATTTAAAAAGTACAAAACAAGGGGAGAAAATTGATTCCCCAAAAGAGGGTAATCGGTTTTCTCAACTAAAAATTGATTTGGAAAACTAAAAATATACGTGGAAATCGATTTCCACAGACTGGGTAATTGATTTTCTCTTTGAAATTGTATTTTTTTAGATTTTCAGAAGTGCTTTTAAATAAGCTGATTTCGACGAAACAATTCTGGAAACTTTCAAAATGCATTTGAATTATTAAAGATTTCCAATCAATAATTCACTTGATTACAAATAAATTTATAAACTAGATTGAGACCCACGTGATGCACGAGGTATTGATGGATTTTTTAAGTAGTATTAAATTATATATTTTAATTTTGTTTAATATAAAAGCATTGTAATTGAGTCAATAAGATGAAGAGGATAAAAAAGAGAGAACAACTTTAAATTAAAAAAAATGTTTGAATTGTAAAAATGATAAATAAGACGTTGGTATTTAATTTTAAAATGTAAAATAAGTGGAAAAACTACAATAATTGTTTTATATTTTCTTAAATTTTTTTCTAACATTTTAAAATATGTTAAATCTTCATCATTTTATGAATATGAGTCATTCTATGTTTAAACGACCAAAACTCTATAAAATTTATCATCACAATCAACATTAAGATAAAATAAACTTCTCCACTTTTTGAAAAATGCATTTTTAGTTTTACATTTAATTTCTCACGAAAAATCACATGTTTAGTAGGCACCGTTGAATATCAAATACTCAAATCATTAAGTTATATCATTATGTTTTGTTAAGATAGTGTGAACTAATTTATTGAAATAAATGATTTTTAAACTTTTATTTTTTGGTGAATTTTTCTTCAATTAAATTTTGTAAAAAGGAAAAATCTTAATTTTAGTGTATTTATGAATTTTGCGAAAATGATAAATTTTACTTTTAAAGTAATTCTTTCATTAATTTTGTATGTTGTTTTTTTTAAAAATATTTTTTAATTTTTTACACATATTTTTATTATTTAGTGTAAATCTTTTAAGCTTAATATTTTATTTTTTTATCTTACTGAATATGTTCACCTAAAATCTAAGCTTTTTGTAAGTTGTTAATTACTTATTTAAACTTATAATTCTTTGGAAACTTGTATTATATTGACTTACTATTTGACTATATTAACTAAACTTATAGAATTAATATTATCTTTCACAAATATATTAATAACGATGGAATATATGAAAATATTTAACTATATTAATTAACTAAATTTATTGAATTAATATTATTTTTTACAAATATATTAATAATGATGGAATATATGAAAAGATTAAAAAAAACAAATAAACTATTCTATAAGGTTTAATTATAACAAAGTGTGACGACGATAAACTTGTTTCATATTATAGATAAATTACTCCATCTATAAAAATTATACAAAAAAAAGTTTAATAAATTTTTAAAATTGTTCATTAAACTTCTTCGTGTGCCTATGTAGTCTTGTGGTAAAGATTTGAATCTTGAAAGTGTGTTTCTCTCAAAACTTCATGTTTGAATCCTACTAGACATAAATTACTTAATAATAAATTTTTTAAATCTAATAAAATCATGTTAGATTTTATTTGATATCAATTTTTATTTATTTTAAAAAGAGTCAATTTCTTTAAAATCATGTTAGACTTTTTTGATATCAAAAAATTTACCATGTCTTAACCAGAATAAAATCAGATTCAATTATGATTTTATCAAAATTCAATTAACAAATAATTTAACTAAACTCCAATAACTAAAACATAAAATCACACACTTAACCAAAAAACAAATCACTCTTTACCATTTAACATTCTATTTTACCCATTTTTTATGTACGTGGAACTTGGAATAAATTAAAAGTAATTTATTAGATAGATTATCGAAAAGTATCCTTAAAAGAGATATATTTATTGAGAGTAGTCTTAAATATATCTTTAGTTGCCGCTTCACATCATGTATACATTAATCTGTTTGTTTATTTAGAAGAGTTGAATATAGTGTCTTGTGTTCACATCATACATATTTTATATATTTGTTTGTGCTTCTGAAATTAAGTGAAACACTATTGTCCATTAGAAGGTCGAAATTATGTTAACCCTATGACCTAATCCAGATTCACAACTGTAAACAGAACAGAACTTACAGCTGCACATTATATATAATATGATTTTGTTTGATGCAAACACAAGTAAGCTTTGGGAATCTAAAAATGTTCATGATCTCATTTTTTTGGAATTTAGTTAATGGATCATCCTATTCTCCACATATTCTGTTGAAACTAGCATGTGAGTTTTGACAAAAGTTAATAATGCCTAAGATTTGATTAGGTAACTTAGTGAAATTCAAACCAAACAAGTAAAAAAATACACATCAATAGAATCATAGAATTGGACGTGATTGAGCTATAAATGTCTCCACATGGGAGCTACAAATGTTTTAATTCATAGCTAGAAGCCTATAAAGATTAAAATCTTGAGTATTATTTGATAATAATGAGAATCGTAGTACATATAGTACCATTTGTGATATCAACATGGCAAAGAAAACAAAAGGAAATGATAGATATAAACAAAATCTTTGTTGGAATTTTTATAAGTAAAGTTATGTGTCAATTGGGTTATCATTGAGATTTGAGAAGCCATTTTGATTAAACATTTTAGAGTAGAGTCCTAACTAAATCCAAGTAAAATGGAATTCAATCATTAGTAGACATGATCATTACCTTGTTTTGGGAGAATTTTCAAGAGATTCTAATAGTTAGTTATAAAGCTATTTTGTTCACTTGTCACATAAAATGAAATTATGTTTGGTTTAAGAGAAGAAGCAATGAGAGAGATTGGAAAGAGAGAGATAGCAGAGAAATAGCTACTTCTCTTGCTTGGAACATAAGAGAAATATCAAAGAGATTAAATAATAATGGGTCCTACCACCCTTTTGTTTCTCTTTAAACTAGCGAAGAAAATCTGAAGAGATGCTTGCTTTTAACCATTTTTCATCTATGCCCTTATTTTTTTAAATATGAATGGTTATATGTTTTGACCTACGGTTGAAAATAGATAGTGGCTGGAAAATAGTGCAATTTTTTTTACGGAATGAAGTAGTGAAATTTGAAACACAAGAATATGAGATGAAATGAAAAAACGGTTGTTTAATTAAATTATTTATTCTTGTAAAAAAATTAAATTATTTATTAATTAATTAATATTAATATGAAAATAAAATATTTAATTTAATACTGAATAGATTAAATTAGTGTATCATGTATTGAATAAAAGTAAAGTAATTTAATAAAATTAATCATTTGATTTAAATAATTAAATAATAAATAACAAATAATTTTTTTACAAGGTTATTATTGTCAATTTAAAAAATTATTCTACTTCTCTTTTTTTTTTCTTTTTTTTTTATTTCTCTTCTCTTTCTATTATACCAAACAATAATTTAAATCAATTATATTTCTCACATTTTTCTCTCTTTTCTTACTCTCTCTCACCAAGTTCTCTCTTCACAACTTCTCTTCTAAACCAAACATATCATAAGTGAAAAATTAGACTTTTGTAAGGTTTTGTAAAGTTTATAGTAAGTGAATATTGGTATGTTTTGTCTTGACTTATATTAAATTGTGTGTTTCTCAACTCTATAGTCACCTCAATATGATGATGTTATATGTAGAAAATTTGATAGTATATCCTTCTCATCATTAGCTAGCATGGTATGACTTTTCATGTAATATTCTTTGATAGGTTTACTAGAACAAGGCATGCACAATGTGCAACTTCTTTTCAACAGAGATCATGATGATTTAGAAATTATATTTATGTTTATGATTTACATGGTTTGTTTTTACTTATTTCATCCTAAATTATAAGACGATTTCAAGAATAAATTTGTCTCAAATTATAAGTTATTCTATAATTTCGATGCAATATTAATGATTTTTTTTTAATATATTCTTTATTCTTTATTTATTTTTCTTTTTTCAACTCTTAATTTCTCTCCTCTATAATTAATGAAGACCAATAATATAAAATTATACATAATTTATGTTTTTCAAATAACAATAAATATATATTTTTTTAATACGTGTGAAATACGTAAAACGTCTTATAATTTGGACGGAGAAAAAAAGCATCTCAAGTAAGAGGTGGTACTCTAACCCTTTAGTAACCATGTGTAACACCTCAAGCAAAAATATTAGTATTTAATAATAGACATGGAAATCAATTATAAACTAAAAAAACCATGTGTAACCTTCAAGTCTATTATAATAATTATGTTTTTGAATAAATAAATTTAGTATAGCATAAAAACACAATTTTCAAATTAACTTTTTCACGCTTTCAACATTAAAATTACTTCAAGTGAATAAAATAAATAATAAAATAAGAATAAGTGAGATGGAAGAGCAGATTGTTTTAAAATTTCGTGCTTCAGAAATATACAAAAGACTTATTTATATAGGAAACAATTCATAGATTTGGACGCCTTTCTAATCGATTAGAAAAGCTCAAAAAAGAAACCCTATAAGCTTCACATGTTAGTCGATTAAAGGGCTTCCTAATTGATTAGGAGCCAAACTCACTCCTTAATTAATTTGATGAAAGCTCTAATAAATCATACAATGATTTTAGTTTTTCTAATTGATCAAAGTGTTGCTTCTTAAATCAATTAAGCATTTTCTAGAAAAAAATTTCTAGAAAAAAGGAGAGAAAGATGGTGATTTTAAAACGGTTTAAGGACGCGTTTGTATCACCTTAGTACTTCAAGACCTGTCCATTCTTAAATTACATACAACTTCAAGATTAAGACATTATATGTAGGATCGATCAATCTTTCACAACTTCGGTTCCTTTTGTTTAAATGATTTGAATCTTTTTAGTTCTTCATAAAGGAACTTTAATACTTTACTCTTAGTTTGCTTCTTAATCGATGATACTTGTGATTTAACATTTCCTTGTTCAGTTGTCATCATCCAAAATCTTTAGAAAATTTTAACATGCACATCACATAGAACCACAAAGAATACAAGAAAAAAGTGCGAAACAATTTGAGAGTAAAAATGATTATCACTACTTCTCTTTGCATTAATGTCTTTTATGTGTCTCACAATATGAATCTGTCAAAAAACATGTGACACCCTTCAAGTTATCCATAAAGGTAAAATCAAGGTAAAAAAAAATGCTAGGAAGAACACACTGACTCATGACTATGAGCTTTTTAGAATGAAACATGAGAAAACTTTGAGGATATAAAAAAAATTATTTACATTGTGAATCATACGAGAACTCTAGGAAAAAATTTCTAAATGAGAATTTTCTTAACAAAGTTTTTACATGTTTAAATTGTAGTTAGCAGCATAAAGTCACTACGATTTAAAATCTAAGAACTTATCTTCTATGGATTTAACTATGTTGTTTGGAAATTTTCTAGAACACAAAATAGAACTATAAGGATAGTTGAGGATGAAGAAGGCGACAAAAAGAAGAAAAGTTTCACCCTTAAAATCGAAAAAAGCAAACATTTAGATATTGATGAACATATGATTTTGTTGGTCCAAAATTTAAATAACTCATAAGATATTTCAAGAAACAAGACTTTCAACACAAAATTGAAGGAACATTTTTTATTCGTTCCAACTTTTGTTATTTTTATGAAATTTGTGATTCTAATATTACAATAAGTACACAAATCTTAAGTAATAATTTGAGTTGATACATGATTGAATCAAAATAAAATGAGATATACAATGATCAAGAAAGAAAAGAAAAAGAAAATAATGAAAAGGAAAAAAGAAAAATAATGATAAAAATAGAAAAAAAAAAGTTTAATTAAAAAAAGAGATGTAAAGAAAGCAATTGTGTCACACCAGACACTATACTTGCTATTTTGTAAGGAGGTGCCTTTAATAACCATCGTTTCTAATGAAAAATTATTAAGTTGTGTCGAGTCTTTTTTACATGAATTTAAAGAATTGTTTTTGAACGAGGGCCAAGTGAATTACCACCTATAAGAGAATTTGAACAACATATTGATCTCAATTTCAGAGCATGTTTGCCTGATAGGCCATCATATAGAAGCAATGAACAACAAACTCTAGAGATATAAAGACAAGTTGTTGAATTGATAAGTAAAGGATGAGTAAGAAAAAGTTTAAGTCCTTGTCTTGTACCTATTATTTTAGTCCCTAAAAAGGATGGTAGTTGAAGTATGTGCATTAATTGTAAAACCATTACTAATATTGCTTAAATACAGACAACTCATTCCTAGGCTAGATGAATTGCTTGATAAATTATTTGGTAAATGCTTATTTTTTAAAATTGATTTAAAAAGTTGATATGGCCAAATTAGATTAAGGGAATGGGAGGAATGAAAATATGCTTTTAAAATAAAATTTGGTTTGTATGACTATATGATTATTGTTTTTGGATTAACTAATGCATCTAGTAGTTTCATGAGACTAATGAACCATGCGTTAAGGGAATTTTTGAGTAAATTTATTGTTGTGTATTTTGATGATATTTTGATTTATAGAAAGAATTTATGTGATCATTGCATTTATTTAAGGGCTATTTTTCAAGTGCTAAGACAAGAAAACTTGTATGCCAACCTAGAAAAATATGTCTTTTGCATCGATCATGTAATTTTTATGTTTCATTGTGAGCTCTAAAAGAGTCCACGTGGATGAGGAAAATGTGAAAGCCATTTGATAGTAGCCTCCTCCCATAAATTAAAGTGGCGTACGAAACTTTCATGATTTAGCTAGTTTTTATAGGATATGAGTTATGTGAAGGATTTTAGTATCTTGGCAGCACCACTCAATGAAATTGTTAAAAGGATTGGTATCACAGATTGGCATCAACAAATGTAAATTTTCACTTATTGGAGAACTACTTGTGTATTATTTTGATACTTTTGAACATTAAATACATTAATACAATTGTAACAATTGTGTGATCGATATTACTTTAATAAGAAAATATCATTATGTATTATAAATGCATTTAAATAAATTATATAGCAATTAAAGACTTTATAAATACATTTTATTATAGAATTTTTTTTGCCAATAACCAGGTATTGAAAAAAAACTACACAAATAACCATGTTTCGCAAAAAATTACACAAATAACCATGTTTCGGAAAAGGTTTACATGCAAGAGCCAAGTGAGATGGCGTATTCACTGGTCATTTTATCTTAAGCGCCATCCCACATGACGTATGCACTTCCTACAAGCCATGTGAGATGACACCTACTCTTTAGTTTTAGGAGGAGGCGCCATCTGAGATGGCTCCTACATGTATATGTGTTTTCTATAAATAAAACACCCATTTCTCCATCATTCTTTACACCTTCTCACATTCTCTTCTCATTTTATCTCATTTCCTCTCTATTTTTTGCTTGATGGCATCTCCCATAATTTTCACGAGAGATGGATACATCATTTTTTCGGCCACCAAACTTCCGATGAAAATGAAATTTTGGCACATTCATACCATGGAAAAATTGAAGAAAGAGTTGATACGACGGTTAGAAGGGGTCATCGAATCTGGGTAACAAATTAAGAGAAGAATGACGAAAACCTCATTTTTAACTACAACACCTTAAAGTTGGTTGGAGGAAGTCAAAATAGATAGAGACGTAATCACGATGACGCACGGAGATGATGAAATTGTTTTGGCGGTTGTAATTTCTTAGATATGTTGCTGTGTTGTTGATGTTATTTCGGTGTTGCGTCAATGTTGTTGGATTATATGGTGTTTATGTTGTTGTTTTAATCGTGATGTCATTTTATGTATTGAGTGTGTTTGATATGTTGTAACAAAAGCTCGCAATGAAAAAAAGGTGGTTGGCATAAAAACAAAGTGCAGTTAAATATGAATACATTTTTATGTTGTCTAGCTAGTAGCACGGGTGGGACATTTTTTCCGATTGTGGCCGACCTGATGGTATAAACCACACTTTCTTTATAGTTTTTCAAGCGAGTCAATTTTAGTTGTGATGCGTTTGATTTTGGGACGAACCTTTTTATTTCTTCGCATTTGATTGTTGTGCCAAATTACTCCCCCTTTGTACGCAAGCCAATAATCTGGTTTTGCTACCAATGGGAAGCCATTGTTGTATACGTTGAGCAAGGTATCGGCCTTGTAAATTGGAGATAGAAGTAGTAATGCATCTTGATGAACATACGCAAATGTCGCAATGACATGATAGCAAGGCAATAGAAAGGCCTGCAACTTTCCACAATCGCACCAACAAGATGGTAGTTTAACCTTATACTCTTGTCTAGGCACCCCCTCGTTATGGTTGAGCGTCTCTTTGAACATGAAGTTGTGGTTATGTCGGTCGAATCTTGTAAAATGATGAGTGGTAGCTTTGACACTTTCTGCTTTAATAATTTTATGCAGCTTTCACTCCACAGTTGTCCTGATTGTACCACTACGTTCCACATTTCACCTCTTTTGGAAAACAACCAAGCCATCCTGAAATATTTTGATTTCACTAGAGCGGGTATTGGAATGTTTCGTATGCCTTTGAAGGCACCGTTCATTGATTCAATTAGATTTTTTGTCATGTGACCCCATCGTTATCCATTGTCGTATGACCTTGTCCACCTTTCCACAGGAATATTATCAATCCACCTACATGCATCCGGATTTGACAATCTAATCTCATTGCAATAATGTTTGAACTAAAGTTGTGTTAATGAGTACTTTGCGTTCATAAGTGTTTTTAGAAGAGCCATGTCTTTGATCTCTCGCATGAAATTTTGAACGATATACATTACGCAATACACATGCGTAGAAGGGGGGGCCATGCTAACCATTAGAAGCATTATTGTACACAAACTTAATAGAAGCATGTGTGTCAGAGATCAAGCAAATATTGGGTTGCGGAGCACATGTGTTCAAAGATTCTTTAGAAAGAATCTCCAAGCACCACCAGTCTCTCCCTCGACAAGAGCAAAGGCGATTGGGAAAATGTTATTGTTACCATATTGTGCAATGACCGTCAGTAGCGAACCTTTGTATTTCCCGAACAACCACGTTCCATCTATTTGAATAATAGGGTTGCAGGATGCAAACCCAAATGCAAGGTTGAAAAGCCCAGAAAAGTCGAATGAATATTCCATGCCTGTTGACACAAGTACCGTCTAGGGCATATGCTGACAATGTTTCCACAACATAAACAATTCCAGGAGCATACATGCAAAGTGCATGCATGTACCGCTTTAGTTCTTTGTATGAATCCTCCCAGTTACCGTATACTGTCTCAATAGCCTTTGTCTTTGCTAACCATGCCTTCCTATATGAGGGAGTGTAGTTGTATATTATAGTGATGCGCGAGATTATTATTTTCACCTTCAATGACTGATCGTTGCTGACGAGAGGTAAGATTTCTTAAATTAGATTATAACTCAATTTACGGTGATCTTATGATTAAGTAGAATTAACACAACCGTGGGTGGTCATAGAGACTATCTGTAACGCTCTACAATTTAATTAATTATTTAATTAAATTATAGCCTAAGTATTTAATTGGACTATCGGAAATTGGGATTTATCGGTATTAGTTATTGATGAATTAACTTTAGTTGTAGAATATTATTGGAAATAATATTAAAATAAGGTTAGATTAATAAAGTTATTTTATGTGGGGCCTATTTTAGTGTTAGAAGTAGTATAACGGGAGGTGTAGAATTAAGCCCATTAGGACCAAGATGTTAATTAGATTAGTAGTATTATAAAAAGGAAGTAGGAGCATGATAATTAGGTTTTGCGTAGAAGCATTCCAAGAACAAGGAATTGGAAGCATAAGGGTTTGGGAGGAGAGGATACGAGAAAGTGCAAGCCGGAACCAGAAATTAGGAATTCGATCGGAGATAGAGCGACCGTTAAATCTAAGATAAGGGTGGGGTTCTAACTCTATAACTGGGTTTATGATGAATCGTATGTGGGGATCGAATTGTATCAAATTATCTCTGTTTGTGTAGAATTGTGTTGTATAATAATTGTTTGATTTTATTACGATTATGTGGTTTTGGCCGTTCTATGAATATTTGCATTGTTGATGCTTTACCGGAACTATGAATTATGTGTTGCCGCTATCGAATTGGATCGCTTAAATGTGTTGTTGATCTATATAAAATAAATCGATTATGAATTGAAGTGGTTAATTTATTCTGGAAAAGAAATTGTAGAACCGAAACTGGATATAACATAGCAGAAAAAAAGAAAGAAAGAAAATTGGGGGCGGGGCCATAATGTTGAGGGGTGGGCGCCCCAAAATGAAGGAGAGAACTGGCCAGGGCCACATATGAGGGTGAACGCCACAAGGGTAATATATAGGGGGGTGGACGCCACAAGGTCCGTATGGAAGATGGTGGGCACCCTTTATGTCATGGTGGGGTCCACTTTGCTGTTTTGCACTTTCTTGCTGATACATGTATATTTTTTTCTTACTTTTAATTGTTTCTACTATTTTAAAAGCATCTAGTTAATTAACCTTAGGCACTTGTGGATTAACTTAACTAAGGATGAATTAACATGAGGAGTAGTATTAATTAGTTAATGATCGAATAAGTCAGCTTCTAGCAAGTAGCAGTATGAAATTGCAGTTTGTAGCAGGGACTGAGAATTAGCAGATATTGATACTTTGCAAACAGAGCTTTGGAAGTGATGACAATATAATTAGTATGATTGCTAAAAGATAAATAATTATATCAGTAAGCCAAATTTTAGCAGGAACAAGAAGATGGTCGATAGCAAGTTTTAGCAACAGAGTTGAATTTTGTTGACAACATAATTTTTAGGATACAAGGAATTGATTATATCAGAATAATAAAATTAGTAGAAGCTATGTAATAATTGACAGTGATAATAGTGAAAGAAAATAATACATAATTAGCCGAATTAGTAAATTAAGCGGTAAATTTAGTTGTCCGAAATTGACCAAAATTTGTAGGGGTAGTTCGTATTTGCTAGTAGGTAATTGTGATTGATTTGTTTTGTGAATTATGCCGAATACGTTGTGTTGTTGTTTTCCTAGTGATTTACCAGCAATGTGTATGTTGCCATATTTTGTTGTGTTATACCATGTTGTAGGATGTTTCAGTGACGATGTTTAACTCTATTTATTGGTAAAGAAATTGGTGATATAGGCTTATGCCTGGCGACGTGGATTTGTTGTTTATGTTGTGTGATGTGCATTATCGAGTTGCATACATTGCATAGTTTAGCGACGACCTGGATTAACAATTATGTTGAAGGCTTATGCCTTGTTTGATGCCTCTACTAATTGGCAATTGGTGACGGGGGCTGAAGCCCTGATTGGTACCACATGCATATGCACTGTTGTGTCTCATTTGAGTTGGCATAAATATGATTGTTACGATGTGATTTGTGATGTTGTTAACCGTGAAGTGATATTTTTGTATGATTTAATTCCATCATATTATTTATCATGCACTTGTTTATATTAGTAGATATCTCACCCATTCTGTTGTGATTTTTCCTATACATGTGTAACGTGCAGGTAATGAAGAGTGAAGATTTAGTTGTTGTTAGTTCGAGTCGATGCTGTTGCTCTGATACGTAGCACTCGGGGGGATGAACACTTTGTTTTGTTGCTATTAAGTTGAATTAAATTTGTTTCTTTTGAGAAGTTTATGTTGTTTTATGTTGAGCAAGATACTATGATTATTCTGGAGTTTATGTTAAAAATCCGATGCGTTGTTTTTAAAATAAAGTTAGTTTACGTTTTGAAAATAAACAGGTTGTTATCAGTTCATCCGAATGTGATGTGTTAAGTATATATGTGATTAAATGTGACTATTATGATGTTGTTTTAAGTTGAGAATGTCACATCCAATTTGTGTGTTGGAATTTTGAAACTCTGATTTTAATTATAATTGTCGGGTAGAAATGAGGTGTTACATTATCACCCAACAATCACTTCTAATATTGTATGATGCAGTTAGAGTAAACATACACTATGGGTGGACACACTTGATTTTGTACCTATCTGCATTTGTTCGATCCACAAAAAATTCATACATTTTTATCATGTGAAACTTTATTATAGCTCGCACACAATCTTCTTTTGAATGAAATTTTTCTTTCACTTTTAAATTTGCATTTGACTGCATATTATAGCGACAAAAACTTTGAGTGTAAGCCATTTGATTGACTCAAGTCGAAAAATAACAATAAAGTCTCCACCGCGCTTTTATTTTATCCAAAGGACTAGGAAAAAGAGAGAATAAAATCCTAAAAGAAAATAAGATCTAGGTACGGGGGTTGGTTATGCAAAGGGAAGGTGTTAGGCACCCAAAGCATCTACGATATTCCGCAGGAACCTCTTTGAAAATTTGTATATGTGCTAAAAAAAGTTGTACAAATTGGATGGTGGAGATGGGAAAAGAAGTCTTTTTTTGATATTTTTGATTTGATAGAACTTCCAATGAGTTCTAGGCCTACATACCAATAATATGTAATGTTGAAATCAAAATCTATGTAGTTCGGGTAACAAAAGATTTAAATTTTGTGTGCTGGTTAATTTTAAGAAGAATAGCCATCATCTTCATATTAGAGTGACAAACATGCCTACTACCCACAATTATGAGAAAAGAGTGTTTTGTTAACTCAAAGCGGAGAATTTAAGCTTAGATTTTCATCAACAAGAATCCTCGACGCTGAGTGGAAAACGTCTCTCTTCACTACATACTATAGAAGTATAGCGGTCCACATCACCTTAAGAAATTGACAAGAGTCTTATCTTTTAAGAAAATGGTTTTTAAAGAGGAAAGCCACAAAGGGCTCAAAAAAAGTTTGAGTGAGGTTATTTTGTTTTTTAGTCTTATGAAAAATGGTCAAAGTATTGTTAAGTGGATGAAGAGTTTATTAAG
Source organism: Vicia sativa (assembly GCA_021764765.1). Classification (NCBI taxonomy): domain Eukaryota; kingdom Viridiplantae; phylum Streptophyta; class Magnoliopsida; order Fabales; family Fabaceae; genus Vicia; species Vicia sativa. Next base: position 117,705,664 of record CM038792.1, on the reverse strand, counting down.
AGGAAAAAGAAGTTTTGAATCCGGGTTTTTAATGGAAGCGATTCGAGTTTTGAAAACAAAAATCCTTTGAAAAAGTGGGAAGATCTTAATTAAAGAATATGAGAGGAGGTGAAGAGACAAACCTATGTACATAAAAGTAAAAGGTGAGGGTAAAGAAAGATCTAACCGGGTAGGAAAGCTAGTATTTGACATCAAAAGCCAATACCATATCCCATCATTTGGATTACCAAACACGCAATTAATCAGACAAAAAAATAAAGCTTCAGATAAATCAATGCCTCAAGTGAAATTATGTCTTTCAAAAATTGGGCAGCATAACGGCTGTATTTGGAGGAAATACACTCGTAAACGAGTACAAATGGAATAACATGCATAAAAATAAAAATAACCCAAGCACAAACAGAATAACATCAAGATCACAGAATCTCCGAGATGATATTGAGGTTCTAATCCTACGTCCAAAAGTCAAACTCCGAGCATAGGGATAGTAACCAAGTATGAGAATAAACAATTAAAAAAATGTAGTGTTTAAGTTGGATTATTAGGTATTTTTAAAAGGAAAAAGAAAGCTTAAGTGAGCAAATTCAAAATAACAAGAAAGTAAAATGCTCAAGTGAGCAAAGAAAAAATGACATGAAACGTAAATGCTAAAACAAAAGTGCATAAAAATAAAGAGCATAAAAATAAAGGCGAAAAAATAAAAGGCATAAAAATAAAAGCATAAAGTAAAGTTAATTGTTAGTAATTAGTTGTTAGTTAGATGATCATCTTGAAGGTTGCGCATGAAGACTTGCTAGAAGCTTGATAGAATCATAGCGACCACACAACAAGTTTCAATTGTTTTTTGTCAAGTATATCACCTATTTTGGAATAATCAAAGATCTCAACATTTGATCAAAGATGAGTGAGAATTTCAATCGGATAAAGTAAGTGAAAACTTGTTAGAAGCTTGATTAAAAAATCATAGCGACTACACAACAAGTTTCACAAGTGTTGAACCAAAATTAAGACTCAAACAATCTTTTGGGGCTTTTGCAAAACTTTAAAGTTTATGCCACCAATTGATCATTTTTCCGATCTGGGACAAAATGTAGAGCTATGTTAAGCAATCTTCAAGTAACCTATATAGAGGTCACCCTACAACGAGGCCGGTCAAGCATGATTTATGTGTTGAAAAAGCAAACGAGAGGAGTGATATATAGATCATCCTTTAATGTTTGTCAACACATGTAAAATAAAAGAATAGGATAAGATGAAGAGGGAGGGGAATAAAGTCAACAAAATCAACAATGCGTCAGATAAATTCATTCGGTCTAACTTCGTCAAACTCAATCAACCATCTTGGTGGATTTGGTCTTGAGACCTATCAACACCTAAGTTCCATTGATGTTGAGGAAATTTATGACTCTAAATAAATTCAAAATCAGAAGCAAAAAATTTAATAATAAAATAATAATTAAAAATTGTTTGAAAATGGATTATTTAATTAGATTTTATTGATGAAATCTATGTTATGAATAGCGGCCGATATCGCGGCGCGGCGCGGCGAAATAAGAAAAACCGCTTCGGGCTATACCGGTTAGCCGCGTTAGGGCAAAACGGGTTTGAAGCGGGCGTCGCGGGCGCAATAGTGGGTCGGGCGCGGTTCGGGTGCGGCTGGAGCGGCCGCTTTAGACGGTAGCGGGTCGGGTCCACCCAAAACCTAAAAAAAAATTATTTTTTTCCACGTGACCCTGTTTCAATTTATAACCGTTACTCTCTTCGTTCTCACTCAGCGCCGCTCTCACTGTGCTTCTGTTTCCATCGCCACTCTCCTCCTTCTCTATTTCCGTCGCTGCTCTCAGTCATCGCCGCTGCCACTCTTGCTTGTCGTTATCATCGCCGCTGCCAATGCCTGTGTGTTTGCTTCATCGTGCTTGCTGCTTCAGAGTTCAGTCATCTTCTTCTTCTTGTTTTCTTCTTCTTCCTGTTCAGCCACTCTTGCTTGCTGCCACTCTGTTCTGTTCTGTTATTTTTCTGCCATGGCAACTACTCCTCCAACAAGTGTTACTCAACCATCATCATCAGACGTTCCTTCCGTGGCTTCCTCCGCTACTAACATACACAAACCAATCGGTGATATAGGCTAGAAATTTAACCATTTGAAAGACATGAATAATAAGAGGAAGGTGACATGTGACTTTGTAACGAAACGTCGACCGATGGTATTTCTATGGCTAAACAACATCAATTAGGAATAAAAGGAAATGTGAACGCTTGCACTAAAACACCGGAAGATGTTAAGTTGATTTTACAAGAGCACGAAGATAAGAAAATGGAAGCAAAGAAATCTATGTCAGGTGAAGCCCATGAAAATGATGATGAGGCATCGCGTATCCTAGAAATAGCTAGGATTCGAGCTGGTAAAAGACCCGCTGAAGAGGGAAGTATGTTGGCTGCCAAGAAGAATACAAAAGGTCCGTTGGATGTTATTTACTATAGAAAACTAGAAGAAAGTTTGAAAAAGGGAAAGCAAACAAGTTTGAATGATGCTTGTGATAAGAAAGCAAGAGAGGAATGTTGCAAATACATAGCTCGTTTCTTTTATCGGAATGGAATTGCTTTCAATGTTGCGAATTCTAAAAGTTTTAAGTTGATGGTTGAAGCAATTGGTATGTATGGTGCACATTTGAAGCCTCCAAGCTACTATGAGTTGAGAGTTCCTTTGCTTCAAGAAGAGTTGAAACTTACTCATGAGATGTTGAGTACTAACAAGAAAGAACAAGAAAAGTATGGTTGTTCTATAATGTCTGATGGTTGGACGGATACAAAGGGAAGAACTTTGATCAACTTTTTGGTCAATTCTCCGGCGGGCACAATGTTTGTTAAAAGTGTTGACGCTTCTGCTAACATGAAAACCGGACAAAAGTTGTATGAACTTTTGGATAGCTTTGTGGAAGAGATTGGTGAGAGCAATGTTGTGCAACTTGTTACCGATAATGGAAGCAACTATGTCTTGGCTGGTAAGCATCTTCAAGTATCGAGGCCAAAAATATTTTGGACTCCATGTGCTGCTCATTGTCTAGACTTGATGCTAGAAGATATCGGAAAAATTCCAAGAGTCAAGAAGGTTATAAAAAATGGAATGACTCTCACCGGTTTCATTTACAACCATTCTTTGGTTTTAAACTTAATGAGGGAGAAATTAGAAAGCGAATTGGTTAGAAGTGGAGTCACAAGGTTTGCCACAAATTTTCTTACTTTGCACAGGTTGCACACTCTAAAGTCAAAAATTAGACCCATGTTCACTTCTCAAGAATGATTGAACTTGAATGCAAGTAAGGAGGTGAAAGGAAGGAAGATAGCCGCTATTGTTCTTCAAGTCTCATTTTGGGAGGATATTGTGTTTACTCTTAAAGCAATGGGACCTTTAGTAAAAGTACTTAGGCTTGTTGATAATGAAATGAAGTCGGCAATGGGTAGCATCTATCATGCAATGTTGGAAGCCAAGGAGTTAATTAAAAAAAACTTCAACAACAATGAAGGCAAGTACAAACAAGTCATTGATATTGTTGATAGAAGATGGAGTATTCAACTTCATCATCCGTTGCACGCAGTTGGGTATTATCTTAATTCGAAGTACTTTTATAGCAATCCAATGATCGAGAATGATGATAAGTTGTTGGATGGTCTTTATGTGTGCATTAGTAAGCTAGCTGCAAGTACTGTTATTGTTGATGCCATCCATGGAGAATTATCAAAATATAAGATGGGTGACGGCCATTTTGGATTGAATGAAGCGGTTAGGCAAAAAGCCGATGTATCTCCTGGTAAGTAACTATGCTTAATTCGCAATAATTTAATTACAGTACATAATTTGTGTTTATATGCTAATGCAAATAATTGTTGCATTGCAGCTGAGTGGTGGAGGAGATATGGAGCAAAAACACCAAATTTGCAGCTCCTCGCTATTAAAATATTGAGTTTGACTTGTAGTTCATCGGGTTGTGAGCGAAATTGGAGTACTTTTGAGCATGTAAGTAGTTGCTATTAAGTTATAGATTCAAATTAATAGTTTTGCAATGAATATTTGTTATTTAAACTAACATTAAAATTATAATATAGATTCACTCCAAGAAGAGAAATAGACTTGAACATCAAATGTTGCAAGACTTGGTATTTATCAAGTACAATCAAAATTTGAAAGAGCGCTTTGATAGTGATGATTTAATTGATCCTGTGGTAATGGATGATGATTTTGATACCCATAACCTATGGTTATTGGGAGGTGAAGATGAAGTGAACTTGAACTGAAAATGATATGGTGTTTGATGGTGACGATTTGTCTTGGCTAGATGTTGAAGCTGCAAGTGGTCTTCTTGAACCACTTGTCAACACTAAAGCCAAGCACATTAGAAGAAAGCGTGCACCTCCACCATCTTCTTCATCTAGATCTAAGGCAAAAGCAAAGGAAGTGGTAGTAATAGATGATGAATTTGGTGATCAAGAATATATTGGAGAGGATGAAGAGGATGGAGAGGATGAAGAGGAAGAGGAAGAGGATGCTAGTGTCGAAGGAAGTGATGATGAAGACTTGGATTTTAATGATTCTTGAACTTTTAATTAGAGTTTTCATGTTTAGTTATTTTAAGATTTAAACTAGTGCATTTTGACTTGGATTTTATTTTGTTGCTTAAGACTTGTGCATTTGAGTTGAGATTTTATTTTGGACTCCATTTTGACTTGAGTTTTTTTTTTGTATTATACTAGTATGTTTTTGGCATGTAAATGTCTATTTTTTTAGTGTCCGCGTTGCTAAAAAAGCGCTCGCGCCGCTCCCCTCATCCGCGCCGCTCCCATTTTGGGGTTGACCGCGCCGCGCCGCTTTCCGAGATTAATAACATAGGATGAAATACATAATGGTATCCATGCATCAAAATAAAATTCCAAGAAAATTATTTAAGGTCAAGCAAAGGTCAACAAAGGTTGACAAAATTTTTAGAAATTTTTTAAAGTCAGAAACTATATCAAAATAATAAAAGAAAATAGTAAATGATCAAAAATTTGAAAAAATAGTAAAACTAGAAATAAAAATAAAATGAGGTCACCAATATTTGTCAAATGACTATTGAATCATTCCATTTATTTTTTCCAGAATTTTTAAATATCAAAAAGTATTTTAAAATATTTTAATAACTCAAATAATAGAGAGAAATCATAAAATATCAAATCTGAAAATAAAATTATGAAAAAATAAAATCAGAAAGAGAGTATTTGAAAATATTTTTGTGAATTTTTTCATATTTTTTGTGCCATAAATGAATTTTCTATGATTTTTTGAAGTTTAAAACAATTAAAATATAAAATCAGAAAATAAAATAAAAGCCAAAAAAATGTTGGCCATTGGATCACAGTCAAAACACGTGAGTAAGCAAATGCAAAAGATCACACGCGTTGTGCTTGATATGGACCTCATTGGTTTTCACACCAGATTAGGTTTTAAAAAAAATAAAAGAGAAAATATATGGCGCGTTGGATCGATGCCGACTCACTTAAGTAATCAGATTCAAGGGCTCAGAAAACGCGCGTATGGTAAGGCAAGCACACCAAACCAAATTCAAAAAAATTACATGGCTTCACGTCATTGGTTGAAGACGGACATGTCATCGTCTTCAACCTCCAGCCTCTCCAAAATTGGAGTTTCACAAACTGTAAAATAAATTCCTCAGTCTGGCACCATTATATTTTTCTCTTCAAGACGATTCTAATGGTACCCTCGCGAAAAATTTATTTCACTTGTACAAAGAGTAATTTGAGAAAAAACAGAAAAATAGCGAGAACTTATTTTCAAAAATTCAAGTTCAATTCTCAGTGAAATGCAAACTAGACGAAGCATGAGCTTTAGAGAAGAAGAGGCTACACCCTAGCAATTTATTTGGAACGAAATGATTGAGGATTCTACCTGAACGAAGTACGTTTTTTAGAGCTCTGAAACTAGACTTGGATAGCACGACTCATGGCACCTCAAAGCATGATTCTTGTTCTGTTAGCTTTAGTGAAGTTCAAGGAAGAAGAATGAAAGATCAATTTCGAATTGGGAGTGCTTTAAGAGAGAAATTAAAGTTGCAAAAATGTGAGGTGAAGAGGAAGTTTGGCAGGGTTTTTGTCTCTCAAAGCTTGAGGAAATGAGTGAGGGATGATCCTCTATTTATAAGGAAGCGAATGGGATCTGAACGGAGGGTGAATGATGCAATTTGGAGCGAAATCGTGCACACCCGTGTTCATGAAGAAGGTGTGACTTCATATGCTTAAAACTCAAACATTCCTTGAGTTTTGATGTGCTAATTAATCCTGGGAAGTTTCTAAACATAATTAGTCACGAAAATAAAGCTTAAGTTGGCCCTTAAGATGAATTACACAGAAATTGCAAAACTGGTAGCGGGTTTCAAAATAGATTTTGGCACGATGTGCACACCTAGGCCAAATCCAATTCCCTCGTGCGTTTTCAAATTTTCCTTGAGCCAAATGAATTCCTCCAAGAGTAGAAGACAATGCAAAAAGAGTCAAACTCAATGGATGCTTGAGCTAGGAGATACAACCATTAGGATTTGAGGAAAAATATTGAAAATCAAGCCAGATCTTGGTCAAGCATTTCGTGCCTTTAGAAAAATGACCTATAATGTTTTGTCTTCAAAAATGGTTTTACACTCAAAATTTTCCCTTGACCAAACAAAATGGTATGAATTAGACCTCTTGAATGACACTTTGCAAAAAGAACCACCCAAAAACTCCAAAACTTGAGAAAGTTATGGTCTTGTGAAGTTGATGGAAAATTATAAAATGACCTATAATCTTTTGGTCTCTTCAAGCAATCTACAAAATCCTTCAAGATTTGAAACACAAATGGAGATAAAGTTTACATCTTCAATATTATTGAGAAAAAAGAATGACTTCAAGGTGATAATTGATGATCAAGATATGATTTCTTGAAGTTGATTGACCAAAGTTTGAAAAATTCATCAAGGACATGTAATCTTTTGACTTCCCAAGCAATTCTCCAAGCACTTTCTGTTCTTGCCAATTGAGCTAAGTTGTAGTAGACGTCCTTAGATTCATTGTGGAGAAATAATGAGCACAAGGAGATAAGGAATGACCAAGTTGTGATCCTTTAAAGTCATACAAGAGAGATGAAGTATCAATCTAGAGACTTTGCAATCATTGATGCTCAAAACATCTTTTCATCAATTAACATCCTTGAACCAAAGAATATAAATGTTAGAGGTCCTTTTAAAAGTCCAATGGATTTGGAATCATCCACAACCACTAAGACATGGTCCTAAGAAGCCCAAAACCCTAATTCTAAGATAAATGGCCATGGCATGGAGAATTCATCAACTTTGATGATCTTCCTCACACATGGAGCACACACTCAAGATGAGAGACCATGGTAGATGACAAGAGGAGTCCTTAAGACATTACAAGTTGGAAAGAGAAGGCATGAAAATAAACACATGAACCTATAGAATTCTTGAAGAAGAAACCTTTGCACCATCCTCCTACCAAACAACATCCAAAGAGCAAATAATATACATATCATCATGATTAGTCAAGTGTCAATCATCATATGCAAAAGTATACATAAACAAGGTTGAAATTCTAGTGCAGCAGTCCCAGATATCACATAAGGATGTCAAGACATCTGGTCTGACATTAAAACTAACAAAGACAAGGCAGAATTATACAGTGCAGGAAACAAAAGAACACAACAGAATTGTTCACCCAGTTCGGTTCAAACAAACCTACATCCGGGGGCATACCAAACCAAGAATGAAGTCCACTATCAGCATTATTAATTCAGAGTTAAACTCCCCGTTTACACCCTTCACTTAATCCATACTCAATGACCCTTCTACGTAAGAAACTCATCCTAGATATGAGAACCTCCGCTCAATCCCTATCATCACGACGATGCCTAGCAGTCAACATCACATCCACTACATCAACAACTTGGTTTCCAACAACTCTTCAAACCTAGAAAAGTAAAAGATACACTTCTATCACAAACTAACTAAGACTAAAAGCACCAAGCTTCTATCTTAGGACACACCTTGGAGGTGCTTCATAGCTTCCAAAAACACAACTGCACTCGTTGCTTCACAACTTCTGAGTGAGTAAAACAATCATCTTGCCTATAGGCTTCGAGGTACAAATAAGTGACCATTCCATAATCCGGGTAGTTCACTTATTTGGCTAACCCTAAATATTACATCTTTCTAAAACTAGATAGCTTCTTAAAATTAGGTTATAAACTGCTTATTTATAACCTACTACCCAACTGGATTTGAACCTTCAAATAACAGCTTGAAGCTATAACAAACTGCAGTAACAAACTTCTGCAGAAAAACAAACAAGCAGATATCTTCTTCTACAATCAAGTTCCTTTCAGATTTTTCTCCTTAGCTTCTGGACCTCCACAAAGCCTTCATAAACACGCCACATATGATGCATAATATTCCCAGAATATTCTGTATAATTAAAAACAGAAATGCAACAAACTTTGATAGTTCAGTAGCGTGATGTCTGATGTCTTGATATCTCATTTGACATGTTGTTCCAGATGTTGAAACGCTTCAACAAAACATGTCCAGACATTCCAATAGGATTACAACAAGTTAAATATCCTATTGTACAATATATTGTTGCTGCCATTATTTGTTTTATTAAAATTTAGCCAATACTTAAAAACCAAGAACTTACAAAGGTGCTTGGTGATCCCTTTAAGAGAAAACTCAAAGATAGGAGAGAGAGAGAGAGAGAGAGAGAGAGAGAGAGAGAGAGACCTAGTTTGTGATATTTGTGCAATGCAATGGTATGAGATGATAGAGAATCTTAGGGGGGTGGGAAATTGGGGTACAACATATATGTGGGTTGTAGAAAATATCTAATGATGGGTCATCTGTGCCTATATTGAGGGTTGTCATGTGCAGGTGTGTTATGTATGTTTCATTTGGAGGTATTTCATGTTCTTCATCGTCCTCAGAATCATTGTTCACCATGTTGTCAAACTCCAACTCTTCATCTTCATTCTTTTTCTCAACGACGTCCACTTCAACGTGTTCGTCTTCGACGGGATCAGCCATTTGCATCTCTTAGAACACAATGTACAACTCAATTAAGTCGTACCCATAATATTCGTGTAGAAAACATATTTTGAAGGTCATCGTCATATTCAACCGCTACCTTATAAAATGTTACTTGGTTCTCACCAGTAAAAATCAGATATTGGTAGAATATGTGTGATATTGGACCTCGTTGAAGTTTGATCTCGAGTCTTTTTTTGAAATACAAAAATTTTTCTTTCCTATTTATACAAAATCAGATATTATCGGTTTTTCTAAATACAAATCCAAAAACCTCACTATTGTATGTCTCACCATTGAGATGTGCACTGATAACATATTATGCTACAGAGGACATGGTGTCTGCGTGTTAAAGTGTTTGAGTATTTAAATGTTTGACAGAGGAACTATATTGCAAGAGAAGATAAATAGAGGTCGATGAAGTGTTAAATTTAAAATTCAAATTTGAACTAAGGCATCGTGTGAGATGACGCCACCTTTTGAGATTTGTCACAGACGCCAAGTGGAATGGTGAATTCCATGTAGCCTGCACGCTTCCACCCCCTGCCCCTATGTTGCCACCTAAACTATGCCATAGGATGCAGCCTAGGCTATCATATAGCCAGCTCTACACCATCTTGAATGGAGCCTACCCTCATTTATGCATGCAGGCTCCATCCCACTTGGCTTGTGGGTGACACATAGCCCGCATGCAACCAACACCCAACCACCTCATTTACTCGGTTGTTTACAAGTTCTCCTATAAATATGGTGCCTCATATAGTTGTTTTGCATCACACATCCTCACTATCTCTTAAAAAAACTCTTACATAGTCAGATAAATTTTCAAATATGGTTCTTCTCACATTAGGCGATTCTCACAGAGGAACAAGAGAAAATATTGTCGCGTTTGTAAGTTTTAATATTTCCATATATTCATTGGTATTTTGTTTTATTCACAAATGTTTTTATTTATATTGTTTATTTTTTGAACTTATAATCCAAAAAGATTTAGATTCCGCTCACACAACTACATTGCTCATGACCCGTTGATCATTCCATATCTTGAACATGCCGATTTTGGACATGTTATTAACATCTCAAACTGCACAATAAATACCAAGTTTATACTTGCAATGTTGAAAAGGTGGGGACCCGAGACACATATATTTCATATAGGTGAATGTACTGTCACACTAGAGGATGTGTACATGTCAATAGGTCTTCCTATTTATGGTAAGGCAGTGAATGAGTCGGTTTAGCAATCCAATTCTCTTTTCAAGGAGATGTTGGATAGAGATATGGTGGATCATACTATTGCAAGGGACCAAAGTATTTTATTAACTGGACTTAAAAGGAATTATGAGTCTCTTGAATTGAATGAATATTCCTCTGAACAACAAAAAATAATTAAGACTAGGAATTATATTATGATATTATTTATAAGCCTATTATTCACCGAAAGTACAGGGAATAACATTAATTTTATGTATTTAAGTTTGCTTGGCGGCATTGATAAAATAAAGGTATAGTTGGAGTTCCGCATTTTTAGCCCATCTATATAGTTCTTTATCTAAAAATGATATAAACGACAAAGTCACTTTTTACGGTTGCGCTTTCTTACTACAAGCACGAGGTTGGTGGATAATTGAGTCCCTTAACCCCGTTAACGATCAATCGTTCATGTACCCCTATGCAACAAAGTAAGTCTATAGCGTAAATAATTTATTATTTTTCTCTTTGCTATATATACATAATTAATTATTTTTTCATTTGTTTAGGTTTTGTGTAAGGGGTATGGATTACACAAGAATTTAAGATAAAATGTCGCTCTTTATCGTAATCTTTTAGATCACATTCTCCCGGCTGATGTACGTAGTACCTCTAAACTTCAACTTCTTTTAATTTATATTTTTTAAGTTACCATTATTCTGATTTTATTTTATCCACAATTTTTCTGGAGACTATACTTGGCTTTGGACCATGAACCCAACTTCGTGGACGCAACAGTTTGGATTGCGAAGACGACAATCATACGGTTCAACATTATGGAAATGCACCATAATGACCGTTTCAAGATGTAATTCGTAATGCATCAAGAAATACCACGCGATCCAATATCTTTGAATCCTTAGCATCTCAAATGGGTTGATGCCCAATGGGGTTTTCAAAATTGGAAAGATTATGCTAATGATTGGTGTAAGATGTGGAAAAGGCGTCACAACATGTCTTACAATTACCTATTTTCTTCACTCAAGATACTATGCGACACACTGATCAATATATTAATTGGTACATATCAATAATTAACCCAGAAATGTTAGTGGCTCACCCACGATATTCGGTCGAGCCACGCACCCAAATGGGCCCAACCCTCAAATCTGCAACAACACTACCAACAACAACCCCAACAAGAAACCTAATACACATTAACCTCCCACCAAACACCCCGACGACACAGATCCACATACACAAAATCCCAACCCCAACCCTAATACCAATACACAATATTCCCCACCCCAACCCCAAACTCAACCTCAATAGCAATACACCCACATTTCCAACACACAATTCCAATACTCCGAACAAAGACCATACGTCCAACACCTCAATATGAGCCCTTCATCATCTCACCTTAGCCCAGACATTAGCCTACCTGAAGAGTATTCTTCAACCAACCCAATATACCACACACCATCACAGTACTAGACCTACCAATCTCCACACACCCAATTTCCTATGCATCCTTCCTATTCAGATGACCAGTGCTATTGACCCCAAATGGAACCCAACCCCCCACCAAGACGACAACCTATGAGAACTTGGTTATCCGACTCTACGAAGTGGGACTTCTAGAGGATTACATGGACGCTGATCGCTTAGACTACGCAGGGACATCGACCCAACCACAACAGGATGAGCGTAGAATTGGAACACGAGTTAGGCGATGACGTAATCGTGGAACCACAGGTCAGTTTTGAGTCCCAGGGAAACAATAAAAATCATGTAATTTTTTTCACCTTTGGTAATCGTTTTATGATAATTTAAATTCGAAGTTTAATTACACAATATTGTCTCGTTGTTGACATTTATTTAAAAAATATATTTTTGTGACACAAATACACATAGGCGCCATCTGAGACGGGTTAAGGCAAAAAGATTGCACCTAGGCGCCATCTCACTTGACGCCTCCATTCAAAATACAAATGCATGCGCCATCTCAATTGACTCCTGCATATAACTCATTTTCATAACATGGTTATTAACGTAATTTTTTCCAAAAATGGTTATTTATGTTTTTATCAATACCTGGTTATTGTCTAAAGATTCTTCATTGTACTTTCTCAATAAAAATGAGTTTTTCATATATTTATATAAAAAAAAATTATTTATCTCACAGATCACTATCAGCACAATATTTATTTTAGTTTAATTAATCATTATTTTAATTTAAAAGACAAAATTCTTATTTTTAAATATATATTTTTTTCCATCCCACTCTTCTTTTTTCTTCTTTTCTATGATTATTAATATAATTAAATCTACGAGTATTGTTCATATTACAATAAATTAAATTATTTCAAATTTTGTGTTTACATAGTAATTAATCTCTTTATATATATTTGGCAAAACACTCTTTTTAGACCTTTAATTATATTTCGGGGTACATTTTGGTCTCTTACCTCTAAAAAGTGGCAAAGTGGTTTTTCAAAATTTTCTCCAGCAAATTATATTTACCACCAAACCACTTTACTTCATGTGTATTATTATTATTATTATTATTATTATTATTATTATTATTATTATTATTATTATTATTATTATTATATATATATATATATATATATATATATATATATATATATATATATATATATATATATATATATATCATATTTCCTAGAAAACTCTAAAAATTGTTAAATATTTCACAGGATGCTATTACAACAATATAATTTTATTAAATAAAATATTTTATAAAGTTTGTTTAAAATAATAAATTCTAATTTAGTTCAAAAATAATAATAAAATAATAATAATAATAATAATAAAAATATTATTTTGTTTTTAAAAATATTATATTATATTTTTATGAATGAATTATTCAGTTTTTATAAATATAATTTGTTTTTAAAAATAATTATAATATTTAATTTTAACAAATATTAATAATATTTTGTCATTTAAAATAAATAATATTCTATTTTATAAAAACATAATAATACTTTGATTTAAAAATAAAAACTGTTTTTGATATAATAATAATATTCTGTTTTTATAAAATATAATAATACTTTGATTTAAAAATAATAATATGCTGTTTTTACAAATATTAATAATAATATTTTGGATTTTTTTTTAAATAATATTAATAATATTTCGTTTTTTAAAAATAATAATAATATCCTTATATATTATACCATTTTTAAACATATACTATTCGATTTTATAAATATAATATTTAATTTTTAAAAACATATTATATTTATTTTACTTTATTTTAATAATCTATTCATGCAAAAAATGGTAAAAATATTCTTTATATGTAAAAACCGAAAGTAATTATTATTAACAAACTTAAAAACAAAATATTTATTATGTTATGAAAATAAAAACAAATATTAGTAATACTTCCTAATATATATATATATATATATATATATATATATATATATATATATATATATATATATATATATATATATATATATATATATATATATATATATATATATATATATGACAAAAATATTTGTAAGAAGTTTCTGTTTATAGAAACTTAAATGCAATAATAATCATGAATTGTGAAGTGGCTTAGTAATGTGTTTTCCTTCTACAAAAATGGTATGAGTTTGAAATTTGGCTAAATCAAAAAATTTTAGAATTTTTCTAAGAATTTAATGACCTTCAAAATGAATGTGTGTCAAGTCACATCCCATGCGTAACACCAAGTGCCCACATCTAATGCCACTCAAGCAAATTTTAACGTCCTTTTAAAAAAATGGACGGAAAAGACAAACGTGGTCCTCTTTGAATAATTAAAGGACCACTTTAGTTAAGAGACTATAAAAGATATTTCACCTATATATTTTATACAATGTTAAAATAAATTCACTCCGAGCACGGTTATCCTACTCATTGAAAGATTTAGTAAAGACCAGGACCCGAATAAGAAGAAGACCTAGTAATGATGAACGATGATTTGGAAATGGAAAGGAAAATTTGACAACACCAAAAGAATCGAACGTGAAAACTGAAAACCCTGAAGGAATAGGTATGCCCCCCCTACTGGCTACTGCAATGTTAGTTAGAATTATCATGTTTTTATGAAACTTTTTGCCCTCATAACATGGAGGTCTCAATGCTTCTTTTTCTTTGTGTGGTCATCCATAGAAAGTTAGATAGATGATAGGGCCCATGATGAGTTTCCTCACTGTTACATATATTCAGCTTCATTGCTAAGATTCGTACGGAGGGTTCTTACGTTCATGTCAGGCTTCACCCTAAAAGGCAACTTTGTAACTCTTCTCTTCACCTTACGTCATAGCATCTCCATTTTCAACTTGTATGGAAACCAACATCAATCATCGTCCCTCAAATTTCACGTTACCATGCTATCAGAGTTTATCATACATTTTATGCTTAATCTTGGTTTGAAACATGTTAAGAAATTAGAGGCTGAATTAAGATTAAGAATTCAATTACGAGATTAAGATTAAAACAATCAATAAGATTGATTATAACTAAATGAAGGAATTCATCCGTTGTTGTAATTAAATTAGTTATTAAGAGTTGGAGTAGAAGAGAAACTCTTGACTATTTCTTATATTAATAAGAAAGATCAAAAGATTAGAGAGCAAAGAATAAATATTTATATTGTATTCTTCTCAAGCGTTTCATTTAAATTGTAATATAGGTCTATTTATATGACACACATGTATGTTGCAAGAATATAAATAGGATTTTTATTATATTAAATTATTAGGGAAAGTAGACATTCATATTAAATATTATTCATAATATTCTTTTTTTTAATGTACCGTTTTAAAAATTAGATCGGATATTATACCGTTGAAGGTATTAGGTTACTAGTTTATTGATCGAACCACATGATTATTGGTCACTGGTCGATTCACATGACTAAACTGGGTTGAACCGGATAACTCCGGTTAAATAGATCAATCATAATAACAAAACTATATAAATATAAAACTTGACAAACTAGATGATTCAGTCTCTACAAAATATAATTAACACTTAAATTTTTTAAAAAATATCAATCATAAATAAATTCACAAGTTCATAATTTAAATTCAAATTTTAAACATAGATATCACATATAACAAAATAGTACAAAATTAAAAAGTCTAATTGCAACATAATCTAATTGAATAGTTTATAACAAAATAACTCCATTGTCTACTATATTTGCTTTAAGGAGAAAAAATTATTTCAATGTTGAGATCTCCTTCTTCAATATTAAAATCATCTGCAACAAAATCAACCGCATCTGCAACATGTTCCCCGTCAATGATATCATTATTTTATTTTTTTTATTTTTTATTTAATTTTTTTATTAAAATAATCAAAACGACGTCGTTTTGATTTTTGAAAATTTTTAAAAAAATTTAAAATACAATTAAACCATCAACTTTCTCGGTTTTACTTTTACCAGTTTACACAGGTTTTTACAGGTTCATACCGGTTTGATGATAAATTCGATCCAACAATTAAATCCGACCGATTACCTGGTCGATTCCTGATTCGATCCGTTCGACCAACCGATCTAGTCTGAGTTTTAAAACACTGCTTAAATGTCTATTGAAGATATGTTTTGTTGAATGAGAATTGTCTCCTTAAAAACCTTACCTAAAGTACTTAGTGGAACAATACTATGGAGAAGAGAAAAAAAGGCATAACATATTTATTTCTCTCCCTCGTACAAAAATTTATATTTGAGACGATATTCTTTGTAGTTCTTGATTAAAAATTCTTTTTGGAAGTGATTTCATGTAGTGCTAATAGTTATGCAAGATTTGATGAAGTTGTTATCATGAGTTGTTTCATAGATCTTCATGAAATAGTTGTACCTCCACAAATAAACAAGTGACATATTTGTGATCTATCATTATAAGGATCTGATAAGTAACCTACAACTCTACGGTAATAAAGTATTTGTCTGACTCTGTTTCAACTTCTATATGTAAGTGAAGAACTATATCCTACTAATAGTTTGACATAAATTGATATATCATGGCATGTATACTTAGCAAGATACATCAGTGCTTGATTTACACTAAGATATGGTACTTCTGAACCGAATATTTTTTCACCCTCTTCTCAAGGTTTAAAACAATCTTAGTCTAACATCATCGGGGTAGATAATATTTGGGGTTTGTCTATATAGAAATATATTATCACTTTTCTATATAAGTTTCTCTCACTACTACGAAACGTGCACACCACAACATCCAATTCACTACGATTCTTTCCAACACTATGGTGACATCTCTAAACTCATCCGCTAATATATTTTTTTTATTAAAAATTATTAGGATATAATAACGGTTGTTGTCATAATCGTGGTTATACAATCAATCTTTCTTGGGTTCGAACCTCGGCTCCATCAAATAATTTATTCCTTTAACATTAAGGCGTGCCTTTTCTTTTTTATTTATTTTTTAAATAAAAAATAATATGGATATCACTACGGTTGTTTTTTAAACCAGTTGTTACACACAATCGCTTCTTTATATATTTTAAACACTAAGTATCCATTTTCCACTGAAAAAAGAAACATGACGAAATAACCCTAACACAATCGTCGTCGTCATCATCGAGAAGGAAGACAACAACACTGATACAATATTCTCCTTTACGGTACATCAAATATTTTTGAAATTAATATTGTTTAGTTTCTTTTCCATGTCTCATTTGAAGACAAACTCATCCAAAGGGGTTTCTATGTCTTCTTCTGTAAAAGGTGGAAATGAAGATGAGAGCAATATGAAGTCAGAGTTGGAAGTTGTGGACTATTTGAAGGTTATGTATGAAGATTCAAAGAAGAAGAACAAGAATTTAAAGAATAGGCTGAAACCAGAGATATTCTCTTGAAGTTTGAAGATGCATTTCTTCTTGTATCCTTTAAGTTTAATGTTTACTTGTTATGAAATGTAGTAGTTGAAGTATGGTTTGAATTCTATTGTTGATGTTGAAACTGCATATGCATTGAACTTGACAAAAATGCAACTAACAGCCGGTTTCTTACGAGTAAGTTCATTGCAAATTATTGAATTTTCAATAAATTATTTGTTTCTTAGTATATTAGTTGATAGATTTAAGCTTAAGAGAGTGAGAAAACCCTATAGTTGATAAACTTAAGAGAATGAGAAATTCATAGAGTTGATAAACTTCCATTACATAAAATTTCATTACATAAGGACTTAATCAAATTTAATTCCTTTGTTTGAGATAAATTTTGACCAATCATAGTTAGCCTCATCATCATCATCAGAATCGAAAGAAAAAAACACATACCTTCTCAACCTTCTTTTTCTTCTCCTCACCCTGAGAGCTCTCAAGTACATTTATGTTGCACAAGATCAGCTTATTTACTCATCTTAATTCTGAGGAGGATATTGCACCACAACACCCTCTACAACAACACATTGATTCTCAACATTGTTGGTAGCTTAAGTAGGAGAACTCATTTTTATTCCTTTAGATGTACTTATTTTTGGGTTCATCCACTTTTATATTATTTCTTCTGATTCTTCATCTTCTCGGGGAAGTTTAAAAGCCAAAAGATTCATGCATGTCAAGCTAGTGTGCTTATTATTGGTTCTTTAATTCTGTACGTTTTCTCTTCTCTTGAAAGTTGGAAAGATTTTTGTCTGCCTCAAGTTGCGGAATGATTACATCTCCTTGTCTTTTCAAATTACATTTTCCATTATTTGATATTTCTTCTTACGTGTATTTTGATGTAATAATGGTTTTGATATCAGTTTACAAATGGTGTATTATTGATTCTGGTATGATACGTTTGATATTTATTCATAAACAATATCGCAACAGTTATTACTCTTAACTGTTGTTATAGGGTGTGTGCTTTCCTGTTTACTACATCAATCACTGTAGTGCGATTGAAAGTAACACATATACAACAACACACTTCATAATAACGCCTAGATCTGTGTGATTATTTACCTAATTCAATCGTTGTTAAAATCCTTTCCGTAGTAGTGTTAATGTATAAAATTTATGTTGTCTAAATGTTCACTTGGTAAGGACTTTGTCTTTTCCAAGTCCTTCATCTCAAAAAATTTCTTTAAAATAATTTATAGCTTTTGGAAGCTCTCCAAGATTTGCAATAATATTTATGTCCTCCACATAAACAACTATTATTACGATTTTCTAGACTTTTTTATAAAAATACAAAGATAAATGAAGGTATATATATATATATATATATATATATATATATATATATATATATATATATATATATATATATATATATATATATATATAGAACATGATTTGGTTCTACACATATCTTAGAAGTTTTGATGATAACTAGTAATGTTGATAACGTTTATGTTCTGACCCTGTTCAATAAATATTTTGTTTGAAATATTGTTGTCTCCTAATTTGTTATTAAAGTATGCAGGTGATGTTCTGGTTCTTAATGTAGAAGAAGAACAAGTTACGAGTTCTGATTGTGAATGTAGAAAAAGAACATGGTTTGAAGATATAAGAAGTTATGGTACTTTGTAAATGAAATTCTAAAGTTGTCTTCAAGACTATCACGCTCATTAGAAGAAGTTCTGATTATGACAAAGCTTTTGAAAACACCATGCTGCACTACAATCTCTGATTCCTATATGCTGGCTGCTTAGCTCTAATTCTGATGCGTTACAAAACTCAAATGGAAATACTCAAAGTAACGGATATTTTCAGACAGTATCTATATTTAAGGAAAGGGGCACTTAATGCATTTATCAATATTCCTTTTACAAACTCTGATGACTCCCAACGGCTCAAATGCAACACCTATATAAACAAGTATCATCTTCATGTTTCGCTGCCGAATCTTTCTCACGCAAAAACAACGCTCAAGCTTTCATATCAAATTACTTAATGTTGTTTTTATATTTTCATTGAGTCTAAATAGTGTATACATCACAGTTGTGATATAGCTTTTAAGAAGCACTGCAAACACATATTTTTCTGTAAGTTGCTGATACCTTCAGAAACCAAGTTGTGGATTATCTCGAGAAGACAAAGGCAGTTGTCTTTGTGAATTGTAATCTATTGTTGAATAGTGGATTAAGACCTTGTTGAGAGAGGCAAATCACCTTGATGGATGGACTGGAGTAGTTTGAGTTCAAACGAACTAGGATAAAAATAACTTTGTCAAATTGTTTAAATTTAGAAAAACCCAATTCAAACCTCATTTTCTTGTGTTTCTCCACATTTATATATATATATATATATATATATATATATATATATATATATATATATATATATATCCTTAACAAATATTCACTGAGACAATTATATCACATTTGTCCAAAAAATTTATCCCGTAGAGAGAGTTATTCTATTTGATGTAGTAACTTTCTTGAGATCTAAATTTATGTGCCTCAGGCACATTAAATTCTTCAGGGAGTTTCATGTAAATGTCACTATCAAGTGAATAATACAAATAAGTAGTTACAATATCCATCATATTCAAATTAAATCCTTCATGTTCGACGAAGCTTATTAAATATCGAAAAATACTTGCATCCACTACAAGTGAATAAGAGACATTAAAATTAATTTCAGATCTTTGCAAAAATCCTTGAGTGACAAGTCGACCTTTGTATCTCACAATTTTAATATTTTCAGTTCCTTTTCACACAAAAATCCATTTGTATTTAATTGGCTTCACACCTTAAGATGTTCGAACTACATGTTCAAAAACTAGTCTTTTGTAAAGTGAGTTTAATTCTGCTTCAGTTGCATGTTCCCATTTTGGTCAATATTCACTTTGTCTACAATCTTTAATAGACTTTGACTTATGATTCCCCTTATCGTTTATACTTTTAGCTCTATATTATATACAAATATAATGTCAAAGTTGACTTTGTTTTTGGTTATATTAATTTAGGTTCCACTATATATCATTCATGACAACATTTATGGAGATCTCTTTATCTTTATACATTTCAGGTACCTAGTAAATTCTTATGGAACTCAAAAATAAATTATGACAAAATACTATTAGAATTTTCATATTCTCACTTGGGTCATATTTAATTTTAGCTTATTTGATTGGTATAGGATTATTAATATTTGAACCAACTTTCCTCATATTAGCAGTTGTAATTGGGTGTATAAAATTTGTAAATGAATAATCTTTCGAACTTCTGGTTCACATAGGTTTGTATGAGGATTAAGATTTAAAAACTTTCCTCATATTAGTAGTTACTCTCTATAAGTCAGAAGCGAGAAAGATTCAAAACTCAAGATCGTGGGCAGTTACTAAGGCTTCGTGTGGTTTGAGCGCCAAACAGGTGGTGAGATCTGGTGGAACGGTTTTCTCAAGCTTCAAACACCAGCCATAGATTGTGTTTAGGAAGTTACTTTGTAAATACTATAAATAAGTCATTTCAATGTAAATTTTGGGTGTTCACATGTATACTCAAAGCACTTGCCAAAACTCTTCCCAATTTCGAGCGTCAGGAAGAAAAAGTTGCAAAATAGACTTTGATGTACGTGAATAACCACTTTTATTTCAATGCAAAACCTTTATCTTTCAATCATTTACTTTTAAGCTTTTACTTTCATTCTATTTACCTTTTAGCAATCTCTTTGCATTTTCGTCTACGTTGATACTCTCTTTGTTACAAGTTTCGAGTTGACAAAAGAGTCCTTTGACCCTTATTTCGCGTAGAACATAACTGTATACACTGTGTTATGTCGAACATAAGTCACCGTAGTAGGTCAAATTCACAATGAACATTCAGATTTTTCAAGTTACTTAGGTTTTTTGTCTCCGTCGGTCACAAGTCACCTGTCGGTCGAACCTGAATTATTGTGTGGAAAGTCGTTGTTCTTGCTCCCTTGATCTTAGAAAACCGTTTCTTGGATAAGGATTTCGACAGAGTTGGTACAATCTCAAAAACTCTTAGAACATGTCTTAAGATCAACTGGTTGATCTTGTGAGTGACCCTTAGTTTTAGGACTTTGGGAGGACCAGCGGTTGTTTACCATTTTCCACAGTAAACAAATTGGCACACCTAGTGGGACAAAGTGCTAAATTTTGTTGTTAGATGTCATAAGTGTATGAAACTTAGAAGTGGAAGCCTAACTCAAGAATATAAGAAACCACCTACTAGAAGACGTACACCTAGGATGTCAAACACTACTTCTACTTCAAACGTGGATTAAATTCCATCACAAACTTTGGGTATGTCCGACCCAATTATCACTCAAGTTGCACCTTTTCCTCCATTAAACAACACAACTGTACGAGGGTCAACTGCGTCAATGTCAGTATCTCTTCCCCAGACCACACCGGTGAGTCCATGGCCTATGGTGGCTACGAATGCCATTCTGAACACAACGATACCTCGATTTGGTACTGCTACTAATCCTCCTTATGGAATGTCGTATTCCTTAATGTCAGGATATCTGTCGACTTCAAGTGAAGCAGTGATTTCTGATAATGTGTAAAATACGAATTCCCCTTTGCAAGGATATGTCGTAGCGGGAAATAGGGCAATGCCCGCACAACAATTAAAGCCACATTTAAATAGTACCTCCGTGGCAGTGTTGAGGCAGCAAATAGAGGATAGTAATCATGAGTTGGTTAATATGTTGACTAAACAAATGGGAAATGTATTTAATCCCATAGTACAAGAATCGGCTAAGTCTAATAGACAATCTGCTGAGATAAATCGATAAGTGATTGCCCAATTGACACGTTTGTGTAACTTTTTGGGTGCACCCCCAGTGCCTGTTTGACAGGCGCCACCTGCTCGATTGAATCCCCCTGGTTAAGTAGACATGGGGGAAATAGAAGATGAAAATGTACATCAAAGACAAATTATAGAGCCTCCTATAAATGTTGTTGAACCTCCTAGGGTATTAGTAAACCGACAACAAGAGGCTGATCAAATTCGACAAGAAGACTTAGTTGTCGAAAATAATTTAACTACCATTGTCGAGAGAATTATGGCTAGGAACGGTATAAATACCAAACTCCAGAGGCCAACATATTCGTCCCCTTTGTCTGAATATATTTTACAGACTGAAAACCCTAGAGGATGGAAAATTCCTAAATACACTAAGTTCTGGAGAGAATCTGAGGAATCGACAGTCGAACATATTGCTAGGTACTTAACCGAATTTGGTGATATGGAAAACAATAAAAACTTAAAGGTAAAACATTTGCCTTAATCTTTGACAAAGGCGGCCTTTACGTGGTTTACCACATTACCCCTTAATTCAATTGATTCATGGACTAAATTGGAAAAATTGTTTCATGAATAGTTTTATGAGGTAATATCTTTATTAAAAGAATTTAAAGATTGTTTTGCTTGGCACTATAACGAAATGCCTGGTTTAAGCAGGGATTTGGTCGAATCGAAAGCCAGTGAAGAAAACACCTCGACGTTTTGCTCCAGAAAAAATGTCGAAGATCAAAAGGGAAGTCGAAAGGCTCCTCAAGAGCAAGTTCATCAAAACTGTGAGGTATGTCGAATGGTTGGCAAATATTGTGCCAGTCATGAAGAAAAATGGTAAATTAAGAGTGTGCATTGACTTTAGAGATTTAAATGTTGTCACTCCTAAAGATGAATATGCCATGCCTGTGGCAGAAATATTGGTCGATTTTGCCGCTGGTTTTGAATATTGAAGTATGATTGATGTTTATGCTGGTTATAACCAAATTTTTATTGTAGATGAAGATGTGCCGAAGATGACATTTCGTTGCCCAGGGGCATTAGGAACATATGAATGGGTGGTCATGCCATTCGGCCTCAAAAATTCCAGAGTAACCTATCAAAGGGTAATGAATTCTATGTTCCATGATTTTATTGAAGACTTTATGCAGGTGTATATTGATGATATTGTGATAAAGTCGAACAATAAATCGACACATCTGCAACATCTTCGAACATCCTTTGTAAGGATGAGGAAATATGGATTAAAAATGAATCCATTAAAATGTGCTTTTTGTGTGCAGGCAGGTGATTTTCTTGGCTTTGTGGTGCATAAAAAAGGCATAGAAGTAAATCAAAGTAAGACTAAAGCCATTATGGACGTCACGCCTCCGTCGACCAAAAAAGAACTTCAGTCTTTGTTGGGTAAAATAAATTTCTTGAGGAGGATCATATCCAACTTAAGTGGTAAAACTAAAGCTTTTTCACCACTACTTCGACTAAAAAATGAGGATTTCATTTGGCGAAAAGAACATCAAGAGGCTTTCGACAAGATCAAAGAATACTTAGTAAAGCCTTCAATTTTAGCGCCTCCAGTTAGAAATAGGCCTATGGGGTTGTATATTGCGGCCTCAGATACGACTATAGGAAGTATGTTAGTGCAAGAAGATGAAAATAGTGTCGAAAGACCTGTATATTACCTTAGTCGAATGTTAAATGATCCTGAAACTAAGTATAGTGACATAGAAAAACTATGCATGTGTTTGTATTTTTCTTGTGTTAAACTGAAGCAGTATATAAAGCCAGTTGACGTGTATGTCTCTTCTCATTTTGATATTATTAAGCATATGTTGTCTAAATCAATTTTGCATAGTCGAATTGGTAAATGGACACTAGCGTTAACGAAATACTCCCTGACGTATTTGCCTTTAAAAGCAATGAAATGGCAGATAGTGGCAGATTTTATTGTCGATCATTCAATGGTTGATATGCCCCAAAACTATGTCGATTTGGTGCCATGGAAATTATACTATGACGGTTCTAGTCATAAGCATGGCACTGGAATAGGAGGAATCATAATTTCTCCAAATGGAATCCCAGCAGAGTTCAAGTATACAATTGACGGCGTCTGCACTAACAATGAAGCTGGATACGAGTCTTTACTAACCGGACTTGAACTTTTGCTAGAACTGGGGGCAAGGAATGTAGAAATTATGGGAGATTTAGAATTGGTTATTAAGCAAGTTTCGAAAGAGTACAAATGTGTTAAGGAGAATTTAATTGTGTACTTTATGATTGCCATCAGACTGCTTAAGCAATTCTAACAAGTGAGTCTTCGACATATACCTCGACGGGAAAATCAAGAGGTGAATAATTTGGCGCAAGAGGCTTCAGGATACAAGAAGGATCAAGATGGAGAACCTATCCAAGTAAGAGAGAAATTTCTAGCAACTTTATTATCTCCTTCAGATTTGTCAATTATAAAATTAGGAGCTATATATGCTGAAAATTTTCAAATTTTAACAATTGACAATGGGAAAGATAATGACTGGCGTAAGTCATTGGTCGAAAATTTACGTTCTCCTACGGGCTCGATAGAACGAAAAATTAAATATCGTGCCCTCAATTATGTCTTAATAGAGAATGAATTGTTTAAGAAAACTTCTGAAGGAGTATTGCTCAAATGTCTTGGGGAAAGCGAGGCATATATAGCAGTGTCGAGTGTGCACAGTGGAGCTTGTGGTGCACACCAAGCTGGACACAAAATGAAATGGCTTTTGATGAGCTTAGGTGTGTATTGCTCCTCAATGTTGAAAGATTGCATTGAGTTTTCCAAAGGTTGCCAAGAATGCCAAATGCATGGGGGAATACAACATGTCCCTGCAAGTGAGCTCCTTGCCATTGTGAAGCCTTCGGCATTTAGAGGATGGGCCTTGGATGTGATTGGAGAAATAAAACCAGCTTCATCAAAATATCAAAGGTATATTTTATTCGGCATTGATTATTTTACAAAATGGGTCGAGGCGGTGGCTTTGACCAATGTTGACAAAGAGGATGTTATTGACTTTATACAAAATCACATCATATGCCGGTTTGGGCTTCCAGAAACAATTATAACCGACCACGGATCAGTGTTTACTGCGCGAAAAATGCAAGCGTTTACGCAAGGGGTTGGAATTAAATTACTAACTTCTACTCCCTACTATGCTCAAGAAAACGGCCAGGTCGAAGCAGCCAATAAGGTGATAATCAGTTTGATTAAGAAGCATGAAGGAAAGAAGCCAAGAAATTGGCACAAAATACTTGATCAACCTTTATGGGCATATAGGACTTCTCCCAAAGAAGCAACAAGAACTACACCATTTTGACTTGCTTACGGACATGATGATGTGTTTCCTGTTGAAATACATGTTCAATTAGTAACAATTCAAATACAACATAAAATACCATCTGAAGATTATTGGAAAATGATGGCAGATGAATTAGTCGACTTGGATGAAGAGAGGATGTTAGCTCGCGATTCATTGAGGAGACATAAAGAAAGAGTTTCCAAAGCCTATAATAAAAAGGTGAAAGATAAGGTATTTCCTGTCGATGACTTAGTTTGGAAAGTGATATTACCTATGGATAGAAATGACAGAGTTTAGGGAAAGTGGTCCCCAAATTGGGAAGGACCTTTCAAGGTAATACGAGTGTTTTCAAGCAACGTTTATGAACTTGAAGAATTAGCCCCAGATCGGCGGATTATAAGGGTAAATGGCAAGTACTTAAAAAAGTACAAACCAATTCTTCAACAAGTTTCTATTTCGACAGAATAAAATGCTTGTCGAATAAAAGATGGAGAGAGTTACGTCGAAACCAGCAAACTTAGCATACATGAAACGTGTGCAGAAGATAAAATGTAAAGGCAAATAAAAGTATTGTATTAAATCGACCAGTTGGCCATTGTTCAAACTTTACATTACATTACACCAAAAAGGCCATAACAATAGACACAAAAAATCAGAAATGTTGAAATTTGTCTTGGAAAGACCTAAGCTCACTATGGAGGCGTACAACATGATTTTCAAAGCTTTGTGCCTTCGCCTTGAGCGTCATCAGCTTTGCTTTGACTTTCGCGGTAGTAGTGCTGACAACTACAACATCCATACTTATCTAGTTCACTTCATCTTGGGTCGGATTGATAGCTTGACTAAGCTCCTCTTCTTGCTTAGTGATAATTTTCAATTCTTCGTCTAGAGCAGTCATTTCCTTCGATAATTCAGCCTTTCTACTGCGTATTTCAGTAACTCTTTTCCTTTTAGGAATGAGTTCTTGGAGCTTCTGATTAATTTGTTCCTTCAACCATTCAATCACCTTTTTTGTCTTCATCACCACATTCACATTCTATTTCACTAAAGCTTGCTTGTCCTCGACCAGTGCATCATTCTTCTTCACAGAGTTGACATTTTCAAGTAGAGGACGAAGAATTTTCTTAAACGACGCCATCATAAGTTTAGATGACTCATAAGTCTCAAGGCTTTTTAATTAATTAAGAATATCTTAAAGTTCTTAGCCAAGAGGCGATTCTTCATGAAGTAGATGAGGCAGATCAGGGTTTAAGTCATGAGTACAGATTTTGTCTGACAATTGTTTAGCTTTTGCAGCTTCAGGCCCTAATTTGTCGTTGTGAGTCTGGGACTGGTGGAGTCAGAAGAGAGAGTGTGGGTATCTACAAAATTGTACAATCTTGCCAGTGCCTCCAAGGTGGAAGCATGAAGGTCCTCTTCGGTCGACACTAGAGAATCGACTTTCTCTTATGTGGAGGTCGGTGGTGAAGTGATTTTCTTCTCCCCTTCAGGGCCAACTAGTTTAGTCTTATTCTCTTCAGGAGGATTTTGAGTCATGAGTATGGAAGAAGGAGATCTAGCCCTCTTTTAAGGAGAAATATGAAGGAAGCCTTTAGGAGGAGAATGTGGTGAAGTGTTGACATTTTCAAGCGCCGCTAAATCCTGCAGGGAATCTGAAAGACTAGAGTCAGAGCTAGTCGAACTATAACCCTTATGTTTGACAGGACTAGTGACCGAATCAGAGTCACTAAGAGTAGCCAAAACAGTCAGGTCAACAAAATCACCAGCGGCTACGTCGAAGGTTTGCTGATGGTGGGGTGAATAAATTTCTGACATTATAGTGTAGTCTGGTACGCTTTGTTGGTCAAAAGCTTCGACCTAAAAGGAAAAGAAATGGATGCTAGCCAGATAGATTTGGCAAGAAAAATAAAAAGAGGTAAAGAATTTAGTAACTACCTATGGCGTCGAACTTGGATTTGCAGCCTCATCCATCTCGACCGAAGAAACAACATTGTCCCCTTCTAGATTTTTTCCTGTGTCGGTCACAGGGACTGGGGTCGGGGTGACAATAGTTGTATTTATCATGATATTGTCAGCACCTAAGATTAGTTCAGCCTCAAGACGTTTAGCCAAGAGCACTTAACCTCTCTTTCTTGTAACAAGGGGATGATCGTTAGCGTCCATTGTTGCTTTATGTTGGTCATCGACCTTCACTCCAATGTCTTCGGCCAGGAGGGCTTTCTTTTTCTTCTTTTTGGCAACCTTGTCTTCAAAGGAAGAAGTTTGTTTCCTCTTGTGGCCTTTGGATTGTTGGGATTGGAGAGACTGATGATCAGGTGATGGCTAAGAATATAAAGAAAGGATATGTATAAGTCGAAGTCATGGCGTTGGTCGAAACAGTCTAGTTAAACAATGCGTACCTCAGTTCTCTCAGAGTGGCGGTGTTTCTTGTCCTTCTTGGACCTTTTGGATGTGTTGGAGGGAGCAGCCGAATCCGCTGAGCGTTTTTGACTCTGATACACACAAGGAGACATTAGGAATTTACAAGCCATATAGTGTTGAAATTCAGTAAAAGTATACTTACAAAAGAATCAGTCTTCTTGAGAGAAGAGGAAATCGGTTCATCATCGGATGGAGTGTGGATATGTGTGAACTACAAGATGCCGGCCAAGTAAGAGATACTAAACCATAAAACACATGAACAGAGGTGTAAGTGTAAGACATAACTTTCATAGTGAGAGCCCTTCCTTGTTAGCAGTGTTAACAGATACAGTTGACGGTCCTTCCTGGGCTTCAATAGTAAGAGTTTTCTTTGGGACGATTACCTGTGGCAGAGGAACAACTAGAAGAAAAATAGCTAAGTCAAATAAATGTGTGAGTCGAAATTAAAAAGGAAATTAAGCTTTCCAGAAGCTGTTACCATTGGGTACTACAACAAGTTCTCTCACATATTTAAGGTCAATATGCATAAAACCTGGGTAGTCGTGTAACCAATGCTTTGTCGGAACCACTCTGCCGCCCTTTTTTTATAAACGTTTTGAACATTCGACCAAGAGCTATACCACCAGTCTGGGATAGGTGGTCGAAAAGCCAGTGCTAGCGGGCTAGTCAGCAAATGAGGGAATTTGATTTTTTCAAAATGAAGTGCGTAAAGATACCTGTCTTTTGTGTAACCGGGAATTTTAAGTTGTGGAATCCTTTCGGTTACCTTCTCCTTTAGCTCCTAGGCCGTATCATGGATGGTTCGACGAAGATTATTTGGCATGTAGACCACCCTGAAGCACTTTTGGAAAGCTTGAATTTTCTTGATGTTAGTGGCCTTACATTTTGTCGTCTTGTCCTGAAAATTGTCAAGAGCAATAGTTAGTTCGGCCATTTTTCTAGCAGGATAATTAACAAAAGTAACAAAATATAACTGCCACCAAGTCTCGAATTCCTTAGTGTAGTAGTATGCTGGTCTAAAGGTGGTGAAAGTAAGTTTGGCTTTGTGCAGCCATAGGCTATCGACGTCTTCCTTAATGATTTCCCAGGGTCGATCGTTTAAGATGTCGGTGAGAAGCTCATGAGAAGTATAAAAAGATTTAGGGACAAGTTGGCAAAGTCCAAATTGTCGAGCTACCAAGTTGGGTTGGTAAGCTTTTAGACACGGACTCATGTTGGCAATAGCATAAGTAAGAAATTGGGGAGTCAAAAATCGCCTCCAGCATATCAGAAAAGTCTGTCGATTCGCTTCTTGGACTGGTGGGAAGGAGTGGGTGAGCCACTCTGGTCCACTTTTACCATCAGAAAATGGAGTCATGGATGGTGTGAAATCTTCTCTTGTCAACATGATGTTGAACAGCAGTTTGAAGACTTCATCTTTTGGGGAGGCCTTGTCAACAAGAGTCAGATGAAGATAACATGGTCAAACGGTTCCATTTCGGTTTGGGAGATTGAGACTTTCTTTTGGCGAAGCAGTTTGATATCTTCGGAGAAAGTAGCGTTTAGCCATAGTTGTAGAATCCAGAAGGGGCCATGCACTAAAACATTCTTCTTCTTTGGATTGTTAGAGTCAAAAAAAATTATTTGATTTACCACATCAGTCATGGAAGCATATAAAGAGGCCAAAATTAGTTGTCCTAGAGCAATATTTTCACCCCTGTGCAGCGGGGTGGCCAGATAAACAAATTGCTTGGCTATCTGCATCGACCGAGAGCAGAAAATGAAACGAGATAGCCAAAGAGTTAAAAATGCAACGTGCTCTTCATCAGAAACGTCGCCAGAATCTTGGTGGTGATGATTGATGAAATTAGTGTATGTCGGATGTTTGGATTCCCCGACGTCGAAATTTATTTCTATGGGGGTATGTTCAGTATAATTAAAGACTTTGCCAGTAGGTTTCACGCCTGTCAGAGCCGCTAGGTCGAGGAGAGTAGGAATTATCATGTCACACTTAGTGTGGAAAGTGTTGGTCGATCCTCCCAAAAGTGCAAGGCAGCCAATAGCATGCCGCCAGATTAGGGTTGGCCGGCACGAGAAAGTTCCAGCAAGTCATAGATACCCATTTCTTTCCACTATTTGCCTTTGCTAGGCTCCAAACGTGCCATCCAAGCTTTGAATTTAGGACAGTCTAAGGAAGGAGCGGTGCAAAAGTTTCTGCCAATGAATTGTAAAGAAATAGGGTTTAGGGAAGTTATCAGAGGGCTACTTCGATTGCTGGTTGGAAAAAACTCACCTTCGTCATCAATATAAATTTCAGAAGGAACATTTTATGCATTCATAAAGATTAATTTAGAGTTATGTTAATGTTTTTTATATAGGTAGAGATCATTAAACTATGAAACAAACATAACAGATTTATACTATTCTTTTAAAGAGATCCAATTTTATATTAGAAGTTTTTTTATTTAGAATAATAGTGACACTTTTGTATGTTTACGTCAACGTTTATTTTGGTTCCTTAACTTATAAAAAGTTTATATTGGTCCGTTAATTTTTCAAAACATTTCATTTTAGTCCTTTTGTCTAATTAGCGACGAAAAAACTCAAAAATTGATTGCTGATTAGACTTAAAGGACTAAAATGAAACGTTTTGAAAGATTAAGGGACCAATATGAACTTTTTATAAGTTAAGGGACCAAAATGAACTTTGACGTAAACATACACGACCAAAAGAATATTTTGTCCACAAAATTTTATATTTTATATACAAACTTACGTATACATTTTATTTTACGTTTTTTTTTAAAAGAGAAAATAGATGATGGATTGACAATTTAAAAAAAAATATTATGTCAATTAATTATGAGTATGAATTCAACCAAGTCAAACTGTGTTTTAAAAAAATTTATGTCATGATAAAAAAATTATTTCTATTGGATGAAAATATATCTTCTTTAAATTCATTTTTAAAATACATTTTTGGTTATTTTTTTTATATTTATTAATTAATGGAACCGTAAAATTATGTTAAACGTTTGAAATTCACATTTACTTATCAATTATTAGCTAGATTATGTGTTATCCTTACTTTGACAATAAGAGCCTAATGTTTATCATTATTAAATATCTGTAAGTCGATTATTAGTATATACTATTAAATTTTGGAGATTTCAGACATGTTAAAAGAATAATTAATACTGTATTGAAAGAAAAAACATTATGTATGATTTTATATATTGTCTTTATTAATTATATAGGAAATAAAAATTAAAAGAATTAAAAGAAGAAAAAAATAATATAAAATATATTAAAAAAATATCATTAATATTGTATTAGAATTATAAACTGACTAATAATTTGAAACAATTTTTTTATAAAAAATATCTTATAATAAGGGAGTGCCATAATTAAGTACATTGAGAAAATACCACATGAGCCCTTAACCATGTCGACATTGAGATTACGTATTAAAACTGCTTACATTGAGAAAGTACCATATGAGCTCGTGTCGACATTAAGATTTTTTGTGCCATGACCATACTAATAAAATAATTGTGTCTTCATGGTCTTTGCGACTCTTTTCTTCCTACAGTTTTTATCGTAAAGATAATTGTGCTTCTCAAAATATTTATGTACGTCATACGTAGAACTAGACTAAGGTGTTCATGTGTGAAACAAATAACAATTATAACTAAAATAAATATTTTCAAACAACAAAATAATCTATCAAAGATTATTGACAAATCTACATCAAACAACAAAATAATATACCAAAGATTATTAACAAATCTAAGACACAGATAAAAAAACAAAAATACTAATAAATTTAGGTGAATTTCTTAATTCATTTCATAGGAGTGGGACGCACCCCGCGAAAATCTTTAATATACTTTTGAAAATTAAAAATTTATTTTTAATAAGCACTCCAATTTGTTCAATCCAAACAAAACGTGGTGACACCTATGAATCAGGTAAAAACAATACCGAAGATTAACTTCCAGTATTGTACCGAAAGTATAACCATGGTGATCACCACCATTCTTCACTTTCTCCTTCAACCCTCTCCTTCAACTCTCTCCATTGTCAATCCATTTTGCACTCAAAATCCATATTTTTTGGTTCATCATATTAGAAAAAGCTCAACAAAGAAGAATTTCAGGTAAATATCATCCCTTTTATCCCTCATTCTCTGCATTAATTCTCTGTTTTGAAATTATGCAGCAGTCTCCATTGTTTTCTCTTTGTTTTGTGTATTTATGAATTTTAATATGTTACATAGGTATGGTGCACCCCGATAACATTCCTAAGCCCGATGACACCGAAGTTGTATCAACGGTCGTTGTTCCGCCCCGCGTAATTAAGTCGATCGATGTTTGTGAACATTTTGACAATGTTCAAGAATTTGATGTCCGGGACGATATGTTGCAATGGATTTGATTAGAGGCAACGAGGTTAGGATTTGGTATCGTAATAGCAAGGTCCGATTTTGGCACTGATAGAAGAAATGCCTTTGTTATTTTGACTTGCGAAAGGAGCGGAAAGTATGTGGCTCGCATTCAAAAATTGAAATGCGAGGAAACCGACACAAGAAAATGTGAGTGTCCGTTTCAATTGCGTGGTTATCTCATGGCCAACAATAAGTGGGAGTTTAATGTGATTAGCGGAGAACACAATCATGATTTAACTCCAAAGTTGGCCAATCATCCAATAGCATGTCGCCTACTTCTGGATAAGAAAACTTGTGTTTCCCACATGACTCTGAATTTGGTACTTCCCAAAAACATTCTTGCAACATTGAAGCGCAAAAGACCAGAAAGCACCTCAAATATCAAACAAGTGTACAACAAGCGCTATCAAACGAAGTTGGCCATTCGTGAGGCTCAAACCGAAATGCAACACCTTTTGAAAATTCTTGATAACAATAATTATGTTTGTAGGCACCGACAGGGTGATGATGGGGAAATTGTTAGAGACATTTACTGGAGTCATCCTGACTCCATTAAATTGTTCAACACATTTCCTACCATGCTCGTAATAAATTCAACGTACAAAACCAACAAGTACATGCCTCCGTTGCTGGAAATTGTTGGTGTTACATCGACCGAGAAGACGTACTCAATGGGTTTTGCATTTCTCGAATGCGAAAAAGAAGACAACTTTCAATGGGCGTTAGAAGTGTGTCGATCCATGTTGAAGGACCAAGTGGATATGCCAAAGGTAATTGTCACCGACCGTGATACGATTTTAATGAATGTCGTTGCAACCGTATTTTCGACTTCTTCCGCATTACTTTGTAGGTACCACGTTACATAAAATGTGAGAAGTCGGGTTAAACCTGCTGTGGGGTCGAAACAGGTAGCGGGTGAAAATGGAAAGTTGGTAAAGTCCGGTGTTATTGTGGAAAAAATCATGGCTGCATGGAATGCTATTGTTAATGCATCTACAAAAGAGATGTATACTGATGATGTTTTACAATTCAGAGCTGTTTGTGAGAAATATCCGAATTTGTTGAAATATGTGGAGAGTAGAATACTTGATCAGGTGAAGGAGAAATTTGTTTGTGCATGGACTGATCAGGTTATACACCTCGGACATACAAAGGTGCCCGTATTAGCAAACCACCGCCTCCATCAAAAATACCTTTCATCAATCACATGCCAGTTTTCATGCACAAATACGTTGAAAGGATCGTGAATGTGGTCGGTGACAGTAATTGTGGCTTTCGAGCTGTATCTTTTTTTCTAGGTAGTCGTGAAGATTATTATAATACTGTGCAAGATACTCTAATCACAGAGTTGACGAAACACACAGAGTTGTACACACGTGTGTTTGGGAGTAAGGAAAAGGTTGAGGAAATACATCTTGCACTAGTGCCTATTAAGGTTGGATGTGCACCGGAGGAAAAATGGATGTGGTTCCCTGAAATGGGTCATCTCATAGCAAGTGCGTATGAGAGGGTGTGTATTAATCTTACCCGATACGGTTTTTCGAAGACTTATTTTCCTCTGCGCACTGCTCCTACACCAAATCCCATTGATCGTGTCATTTATGTTGAGTGGATTTCAAATCCACGATATTTTGTTCAAGTCTACTTGAAATCAGGATGTCTGATGCCACCGACATCACCAAACTGGGCGCTTTATTTCATAGAAGCATCAGAGACATGGCCGGACATTTTTATGGAAAAGATGCAAGAAAACAACAAGTTCAGGGAAATAGATATAGAAATAAATAGAGAAAAGTCGAAAGTGGTGCCACCGATGGATTTATCCGGCGACACTTCTTTCGGCTCTTTCAAGTATTATAGGTATCATTATAATGTTAACTTCATTTTGATAATGTATTATGATGTCGAAATATACTCATTTTCGTAATTTGACAATTTGGGAAAAAGTTGAATATATGACATTTTCTATTTGAGTTGATGTTTATGTTCTGTTTCTGGTTTTTCAGTGCCAGACTATTTACTGGAAGTTTACTTCCGATTTTGGTCTTAAGTAGAAAACCAGAATTTAACTTCCGGTATTTTCACTGACACAAAGATATGATTTATATGGTCCATGCTTACATCCTTTTACTATAAAAACACCACTCCTCTTATATTTTGCCATACAACAACACAAAAATCATAAAATAGACATCAAATTGAACATCAAATAGGTTGCTGAAATTGTCCATTTTCCCAGCGACGAACCGTCTCGCGAATTCAAAATCATGATGTATACCCCAATTGAAGAGGTACGAGAAACTTTGCAGGAACTTGTTCCTTACGGCGACGTTCGAAAGGTAGAGAAGATTGAGTATCGCTCGCCATTAGTCAACAATGAAGGGAATCTGCAGTTCATGAACCGTGAATTGAAGAACGACGAAGATTTACGGGCCATGTGGTCGACTTATCGAAGTTTTCAGGAGAAAGTTCCACTCGAGCTAGATGCGACTTTATCAAGAATCGTCGATGACATTATGAGGATGCTGCAATGTCCACCAGGATATTGATTTGTAATGTTTAATTTATGTTTAACTTTCGGTTTGTACTTGCTAAGTTCATGTATCTCTTTGTTATAAAATAAAATGAATTTTTTTGGATTCTGTTATGAACGAAACCGGAAATATAGTTACGGTTAGGTTCTGGAAGTTAAGTTTCGGTTTGTGGCAAAATACATCAGATGATGGTGCATCCCGAAAATATATTTCTGGTTTTGAGGGGCATTTTAGAAATTTTGTAGGAGTGGCTAAGAAGGACATGGGATGGAATAAGAAATTCACTAAATTTATTTAATCAGTTCAACCAAAACGATCCATTTTATAGTAGAGAATATTTTTTCATTCACTATATTTTCAAAAAATACTATAAAACATTCTCCAACAACCTTTTCAACTTTTCACATAGAGGAATACTTAATCTTTTTTGAAATATTTTTACTTTGTGGTTTTCATGACGCAAAATTTCAAATATAAATCTAGCTTTCTTCCCTTCTCTTTTGTGTCATGAATATCATGTGGCAAAATGTTGCCACGAGCGTTCATGCCTCGTAATTTTTCCACGACGCTAATTTTGTTTGTGTCATGTTTTTTACATTTTCCTCGTGATAGATATACACATATAACTTCTAAAAGCTAAAAGATCTTTAACTATCAAAAACACGATCCATTAGAAAACAAGTGTGTAAACCAAAATGACCAAGCACAATACACATAAATTGCTTGAATTGGACTCGGTGTCTGAAAGGTCTGATCAACTGTCGCATGAGCTTTGCAACCGCCACCACCCAGAATTCGTTCGGTCACCATATAATATCTTGCTCTTCCACCACAAACTGTTGTTAAATCTATCAGATGGCAGGCCTCTTAAACTGCCAAGTTTTTCCTTATGTAGTCGCCACCCGCCATAATGGCTACCTCGTCTCTGACATCTTGAATTGAATTTTGTGCTACTTTTGAAATTTTGATTTCTAGTATTATAAAAAGTTTTTTTCTCTTCACCTATTAAAGTTTTAAGTCAAACTTATATAATTCCCCAACCTTGACTTTAAACTTTAGTGATCCCAACTTATCCATCAACCACCTTGTTGATCTCTCTAATTTGAACCATTATTCAACAACTTTGATTAAGTCCAAACCACACTTGAATATTGTGTTGAACAATTGACTCCAAACACAAGAGGAGAGGTGGACTGTGGTGTTCAAAGTTCTTGAATAATTTAAAAAGTTATTACTTAAATCAACAAGTTGTATTAGTACAATTAAAAAGGAAGAGATAAAAGCAGCGAAAAACGAGAATACGAAAATTTAAAGGAAAGTAAATAACTTAAAGTATAAAGAGATATTGCACAAATATTTATATAGGTTTTGTCGATATCTTGAATTACTTTGCTTCTCAAGAAATTCTTCTTAAGAGTTCCACTAACATAATATCTTAGATTTTAAAAGGTTATCCCCAAGAACCTTCTTATTAAAGACTAAAAGATTTAAAGAAATTGATCCTTCAAATCAAAATGGAGCTTTCATGGACTAATCTCATGAACCAAGAACAAGATTTTAATTGAATGGTCTTAGAAACTAAATAGAGGTTTTACCCAAATAAAATCAACAACTAAACAAGTGAAGCACTTCAAGAGAATCATGCTCATTAAAAATTGTTGAACATCAATACATATAAAACCTCACAAATGTATTTCAATCACAAAGGCACAAAGAAAAATTTAAGTTGAAGAAAATATATATATATATATATATATATATATATATATATATATATATAGAGAGAGAGAGAGAGAGAGAGAGAGAGAGGTTAGAATAAAAAAAATGCTTAAAATCAAAATTCGGTGTGTATGAAAGTGACGAGGAGCCCTTACTTTATAGTATAAAATATGGTTCATAATGGAAAGAGTTCATGGGCCTTTTTAAGGCTCATAATCGATTATGCACATCACATAATCAATTATGTAGTTTAAATATGGAAGATTTTTAAATAGCACTGTCATTGATCACTAATCAACTATTGGTTGGAGTTTTCATTTACTGGAAGTTCTACCCTGCAACCATCGCTAAGCGAGATGATTGCCTCTCTAGGCGAGGTCTTTCTTCGAGGGAGAGAAATTATCCAGTTCTAGACATTGTGTCTACCCTCACCGGAGTCTCATCTAATGCTCATTGATCGAGAGAACTCGCTAGTGACTCGTTAAGGATCGCTACGCGAGCATGAAAGTTTGGATAAATGTTTGTTTCCCTATTTCCACCATAAAATATCAATCGTTGTTCCGACTAATTTGAAGTCAGTTACATTGGAAAGGTAGTCCAATGTCAATGTCTTTTGATCAGAGGAAACTATACTTAAAGGTGACACATCGGACTACATTTCTAATGAATCAGACATCAAGTCAGTTGGAAATATGATTCCATTTTATGGTGGAAACATGGAAAACAAACATTTCTCGAAACTGCTATGTTGGCTAGTGAGCCTTAGAAAGTGTGATGACTGGTTTTTTTTTCATCGGTTGTTTTAAAAACAATGAAGTCGCCACCTAATTTTATTTGTTCTAAAAAGAACGGGAAAATATAGATAAAACCTACAGAGATGGACAAGGAGGTCTACGTGACCAAAAACATGGAATCGGGAGTCGGTTATGTAAGGGGAAGGTATTAGCATCCCTTACATCCATCGTACTCTATGGGACCCATTTAGTTCTAAGTGTTTGTGTGTATTAAATTGCTAATTCATGAGTTAAGATCGAGAAATAAAAGAAACGGGGTTTATTTATTATTATTTTGAGTTTGACACGGTTTCGAAACCGTGTGCCTACGTATTCCCTTGTGCAATGGGAAAGTCAAAACTCCGTAGTTCCTCTTAAAAAGGTTTTTATTGGTTGTGTTGATTTTATAAGAAAAATCGTGCTTTAGACATTTCAAATGCTTGAACTTGGACTTGTTTTGTTTGTTTGAAAAGCTTAAGTCTTCGTTCGTGTTTGAAATGGTTATTGCACACTCTTTGTAAGAAAAGAGTTTGATGATCGCATATGAGCGATAAAAGAGTTTAAGTGAGTTGAGTTATCTTAGGTGGGAGACGAGTATTGGACCATAAGCGTTCAACGGCTAACGTCTCAAATACTCGGATGAGTGGACAGAAACATCCTAATCATGTTTTTCTACCCAAAAAGTTTGTTGAGAAAAGGTGAGGTGAAACAAGGTTCACGTTAATTAGATTCATTTAAGAAGCCAAACATACAGTCGAGGGTCGATACAGGACTGACTACCATATGTTTGGGAGGAGAGAGAAGTAGAATATTTTTTTATGAAAATATTTTGAAAAGAATCTCGACGTTGGATCGAGGTTTAGAAATTTAATTACGAAAGTGTTTTTAGCAGGTTTTGAAAATAATTTTGAAAAGTGAATAATATTCACAAGAAGTTTTGAAAAAGATTTAAGTTTGAAAGTTGGAAAGAAAACATTGTTTGAAAAGTATTAAGAAATACTTAAAATGTCTCATTTTTAACTTAATTAAAATATAATCAAAAAGAAAATATTTTTGGATTTTTTTTACATAATCATAAAATAGGTATATTAAATGACAAGTGTTCAAAAAATCATCTCAAAATGAGAAGTTTTGATTAGTTTTTGAAAATGTTTTAAGTTTGCTAGAAACTTTGAGAAAAAAAGAGTTTTTTGGTCCTAAGGAGGTTTGAACCTTGGACATTTGGCTTAGAAATGAAGATTTTCCATTGAGCCATTTTCTTGACTTGTCATTTAATTACCTTGCTTAGAAGGAATTTTGAAAAAAAGAAGTTTGGAAAAAAATCCAAAAGTTGGACTTCTGAAGGGTTCAGAAGTTGGTTTGCTTCTGGAGGATTAGAAGCGAACTTGCTTCTGGAGCGCTTTGGCTAGTAGTTTCTGGGCATGAGAAGGCTGGCAGCTTCTGGGGCGTGAGAAGGCTGGCATGGTGCTTCTTGCTTGTAGCTTCTGGGCATGAGAAGCATATTGAGAAAGCTTGCTTATGGGGGTTAGAAGCATTAGAAGCTTGAGGCTTCTAGAGATAGAAGTACTAGAAGTACTTCTGGATAGAGTGGAAATGAAGAGCTTCTAGGGGTAGAAGCTTCAGAAGCACTTCTGGAGGCTGAGCCTCAGAAGGACTGCTGAAGAAACAAGCATTAGAAGCTTGTTATTTCCTTTTGTAAAAAAAGGGTTCCAAAGGGATTCGAACCCTGGACCTTGTGGCGAAGGAAGTTTTTAAGGCGGGCTGGCTTTACCACTGGGGTGGCTATACATCCATTATTTTAACTTAAACTACAAATATATATTTTAAGCCTAGCTTCAGAAATTGAAAATTCAACTTCATCTTCTTCACTGAACAACGCGCGAACATGGCCATGGCTGAGATTTGAAGTTCTTCATTTCTTGATCAATTTTAAAAGTTCAAAATACCATTTTGTCTAGATTTTCATCACGATTTTGAACATGTATTTTGTTAACATTATTAATCAAAGATGAAAACGAATTTTGACAATCCCAATTTTAACCCTAAATGAAAAAGTGGTTAATTCTTTAAATTCAGTTGATTTTAGTTTAAATTAAAGATCCAAATAGCTTTAGTGATTGAATATCTACATTTTCCTTTTCAATTTTAAAGCTAAAAACGCATGAATGGAAGTATCAAAGTTTTGAAAACTTACCTCTTGGTATGAAATACCAGATCGAGTTTGGCTATTTCCAGATGCAAAGTAATGATTGATTAAGCTTCCCTGAACCTCACTGAGTGTGTTCCTACTCTTAGATTGTTCTGAAAGTGGCTGGAACTCTCTGACCAAGTCAAGTTGCAGGTTGCTAATTTGAAAATGAAATATGATGATGGAGCTGTTCCAGAACTTGTTTAAGTGTATGGACAGTCTCTATATGTTGTATAGGATGTGTTTGAAGTGAGAAATCAAGACTAGCACGAGTAGTTTTCTAGTTTGGAAGTTATGGCTCAGATTTGCATTTTATGAGTTTTGGAAGTGATTTCTGGAGCAAACTGATTCTGGCTTATTTTCTGATGGTTTGAAGTTCCAAACAACTTCTAAATGATGTTTAGAAGATGTTTGAATAACATCTTTGGCTAGAACTTGCAATATTTGCAATTTGGAATTCTAACCTCTTTGAAATTTAGAAACTTGCAAAATGATAAAGAAGTGAGAAAGTAAGTTTTGATTATTTTTTCCAGGTGTAGTTTTGAATGAAGTGAGAACCTATATTTATAGGCAAGGAATTATGAAATGGAAAGGCAAGATAAGCTTAGAGCTTGCAACTTGGAAGCTTAAGGCTTAAGAAAAGAATATTCCTTCATTAAATGCACATGGAATCTTTTTAATCATTACTAAAAAAACTCAAGTGTTTCTATCCTTTACTAGCCATTTCCATCATAATTTTTACTCTAAAATCCTATCTCTTTTGGTGACAAGGCTTCTAGAAGGGAGAAAGTTGCAAAATAACTTGTAACTTTGATGCATGATTTTGGAAATCCATGGTTTTGGAGCTCTATGTTTCAAAATCAAAACCCTAGCTACACAAAGTGTTTTTGCAAGTTCTTGGACTTTTTAGAAATATTGTAACAAGACCTACAACTTCCATGTTTTGAGTTTTTCCTGAATCCAAATGGATCTAGGTGAAAAATGGCCAAGAAAGTGAGGAAAAACCATGTTTCTTAACACTTGAAAAATTTTCTAAGTGTTTGAAAAAATTCAAATCTTGACTTTTTGTTGACTTTTTCACATTTCTTGATTTTTTACGATCATGATGGATTATTTGAAATGTTTTTATGATTGAAAAAGTTTAGTCTTGAAAAAGTTGACCAAAAGTCAAAGTTTGACTTTTTTGAGCTGATGAATTTTCATCAGATGGTTCAGAATTTGTCTAATGAAGAAACATGGATTTTGCAATATTTTGAATCAAGAAATTAGGTCAAGATGTTTTATTGAGGATGTTAAGATCAATCTTCAAGTAAATAGGTCATCCATTGAGCAGAAAGTCAATGATTCACTATCTTCGATCAAAACCCTAATTAGTCTATTCAAGGTAGATTATGAGAAAAAGTTGGGAATTTGAAAATCAAATGTTGGTGATTGATTAAGATAGATCATTTGAGGTGAATGGAGACTCAAACCCTAATTGATCATATCTTGAATAGATGAAATTTTGAAGAAACCCTAACTTTGACTTCTAGAAGCCACGCACAATCTATCCTGTTCTGAAACTGTTAGTGATGCGATGATCTTACGAGAAATACAAGGGAATAAAGTCTTGAGCTTGTGCACTTCCAAAAGAGTGTATTCCTTGAAGAAGGGATTCCTCATGATCACTCCTTATAAACACAAACTCAAAAGTCGTTTCCGGAAGTTGAAACCCTGAGCTTATGAGGGTAAATTTTTGGGGTGCGACAGCAAGGCACTATCGAGTTATCTTGTTCATTGAACCTCAAGAGAGACTCCAGCGAGAGCAGACAAAATATTCAGAACTTGAGCATTTCCCTACATTGTATGGTGAGACCTGACGAATCTCAAAGTGAATCCTCGCCTAGGTAGACAATCCTCCCACTTAGCAAGATTTGTAGGGAAAAACTTCCCAAAAATTAAAACTCTCGCATATAAAGATTGACATATTAGAACTTGTGGCAAAACCTAATAGGGAAGAAAAACAAGCCATAACAACAACCAATGGCATCAAATTTCACCAAGACAACACCAATCAACATTGATTATCAAAAACAAGCATGTAATAGAAATTAAAACATGTATTAACACCAATTTCCCATGATCATAGAAAAATACCTAAACCCAAACTTCCCCCATTTCTTTCACAAATGCTAAACTAACTAGAACCCACCTTAGTTCAAGAATATGAGTGAATATTTAAGATGATCCTGGATGACCCAAGCTCTTGATTCTTCTTTTTCCAAGTTTTTCCTCTTCTTTTCTCTTCTCTTCTCTTCGCTTCTTTCTCTATGTCTCTTCTTTTCTCACTTTATCCTCTTCTTTCCCCTTTTCCCCTTTTCCCCTTTCGTATTCTTACTAACCAAGAGATAATGAGTTGGTAGTGTAGAGAGTAAGGGAAAATATCTAGGGCAATGCTTGCTTCTAGTATCATCTTACCATTTAAAAATAATACCAAATATCCTTTCTTGTACCAATTATTACACATCAATCTAATTGAGTAAGAATTAATCTCTTATGACTCCACTAATTACTCTATTTGTCCCAACTGACAACTAATAAAACATTCTGGAACTCAAAATCTCCCGACTAACAACAACCGACAACTAATAGAGCATTTAAGATGATATGGGGTAATACATACTAAATGATGATGAATGATCAATAACATTAGAACCTTCTAAAATATATAACCAACATACTTTATACTCTTTATCCACGACTATTTCATCATGAAAAATATTCAAAACTCCATGTTCAACTCAAGTGTAATAGCTTATATCACAAATATTCTTATCGGTAACAAAATTTTCTTGTACTCTAGAACATACCCCACATTGTGTAGAAGGAGCTCACGATTATTATACATTTTATGTATGACCGTATCAATATCATTAACCTTGCAAGTCTTATTTTCACCAAGGAAAACTACACCCATTTTCACCAGCTTCAATATCTCAAAGTATTATTTTCTTGGACACATATGATAAGAGAAATATGAGTCCATGAGAAAACTCTCTTCATCCTCTAAACTCGACACCACTAGTGAACTAATACTCACATAACTATCTCATCTGAAGCAACAACAATCTAAACTCCTTCTTGGTGAAATTCTTCATGTAGTAACCTAGTTTCTGAAAAAATAAAGTATTTTAACCTTGACTTACCAAACCTCTTATATTTGGACATATGTTTATTGTTACTTCCTCCTCTTGAAGCACTAAACCCTTCACCAATATTACAAGTCTTCATATATTTCACCTTTAAAAATTTATTGGATCTTGCAGATGTCTGGACTTTATTCAAAATAATAATACCTTCCTTACTATTAAGAATAACATTCTTGAAGTGCTCAAGGGATATGATTAATGGGCTTAACAAATAGAGATTTTTTCTTATCATTAATCTTCACCTTAATATTCTTCATATCATTAAAGATCTCGTGAAATTCTATAATTTTCTCCACTATGAAATTATTTGCTTATGTTAGGCGTGTAGGCATTGATGTCTCACCCTTCAATACTTTAATATGATTTTGTTGTGTTATACTTGCTTGTC
Source organism: Vicia sativa (assembly GCA_021764765.1). Taxonomy (NCBI): domain Eukaryota; kingdom Viridiplantae; phylum Streptophyta; class Magnoliopsida; order Fabales; family Fabaceae; genus Vicia; species Vicia sativa. Next base: position 117,662,644 of record CM038792.1, on the reverse strand, counting down.
TCTGGAAAAATTTCATGGTATCCTATTTATTATCTATGGTTCTCACTTGTAAACAAAATTCATTTTCTCCTAGGTGGACTCCACTTGTCGTAAAAACTCCAACAATTCTAGTAAATTTGTTGATACCTTTAAATACATTATAAAAATTTATGTGTGAGGCAAATAATAATGACAACCAAAATAATGGCCTCAAGCATCAAAATAACCTATCAAATAGTGTAATCAAATCCACATCAAGCAAGAGGAAGATAAAATACAAAACATACAAAAAAACTTGTTTATCCCGCTCAATCAAACCAATCTACGAAAGTGATCATCTCTCTAATTCACTATACTTCCAATAATTGTTATAAGAGATTACAAAAGAGTTATAAGAAAATAATCACCAATATTCTCAAGAACAAATAGTACTTTCTATTCAAGTGTTTCTCAATTTATGCAACTCTATATATGTGAAACACACAATCCCAAGTGTTTAAAAGTGTTTCTCAATCCACTTAGATACCTCAATAGTTTTTCCAAAATCCACAAACAAAATCATAAGAATTTCCACCTTTACCTCTCTATGTTTTCCCTAGGATTATTACTTCCTCTTTTTGTCGTTTGACTATACTATGATGGTTTTAAATACATGAATGATAGAGAGACATATGCATAAATATTGAAACCAAAAGATCCATAACAAGGCAAAAATATGATTCGTTAACGAATAAATTAGCGAATCAAAATTACCAAGCCCAATACGCGCAAAATGCCCAAACTAGATACAATGTCTAAGGAGCTCGACCCTCCATAATTTAATCCAATTCTTCACCGCCATAGTGTCAATTTCATCATCGAACCGTCTTCAACCCTTTGTCGAGTCATCAAACCTTTTTTATCGTTGACCTCTGGCTGGCCATCGCTTGTTGGACCACCTATTGTGGCTCTTACATCCATCATCGACTTTTCTACCATTTTTTACTTTAAGATATAGTTTTACACCAACAACTTCTATATTTGATCTATACAAAGATTAGATACATAAGTTGTAAATAAATAAATGTAAAATCAAATTTACTTAGAACAATTGGTTAATGTTATGGGTGTAAGCGGATCATAGAAAACCAATTAAATCGACAATCCAAACCAAACCAAATCAGAAAAATTTAATTATTTCTAGTTTGGTTCAAGAATTGATGAAAACCAAGGATTGGTTCTCGATTTTATTTTTTAGGAACCTCCAAATTGGTGAACCGAACGGATGACTATAGTTACTCAGTTAATATTTTATTCAACCCATTATTAAACTCAAATTTTGCACATGCACTACCCTTGTTCATCTTTGTTTACACTTCCTTTTTTTCTAGTAAAATATGCAACCTACAACAAAACTCCAAATATGGAAAGTAGAAACTCTAAGTCACAAAACTTATTCTCATCGAATTCTTTTTCTTGCATGTTGCCTCCATAATTCTTTCGCCATCGTTTTGTTGTTATATTCTAGTTGTCTTCTTCGTGTTTCAAGTTCTTTTGGTTAGTTTTTCTCACTTTTTTTCATACATCTTTTGCTACTTCTGCTTCAATAAAATTCCTTCTTGTTTTTGAAATTCCTTCTTCTTGTTTGGTTTTATTTGTTATTACTTTGTATGATTAAGTACAAATTGTAAGTTGTTTGAAAAATAGAATATGAAATAGATGAAACATATTATACAAAATATATTATTTAATAAAAAATAGACCGAAAAACATGATAACGGAGAACATACAAATGAATAAAATATTTGGAAAAGTATTGTAAACTAATCAATTGAATCAAACCAAACTGGTTTGTTTTGTCTTATTCCATTTTTTTAACAAAAGTTTGGTTCCATCTGAAAAAAACAATAAAAATCAAACCAAATTAAATTGATGGAGATATAATTAGGTCAAATCTTTTTTTGTGTAAACAAGATGATATAAAAGGGAGAACTAAGGGTTCTCCAACCTGATTACAAAGTAAAACAGGATAACCCGACAAAAAGCAAAAGATTACAAACCAATTAGAATTATAAAAAGAATAACAAATGGTCTTCGCTAAACTCGTAATGACTGCAATTGGAGTGGATAATTTCTCCTATAAAAGACCACTTCCAAACCAAAGTTTTAATGCTCCACACCGTATTATCAACATTCCAGTCGTCATTCTGAAAACAAATCATATTCCTCAATAACCATAGTGTCCAAGAAATTGCAAGCGAAACAACTCATAATTTACACACTTTCACCTTCTTCTTTTTTTATCAAATATTGATTTAAACCAAATCAATTACACCTCAGGTGAGTGTATTTTACTTACCAATGTTTTAAAGTATTGTTAACCACTCATTAAAAAAATATAGTCTAACTAATATCTTTAATTAATTAAGTGGTGATTGACGCTGAACTTGATAAAAATGACCACAGTTTAATCCTCTCGAACCAGATTAAACCGGTGGTGTAAATTAAAAAAAAGAGAGTCTATTTTAACAAATATTTATGAAAGTTACTTATGTAAGTCAACTTTTTATCAGTCAACCGTTATTTTTATCAAACATACCCAATACCGAATTTATGACCTAACTTACACAGCATATCAAATATTTTTGATAGAAAAAGTTTAGATTTTTTAACAAATTTATTTGATTAGAAAGACTAAACCACATGTATGAAACACACATTTTATCAAACCTATCTATTTTAATATATATGAATAACTTTAATATTATTATTTTATTTTATTTATACTTTGAATTAAAATATAAAAATAAAATTTCATTATTTTGAAAATTTTCTAAAGATAAATTTAAAAATATTTATAAACAATATCATAAATTATTTTCAATACAATTAATAGATAAACTTAAAAAAGTTAATGAAATAAGTATTTAGACTTGTTATTTTCTTAATTTGTTAATCCAATTAAATATTAATTAAATTTTTTATTCACAAAAAATATTCAAATAAAACAAATTTTTATATAGGTTAATAGAACGAACAGTCATTTGAAAATGCCAACCTCGTACTTAAAAAAAAATCTACAATTAACCAAATATCAAACTTAAAATTTGAAATTTTTAACAGACTTAACAAAGTCCAGACTCACCTATTCTCAGCCTAATCATAACTAAATTAAAACACACTTTTTAAAAATAAGTAGATAGTAAATTCTTTTTAAAAAAATATAATTTTATATTCTATTAAAATAACATATTTAAGTTAAATTATATAAAAAAATGCACCCATGAGACAGATTCATGGATGGCACTGCCCTCAAACATGGGCCACCACCCTAAAATATTGAGAAGATCTTGCATGCTTGAGAACGTGTCTTAACTAAAACTGATGTACACACATTGATTTGCATAAACGAAAGTAGGACCATAAATCATAGGAAATCGACAAATCCATAGCGGTTTCGAATGCGATATGTTGTTCAATATTGTGGGCGCTGCCTGCTGATTTGTGCATAATTCTTTCACTCATATTTCTATCACCATCATCTCCTTTTATCTTCGTCCTCTACCTTCAGTAAATTTCATTTGTCAATAACTTTATTTATAAATCAGCTCTACTAATAATAAACATAATTTCAATAAAATCTATGAGAATTTAAAATGAACGAAAAATATTATGAAGCTCACAAAATAGATATTTTATCGAAGTTAAAAATATATTGAACTCATATAATAATGTTAAGCAAAAGCTGAGTTTATATTCGAACTTAGGTGGCTTAAAAGAGACAAAGTACCACCACATCAGCAAAGGAAGAACAAAATTTCAATATGTCAATGATATGTCAAAGGGAGACAAAATTCCAAGCATGCATTGACAAAAAGGCATGGAATTTGAAGGGGGTTTAAAAGTTTCTATTACTACACTTTCTCCCGTTATTTAATATCAAATTGATTTTTTTTTTTTAATTTGAATATCTAAAATCAAACCGTGTTTAATTTTACTTTTAAATCAACATGAACTTTAATCTTAAAATCTCACAGATTTTGAGAAGAGTACACCTTTTAAACTCAAATTTTTACCATTAAATTACATACCCATGCAATATTGTTTAGCTATAACAGTCGTACTAACATATATCTTAAAGGCACATATTAAGGACAGTATAGTTAAAATTTTAAGAAAAATAATTAAATTGAATTTAAATTTTTAAAATATACGTATTTCAAAAAAATATTTTTACAAATAATTTCTTAATATGTGCCGATGTTAATTTTTTCCTAACTATAATGTTATTTTAAAAAAAAAAACTATAATAATGTGCTGAAACATGTCAATATTATATTATGGAGATGAAATTGAAAAAATTTCATAAGTCCCATATTGTTGAAAAAAATATGTGTATTTATATGTTAGTTGAAGAAAAAATCTTAAACATTTCTTAGATATGATATTTTAACTAATTTATTTTATTATATAAAAATCACTTATTTCATTCTAAAATATAGCAGAAATTTATTTTGAGTTTGGCGTTTCTCAAATTCCATACTGTGTTTTTTGAATTGTCCAAACGTCAATTTCTTTTAAATTCTTTTTGTTTGTTGAATTTTTTGAATAGTTTTTTTGATTGTTCTTCAAATAATTATTTTAATTTCTCCTCTTTTGAGTTAAGAAATTATTAAGTGTTATTTATTTTTGAGATCTCTTTGGGAAAATAATTGAGTTCTCTTTGTTTGAGAAATCATTGAGTGATCAAATAATTTTTATTAAATTTTTTTTGGATAATTATTTGAATTACTCTTCGTTTGAAAATTTATTATGAATGATTTTTATACCTGAAATTACAAATGATATTTATATTATATTCAAATGATTTTTGTACCATTAGAGAGTGATTTCTAGACCGATTGTCTATCGCACAAATAACAATTATACAATATGAAACTTGATTGTTTTATCATAGAGACATCATGGTTGAGTGACTGATTTGCACAACTTTGAGCAGTACCATGAAACATCTTAAAGAAAGTGACTCAGCCATCGACTCGACCCGATAATTTCTTCAGTGGCAATTTTTAAAAAATGTAAAACAACAATTTAATATTTCAAATTACCATGGCTATCGAGAAAATTATTAGTATTATTGTCATTGTCTCTAACAAACCATTCCAATTTGCGTGAAGTCACTTCAAATGTTGACAACAAAAATTGTGATTTTTCTTAACCTAAAAAATGTTGGCAATGTTTGACTAATGGAATTCATATTTCTTCTTCTAGATTACAAACTAACTAACTGCAAGAAATCTCTACATTTAGATGGAATTGTTAGTTCTACTAAAGATGAATTTGCTCTACGGATTAAAACAAACCATTTACGGCTCAATAAAGAAATATTCATATATAGAGAGAATGATTATCACATTTAGAATGGACTCATAGATTATATGTATGATTATTATAGTAGCTACGATACTGCAAAATTGGTTAGGGAGGTTCTGGAAAAAAAGTATGACACGAAGAAGCTCAAGCAAAAAATTATATTATTATCATCTACCTAAAGTATCAAATGATATAGATGAAAGGTACGTGGATGCTCAATGCCACGAACTTCAAAAGACTGCTTATAAGATTATCATTGAAGATATGTTTTTAGATTAATAATTTCAAATTTCATGTATTATTGACAAACTGTCCATAATTTGAAAGATTTCAAAAAATTTGCTTTGCCACAAATTAAAATATTTTTTAATTTAGAGTCTGCTTATCCGCCTTTGAATTGAAGAGTAATTTCATAAACAAGATGAAAAAGAAAAATCCTTAGTTGTTTCAAACAACAAAAAGCAATTCAGTTTAACTCTTAAGCCATTTGGCAAATGATTAAATAATCTGAACATCAATGTTATGAGCTGAATTACGAATGAGAACCCTTGAAGAGCCCAAATTAGTCCAATTGATAGGCATTAACCACCACTACAATAAATGACATTGGTATTTTCTCTTGCTTTTATTTTGGAAACCCATGTTATATGATTGAGAAATGTAAGACTAGACTTAAACCTTGTGTTACACCTAATGCATAGATTAACCAGACTAATGAGAAATTTATTGCTTTAATCAATGAAATCAACTTGATTGGTGAATCTGATAGTTTGTAGTTAGACATTGGCTCCTCTTGTCATGTTTGTTATGATCTTGAAATGTTCAAAACATACACAAATAGGAAAATTTTGTTGGGAGTTACCTACGCCACTAATGTTGTTGATATTAGAGAAGTGGGGTTGAAGCTCGCCTTTGAAAATACTTAAATCTTGAAGGATGCCATGCGTACTCCTTAGGTTATAAAGATTTTTTTGTTTTACTTCTGAATAAGGAAAAGTTTAGTTAGCTTATTGTGATAAATTTGTTTGCCATCTCTAAAAATGATATTTTGTGAATAAAATTGACATGCTTAAGATTTTTGTCAGTAAAACTAAAAATTAATTTAGAATTAGGACAATTTGGCTTATGTCAGGATTTCATATATGAAGCGAGTTAAACTTGCTAGTAGAGTCTGTGAATGTGTATTCATTGGGTATGCAACAAATAGTAAGGCATATAAGTGTTTTGACCTAAATGCAAAAGTAATTATAAAATCAAATGATGTTGAATTCTATGAAGACAAATATCCTTTGAAATCAAGAAATAATGGGGGCACTTAATCAAATCATATACACCACTCAGAGTTGATAATAACTTTATTGATATATGTTGGTTCTATGACAGACACCACACCAAGAAGAGTTTCTTCATCTTGTATGAACAAAGATCTAGTTGTGAGAGGTTCGGTTTTATCTCCCATAATCAATTTCTCAGGATGTGGAATTTGCCTTTGCTTCCAAATAGTAGATGTAGTTTTTGTTGCTTCTAATAGAGATTGTTCATACCTATTATGCTTAATATAAACCCAAAATTCTTTTACTCCCAAAGTTTGATAATTCAGACTTCAAATATGTAGACTTATCACCAGAGTTTCATGATGATATCATTCTTCTGAGATATCAATGATAACATCCATGATTAACATCTCAACTTGTCTTTTGTAGAAATCTCCATTAGATAGAGACTATGATTCCGATCCATATTCAAATGCTATTGTATTTATAAATATAACTAAGTTGATTAGTCCTGCTTCAGAGTCATATCCATTTCTTTTAAGGCGTGTTTTTCCATTATTTGGGACGATCCTTCGTGCAGAGACTTATACTAGCTACATATGAAACAACTGTCAACAACATATTGCTTTTGTGTTGGTCGTTAATGAACTGTTGATTTCATCTAGAGATCCATCTTTTAAAGTAGCATGGCTTGGTGCATATGACTTCTTTGATCCTTTCTGACTACTCATGTCAGATGTTGTCAACAAACATTCTTCTGATCTTCTATTGCTTGAATAACTTTTATCTCTGCTTCCAGAGTTACTTGAGAGAGTCTGGAGAGCACAAACACATTGTCTTATTATTGTTAATCCTAGGCGAAGGAGCAACTTTCAATGTGTTTCAAGGATTTGGATCTTTTTCTAACACAATTAAGTGTTTGAAGATAATTAATAACAAAACTAGGAGCTCTGATACCAATTAAAGGTTCAATGAAACACAAGAAAAGGGGTTTGATTTGGGTTTCTAGAATTTAATCTTTTCAAAATCTCAAACTTCAAACAATACTCCTACGCAAAGTAAACAACAATAATAAAAGACACGAGTATTTTTATCCTAGTTCACCGTTAGCTAGGTTAGTCCAGTCCACCCACCAGAGTGATTTTATCTTATCAATAAGGACTTTACCCAATAATCAATTCTATGATTACAACCACAAAGATTACCCGTCAATGTATTATCTCAAGTATCATGACTAAACTTTTAGTCCCTCAAGGAATAACAACTCAAAGACAAAATGTCAATGACATCTCAAGTATTTTGACTAAACTAAGTCACTCAAGGAAATCCTCAATAACAATTGTTTTTGACATCTCAAGGATTCTAGCCAACCTGGTCCTTATAGGAAATTAACAAACTGGTTAAATACAATGTTTATGTATACATGATTGCTTCTATATAAAGTTGATTACATAAGTTTAATCTTAAAGACAACACTTTAATTTAGAACATAAATCTCTAAGTGTTTTGTCTTGTTGTTCTTGAACATCTTAACGCTTGCTCTTTTCTTCTTGCTGAATCTTCTTTTTGCTTCCCTTTTTTGCAATGTATTGATTTATTTCTTTTGCTCCATATAAATCTTCGTGCAAATCCTCTTTAATATTCTTGAGATCTCTTCCATACTTTCATGAAGTTTTACACATATTTTCTTCTTTTTGTATGTGTCTTCTTCTTCTTGTATGCAATCATGTATATGTTGTTTATGCATACATGATTGCTTTAATAGAAATTTGATTACACAAATTTAAGCTTAAAGATAACACTTTAAATAATTTAGAACGTAAAGCTCTAAGTGTTTTTGTCTTATTGTTCTTGAAGATCTTCTTACCATTTTCTCTTTTCTTCTCGTTGAATCTTCTTTTTGTTTCCATTTGCAATGTGTTAATTTTTTCTTTTGATCCATGTAAATATTCGTTGCAAATCTTCTTTAGTCTTCTTGAGAGCTATTCCATACTTTCATGAAGTTTTACACATATTTTCTTCTTTTTTATGTGTCTTATTCTTGTGTGTAACTTCTTCTGCGCTTTCTGTGTCACTCTCTCTCTCTCTCTCTCTCTCTCTCTCTCTCTCTCTCTCGTGTATGTATTATCTACATTGATGTCTCTCTTATTTTTTAATCTTCTAAGTTCTCTTTAAATAGATAAAGAAAATAGATCTGTTGGAGAAGGAAATATTGACTATCTATATAACACATTATTATTAGACGTGTTAGTTGATCTATGAGTAGAGTGGCGGTAGCAACACTAGGATAGATGGTGGGACATGTGAAAGAAGTACGGTATAATGTACAAACTTTTTCCTGATTTGCAGAGTAGTGGATAAGGTGTTGTACTGTAGTCACATGATCTTGTACTTTTATAACATTTTCACATAGAACTCCCTTCACATCTAACTTCATGATTTAGTGGTTTCTGATAGGATTAGATGAAGCTTGATCAGAGGTTAGAGTCATTATCTTCTTCTTCATACTTAACTACTCGAGCCAAAGGATTCTGATAAATTATGATGAAGCTTGACCAGAGTTAGCTTTCGAAGGTTTGAGTTACAAATTCGTAGAGAGTTAGAGTTTATCTCGGATATCTTTTTGATAGATTCTTGTAGATGCATTGACTTGATAACCCATATTCTATATTTGATTTACTATTTCTTCAAGAACTTCTTTCAGATGTTATCCCTTTGAATCAAAGGCTTTAGATAAATAATGATGAAGCTAGTTCAGAGTTTAAGGCTATTCTCTTATCTATGAGTCTGCTTGCTTCTCATGATACCAATCTTCAAACTTGGTCAGTCTTTAGATTCTATTGATATTTAGATTTGGTATGTGCTTAGCTCAACATCTGATGCATTCAATCTTGACTTCTTCAAAGTCAGATTTGCTTTCTTTTAGATCTACACATTGAACAAGCGTTAGAGAACAAAATTGTTCTTCATACAAATGTACTTGTTATCATCAAAACTCTAATGATTAATTGATGAATCAAAATTGTTCCAACACATGGTTGTTTACTTAAAAGACCAGTAAACATTTAAACATAATAAACATATGAGCATCATTGGTAGTCTTAGGTGTGCCACTAATGGTGCTTGACCCGACGTTACATGTGTCGTAAGATTGTTATAGAGGTTTACATGTAGACCGAGCAATGAACATTGAAAGATGCATGCAATACCTTAAAATGATCTTGATTCTTGACTTACGTATATTATTAGAGTTTTTCTGTTGTACTTGAAGGATACAATGATGTAGGTTGGAACACCTTATCATATAATTCTAAAGCAACTAGTGGATATATATATTCAATATAGTTAAAAGAATTGTATATTTGAAATCATAGAAAGTGACTAACTTGGCTCAGTCTATGATGTAGCCTGAAATTATAGCATAAGTGTTTGCTAGTGAAGAAGCAAGTTGGTTAACATGCTTGCTAGTAGAGACCCCTTCATGGGAAAACCTATGTCATATGTGTTGATTCACTATGATAGTACTACAACTATTGTAAAAACTTAGAAACATTATTATAATGGTAAGAGACGTCAAATAAGAATTAAGCATAATATTGTTAGAGACTATATCTCCAAAGGAGCTTTAAGAGTGGATCATGTATACACTGATGAAATTTATCAGATTCTTTGGCAAAAGGATTAGCTAGAGAGAAAGTCTATAATACATTCAAGAAAATGAGACTAATACCTATGGGCAAATTAACTTCTAATGATGGTAACCCGACCTAATATACTAGAAATCTCAAGAAATAGATTCAATTGGTAATAACAAGTTGTGAGTAATACGAGACGATCATGCTAGTATAAATAAGAGAAGCATGAACCCTGAAGTGAAAAGAGGATGATATAATATAAACTCTTAATGAAATATATACTCTGTATGAGGGAGCACCTAGCTATAGGAGTACACTTGATATACTTGTTAGTTGTTATTATTATTACTATTATTATTATTAATTGTTTTGTTATATTCTTGATAAGGTAGTTCGATCTTTCCTATCCTTTAGTATTTATATTCTGGTGTAACCCTTACTCTTCAATTTTTTGTTTATTCTATTGAAACCCTAAGCCAAATGGTCTTTTTCTATGTTTCTGTATGTTCACTTTTGTTAACAATACTCACCTATATGATTGTGGAACTTAGGTCGGTTTCTATGGAAATTTGAGACAGAATTCATAGAGCCTTCACTGAACGGGATAGACGTGCATGTCCATTAAAGGTTGAGCTTATTAGAATACACCTTAAAAATGTTGGTGTGAGTTTGATGTCTTATATATAGTTCAAGACAATTGTGGTTATCTTGTTGAATCAGAATCATACTTGCTATGCAAACATTCTAGTCGTAGACAACTCTGTTTTGCACATTTCTAGAAACGTTTGACGTTATTTCTCAAACACGTTTTTAAATTCAAGTGAGGGATTTTTAAAACATGTCCATATGGAGATGAATTTGAAATACATCCTTAGGTCCCACATTGCTAGAAAAAATAAGTGTGTTTGTGTGTTAGTTGAAAAAAACCCTTAGTCTCACATTGCTTAGATTAGATATCTTGGCTAACTTACTTCTTATATAAGGAATTCACGTGATTCATTCGTAAACACACCAATTTTTTTTTTTTGAGTTTTTCCTTCCTCACTCTCTATACTCTGCCTTTTTTTATCTGTCGAAGCCTCAAGTTCCCTCCTATCTTTTTATCCGTTAAATTTTCCGAGTATTTTTTTGGATTCTCTTTGGAGAATTATTGAAATTTCTCTTTGTTTTAGAAATCATTCATTGGTCAAATGACCATTACTAAATTCTCTTTGGCGAATTATTTGAATTTTTGCTCGTTTGAGAAATTCTTACAATTGATTTTTATACCAAATATTAAGAGCAAAATTATTACATATTTAAATGATCTTTGTACCACCAGAAAATATATTTCTAGATCAGTTATCTACCGTACAACTAGTAATCATACGATATATAACTGAACTATTTTATCAAAAAACGTCATGATTGAGTGACTCATTTACACAACTTTAAACATCGTCGCAAAACGTTTTAAAAAGAGCAGCCAAGTCCTACCTATGTAATACTTAACTCTATTAAATTTCAATGGTTAAATCTACAGATTTTAGATAATACATATTTCTGGCTCTATTTTTGCAATCACATATTTTAGACTATGTTTGGATTGATGGACTAGAACGGAGTGGAGCAGAATGAAACGTGATGGAATGAAATAGAGCGGAACGGAATAGAATTGAGATTTCATTCTATTGTTTATGTGTATTTTATAATTTGATAGAGTGGGTGAAACAATTTAGTTCATTCCATTGCGTACATCTCAAATTGGATGAAATGAAAATTAAAAGATTTGATAGAATAAGATATAATGGATTCCATCATGTTTCATTCCGCTCCATCTACTATTTACTAATTCAAACAATAGAATATAATTAAATATCATTTTATTATATTCTATTTTATTATATTCCGTCAATCCAAACATCTCATTAAAAAAAACGCAAAAGAAGAAACAAACTTACGAATCAAACAAGAGCTAAATTTTTCTCCCCAAAACTAAGTAAAAAACATTACTATTATTATCCTTTGATTCAAACACTTAAAAATTAAATAAACTAATCAGTTCATTCATATAGTAACAAAAAGAATAAATATAAATGTGTTATAGCCTTCACATGATAACGCAAGGAAAACAGAACCTACACAAAAACATTATCCTTACAAACCAAGTCCACAATGTGATCAGAACTTCAGAACTGATGAATACTACCTTTCAGTCAAGCATGCAGCAGAGCCAAAATAATGTGATCACTGATCACATTAAATGCTCGTCAATGATAATCACAAACCCTCTAATTTCCACCATTCTTTTTTCTAACATATGTTACACCTTAAATAATAAACAATAAAATTTCCACTATAAACAAAAAAATCACTAGTGGACATTGATTTAGACACATGAACAATTTTAACTTTATATATGACACAATCTATATAGTATGGACCCAGAAATTTAATGTTATTTGGTTACCTAATGTATAAATGAACGTGCAAATTAATAATTAATAAATCAAATTTGGTCACACGATGAGTCACTGTATGTTTGGCACATTTTACTGAGTTGTTTCACTGTTGTAATAATACAAAGACAGATGAATAATTTGATATAAAAAAAGTTTCATATGATTTTGTGAACATGGTTTTGCTCATTGACATATATAGTGATTTCACAAAATTCAGACCCATGCATACATAGTGTGTATAAATTGTCGTCTAGCTTTTTGTATGTAGCAGTACTTAACGTGATCATACACACTTCATCTCTCTCTGCGTTGGGTGTGATGTGAAAATTATATGCATAAATAAGATTTTATAATGTGAAATATATTTAGTTTTATATTGGAGTGGAGATAGACACACTTTTTGAAAGACTATTTTTCAGATGAAAGAAGCTTTTAGGATGCAATGATACATCAATGAGTGATTAGGATATTTTGTAGTTGGAGTAAAAAGTTCTACACTGAAAAAAAAACAAATTATAAGTTTGATTTAAGGGTAATTATGATTAAATCAAATTATTTTCCTTATGTAATTGTTATGATTGGTTGCTGGGGTAAAATTTTAAATGTATATTTAAATTTGTGGCAACAAAAAATAATTTTATAAAGTTTTAGTTAATTCAGATGGGTTATAAACACATTATATTGCAAAAGTGTGATCACTAATTAATTTTTAAGGGATGGAGTTTTGATTATTAAATTATTAAAACAAATAATAAAATTAATTTATAAAAATAATTTAATTGAAAATAATTTATATTTAAATATATTTAAAAAAATTCAAAAATTAATTAGATGTGCACCAAAAAATTTATTAAATTTATATTTTAATTGTAATAGTGATTTTAGGATTTAATTGTAATCTTTTCCAGTATATAATGTAGAAATATCTAATAATTTAATTTATATGTATTGGCATATACAATAGCTTTATACATATATATACCTAATCAAATTTCAGCTTTTAGATATTTGTCTATAATTTTTTTTAAAAATAATTACACACTTATATAAAACTATTCCATGATAAAAGTAGAATCGTTTATATGATTTTAGCATCGTTTTTGAGGATATATAAAATTGATTTTCGCACAAAATAAAATTTGAAATATTAAATTATAGTTAAATGGAATTTTATAAAATATTTATCAAAATTATTTATACTTATTTTTCTGTAATTAAATCATGCATGATTAATTTAAAAAATTAAGACGACTCTAATGATTTTGACTGTAAATTTAGTAAAACCACAAAATGTCAAATATGATTTTGACAAAAACAACATTCTAAAGTTTTAACAAAATTACCTTAGGAATTGTGATTTTGTTAAACATGTGTTGAGGCGATTGGATTATGAAAGATTGACTAGTTGTTGATCCTTGTGACACATATAACAAAACTACTAGGATGAATTTTAGCTCATTAAAGAAGGTACTAAATATAGTAGAAGCACAAGAAGAAAAACCAAACATTTCTTTTATCAAACATTTTTCCAAATGAATCATCTTAAAATATATAGAAAAAAACGAAAGCAACACAAGGACTTAAAATATAAATTAGTTTCCTTAACAAGCATTAATCTGTTGAAAAACTGGACCACTTTTAATGGAGTAGATTTTCAAACAAATGGTTTGCAATTGAAGATACAACAGGCTGGCAAGAAATTAAACTATAATTAACATGTTAATTAGCTTAATTAAAAAGAGCATTAAATGGGTTGTTAAATGAAACTAAACAGTTTTCCAAATTGTCATGTTTCTAAGTACATAATTATTTTTGAAAAGTTTGTTACAATAATGAAAAAATATTGACAAATGTGTATAGAGAGATGAATTATTTGATTGAGAAAATGAAAGAGGTTTTATTGCATTAAAAAATGGAAGAAGTACCTGACAGTCTATGATGCTAATTCCACCCAATTTCGTTAAAGACAGAAATGTGGGTCAAAGTTTTCAAGGAATTGGAATTAAATACAAATTCTGTCTGGGTTATTATTTGGGTGAAAAGGACATTAATTCACCTTGAGAGTGAGAAAAAGAGTAAGAAATTGTGTGTGTGAGAGAGAAAGAGATTCCATTTTAATCTGTGGCTACATGTAGGTGCCTACTTCAATAGACTTTTCACTCTAATACATTCTAAAATAATTTAATCATTGTTGTTTGTTTTTTGTTTTATGAAGAAATGGAAGATGAAAAGAATTAATTTAAAGTGAATTAATCAAGTTAAGTTGATTTTGATTAAAGGCCCGCCCATGAAAACTGTAAGATTATATCAACTTAGTACTCTACATTATCAATGTTTTAAAACAATCTCTAAAATTACAAAATAATAATCAAGTTTATCTCTTTGTTTAATTTTTTTACAAACGATTCTTTGATATTATTCACTTAATTTCAAATACATAATAAATATTACCAACTTAATAATATTTTAGTCCTCTTGAATCTAAGTATGGGTAAATTTAACTAAAAAATACACAAATTTAGACAACATTTTAAAATGAAAGACATGATTGAACAAATGTATAATTTTAGAGATCAATTATATTAAAAAATAATTAAAATATATGGCTCTTGAACGTTTATTCTATTAACACTTAGGCTAAATTCTTGAACAACAACGATAGAGTTATATTTAAAATTGTTGAAAAATCTAAAATAAAATTCTACTCTAAATTAAGATTACTGATGAGGTGTGAGATCACATCGATGGAAATTAAAGAGATATTAAATATATATAAAAAGATATATCACATATATGATAACATATGATTTAAAATTTTAAGCGAAGATGTAATATGAAAAATTACAATATATCTGATGAATTCTAAATATTTAGTTAATCGTTACTTCCAACCCTCGTACTTTTAATAAAAAGAAACTTATGTCAAATTTTATAAGAGAGGAGAAGATCCTAACATTAATCAAATTTAATGAGTTGTTAAGTTTTACATTGACAAAATATTGTGTCAATGTTTCTTAAAATAATGTATAAAACACATTTTTACAATTTCTATAGTGATTTTATTAGATATTAGATATTAATTCAATAAAAAAATTGTCTCTCGTTATAAAATCAAATTACCATCTTGTTCTTAAAAATAAAGTGTATGTTTGATTTCAATTTTAGAAAGGATAAAAATACTTTTATAATATAAAATTGATTATGCAATGATTTTAACATATTTGATTTTTACTTAAAATTAAAATTTATAATTTATAATTTTAAAATTTGTGATAATTTGAAGTAGTGAATCTATGGTTAAGTACTTTTGAGTTGTGATGGTCCAAAATAGTGGTTCTCTATATAAACCAAGTTGAAACTCGTCTTGTTTTCTTCTACTTGATCTCACTGTACTCTTCTCTTTGGTTTTTCTTTACTTTACTCATACCTCTCAAAAGAGAGAAAAAAACATGGAGCTTTCTCAACTTGGTTTCCTTGAGGAACTACTAGCTCCAAGAAAAGACACATGGAGCACTTTATCCACCGGTTTAAACGACCTACTTCTTCCCAATGGTTGGAACTTCGACTCATTTGATGAAAATCTTCTCCTCAATCAATCTCTAAACCCTTCATTTGCTTCCTTTTCAACTCCACTAGACCATAGATTTGAATGCTCTTATGGAACTGATGCTGTTTCATACCCTTTTCTTGATGGGTTCACTGTTCCTGAGCTTGATGATTCAACACCGGTTTTACCACAGGAGGGTGTTGAAGAGTTCGGGTTTGTTGGAAGTGAGGCCAAGGGTTTGGAAGAGAGTACTAAAATTAGCTGTAAAGTTGAGGAGCAAGTGAGTGAGATTCCTGTTTTTAACATGGGTTTGTGTGGTGGTAATGGTCAGAAGAAAGGTAAATCGAAAAGGGTTGAAGGACAGCCTTCCAAGAATCTCATGGCGGAGAGAAGGAGAAGGAAACGTTTGAATGATAGGCTTTCCATGCTTAGGTCAATTGTCCCTAAGATCAGTAAGGTGATGATTCAATTGATGTAATGTCTATGTGTGTTTGTTTGTAGAATCTTAGAATCGACACTTCACATGGAATGCATGTCTGGTTTTTGACAATGTGTTTGACCCAACATCAACACAATTGTTTATATGTCATTATCTGTGACGTGTGTCTGGTGTCTGTGTTGTGATTGTCTTGATGTTTATGTTCTATCTAAATTTATAAAAATCTTTGACTAATACTTGAATTTGTGGTTTGAAATGTAAATTTAGATGGACAGGACATCGATTCTCGGAGATACAATTGATTACATGAAAGAGCTTCTTGAGAGGATTGGTAAGTTGCAAGAAGAAATGGATGAAGGAACAGATCAGATAAATCTTCTGGGAGTTTCTAAGGAGTTAAAGCCAAATGAAGTCATGGTAAGAAATTCGCCTAAGGTATGGTTTTTGTCAAATCTTTGAACTCTTGCATAATCATAGAACAAATTCATGAGTTAATGTAAATTATGTAATTAATGTATTGTTTTCGATTTTGTTGTGTTTTAGTTTAATGTTGAGAGGAGAGATCAAGACACAAGGATTAGCATCTGCTGCGCTACAAAGCCAGGTCTATTACTGTCAACAGTGAACACATTGGAAGCATTAGGCCTCGAGATTCACCAATGTGTCATAAGCAGTTTCAATGATTTTTCATTGCAAGCATCTTGCTCAGAGGTTAGTGAATTGTTTAAGTGTGCATTCAATTCAATTTTACTGAATCAATTCATTCGAGATCTTTTTTTTGCAACCGCGAAACCAAAAATACACTAGAGGCCTCAATGATTGTTTACATGCATGAAAAAACATGTTTCTTACATTGTTTTTATGAATATAGGTAGCTGGACAGCGAAATTGTATGAACCCTGAAGAGATAAAGCAGTCACTATTCAGGAATGCAGGTTATGGTGGGAGGTGTCTCTAGGAAAATGATGGAAAGCTGACATAACAAATATGCAGATGGTGAAAAAGAGCAAAATTTTCCTCTTATGTAATTCAAGTGATTAGGGTGTTAAAAGTTGTAATGATATTCCAAATAAATTTGCTTTTGTTGATGCAATCACTCTCTTAGGGTTATACCCTGTATTTAACATACACTAGGGTATCTTTTAGAGCTAGTTTCACTTTCCCTTTGTGATAAAAATTCTACCTTTTTAGTTGCAAATTGATAATGCAAAGTTGTTGCCTAACCTAAGTGGAATCCAAGTGATTTTAATAGATTCCTTAATATGCATATGCTTCAACATATAGACCCTCTATTCCTTCATCTTCAACATATAAAAGCATCAAAATATGAAGGGGGGCAAACTTCTACATATTCCAATATAATGTTCAAAATCCAAATATTGTTCCTTAAAAAATTTTGAAAATCAATTTGTTTTTGTACATACTTCAAGATATGCTGATAAAAATGCGATTTTGTTCGCATCAAGGACTTTATGTATCAGATAAGATATTCAAGATATGCACGTACAATATGGACAAGGCAAACGACATGGAATGAATACAGGTTCCAACTAGTCAAAGATGATTTAATAAGATACATGACATAGGGAATACGTTTATATATGACCTGTCAAAAAAAATGTTTATGGTAATATAAAAGTAGGATATAATTTCTTTCCTTTTATCCAACAACTTAAACTTTTGGAATAACTATTTGTTACATGGCATTAGAGAGTCTATTGTTGAAGGTAAATGTTAATTCTTTTGTTGAGTGTCTTTGAATCTTAAAGTCCTGTCTATCATATTCAGAAATCATACTCTCGCCGAATGTATATTTGTCGGGTATTATTTTCCAGTCTTAAAAGGGTTTTAGTTCATCATGTTTGAAAAGTCTCAAAACTCTCTAGGTTCTGGTGATGCGTTTTCGGACACATCCAAAATAAACATACTTAACATTTTGTAATTGAGTCATTCCATATTATTAAAAAATATATCTAAAGATGTATCTTCATAGTTATATTAGGATTTATCTGGAGGTGTATCTTTGTAACAATCTTTATTTCAAAAATCAAAGAAGTTTGCATATAGATCTCTGCAATGCATTCTCTAAACTTAAACTAGAAACTAGTAATAGATGGATATAGAAAGTTGAAGAAAAATATATATTAATATTAAAATATGTCATAATACATAAATAATCATAACATAAATACATATCATAACATAAGTAATTATAACATAAGTATGTAATAGAAATTTAACATTATGCATAAGCAAGACGTCGTAGCATCTCTAGAATATCTTTGGTCGATCTTCCAATTTTCATATTCAGCTCGATCGAAATTAGACATTTTATTTCGTAACAGTTAAATATATTCCACATAACCCTTAAATTTTCATCGGTTTTCAACTCAAAGTTGTTGAATTGAATCTTCCATTCGCTGTCAATTAAGGATAAACGAGACTCGAGTTTCACAATTCTTCTATTGTATGAGTATTATATAGGAGGTTCTCTTGTATGTATTTCAAACTACAAAAGAGGTGTAGTCATTAAACTTATATTCAATTGAGGACCTCAAATCGTTAAGTATACAAATGTGACATACCAATGTATGTTCATTCGGTTGTGGTGTGATTTTGTGAACAACATGATATAAGAGACCACGTATTTATACAAGTTTTAGTTCATTATAGACCTTAGAAACTCTATCATGTCTCAGAAAATATTTCGGATATACATATCTGAATCCACCAAATTTGGTTTCCAAAATAAGGGTTTATACGAAGATGTATCTCCAAAATACCCATTGTTGAGTAGAAATGGGGTTATTCTGGAAGTGCATCTTCAGAAACGCCATGTATTCCATCCAATGTCTATTTTATGCACATATATACAATTCAACTTTTACCGACAGTTTTGTACGGTTGTGATTGCATCGATAGTTATGTGTGGTCCAGAATGAAACTAAGGTTGTATAAATAGGGGTAGTCTATTGTTGAGAAAAACATCTCAAAATGCATATTCTTCGATTTTTGATTAAGGTAGAAGTGAACTTCAACAAAGACAAACCTCCTTTTGAGTTTCGACTTCTAGAAGGCACTACATCTCTCGCCAACTTGATATCCAAGCTGAATGAGTTGTTGCCTAATACTGATAATAGAAATGTGAGAAATATTGAGTTTCGTGAAGATTGGATTGATACAAGTTAAAGGGTGTAATACAACCTTATTGAGCATATTATGCCATAATCTATATGTGACATGGTCGATCAGCATACTTCGTAAACATAAAATATATATACCTCTCCCTGCCATAATCTGAATTCGACATAGTCGACATACTCTGTGAGAACGTATTGGTCACTAGTTCCTCCCGGGAACGCTCCACTAGTGTGAACAAATGCATATGTAAAAGTATGAGTTGTAACGTCTGTATCAGTAGGAGTATCATCATCGGCAATATGAGGTATAGAAGTCTCCTTATCGTCAACCTCTGCATTTGTAACTGACACAAGAACCTCATCAAAACCTCCTCATCAGCAACCGGCATACAAACCTCCTCATCAGCAATCTTAGCAACAAGAACCTCCTTAGCAACAGGTACCCGATCAACAACAGGTACCTCATCAACTCTACCTGCTTAAATTTAGGCTCGGGATTGCTTAGCCAAACGTTTTCAATGAGAACCGATTGAAGCTACTTGTCTAACCCGTAGTTGGGAAGCCTCTATTGCATTAGCCTTAGCCTAGGTTGCCGCTCTATCGGTGATCATGTTGGCAATGGCCTTGCTCTTTCCCTTGATCCTCATTGCAAAATGATAAAATGACAAAAATCAATGAACAAATGCCAATTTCCAAGTTCCTGATCTAGTACTATTGGAAATTCTAAAATTTCCGAAAAATTTCAATTTTTGAACTATCAGGAATTTTAAAATTATGATACAATTGGATTCAAAAAAATTCGGAATTTTTCAAATTTTCTAGTAAAATTTTTTGAAATTTTTATAATTTTCGGTAAGAACTTTAGGAATTTTCAAAATTTCTAAAAGAAACTTTCAACAATTCTAATATTTCCGATAATTTACTCACTTTTTACATAATTTCCAGTACCTCCTCAAAATCGTCGGTATCGCACTAAAGATTTTAAAATTTTCGCCTAGGGAGAATAAATTATAAAAATAGTGAAAAAATTTAGCAAGATATTATGACCTTTTCATTGAATTTAGAAGGTGTCAAAATCAATTTAAAGATAGCAAAAGTTAAAACCTCCATTTAAAATAGTTGTCGGATCCCCACCAGACTAACCTCTAGAATCGGCAAATTGAGAACCATTACTTGTTATCAAATCAATAATTGGCCAGATATCCATCACTTTTACATAAACACGTCGCATATTTTATCATCTGTAATACTAACCTTATGCTAAGTGAGCAAATATTGCCTATTCTGATCTATATTTCAAGTTCACTAATTACATGGTTTAATTCAATGAGAAACCGACTGAATTCAACTACTCATAATAAAAGGTCACTCCAACAAATTTGTTTAAACTTAATTTCAGACCATTTCTTATTTACATTGACAAATTCAAATCAAACCATTTCTTACTTATTTTTCTAAATATAATAACAAATTCAATCAAACTATTTTTTACACCAAAAGTAACTAAAATCAAACTGAATAGGCATACAATCAAACTACGGTGTTCTAAAACTCTTCCAATAGTCCTCTTCATCATCAAGATTAGTACATGTTGGAGATGTTATCTCACAAAATTAAAAATTAGCATATGCATATTAACCTCTATCACAAAGATGTTATGCAAGCAAACAGAAGAAATTTACTGAAAGCCAACAGGCAACAACAATCACCAGTTCCACGGCCCATTTGTATAGCATTGTTTATTGCCAAAACAAATATCAGTTGGCTATGCTTATTCCTCAAAATGTAACCAACCTAAGCACAAGGAAATACTAGTGCTTTGCCATTATAAGATAATAATCCTTTTTCAAATACTAATTAATGCTCTACCTACCACAAGATGCTTCACGTTTCAACACTGAGAAAAACAGCAATATTTATTTCAATCAAGAGTCATGATCATAAGTCATAACAATTATTGTTTCAGCATTCCCTAATTCAGAAGCATATGAACTCGTGACTGAAAGCAGTGCTTAAACAAACTACAGATAGCAACAAATAGTTGCAGGTAGCCAAACAAATTATACCTCTAAGGAACAATTAAATCGCAGTTGTGTTCGCATTCTTTCATATTGCATAGAATCACAGAGATATCCAAATCTGGATGTCACGACCCAGATCATGGCCGGAGACATGTTTTTAATACCTTGGTCCTTCTCACTATTGGTTTGCTTCCTTTGATGTTTGAAAATTAAAAATCAGTACCTGCCTTCTACGATTACACTTTAACCAATCTATGTAATTACTAATCTTTGTTGTGCTGGTAACAGTGTTTTGGACTATGATGTGCTGCTTAACTTGGAAGTTCCAACACTTTGGATCACTGATAAAAGCTGAAATTAAGGTCCTAATCTACAGGTAGCTAGAAGCCTAAAACTTAAACTTTCTCTTCTAATTTTAATTTACTCTGCTGCTTAAACTTAAGATTAGTGCTAAATTAACATAACCATCCACACTAATTTTTGTTATAGTGGATATCAAGACTCTAATTCCACTGACTGGAAGCAGAACCTTAGTTCAATAATTTGTTGGGAGACTGAGTACAACACTGCAAGAATGTTGGCTCCACTATGTAAGAGGAGATAAAGCATTCAGAGGACAGAAAGCCTTCACAACAACAGCATAAAGAAAACATCAACTATTGCACCAAACTAACAATATTGGTATACATACCGATAGACTTTCTAAACAATATCTATTATAGCAACAACAATACTACTATCAACAAGTGTTCAGGGGCTCGATTGAAACACAGTTCACAAACAGATTAAGAGATCTCCCTAGTCACAACAATAACTATTGTTGCTTTAGCACCTAATCTAAGTGCATTACATCTAGGAAAATTATGGTTGCCATATTAGAAAGGAAGTTTGGAGCAAGGAAAAAGCGCATTGCTTATTTATCAACTAAAAGTAATTGCTACAAAACTTAGGATTTTTGAAAAACTATATTTTGACTAAGATACAATGTCTAAAACTTTGTGAAACAACTATACATGTTATTTAACTAGTTTCAGTCAATTAGCTCAAGAAAACCTATTGACTATCACATTAAACTCCAATGTCACCATCATTGTCCTCATCAGAACTAGAAGTGTGGTTCATGATATTGACCTGTGATTGTTGAAACTTGTTGATAGCATCTCTGGCTTCAGACATCAATGCAACTTTTGCAGCTTTAACAACATCCTTTTTCTGAATGTTGTTTCCTTCTCCGACAATGGAATTTTTTGTCCGTTTAGAAGCTGCTCTGTTCTTAAGTTCCCTAAATCTTAATTGATTGACGAATTTTTCATGCTGCGCCTTGTTCTTTACTTTCTTTAGCACAGGTGGACTAGCAAGATCTTGAACACCTGATGAGCCACTAAATCTAGAAAGAGACTTCTTGTGATTTGAAAATGATGATGATAGATCAGTGAAATTTTGTAAGAACCCTGGATTCTCCTTTTGCTGCTTTGGAGTACAAAGTGCTTGATTAGACTGAAAATCATTAATAGAAAAATCAATGTTGGGTTCAAGAGCAGAAAAAATGTCTCCTTTATGCACTTGATCAACTTTAAGATGGCGTTGTAGCAGATTCTCAATAGACTTCTGGGTAACAATGCTTTTTGGTTTGAGAATATTTGATTTAGCAACCTTCTTTTCAGTAGGTTTGAGAAGTTTACTTGCAGATATTGAGAATTGATGAAGAGGCGAAGTGTTAGTTGTCTTTGCTCTTGATCTAGGCTGACATTGAGGTGGTGTTTGGAAGTCATGGTGAACCCTATCGAAACAATCTTGTTTAGACTTCCCAGGTACCTGCAACAGATTTTATACAGCAATTTCAGTTACAAAAATAATTCAGCACATGCACACTTATCTGACAATCAATTAACCAACAAATTATAATTTTACACTTTTCTTTATAATATAATGGAAACAGATAACAATCACGAACCAGTTATCGCAAAGGCACAAGTAAAAGCTATTAAATTAAGATGTGTGAATGTTACATACAACCTTCATGGAACTTCTGCACCATTTACAGTCCTTATCTGCACCATCCTCATACTAGAACTTCTACAGGACTACGAATTATGTAGCAACTAGTGTCTATAAAATACATGGATCATGCATTGTAATTAGATCCAATAGTTATGCAGCTACGGCCTACAATGCGGCTCTACTACGGCTGTAAGCCCTGCTGCAATGCCTTCTTCATCATTGTGTACAGTATTGCAGCGGTTGCACAGTTTTCAAATGACATTTCAAGCAATGTAATTGTTTTAACATCAAAACTAAAGCATAAGATAAAGTAGTGATAACCCAAAGTCCCCATCTTTGAGTTCTTTTGTTTAGGCAAATAGTGAACTATCCAGAAATTTCAAATCTCACAATTGGAGATTAACCCGCCCTGAGATTTAGGCATCATCCAAGTTCTTACTCTCCTGACAAGACCCTTCTAAACACACTAGTTTGAACCTAGGAAACATCATTCAGCTTGCATATTCATACATGGATAGTTAATTCTGCTAAAAATACAATCTTTACATAGAGATAAAAAGAGAAAGCATACCAATCTAGAAACATTCTTCCAGAAATTGGGACTAGGTTTAGCAGTAAAGTAAGCTTTTTGCAGAGCCAATTCTTGTTCCTTAGTCCACCCTTCAGCAATTTCACCGCCACCCAGCTTTCTTTTCCCTTTCACTCCACACTCAACGTGTTCCCTTTCACCCACACTGTATTTTCTCTTCCCTTTTGCACCAACTTCATCCCCAATTCCCTCGTCACCACTACATACCTTCGTTTTCCCTTGCTTCGCTCTCGTTGAATAACCCGAACGAAATTCGCTCGGTTGAACATCGATTTTCTCCTCATTTCGAGTTTTATGATTGGAAACTCTAGCAGATTGTTTGAGAGAGGGAACTTTATCCTTTTGCCTGGGTGGTTTTTTTGCCCTAACGGAAGGGGTTCTTAATTGGATAGAAGGTTTTTTTGTGGGTTTAGGATTAGGAGTGGTGGGGTTGGTGTTCTCGTGGAGGAGAATGAGCCTCGGTGATCTTCGCGGTGTGGATGGTGGGTACACGACGGTGGGGTTTCTGTTTGGCATTTCCGCAAACAGTTGGTGGGTTCAACTGTAGCGAGGTTGGTTGTTTTTTGAGAGGGAAATCGTGAATCCAAACTTGTGAAAACGGAAAGATGCTACTATTAGAAAAGAGAACAAAACCAATATGTGAAAACTATTCTTTGTACCCCACTTTTAAATTTGTACCCCTACTACAGTATTTTTTGGACAAAAATGCCCTCGTATAAATAGTTTAAGATTTAAAAAAAAAATCAGTTTTCACATTTTGTTACAAAAGTGTTCCGAATTCTCTCTCAATAGTTTGCGTTCCGGAACAGTTTCCTAAAGTCTTCCGATTTAGAAAAATACACTCCAAAACAGTTTACGTAAGTGTTACGGAAAAAAATATGAACCGGAACAGTTTTGGTGATTTTTTGAAAACGCACCGGAACAGTTTTACAAACTATTCCGATTTTGGAAATTATATTCCGGAACACTTTTCACAACTGTTCCAGTTTGCACTTTTTCATTTTATTTATTTATTTTAATATTTTTATTTTATTATTTTGTGACAAACCGGAACACTTTTCAAATGTGTTCCGGTTTGCACATCTTACAAACCGGAACATATTTGCAAATTGTTTCGGTTTATATTCCAAAATTTCAGAACGTTTTTCGTATGTGTTCCGGTTATTTAAAAATTTATCCTTTTACCGGAACACTTATAGAAATTGTTCCGGAATGTTTTTTTAATTTCCGGAATACATCATTAAACTGTTCCGATTTGTGTTTAAACACACCGGAATACTTATCCAAAGTGTTCCGGAATGTGTTCGGATCAGTTTTTTGAACAGTAAACTTTTGACTTTTTATGAATAGTAAAAGTGAAAAGGTAAAATAGTTAAATTATATTAAGGGAAAAAGTGGTATTTTTATAAAATTGTAGGGGTATTGAACTAGTTGTGGGGGTACAAAGTACAATTTTCCCAATATGTGTTTATGGTTCGAGAAAACCGAACCCAACTGTAATATTTCTGTTTCTAAAAAAATTTGTTTTTTCTTTTATTTTGGAAAAAACTCGATTTTTTTTTATTTTTGAGAAAATTCGATTTTTTAAAAAACTCAATTATTTTGTATTTTTGAGAAAAACTCACTTTTCGTATTTTCCAAAAAAAACTCAATTTTTGTATTTCTGAAAAACTCGATGTTTTATATTTTCAAACAAACTCTATATTTTTGTTTAAGGTAGTTGATGAATTTTTTTGTGATGGATTGGATGAATATTATTTTAATGGATCTAATTGTCACTCCTAATAACTGTCTTCATCATAGTCTACTTGAATAACCAACAAACATATAACGTAATGTAATAATGTAGTATTTGGTTAATATCCACATGGTTGGAACATGACAGTCAAACAAACACCTTATGTTTTATTCTAGGATATAAATGAAATATCTTGCTAGGCAGACAAGTCAAGTTGAGAATTCTAGTTCTCAATACCATTATCTAGTTGATAGCTCATTCTTCAAAACTAGCAAGTTGAAAAGTCCAATTCTTAGGTTTAAGCATCAATTGGTCTAACTGCGGAAGTTCATCAAGTTGATTAGGATGTTTTTGATGAGGTTCAACCATCATATTATCTAACTCTTGCATGTTCATTCGTTTGATTTGTCAATGAAACAAGAGGCAATCTAACACAATTAGTGAAATCCTATTAATACTATCATTAACTAGCTCTATATGATCACTAGAGATGTGTTGCATTTGAGGAATATAATATTTGTGATCAAGTTGACTTGAGTGTGAGGAGGCAACATTCTCTTGAGTTTTGCTTAAATCAAACTATTTTTATCACTTGGCTACTTGTAACACCCTTCTAAAAACCCCGCGAATAATATATTAAATTCAGAGTTTAACATGCATACAAGGGCGTCACAATTGATTAAAAGTAAAATTTCAATACAATGTCATGCTTTCATAGGAAACATAGCTTAATTAAAAATGAATTACATGTTTAACACAACGGAATTATTTATTTAAAACTCGGATAATTCAAAATATCAAATACCACCAAAAAGTCAACACCTTAGTCCATCAAAATAATTATCCAACTAAAGCAATTAAACAATTTAAGATTTTAATAGTAACTCTAAAGACAAACGCTCCCCAGTGTTACTAGATCAGAGCATGACACCAACACGTGACAAAATAAATAGCATAGCTCTACGAGTCATCCTCACCAACACCTAAGCCGCTAAAGCTTCAATCTGAAATCATCAAAGTAAGGGTGAGACTACATCATAATTAAAATGCATTATAAATTCATTAAAAAAAACAGAATTTCATAAACTATCATTCCACCCTATTCAGCATAATCAAAATTATTCATTCATTCCACAACACAAATCATAAATATACATCACACACAACAACCAGATTATAACACTGGAAATCATCCTATCATGTTATAATCCATACAAAATACAATGCAAGACTCTACGCATGTGGTACCGACAGTGAACTAAATTCACATACTATTTCATTCCAACTCGGACACATCATTAACATCTGTCCATTCTAATTTGAACACAGATAAAACCTCACCGCCCATTTCAACTCGGCAACGGATATTGGCCAACTCACTAATTTTACACAATGGGAATTAGCTACCACCAAATGTATATACATGCACATCAACAAGCATGCAACATCAACAACAACACATGATATCAACAACCATCATGAACCATCACCAAGCATACAATACGCACAAGCGATTATATAATTAATCTGTAATCACTATCATCATTATACAAATACAACCATCTCATGTATTTATAACAACATCAAACTCACCAACCAAAAACATGATACAATCATTTATCATGAACACCTCCAATCACATAAACATGCACATCATCAAGCATGCAACATCATCAACCAAAACATAATGCAATCATTTATCATGTACATCACCAATAGCATAACATGCAAAGCAATTACTCATCAATTAAGAATTATATCACCAACATAAGCATACAGCCATCGATATGCACACATACATCATCACAAAACAACATACCATTGCCTACCCATCAAGTGTACAAAATACGAATAACCACAAGTCGGAAAATCAATACTTTCCAAAATAAAATCAAGTTACTGTTATTTTCTTCATTTTATATAATAGAGTATTTAATTTAAGAAACAACGTCCAAAACGGCGACTAAAACGGACTTACAGTTTGAAAGTTATGAATTTTTAAAGTTTAGTATTTTTCAAAAAGTAACAGTGGGAACGGGTTTCTCCAGGGGGGTAACCAGTTCCCACAACCATGTGAAAACACGTTGCTGGAAAATATATGGGGAACCGGTTTTCAGACCCAAAAATCAATTTTTCAAGTAAAATACACAGTGGTAACCGGTTCCCCCACAGGGTAACCGGGTTCCACGACCCCTATAGCAGAAAATCATTATTTTGACAGTATTTTTCATTCTCAATCCATCCAATAGTTCCAATTACGAACCCATACACAAATAACACTAAAACACATCCTAATACATGATTCCAATGCCATAACAACACACCACAACATCATACATCAACTCTATAACACCAATTGCATCAAGAATGTCAAAAATCATACATTTAGGGTCAAAACTCATAAACCTAAAAATCCTAAATTGGGATTCCTAATCTACTCAATCAATCCTATCATTTCCAAAATCTTTAATGCATAATAACTAGAGAAAGTCACCCCTTACCTTGGTCAATCTCTTGAATCCTTGAGCTTTGGGTTCTTCCTCCTCCTTTTTGTCTCTTCTCTTCTCACGTACGTTCTTTTCTCTCAATTCCTTCTTTTTGGCTTTTCTAACTCTTTTCCCTTTTACTCCTTATTTTATTACTAATAAAATAAAATTAGTTAGAGACTTTTACTACCTTACACCTCCTTCCTGCACTAATCACAACACAAGCCCAATTCTTTTTCTTTATTTATTTTCCAATAATTCTAATATTACAATAATTCTCAAAAATAAAATTTTAATTAATTAAATAATTAAAATTCCAATTTAGTAATAATTAAAAATATGGGGTGTTACAACTCTCCCGCACTTAGAATATTTTCGTCCTCGAAAATTCACTTGATACTAATAACTCCTGATACGACTCTTGCATCCTTCCTTCTAACTCTCACGTCATGGTTAGTCAACCACCATAATTCCACACGATTCATTTTTACCGGGTTAAGAATGCACCGGTTCATCTCACTTCTTGCCCCATCACTCTAGGATACATGATTTATCACTTCATTAAACCGCAACACAATTATAAGAACCTCCACATTACCGCAATATCAACAACATTTATACACAATGCTAGTACCACAAGACTACGTTCCAACAATCGAGCTTGCAAATTAATACATCTATTAGAATGGATGTAACACCAATAATACATAGAACCCTTCACCTAATAATTCCATTTTGGAATTTCTAATAGTTGCATAAACTCCACAACTTCTAACGTTTAATTTGTGACTTCAAAAGTCATACCTGCATAACAAAGTGTGTCACCTTACGCTTCTGCTACGCGACTCTGATCGTCTACCTTAAGTCACTATCTTCATTTGATTCCCATCAACTACCATCTCTACAATTTTCACATCTATCTTCAGACTCTCTTTATTATCCACCAGAAAATCATTGTTCACCTTTTTGACATTCTCAACCTTCCACTCTGCGGCATTAGCTCGCATACACACTCAAGCCTCTGACCTGCTGAAATAATTTCCAAGTCTCTTTCATAGCCACTTTCCTCTTAGGTTCACACGAACTGATGAGCTATTATCCTCTCGATAGAACATCAATCACTTCATACACTATCAAGCTTGCAAGATAAGTCTATTCAATCCAACACGATCTCGTCTATCATCAACAAGAGATTAAGGGTGATCAGTTCCTCAATTTGTCAATAGATAGCCGACAATCATAATGGAGTATAAATCATCGTTACCAAACTATAATAGCGTTCCTTTAGAACTCATGCTCGAAGTCACCTAAGCACCATGGTCCAATAATCTTCTTTTAAGGTTTACAACTTCCTTCAAAATTCTTTCTCATTTGATCTCGGCGATGAAATACCATCGATCGAACAAATTATATAATCTTCTTCGCACTCACTTAGCATCACACAAATGTTAAGTATTTTCCCACTCATGAAATGCTAACATACCAAATACACCATAACTCATTTTGTTTCCATTTGAAGTCCTTATCCATGCAGAGAATTTTAACAACATTCACAATTCTTAGTCTTCCTTTAAATCTCATAACATCGAGGATCCACGTATTTTTAATTTGAATCTTATTCCAAACACAATCTCAACAATACATCTCATCATATGATTGGTAAATGAAACTCCCAAAATTTTCTTGACACATGTCAATATTTTGACGTCTTAAACATGATTCAATTTCCTCTTGAATTTATTTTTCCTCTAGCATTACTTATCTTTTCCTCAAAAGCTAATGTCACACTATTCATTCTTAATCGACATGAGCTACATCTCTAATACTTTCACATTATTACTAATACCAACATCTCATTCATTAACAATATATCATTCTTGACCTCGTCTCAAATAAACTGTGACTATTACTAGTTATATCCCAAAAAATCTTCTAATACCCGTAACTATTTTTGGATTTTCCCACTACAACACTGCATCAATCTTAGATGGGTCTACCGCAATACCATCACTTGAAATAACACGATAAGGAAAACTCATATCCTCATACCATAATCTCCACCTTGAAAACTTAACAAAATTCTACTCCCTTTGGAAGCTGAAATTCACATCGCAACATTCAACATGCCTATACCGAGTTCTAGAAGCTTCTCTCTAACTATCTTCATCCTTAACCTGACTACGACGGTAAGTTAACCTCAATTCGACTTTACTGAAGACATACTCTCCTACCAATTGATCCATCAAATCGCCAATCATTTGAAATGGATATTTAATCTCAATCACCACTTTAATCAGTTATCTGAAATCCACACGTAATTCGTACTACTTTCTTTCTCCTTGACTAATGAAATTAGATCTCCCAAAACAATACACTTGGTTTTGCAATCTATATCTCCGCGCATCTTCCAATAGCTTCTTCAATTTTCCTAACTCTGAAGTTGACGTCTTGTATGGTGTCATAGAAACAAGTTACATGATAAATAAATTACTTTCAGGTGCTGGAACCATTTTTAAAACAAGTTCATCACATTAGCTCTCCAACGCTTCAAACGAAACTCAAATCAGACGTCCAGAACTCAAGTTATGAATTTTACAAGTTTTCGAAAAGTGTTGTCAGCTTCAGGAAATCAATTCCCCGTAATAGGTAATCGATCTCCACCTTGTAAGAGTGAAGGTACAAGTTAATAATTTTTATTAGTATGTATCAAAGGCATGTGTCTATCATTGTAAAATTATAATTGTCAAACATATTCATTAACTTGAAGTTTAATTGAAGATAAAATACATGAAGTTTGATCAAAGATTAATAGTATTTATTTGACTTTAACATGAATTGATCAAAGATTAAAAAATATTTGCAACACAAAAGAATTGATACCATTGTATTAATGAATGACCCATAAAAAGAAGACAAAAACAAATTATTCAAACAAACAAACTCAAGAACATAAAACAATCAACGATAATAAATATATACAAGATTCTTACCTGTTGTAAGTTTGTGATCTCTCGAACTTTGTGGTGCTTTGTTATTGTAATGAAAGTTTCAACAGAATTAAAAGATAATATTGTAGAGTTAGCAATACAAAAATTTATAACCAATGTAGCCTCTTTTATAATGAGTAAATTGAATCTTTTAATTTTGGAAACCAAATCTATACATAAATTTTGTTACCATTAGAAATTAAATCTTTTATTTATTATTTCAACCATTAAATTACTTACCTGTTATGTAGAGATGTGAAAAGATTGTTAAAATATTTACATTTATTATTGGATGATATGCAAATCTCATATAAGAGAAATAAATCTTTTGATCAAGTGTCTTTTATAAAGGTTTTTGTAGATTTGCATCTTAGTTATAATTAACTATTATTTAAATTCAAATTAAGTATCTATATCTTAAACAATAGAAGATTTAATTTCAATAATTTAGACTTTTTTTTAAATGTGTTTATTATAAATTGTTGATAAGTAGATTTGAGATTTATAAATGAATGGCCAT
This sequence comes from Vicia sativa, assembly GCA_021764765.1. Taxonomy (NCBI): domain Eukaryota; kingdom Viridiplantae; phylum Streptophyta; class Magnoliopsida; order Fabales; family Fabaceae; genus Vicia; species Vicia sativa. The sequence goes on along the minus strand of CM038792.1, from coordinate 117,630,495 downwards.
GATAGATATATGATCATATGGTAATTAGATTTGATGTATCTTTAAAAAGAAATAAATAAAATCAACTTTTTATTCTGTAGTTTAATAAAAAAATATATAATTATTCATTTAAAGAATTTAGCATATTTAGAAATAAAATAAAATAATCAAAATAAAAATAATATTTAATCATGTGTTACACTCTTTTTAGTGTCTCCAAAAATATTGTCTAAGATTTTATTAGCCACCTTGTATCACCCCCACTTCCACCTTAAAACTCGATCAAGGTAACATTCCTAGTGAAGTTATTGAGAAATAGAGACATGCACTTCTAGTGGAGGAAATTTAAATTTACGACATAGGAGATTCGAATGAATCATGAGATTTGATCATAGAAAATCGTTGGAACTAAAAGTTGATTCTCACATATGACGCCAATGTTCCGTATTAGAATCAAAGTTGATCGGTAAATAAGAACATTTGACTTGTTGTGGTAGTTCTAAACTTTTGATGCGGTGGAGAAAATCTCATATGTTAGATTATTACTCTAACTCAGTAGAGAAATTCTTGCATGGAATAGAAACATACATAAATCCATATTTTTAAGAACAAGTAATAAGAAGAATGAAAATTTTAAACTTATTATAAATTTCATTTATATTTTAATTGGGATTATGGGGGTGGTTGTGATAAGGAAAGAGAAAGAAAAATTTATTTTGTTTTTTAATTGCAATTTTTTGTATTTACTAAAAAACTCAGTTTTTTTGTATTCTCGGAAAGAACTTAATTTTTTATATTTTTGAAAAACTCAATTTTTCTCTATTTCAAAAAAAAACTATTTTTTTGTATTTCTGAAAAGAAAAAAAAAACACGATTTTTCTGTATTTCCGAAAAAAAATCGATGTTTTTTCATATTTTAGGAAAAACTCAATTTGTTTTTTTTTTTCCTGTAATTTTGAAAGAAATAAGATTTTTTTTTATTTCAGAAAAAACTCGATTTTCTATAATAAATGGATGAATTTTGTCAAACCTATTAACTTATTTTTAAGGTAGTTGATGGATTTTTTGGTGATGGATCGGATGAATATTATTTTAATGGATCTAATTGTCACCCCTGATAACTCTCTTCATCAAATAGTCTAGTTCAATAACCAACAAACATTTAGCGTAATGTAATAACTTAATATTTGGTTTAATATCATCATGGTTGGAACATGACATTCAAACAAACACCTTATTTTTCATTCTAGGATATAAATGAAATACCTTGTCAGGTATACAAATCAAGATGAGTATTCTAGTTCTCAATATCATTATCTAGTTGATTAGCCCATTCTTTAAAACTGGCAAGGTGAGAAGTCCAGTTCTCATGTTTAAGCATCAATTCGTCTAATTGCGAAAGTTCATCAAGTTGATTAGAAGGTTTTTGATGAGGTTCAACCATCATATGATCTAATTTTGCATGTTCATTCGTTTGATTTGTCAATGAAACAAGAGGAAACCTAACACAATTAGTGAAATCCTTTGCCTCATTAATATTATCATTAACAAGCTCTATAGAATCATTAGAGATGTGTAGCATTTGAGGAATGTAATGTCTGAGATCAAGTTGACTTGAGTGTGAGGATCCAACATTCTCTAGAATTTGGCTTTGAATCAAACTATTTTTATCACTTTGCTGCATATTCTTTAGCATGCTAATTTTGTGATTACAATATTGAATCTTAGCATCTACAATATCCATGAAGCCCTTATGTTGTCTTTCATCCATTTTATGAAAACATGGACTCAATGTTAGATACTTGTTCATCACAATCTTTTTGTGCAATTTGAAAAGCTCCACTTCAATCATATTTTTCTTATTCGCAAAATAGTCATTCACATCAAACTTCTTTAAAGGCTTCTTAATCTTTTGATACTAGTAATTTTTAAGCATCGAATGTACAATTGTTATGTCTTGTGGCCATGTTATCGGTCTGACATTACCGTCATCGCTATCATATACAACTAAACAAGCTTCAACTGCAAACTTTCTAGAAAAGTCAACAACTTTTTTGACTAATCCATTTTGTCTCCGAATATAAGCTAATTTTCGAGCTTTTTGATTTTGGATGAACTTCATCGTTATTTTAACACGACCCATTTTTACAAGAATTAAACAATAAAAAGTTAAGATACAAGTTAATAATTTTTATTAGTATGTATCAAAGACATGTGTCTATCATTGTAAAATTATAATTGTCAACATATTCATTAACTTGAAGTTTAATTGAAGATAAAAAAACAATAAGTTTGATCAAAGATTAATAGTATTTAATTGACTTTAACATGACTTTGATCAAAGATTTAAAAATATTTGCAACACAAAAGAATTGATACCATTGTATTGACAAATGACGCATATAAATAAGAGAAAAACAAATTATTTAAACAAAGAAACTCAAGAACATAGAACAATCAAACATAATAGCTATAAACAAGGTTCTTACCTTTTGTAAGTTTGTTGATCTCTCGAACTTTGTGGTCCTTTGTTATTGTAATGAAAGTTTCAACGAAATTTGTTCTTGCTAAAAATCTATATTTAGGAAATTAAGGGATTCAGAGGCTCAAGAGAGGTTACTTGGCCTCCAAGCTATGGATCTAGCTTACCCCGCAATCGGGAGCCCTTAGATAAGAGGTATGATGTCTCTCCCATGCGTGTAGCAGAGAGAGGTAGTGAGGTAGAAAGAGGGAGTTATCCTATGCCCATAGACTTAGGATATATATATATAGTACAATCATGATTTATGATCATAATGGATGTAACCGTTGTAACTGTCCATTAATATGGTAACGTTTGTAACCGTCCTTAATGGTTTGTGACTTCTGTAACTGTGGTCCATTGAGTTATGTAACCAATCTGGCCTGGCACAACTCAGAAGTCATAGCCCGACCTGGAACATCTAGTCGGATATATCTCGGCCTATACAGCTCGGCTAGGCACACCTAGGCATTCACAGCCCGACCTGGCACAATTAGGCCTGATGATTTGGGGTATATATGCCCAGCGAGGTACCATTGCTTTACTGGTCCGGCTACTCGTATCTGTTTTATCTCTCCTAACCCAAGCAGTATATTTTATGCACAAATGTAAGCCCCCCGAGCATATGGCTTCTAGACTTGAAGCCTTATGGTCGATTAATAAAAGCATGAATCTTCGCCCCGGGCCAAACTCCAATACCGAGTTACAATCTTGGCGCGAATTTTGCTGAGTATGGTGGCTACCCTTTTTCTATTTTTAGGTACTCAACCATTTTTATGGCTCAGTTTATCCGAGGGTGGTAGTTGCCCAGTTGGGTCTTGATTCCACTCTGATCAAGTACTCAACTCTTTTTGATGAAGAGTATTTGCTTATCCGTGACTGATCATGATGTGTCGGGCTTATAAACTCTCCCTAGCATTTTACATGTCTATTCATCACATTTACTGGAGCTTTTTAAGGCTCACTATACCTACCTTTGAGCAAGTTTGCGAGTAAAACTCAGACGTTTTAATCAATTTAAAATATTTAAAGCCTCCCTCCGCGAATACGCTGAGAACGTTTTGAGCAATTTGACCAGAGACATGAAAAATGGTTTTCAAGCTTTTTCCGTCTTTGAGGCATTGCCCAACATTTCTTGTTTAGACATCTCATAAGACTACATATGAGTTGGCTCAATTTAGAGCCGATGTGTAGAATTCAGACTTGTAGGTTAATGATTTTAATGAATTCTTTAATGTAGACGTATTATCATTTTGGAGAACCAGCCCCGGGTCTTCGGTTATATAAATCGGGTGTATCTTTGAACACTCGGGGGTGTTAGCTTTTATTTATAGGTGTCTTTAGGCAGCTTTTTGAGATTTGAACCAAGGTGTAAAGCCTTCGAGAGTACCCTTAGATAGGTTCTGGCCGAATCCAATTATGGTTCTTCACTTGGGAGCTTTAAATCGAGGAGTTTTTAAGTTTTAAGTGGTCGTACATGCTTTATAAAGGCTAGTGACAATGGTGTCGAGTACTCGACCTTTGGTGAACCGAGTACCGTTCGAGATGACCAAGTGATATTCTCGGATATTTCTTATTTAGTCACCCTTTTTGGTGGGTGCATTTTGCAAAAGTGTTGAACATCTTTGCCTGGAAATCGCCCTTTGGGCTTAATCGTGTTTTAATCGTACTTTTGGCTTTAATTTTGATAGAAACTCTTTCCGATTTTCTGTGTTTCCTGTTTTGTTATTCGCATGGAAGGATTTTATGGATATACGGTTTACCCCAGTCAAGTTGCTCTAAAAAGACCATGCTGACTTTACATATAAGGTACATTAATCCTTGCATGCAACTTTAAAATGCTTTAGCCAATTTCATCAACTCCGACATGTTCATAAGCTAGCCCCCGAGCCCTCTAAATCGACTATATAAGTCAACTGAGTCTGTGGTGCTCTATGCTTTGAAACTTTGTTCTATATGAGGCGTAGAGCCGGTGAGGGTACACCCGAAACCAGTACCTTAAGAGGCCCAGCCGAGGTGCAGAGCTTGTAGCGTAGAACCAAGTTGGGGATGCATCAATGTGCAGAGCCCGGGGCGTAGAGCCAAGTTGGGGATGCATTAATTTGCAGAGCCCGATGCGTAGAGCCAAGTTGGGAATGCAACAATGTGCAGAGCCCGAGCATAGAGCCAAGTTAGGGATGCATCAATGTGCAGATCCCGGGGTGTAGAGCCAAGTTGGGGATGCATCAATTTGCAGAGCCCGGAGCGTAGAGCAAAATTGGGGATGCAGCAATGTGCAGAGCTCGAGCGTATAGCTATGGCATGGAGCCGTACATCCTAGTTCACCTTTACACAGACTAAGTTTTTTTAAGGTGCCTCGTTTTCCACGAAGAGAAGAAGGACGACACCTTTATTTCTTTTAGTAAATGTAAATGAGATTCTTTACGATCGACAGAGACATCAGCTCGCCTAATACAATAGTATTTAAACAGTTTAAAGTTTTCTCTATGCGCTTATCCGACTTTGTGTTAGATTTTTTTCTAAAGGAGATGAGTCGACTTTGTCTTCTATGACTTCTGATTTATGGTATCTTGGTTTCTATTGTCCATAGTTGTACCGATTTTTTGTTGGATCGGAGCCCCATCGTAAGGATGTCCAAGTAGGTCCAAAATCTTTAGCGAGGGTGGCCAAGTTTACAGGCTTAGTGTTTATACTTACACTACCCGACCTCGTCGGATTCACATGTTACTTTACATTTTGTACGAATCAAACTTTGAATCTCACCTAGCTTTCCTCAGCAAGAATAGGGTGTCTCCCGCCCACGCAGTGGAAAAGGGTGACACTTTATCAAAAATCTAAGAAAACTACTATTTTACAAATGACAGAGACAATAGCTCGCCCTTATACAACAATATTTTACACAATCTTGAAGTATAAATTTGTAATTTCCCCGGCTTTGTGTTTGACGTTGTTTTCTAAGCGTGAGGCTTCATTGGAACAAGATGAAGCACTTTGACACAGAGTCATACCGATCAAGGGGGGCTCTAATTCTTATTTCTTGTTGAGTGTTTAAGTCGGGTACCTGTTTATTTTTCAATATCTAAACTTGAAATAATGATTATCCTTTTTGCATCCTTGATCCTTCTGGCAATTTGCTTTATCTTCGAACCAAACTGCATAATAGCCCATCGAGTTTGCATGCTTAGCTAGAACGGGGAGTCAATTCATCAAGATATGTATTTTAGCTACTCAAATTCTCAGCTTCCACCACCATTGACAGGATATAATCACTTTAAAAATAAATTCACAACCAACGTTCCCAAAAAACTTATTCAAACTATGTGTCATAACGATCTTCCGCCCTATATTGAATGTGTCCAAATTCCTCGTAACATATACTCTAACAATATTCGACCAATAATGGACATTCACAAGACTAACAACAGGAAGAAACTTATGGAAGAACTTGTCTTTTTACAGTCAACGTCGATTTATCAGACTCGAAGCTCTACTTGGGTCAGCCGGGAATGGATTGATCCTTAGAGCCAAAAGTCTGGTTGCTACCTCGACGAAGGACTGGTATTGCTTAATTCGCTACAATACTTTGAGTTTACATTTGCACATGACTTATATCTTATGGATGATGCTAGAAATTTTATGTCCGTCCAATTCGGAAGGCAACATGTTTTCCAAAGACGATGCGGGCGAGTGTCTCGAATTTTGATGGACTACGGCAGAATCTCAACATATCGTACATTATTAATCGCCCGTGGGCTCCGATGTAGAAATCGGACGTGTTCCCGGCTGGTGCAATTTCAAGCAGTGATGAGTCTTGTGTCAATTGTGGTGACGGGATCGTCACAAATGTCTACTTCTCTTTAAGCGTCGGTGTCGATAGTGTGAAGTCGATACTTGTAGGCTCCGAAGCGGTCATCGACATGAGGTTCCTTTGCTGCACAATTAAGCAATAACTAATTGTCCACAAGGTGCTTCCACCAAGCTCAGGTATTCATGATTTTGCTCTTACTGTCGGTGTCGGCCTCAACACACTTGAAGCTCATATTGGTGTCCCTGTAAGAAACTATTATGCCATGTTTGGTGTTGTTCAATTCCCTTTGATGAACCGACTTTGTTCTAGGCTCGAAAGATGGACCGAAGATCGTTCCACCATCTACGAAATACCCAAGTTGGCATCAACAGAGATATAAGAATCAACCCCTTGCAAGCATAGATATTACAATCAATTTAAAGAGAATAATGGAAACTAATCTATGAATGTCGATGACAGTGTGGTATGAATTTCAGATACTTTCCTGGTCAGAGTCCTTCAAGGTACCGACTTTGTCTCTTCTTTCTTACCCTTTACAGCAACGTTTGGTTGTGTAGCCTTCAGTTTTGGGTCACAACTTGCTCTGCCATCTTGTTTTCGTAACCGTTTTTGCTATCAAAAGAGGTAACAAACTATAACGGAAGCACGCTATTTATTTTTCATAATATAAAATATAATCGTCTCATTCATGCATTGACATATCTTGTGTGTTATTTCCAACAACCTTTCTGCCCGAAAATAGTTTTTCATATTCCCACATGATCTATTCAAATAATAATAGAGTTAGGCATAAGCATTGTATTCAACCACCAAATGGCGTTGTTGTCTGAGCATAATAGACAAAAATCGTAACATGGCAAAATTCGAATATACAAACTCCCCGACTACACATAGGATTAATTGTACAAACTTTGAAAGTATGACACAAGTTAAGTACACACCAATTTGCTAGTAAAATTATGCCTAATCATGCTCTGTTTAAGGACATTCTGACATAAGGTTTTCAACAAGCTAATGGAATGCATTAAAATGAACCATCTTAATTATTGCAGAGTGAAAGCAACTTATCTTTCAATGACGACATCGTAGAAATTATTACAGAGTGAAGCTGACAGTATGATACGGAATCAATAGAGGAGGAGGCCCAAGAGGATTGGGAAGAAATAGAAGAGAATATACCTACACCAAGGCCCAAGAGGAACAGAAATAAGCCCAAGCATTTCAGTGATTTTGTTATGAATTAGTAAAATAGCATCTAGAGAATATTCCTTAGCTATGACTCACCAAGTTGTTAGTAGGTGATGTCACTAAATTTGTTAGAAGTGTCATTGGATTCTATTTTCAATCTGTACTATTTAAGTACTATCGTACACAGTGAATAAGGCAAGGAATATGATGCAAGTAGCTCTCATTCTTTAGTATTGTTAGCTATATTTTCTGTTAGCATAGCCACTGCAGTGAAGCTTCTGTTACAGTGGTGCTTTTCATTGAGTCATGACTCCACCACCTCCTTCTATCGAAGAACTTTCCGCCACACTCACTCAACTCCTCCATAGCCAACAGTCTTTTCAGGCCAGTGTTTCAGCTAACATCAACACTCTCACCTCCGAATTTCATGACCTCCGTTTACGCATTCCTCCACCTAGGTTCACTTCACCCTTCACTCCACACGGGCCTAACATACATCCACCACCTACAACCACCATGAAACTTGACATACCACGCTTCAATGGTTCCAATCTTTTCGGGTGGATCTTTAAAATCAATCAGTTTTTCGACTTTCACCACACATCGGAAGACCAACGACTTCGCATCGCCTCATTTTACATGGAGGGAGCGCCTGCACAGTTCCGTGGATGCACTCTAATGGCCTCGTTCGTTCTGATCCTTAGAATCCCGTTTTGCATCGTCCTTGTATGAAGATCCCAAGGGAGCACTTTTCAAACTCTGTCAAACTGGGTCTGTCAAAGACTATCAAGCTCAGTTCGAAGCTTTGGCCAATCGTATTGTGGGTTTACCACCACCGTTTTACTTGAGCTGCTTCATCTCCGGTCTCAAACCCACTATCCGCCGTGAAGTTCAGGCGTTTCAACCAATATCCCTCACCCAAGCGATCCACTTAGCAACAAGAAGAAATTCCTTGACCGTGCACCGTTTCCCCCAAAATCGTTTCAACCCACACCCACCAATTCCACCGGATCTTCTTTCAAACCAAGCATTTCAGTGACGCCGTCCAAATCTCAGACACCGGTTAAACGTCTCTCTCTCTAGAAGAATTACAAGTCCGACGCAAAAAAGGGTTATGTTATAATTGTGATGAACGCTATCAAACTGGACACCGCTGCAAACGTCAATTTCACCTACTCATCGTGGAACCTGACGCCGCTGAGGAACCATCTATGGATCTCACAAAACCCCATGCACCCGTTCCTGACCCGACCCAGATTAGCCTTCACGCTCTCATGGGTCACACTATTCCTCAGACCTTGCGCGTGGTTGGCCTAATTAACAAAAGTCCAGTTGCTATTTTGATAGACAGTGGCAGCACACATAACTTCCTACAAGATCGGGTGGCAAAGAAACTAGGGCTTCATACTGAACCAGCTCACTCATTCAAGGTGTTAGTCGGCAATGGTGAGGAACTACAGTGCACTGATATGTGCCCACAGGTATCCTTAAAATTGGACCAACATGAGTTTGCTTTAGATCTTTTTGTTTTACCCCTCAGTGGTGCTGAACTAGTTTTAGGGGTGCAATGGTTGAAAACACTTGGTCCAATTCTCACTGATTATGACAAATTAACCATGACTTTCACACATAATGGTTCACCGGTTCATTTACAAGGGATCCCGAAACCCGGGCCGTCTGAGGCCAATCTTCATCAACTCCAGAGACTAATTAGCACAAACGCCATTGACACTTGTGTCCATCTGCAACTTGTCACTACCACCGATGTTCTTCCATCAACCACCATTGATGAACGTATTCCGCCTCTCCTCACCAAATATTCCAAACTATTCCAAACACCTACATCACTTCCTCCCAAAAGACCTGTAGACCACAAAATACCCCTCCTTAATAACTCTGATCCGGTGAACGTTCGACTATACAGATACCCCCATTTTCAAAAACATGAAATTGAAACTCAGGTTAAAGAGATGTTACGTAATAAGCTTATTCAACCTAGCACAAGTGCTTTTTCATCCCCTATTTTATTGGTGAGGAAGAAGGATGGAACATGGAGGTTCTGCGTGGATTATATAGAGCATTGAACGCCATCACGGTCAAAGATCGCTTTCCAATTCCAGCTATTGATGAACTCCTTGACGAACTGTATGGTACACGTTGGTTTTCCAAACTTGATCTTCGCTCTGGATACCACCAAATTCGTATGTCAGCCTCTGACATCCACAAAACGGCATTTCGCACACACCAAGGCCATTATGAATTCCTCGTGATGCCTTTTGGGCTTTGCAACGCCCCCTCAACTTTCCAGACCACTATGAATCTTATCTTTGAACAATATTTACGTCGCTTTGTCATTGTATTCTTTGATGATATTCTGGTCTACAGCCCAACATTGGAGGATCATCTCCAACACCTGGAAGTTGTGTTTCAATGTTTGATAGAGCACGAGTTCTGTCTCAAACAATCTAAATGCTCAATTGCTCAAACAACCATCGAGTACCTGGGACACATTGTTTCAATTAAAGGTGTAGGGCCTGATCCTGGTAAAATCAGTGCAATGCTTAATTGGCCAATCCCTGTCAATCTCAAGCAATTACGTGGGTTCTTGGGGCTCACAGGTTTTTACCGAAAATTTGTGCGAAACTACTCAGTTCTTGCTGCGCCACTCACATCCCTTCTACGCAAAGATGCATTTGTATGGAATGAAGATGCTTGTAAAGCTTTTGAATTATTGAAGAAAGCAATGTCTGCAACTCCGGTGCTGGCTTTGCCAAATTTCCAGGAACGGTTTATTCTCGAAACTGATGCTTCTGGATCGGGGATGGAAGCGGTCCTCATCCAAAACAGTCACCCCATTTGTTACTATAGCAAACAATTCTGCCCAAGACTGCTAGCTGTGTCTACCTATGTACGGGAACTTTGTGTTATCCCTTCAGCGGTTAAAAAATGGAGGACATACTTGTTGGGAGATACCTTCACTATACACACGGATCAACGGAGTTTAAGAGAGAGTTGATGACCCAAGTGATTCAAACACCAGAGCAGCAGTTTTATTTGGCCAAATTATTGGGCTACTCTTATGAAATTGTTTACAAACCTGGCGCTCAGAATAAGGTCGCAGACGCGTTATCCCGTGTACATTGTTTGGCCTTCTCGATTCCTCATGTGGAGTTTATTTACAAACTCAGGGAGCAGCTGTAAAACAATGACGACTTCAACTGTTTGCACAAGATATTCAGACCAATCCTGCCAAGTATGAAGGTTTTCAAGTCCTTAATGGTTTGGTATTCTTCAAAGGCAAAATCTTTATTCCCAGAGACACCGCTAAGGCTGACGTTGTTAGAAGAGTTTCATGCTTCTCTACTAGGGGGACACAGTGGCGTTCATAGAACCCTTGGTAGAATAAGGGAGAATGTGTTCTGGTTCGGCATGCGAAAAGATGTTATCGAATTTGTGAAGAGCTGTGTGGTGTGCCAACAAACCAAACCAACAAACCATGTGCCTTATGGATTGTTGCAGCCACTACCGATCCCAAGTCAAGTATGGGAAGATATCTCTTTGGACTTCATCGTAGGCCTCCCTTCATTCCAAAATAAAATAGTGATTCTCGTAGTGGTGGACCGACTTTCCAAAGCTTCTCATATTGGTATGTTGCCCACTCAATTCACGGCTTCAAAAGTGGCTGAAGTTTTCTCTATGATGGTTTGTAAACTGCACGGAATGCCCTGCAGTATGGTATCGGACAGAGATCCTATTTTTCTGAGTCACTTTTGGCAGGAGCTTTTCCGTTTAAGTGGCACTAAACTTCGCATGTCGACTGCCTATCACCCTCAGAGTGATGGCCAGACAGAAATCGTTAAGAAAATGCTGCAGCAGTATCTAAGGTGTTTTGTTCACAACAGGCCAAAAGAGTGAGGATCCTACCTCCATTGGGCAGAATGGCATTACAACACCGCAATACATACGTCCACAGGTTTCACGCCTTATCAAATTGTGTATGGAAGACAACCGCCATCTCTCTCAGATTATGTGGAAGGAACATCACATATCCAAGCTGTAGACTCAATTCTAGTGGATCGCGCTGCAGTATTACAAGAGCTGAAGAAAAGGCTGCATAAAGCTCAAGAAACCATGAAGAGAAATGCTGACCCTACCCGAATTCCTCATAAATTCAAGGAAGGAGATATGGTTTTCGTTAAGTTAAGACCTTATCGCCAAATCTCTACTGCTGGAAAAAGAGTTCATAAACTCTCCAAACGTTTCTATGGTCCCTTCAAAATCTCAAAAGCAGTAGGAGAGGTAGCCTTTCAACTAGAATTGCCTCCTGCTAGCAAGATACATCCTGTCTTCCATGTATCCCTGCTGAAACCATGTATTGGTGACACTGAACTGGGGCTGGAACTGCCTTCTGAAGCAGTCGACAACCAGCCGTTGATCCAACCTTTGGCGGTGTTGGATTGGCGCATTCATGGGGCTGAAGGTGAAAAGCAGGTGCTGATACAGTGTACTACCCGAAGACACAACTTGGGAAAGCTACCATCACATTATCAACAATTATTCAGATTTTCACGAGGACAAGGTGAATTTTGAAGATCAAGGGGATGATACGGAATCAATAGAGGAGGAGGCCCAAGAGGATTGGGAAGAAATAGAAGAGAACATACCTACACCAAGGCCCAAGAGGAACACAAATAAGCCCAAGCATTTCAGTGATTTTGTTATGAATTAGTAAAATAGCATCTAGAGAATATTCCTTAGCTATGACTCACCACCAAGTTGTTAGTAGGTGATGTCACTAAATTTGTTAGAAGTGTCATTGGATTCTATTTTCAATCTGTACTATTTAAGTACTATCGTACACACTGCATAAGGCAAGGAATATGATGCAAGTAGCTCTCTTTCTTTAGTATTGTTAGCTATATTTTCTGTTAGCATAGCCACTGCAGTGAAGCTTCAGTTACACAGTATCACCCAATAGTTGAGGCGGTGCTCCGATTCCTATTTTTATCACAGTCGCTAACAGGTGCCAACTGTGCCAAGATGACAATGAGATCTATCACCGATCGCAATGGGAAGCCCTTTCAGGCCGGTGTCGATGGTGTGATCCGCTTTGTTTTGTAGATTGACTACCTTTGCCTTTACTTAATTCAAACTACATCAATATAAACGATAATTATAACAGGAATTGTTATACCTTATACCCCAAACGATAATTAATTATGACAGGATCATAGGCTATGTAAAATAACTTATATGTTAATTATTCGGGTCACCAGCTTCCAACCAGCACCAGTATTACCTCGATCAAGACGTTTTCATCGAGAATCAGAGCTGCCGTGGGTGAAATGTTGATTCTACAATTGACCTCCTCGTCGAAGATTTGTATTTGATTCTTCAACCGGTCATCATCAGGCGAATCAAGATTTGACCGGATCCAATCTGCAATTCCATCCTGTTGGGCATTACAGATTCATTTGTACCATTCATCACCATACCAATCGCTAGTATTTCTTGTGGCGACGATATGATCCGAGCATAGAGACTTTGAATGGGTACTTATTCTTCACCCTTAGAACGACTGCCCCTGATCAGATCGGAGCCGAATTCAAACTCGAATCGCCGGAAGGATCAGATCGAACATTCTGAATTAATGACAGTGACGTCGCCCCTCGTGGCAACGCTGATTTTTATAGGGGCACTCCTTGCTCTAGGTCTTCGAGTTGAACGACTTTGGTCAGGATCTTGTGTTAAACGCTGGTTCCCTTTTTAGACTCCCATGGTTAGTGCCGGGAATAATGGAGTTATCGGCTCTGTAAATGAAGAGATTGCGGGGAAGTGAGATCTCGCTTAACATTGATAGAGTCAGCATAAATATTGTGGTTACCCACAAACAAATGTGGTATATAGATAATGTATAATAACAATATTTTATTGCCTAAGAACATTGCTTTCCGGTGATTATGGTAGTGGGAGACCAACGTATCAGTTTCGAAGCCCGAAACATTATTGTTATGGTAAGAATATGGATTCAACGTGAATCACCAAGGAGAAAGGTGATTGCTTAGAAATAATTTGTGAGGCTTTTTGTTAAAAACTTATATTTAGGATACTAAGGGATTCGGAGGCTCAAAAGAGATTATTTGACTTCCAAGCTATGGCTCTAATTTACTCCGCAATCTGAAGCTCTTAGATAAGAGGTATAGTGTTTTTCCTATGCGTGTAGCAGAGAGAGAGATAGTGATCCAGTAAGAGGGGTTGTTCTATACCCATAGACTTAGGACATATATATAATACAACCATAATTTATGATCATAATGGCTGTAATCGTTGTAACTGTCCATTAATATGGTAACGTCTATAGTCCCCTAATGGTAACGTCTATAATCCCCTTTAATGGTTTGTAACGTCTGTAACTGTGGTCTATTGAGTTATGTAACCAACCTGACCTGACACATCTCAGTAGTCATAGTCCGACCTAACACATCTAATCGGATATATCCCGACCTATACAACTCGGCCAAGCACACCTAGGCATTTACAACTCGGCGTGACACATCTAGGTCTGATGATCCGGGGTATATGTCCTACGAGATACCCTTGCTTTATTGGTCTGGCTACTCATATCTCTTTTATCTTTTCTAACTCGGACAGTAGATTTTATGCACAAACAGAATTAAAAATAGTATTATAGAGTTAACAATACAAGAATTTATAACCAATGTAGCCTCTTTTATAATGAGTGAATTGAATCTTTTAATTTTGGAAACCAAATATATACATAAATTTTGTTACCGTTAGAAATCAAATCTTTTATTTATTATTTCAACCAAAGTTAAATTATTTACATATTATGTAGAGATTTGAAAAAATTGTTAAAATATTTACATTTATTATTAGATGATATGCAAATCTCATATAAGAGAAATAAATCTTTTGATTTAGTGTCTTTATAAAGGTATTTGTAGATTTGCATCTTAGTTATAATTAACTATTATTTAAATTCAAATTAAATATCTATATCTTAAACAACACAAGATTTAATTTCAATTATTTAGATTTTTTTAAAATGTGTTTAATATAAATTGTTGATAAGTAGATTTGAGATTTTTAAATGAATGATCGTGATAGATTTTTTTTAAATGTGTTTATTATAAATTGCTGATAAATAGATTTGAGATTTTTAAATGAATGGCCATGATAGATATATGATGATATGGTAATTAGATTTGATATATTTTTGAAAAGAAATAAAGAAATAAATAAAATCAACTTTTTTTATGTAGTTTAATAAAATATATATAATTATTCATTTAAAGAATTTAACATCTTTAGAAATAAAATAAAATAATCAAAATAAAAATAAAATATTATCATGTTTTATTACTTTATTTCAAAATTATTTAAGTAGGGGGTGTTGTGAGAACGAGTCCTTACACCCTTTTTAATGTCTCTAAAAATATTGTCTAAGATTTTATTAGTCATCTTGTATCACCTTCACTTCCACCTTAAAACTCAATCAAGGTAACAATTCGAGTGAGGTTATCGAGAAATGGAGACATGCATTTTTAGTGGAGGAAATTTAGATTTGTGACATAGGAGATTCGATTGAGTCATAAGATTTCATCATAGAAATTCGTTGGAATCAAAAGTTGATTCTCACATATGACATCAATTTTCTGTATTGGAATCAAAATTAATCGGTAAGTAAGAACACGTGGTTGTTATGGTAGTTCTGAACTTTTGATGCGATAGAGAGAAGTTGATATACAAGATTATTCTGTAACTCTTATATCAGTAGAGAAATACTTGCATGAAATGGAAACGTTCATAAATCCATATTCTTAAGAACAAGTAATAAGGAGAACAAAAATTTAAAATTTAATTTGTTTTCTAATTGGGTGATGGAGGTGGTTGTGATAAGGAAAGAGAGGAAAAACTTATTTTGTTTTTTTAGAGGGATTAAAAATTAAAATTTAATTTTTTCGAACAACCATTCTTTAAAGAAATTTTTTTAAAAAATTAAAAACTAAGTTTGAAATATTAAGAGAAATAAAAAATATATTTAATTCTATTATATTTGATCAAATAAATCACGGTGAACAGTGTAATAATTTCATGGAAATAACAAAATAATTTTTTTTAATAAATTCTTACTGATTCTGAATTTAGCCATACTTGCCAAATTCCAAGGGACACATATGCAACAATTGTTGGCAAAATGCATATTCGTATTCACAAGGCAGATAAAATTAATGATCAATAATTAAATTTTATCATGCTACGGTGGTCGTCACGGTGGTTTATACGGCGGCTTCTCCACGCTGACAACAATCTCTTCCAGCCGTGACGGCTGACACGGACAAGGCATAGCTATAAACTTAGGAACTTTATCCCCCGGCATCAAGACCGTCATGCTCTGCCCCTTCTTTTCCAACTTTTCCTAAGACACAAAAAATGTTAATTCAATTCAAATTGTGAATAATGTGTTACCAAAATGGTGAAAAATTAAATAATATTAATAATAATTACCGTGGATTGAGATATAGGCTTGGAGGGTTGTGATTGGGTGTGGGCGTGTGCTTGTGCAGCTTCAAGATCATCAAGAGATTGATGTAGTGAACGAAACTTTTCCCAGTGGTAGCAACATGAGAAGATACCACTTAAGCTGAAGACGATGATCAAGAGTAAGGCAGTGCCAAGTGGAAAACCTAGGGACGGTCGAGATGTGTCTAATTGAGGTGGCGAAAGATCTTGACCATCCATTACTTAACACTTTAATGTTGGTGTTGTGGAATATGAAAGGGTTGCAAGAAAATGAGAATGGATTGTGTTGTTGGTTGTGGGAAAAGAAAGTAGGTGTGTGATATTTAAACACTTTAGAAAGTGTAGAACAAGTTGGAAGTGCTTATGAAACATTAGAAGCATGGTATAATCGATTAAATTGAATTTAATAAAATTGATTTTACTAAAATTAAATTTAGTATAATTGTTTTATATTTAAATATATTTATGTAAAAATAAGTTGAACAAAATAATTTTCATATAAAAATTAAATTTAAATTTAAAAACTATAAATTTTAATTTTATGTGAAATCAATTTAATTTAAAAAAATAAACACTTCAAAAACACTTGAAAATCAATTTTACAAAATTAAAATGGTCTATTATCAAAATAAAAACCAAACATTATAGTAGAGAGTTTGTTGTACCAAAATATTAGAGTTAGAAGCGAATGTCTTGTCCGGAAAATGGTACGGTAGATTAGTGGGGACGCTGCTTTTTAACTTTGCCGTGGAAATGACCAAACATCCACTTATGGAAACGTGGAATTCGGAGACATGTGAATATATATATATATATATATATATATATATATATATATATATATATATATATATATATATATAAAATAATAAAAGAGGCGTATAGTGTTGCACTGTTGTAAATATTGTAATAGTTTCGGGGAGTTAATAATATGAATATTGATATAAAGTTAAAAAACAAACATATTTATGAGAGATACATCATTCTTAAAATTTTAAGATGATAGGTGAGTGAATTCTCTCACTTATATATGTTTAAGTCTCAACATTCTTATTCAATGTGAGACTATTTTTTCACTTACTCACATCAATATTATTCCAACAATCACGAGTTTAAAGAAAACTTTTCTTTATGTGTCAAATAAAACTTTCTTATTGTTATTTATTATTATTAAAGTTGATTGGACCCATTTAAATCATACGAGGCTATAATTGTTTTATTATTCAACATCTTTGTTTTTATACTACATATCATTTTCTCTTTTTTTTTTCACTTAATAATTCAACACACATTCAATTTTTACTCACTACAATGATTTTGTTTAATAAAATTCAACACCTTATCTCACCACTATTCACGACACACTAAAAATTTAAACATTCGAAATAACGATAAAATTTTACAAAGTATTTTGTAGATCCCATTTACTCCTCATTCAACATGTTGAATGCTTTTAAAATCAATTAATTTACCTCAATTTCAACACCTTATTCAACACCTTATTGCAAACATTTAACTATTGAATTTTTTTCAACATTCCTATTATACATAGTCTGAGAATAAATATTGACTTAAAATGTATTTTAATTGATTTATTATTATTATTATTATTAAATTATTATTATTATTATTATTATTATTATTATTATTATTATTATTATTATTATTATTATTATTATTATTATTATTAAAGTTGAGATCAAAACACACACAAAAAAAATGAATATTTTCCTTACTACTAACAAAATTTATTTAAAGGTAAGAACAAAAACTGAAAATAAAAGAGCAAGATAGATGGAATTGCCAACTATCCAACTTGTTTGTTGCTATGTCAAGTAGTTCTCTGGCTGGAAAGCATAAACTAAAAGGAAACAGTCATCCAAATCGATATATGTAATGAAGTTCAAATGCTTACCTTAATTGGGTGCTCAACGGTTTAAGAAATTAATTCCTTATATTCGACTTGCACATTTAGGAAAGACAGACTAGAAACGTTGTCCATAATTACTTGCACATTTAGAGAGAAAAAATTAATCAAAGGGAATATCATGTTATTTGTTTTTTTATTATTTTATCTTATTTTCTCTCCAATACTAAACAAAAAAATAATAATGTCAAGTCCTATCCACGTTGGAATACTACTATGTAGCATGTACATGTTGATTGATTAAAATCTAAATTGGACAAGAATGCCTCCTAAACAAATAGTGGGTTACTATATGGATGTGCACCACTATTCTTCTTAATAGTACGTTTGTCAAAAAGAAAGAAAAAAAAAAGGTAAATAAATTTTTGTTCCCTATAAATATTTTAAATTTTATTTTTAGTTCTTCAAATTTTTTTTTTAAAAAAATAGTTTTTCTAAAAATTTAAATTTTAACTTTTGGTCCCTCATGCAATTTAGCGACGGTTTTTACGACGGTTTTTAATTTAGCGACCGTTTTTACGACGGTTTTGCTTCGATGGACCAAAAGTTAAAATTTAAATTTTTAAGAGGACCATTCTTTGAAGGAAAATTTTAGAGGGACTAAAAACGAAATTTGAGATATTTATAGGGACCAAAAACTTATTTAACCCAAGAAAAAATAACAAAAGATGAAACTTTTTCAAATGTTTGTCTAGAGAGAGTTCAACTTTTCTTTAACTTTTGCTATGAAGATCATCATTAGGATTAAGAAGAATGTTGAAAGGAAAGAAGAAATCAGAGGATGTTGAAGATTGGGCGAGAATTTTCTTGAAAGTAATTCATATTTAGAAGTTGTTGTTAAAAACAGAAGTTATGATATTATTACTCAGAAGTAGTAGAGCTTCTGAGATTGTTAGTCAGAAGTTGTAAGCTTCTGAGACTACTTAGTTAGAAGCAGTAGTTTGATATAGTCAAAAGTTATTATTTGTCAGAAGCAGAAGCTTCTGAGGTTGCGTCTAGAAGTATATTCAGCTTCTGGAGTTCTAGTTTATTTTGTTAGTGTAGCTATTAAGTTTAGTTTACTTAGTTATTAAGTTTACATTTTATTAGGTCCTACGTGACAATTTACCTTTGAGGATAAGTAGTAGCAATCATTCGTAACAATTATTCATTCATTATGCCGTCATTGCAGAGTATAATATAATTTTCTTATTTTTTTTGTGTTCATCATTTTAACCTTGTATACCAACAAATTGGTATTTAGAGCTCCGGTTAGGATCCACGGGGAAACACGAGTGAAACGGTGAGGCGTTGTATGATTGATTTTGGTTCATGAATTCTTGTTGAATCTTGAACAAAATCGAAACAGAATCACTTTTTTATTTATTTAGCGGGATAGAGAAACACTGTGTTTAGTGAGATCTGAGTGTTTTGTACAAGGTGGAAGATTAACGGAAATGGTAATATGAGTACCAAACTTCTAGTTTTTGATGGTAAGAACTAGAATAAATAGATGATTCAGATGCGCGTGTTTTTCGGTGCCCAAGATGTTCTTGAGCTTGTTAGCGATGGTTATGTTCCAGTTGTAGCAGATGCAACGGAGGAACAAAGAAACACGCAGAGAGAAAAAAGGAAGAAAGATCAAAAGGCGTTGTTCTACATCCATCACTGTGTAGATTTGAATGTATTTGAAAAGATTGCATATTCGACAACGTCAAAGGAGGCGTGGGAAACACTGGTCAGATGTTACGTTGATGACGCATCAATGAAGAAGGTGAAGCTTTTGTCTATGCGAAAACAATATGAGAATCTTAACTTGGGGGACAACAGAAGGTTTCTGAGTACATATCCAGAGCGACTTTGATCACTAATGAGATGAAACCTTGTGGAGAAATTCTTTATGAACAAGTAATCATTGAGAAGATATTGAGGTCGGTTACTCCTCAATTTGATTACATTGTTGTAGCAATTGAACATTCTAAATAGATGGACACCATGAGAATAGAAGAGTTGCAAAGTAATCTAGAGGCATAAGAGTTACGCTTGACTAAAAGAACTTTTGAGAGGGAAGTTGAGTAGGATCTGAAAGCTTATTTTGTCAAGAAGGACCAGAAGTAGAAAAAACATGGTAGGTCTCAAAAGTCAGAAGTGTTAGAAGACGGCGCGTATCTAGAGGGGGGTAAATAGAGGCACAAAATATTTCTAGACAAAAATCTAGAATTTGAAAGTTTTCAAAATGTTTTTGATTGCGGAAGCGAATTTGGACCGGTCATCTAAAAATGCTATTTGGAAACTCGGATATGAAATCCAATAACTTATAATCTATTAGATGAGATACACCAAATAAATAAACCAACACAAATCAATAGTCAATCTTATTTATTGCTTGAACAATGTCACTTTGTAAAACTATATCCAAGGCTAAAGAGGGAAGAACTTAGTTTAATCGTTTTATCAAACACTTGGCGTGCAAGTGAATTTTCAGAAATTTCCTTTGATTGGTATTCATATACAAAACCACTTATAATCAAAATGATTATAAGCAATATCCACACCTACTTCCAAAATCAGTTTGAGAAGAAAATTCTTACAATTCAACTATTAGCTCAATGCTATTTGAAAGAACGGTTAATGAAAAACACGAGTAAATTGCGGAAAAGTAAAAACACACAAGGAATTTGTTTACGCGGTTCCCCACGGTCATCCTCGCGTGTGGGTACGTCTGCGGCCGATTCCCATTAGGAATTAGAATAATTCTTAATGCAATTTTTTTTAATACAATAGAAGAGTTAGAACAACAATACGAAATACTCTGATTTGGTGTTGATGCTCATTCTTCCACCTTTGATCTTAAGCAAGATCAAATGAACCGATAGATGCAATATATTATCCGCTTAAGTTACTTCCTTGAAAGGATTTCAAACACCCAAGGTTCCTTGAAAGGATTTCAACCACCCCAAGGGATCTTTTCACTCGAGTAAATCCGATTGTAAACTATCAACACAAGATCACTGATTCTGTCACCCAAACCTTGCTACTTCCTTAAAAAGAATTCAAACACTCTAAGGTTCCTTGAAAGGATTTCAACCACCCCAAGGGATCTTTTCACATGGATGAAAGGTCGAACGATCTTGCACGAAACCCCCCCAAATCAACCAATGATCTTGGAGGACAAACCCGATGGTTTTTTCCCGGATGAAGACCCATACAAATCTCAACCTAAACCAATTATAAATCTTCAATTCTTCATCTAAATGGCACCCCTATGGAACATCATCACAATGTAATGTTGGTGTGTATGCAAGTATTGAGAGGTTAAAGAAGAAGAGGAAATGTAGGCTAATTTTATGGTATCATCAAGGTTCAAATGATGCACAAATGGGTATTTATAGTTTTGGAATATTTAGGGGAAAAGGGAGTAGAATTAAAAGAAATGAAACTTTGACACAGTCAGCTCGTATGTGTGGACCTGAAATTCGGGTGTGTCAACACATATGTTTAAAATTTTAATGCATGTGTCAACCTGAAAGCATGATGTGTCGACCTATGAGTTACAGAGCCTCACAACCTTTAAAAATGAGTTACGGGTGTCGACCTGAAATACATATGAGTCGACGCATAAAATAAGATTTTATTCATTTTTAGAAAACCATTAGTATGTGTCGACCTGTAAGGATGGATTTGTCGATCTGTGACTTACAAAAGCTACAGACTTTAAAACTGAGTTACATGTCTCGACCTGTAATTTGAATGTGTCAACACATGCAACTGAAAAATGTACAGAAACTCAATTTTGAAGACTCGGATCAATTTCGATATACTTTTTGATAATTCCTAAGACCAATAATGCATAGGAGAGACACACATCATAGGTATGCCATTTTTTAGTAGTTTTGACATCATGTAAAATATCTTGAAGTGAAGTTGATCTCACAAACTCCATCTTTTTGATGATGGCAAGACTTTTGACGATGCATTTCTTGTAATTTTCAAATGATCCCCTTGTCTTTGTGCTTCCTTTCTTCATCTCATATATGCTTCTCCCCCTTTGACAACATCAAAAAGAAGATAGCAATCGATTAGAAGTATCATAATTCCAAAAACTAAATTATTAACTACTATTCAGAGGCTAATTTTGCATATAAGAGCAACAATCACATATGCATATAGAACACAACCAATGTGATAACATACATGTGATGATGCAAACTTTTAAATAACAGACTACATGCAACATAACACATGTGATGGAATGTAGATGCAATACAATCATAGTGTCACTGTTTCTTAACACTTCATATTGGAGCTCCCGAAGTTGCACACGCATGTGCCAGTAATAGCAAAACAAAATTTACTACTCAAACCATGATGAAGATATCTATTATGTAAAGTGACTTTAACAACATTACCCATATATTGCGAATAAAATAGGATAGGGAAATAACCAAGGCACATGCTTGCATGTTAAGAACAAATCTAAATAAATGTGAAAGAATTAATACATGAAGTCGTTATAAGCATATAGATCAAGAGCACACTATGGCCATCAATCAGAATTTTTTAGAAATGAACATTCATGGTTTTCATCATTTGCAAGTATATGAATTATTTATGGAATAGGAAAAAAATATGCATTAAGGCAAAACTCACGTTCAAGGAGAAATTGAAACGATATTACCTTATTCTTGAAGGATGTGAAGTTGCACTCACAAATACACTTAAACACGTAGTTAGAGTGAACATTTAATGTGAAAATAATAGGATAAAACTAGGCAAATAGAGAAGGTGAATTAAATACAAACAATTTCCATAATGCTTTAAAGGAGATACAAAGGAGAAATTTTCTATCTTTTGTGAACACTAATAAGGGGATGGAGGAAAAGGTGGAGGAGGTTAAAAGAGAAGTCAAGGAGCACTTTGCCAACATGTTGAAGGGTTTGAAGTTTTTAAGACATATGTTGGATGGTATAGCGTTGGATGTGTTACCAGTAGGTGATAGAGTTTTTCTGAAAGCATGTTTTACTAAGTCCTAGACCATAAGGATTTAGATTTTCTTTTCTAAAGACCTGTTGGTAAACAGTGAAGTAGGGAATTTGTAGTTTTGTGCATGATTTTTATCTTAAGTCTAAGTTAACTAACGTAGTCACTACTTCTTTCTTAACCCTCATTCCCAAGACCAGTCATCCCCATAACCTTAATAAGTACATGCCTAAATGTTTGTTCGGTTGTCTTTATAAGATTATATAAAAATTCCAACATTAAGACTTAAAAAGGTTATAGGGAAGATTGTGTCAAGGAATTAGACAACTTTTTTTTCAGGTAGAAACATTCTTGATGGAGTTATGGTGGAGAATGAGGTCATGGACATGGCTGAGAGAGAGAGAGAGAGAGAGAGAGAGAGAGAGAGATATGAGAGATTATATGGTTTTGAAAGTGGAATTTGAAAGGGCATGTGACAATGTGAGTTTGAGTTCTTTAAGATACACATTCAATAGGATGAGATTCAGAGAAAAATTGAAAGCTTGGATGGAGGCATGTATCTTAAATAGTTCAATGTCTATTATGGTTAATGGTAATAATACTGGAAATTTTCCTATATGAAGAGGTCTAAGGTAGTGGGCCATTTGTCCCCTTTCGTCTTGTTCTTGTTATGGAGGGGCTATAAGCCTTAATCAATAAGTCAAAAGAAAACAGAAGAACTCCAAAAGTTGCCTTAGGTCTATGGGAATTACTATTGTAACCAATTATTACAAGTAGGTTGGTCCAAAATAAGAGACCATCTTCATGAGGAAATGACGACTGTAAGACCCTGTTACGGGCTTACTACAATTTCCTATGTATTTCGCTAGTTCAATGATTTCTTTTTCTTTGTTATCAGTGACCAACTTGATTGCTTAAGGTTCCTGAAACATAGATAAAATGGAGAAATTTGATATTAAACTGCATAAAACAAGAAGAAAATCTTAAGAAAATAAAAATGATAAAAAATAATAATATTCATCACTAAGTAGCATGGGTAAGGCGTATTTGATAAATCCTTACTCAACTTGGCAAGTACAAAGGTTTGTGGGACAATTGTTCTGAATCCCTCACAAGACCCGAGAAGAAAGGTCAAGAGGCAAAACAAAGGAATAAAAATGTGAGGAACATGTGTTCATCTATTCTCACCGTAGGCATGTTTGTTCTATAAAGCATCACTAATACTCTAGATCAATTAGATTGTTGATCGCAATGCACATTGCACTCTCCACTTTTGGTTTAAGCCGCTCCCATTACATAATAGATAAATCGTGTCATTATCAGGTGTTAAAATTTATTCTCAATCTCTCATTTTTTCCTCATTTTCTCACTACTTATAAATTACGGTGTTAACTTTATAAGTTAATTCCCTCTCTATTATATTAAAAGTTAAAATTCACCGTAATAAAACACTACTTTACCTTCACCGAACAACTCTATTTCCACCGTATAAGACAATCCATAAAGATATTTACTTTTCATATAATTTATCTTCTAGATAATTATTAATTTTTATTTGTAGATGAATATTTTCTTAATCACTAACAATTTATTTGAAGGCAAAACTGAATAATTAAAGAGCAAAATAGCAAGAATTGCCTAGTATCCAACTTGTTGCTATGTCAGGCAGTTCTGGCTGGAAAACATAAACCCAAAGGAAATAGTCATCTCTCAAATATATATATATTTGACTTTGTAGAACTTGCACATTTAGGAAAGACGGATTAAAAACGTTTCCCTTAACTTCTAGTGTAGTTTTATTAACGTGTGGTTGACGAAGTTTTATTCATTCCAAATCTTGCTTAATTAACAACTTGCGTGTCTTAAATGTCATACCAAAAGAGATATTAATTTTATCACAAAAAAAATTCACCAAATCTTGCTGTATTTATTTATACGGTAAATACGGCGAATATAGTTAAGAATATTATTTTATCAAGGAAATATGATGTTTTTTATTTTTATTTTTATTTTTATCGTATTTTCTTTCCAAAACTAAACCAAACATTTATGTATCCATGTTGGAATACTACTATGGTAGCATGTACAAGTTGATTGATTAGAATCTATATTAGACCGCATCCTCAACAAAAAAGCGGGTTACTATGTGGATGTGCTCCATCATTCCTGAAAATGCTAGAGGTGAACGAACGGTCTTAACTTTTTAGAAAACTAGGGCTAATAATAAAAATAAATATTTAATAAAATAATAAAATAATTAATCTTAAATTTTAATTATATAACAATTTTTTAAAATTTAATTATAAAAATAAATATTATTTAAATTTTATATTAAACAGATGGCCGTTTCATACAAAGTGGAAGCTTTGTTTCAATTTTTAAAATGGATCTCAAATAAATAGTAGAATTCTTTTTTTCATTTAATATGTACATAATATTAAAAATTATTACAGAAAATTATCAATAAATATTTATTAGAGATAGTATATTATTTTGTACAGTAGCTTCATGATAGCTTATTATACATAGTTGTATATTGTGTATATATACCATATTGTAATCCATTCTTAATCAATGAAACAGTTTACATTACTTTCTTCTTCTTCTTGAATGTAATAGAAAACTCTAACTGTTTTCACCTTCCCTAACTGTTTTCACCTTCTTCAATGGTGAATCATCCTTTACTTGATATGGTATTAGAGCTAATCAAGCTCTGGTAGCCATTGTTTCTTATTGATTCTTCATCGTTTTCCCCTTCATCTGAAGCTTTTCTTCCTCTCTACAACAATGGCTGCGTAGAGCTTTCTTGATTTCGCTACGAACTCTGCTAATCCTTATTACTTGCATCCTAACGAGAATCCGGCTCTGGTTCTCGTTCCCTCACCGCTCGATGACAAGAACTATCACACCTGGTCTCGTTCAATGCAGATTGCGTTAATCTCCAAGAACAAAGACAAGCTCATTGACGGTACTCTTCCCAAGCTTGCCGTCTCAGATGTTCTTTACGCGCCATGGATTCGTTGTAACACGATGGTGCTGGCGTGGATTCAACGTTCAATCTCCTCTTCGATTGCTCGATCGGTTCTATGGATTGATACAGCGGCTGGTGTATGGAAAAATTTACAAGTTAGGTTTTCTCATAGTGATATTTTCCGCATATATGATATTCAAGAAGATCTTTACAAATTTCGCCAGGGATCTTTAGATGTTTCCAATTACTTTACGAATCCGAAGGTTCTATGGGATGAATTGGAAACCTATCGCCCAATTCCTTCTTGTTCATGTGCTATTCAATGTTCTTGTGGTGCTTCTGCATCGATTCGTCGGTATCGAGACCAAGACTATGTGATTCGATTTCTTAAAGGTTTGAATGAAAAATTCACTCATTACAAGAGTCAAATCATGATGATGAATCCTCTACCTGACATTCACAAGACATTCTCCTTGGTGATTCAACAAGAAAAAGAACTGAATAATGCCATTTCTGCTGATATACCTATTGCTGGTAATAATGAAGAGAGTGTTGCTTTGAATGTATCTCATGATGCTCCAACAGTCAAACCTACTCCTAACAAAGGCAAGTATCAAGGAAATGCTAGTACCAGAGGCTCAAATTGTGTATGTACTCATTGTGGCAGAACTAACCACACCATAGAAACTTGCTTCCTCAAACATGTTTATCCACCAGGTTTCAAGTACAAGTCCAAGGGTAATGGAGGTGGTTCTCAACAGTCTGCAACAGTGAACATTGCCTCAGAGGCACCTGCATCAGGTTCAAGTTCCACTACTCCCTCTTATGGTTTGACTCAAGAGCAATACAACAACCTTCTGACATTGCTTCAACATTTAAAACATGTCTCCACCATGAATTCTGTTTCAACTTCTCCTCTTGTGATGAACTCTTTGTCCTCTTCTACCAATGGTAAGTCATCTTCTTTGTGGATCCTAGATACAGGAGCCACATATCATATTTCCTTTAATCTTTCAGCCTTTACTAGTTATCAAACTATTGTTCCAATTTCAGTTACTCTACCTAATGGTTCCCAATTATCTGCTTCCATATCTGGTTCTGTTAAACTCTCACAATCCTTAACCTTGCATAATGTTCTTTACATTCCTTCCTTCAATTTTAATCTTATCTCTATAGCAAAATTGTCTCAAAACAGTAGTTGTTTTGTTCAATTCACTGCTAACTCTTGTTTCATTATGCAGAACCCTTCTATGGAAACGATTGGTATAGCTGAATTGCAAAATGGCTTATATGTTCTTCATTCAAATGCCTTGAATCCTTCTTGTAATTCTGTTTCTAATAGTTCTGTTTCTGATAGTGAGATATGGCATATGAGGCTAGGCCATCCCTCTCACAAAGGCTTACAAGCCATTGCTAAGTTTTTCCCTTTTGTTTCTTGTAAAGATAAAATTCATCCTTGTGATCCTTGTCATTTTGCTAAACAAAGAAAATTGCCATTTACTGATAGTGTTACTTGTACCACTGATGTATTTCAAATAATTCATGCTGATTTGTGGGGCCCTTTTTCTACTGATATTTCCTTACTCTAGTTGATGATCATTCTAGGTTTACATGGGTGATTTTTTTTAAAACCAAAGATCAAACTAGAGATAGTTTTATAAATTTTGTAGCATATGCTGAGAAACAATTCAATAAAAACGTTAAATGTTTGAGATCTGATAATGGTACAGAATTTCTTTCCTTACACAATTTTCAATCTTCTAAGGGCATACTTCATCAACAATCTAGTGTTGAAACCCCTCAACAAAATGGCATTGTTGAGAGGAAACATCAACATATCCTTAATGTAGCTCGAGCTCTCCATTTTCAATCCAATGTCCCTTTAACTATGTGGAATTTCTGCGTGCAGCAAGCTATACACATCATTAATAGATTACTTACCCCATTGCTAAAGTTAAAATGTCCTTATGAGATTCTGTATCAAGAGCCTCCCTCACTAATACATATTAAAGTGTTTGGCTGTCTGGCATATGCTACCTCCCTCATGTCTCATAGGACAAAATTTGATCCTAAGGCCCGCAAAACTGTTTTTATAGGATTTAAAGAGGGGACAGAAGGCTATATCCTATATGATTTGACTCATCACAATATCTTTGTGTCAAGGCATGTTATTTTCTATGAAAATACTTTTCCTTTCAAGTCTCAATTCCAAAGTACTGATCTTTCACATACTGATAGTACAAATTCTGCACCAACTCCCAACCTTACTGATACTGATCCCCTGCCTATTGACCCAACTCCCAACCCTACTACTGCTAATAACATGCCTATTGTCCTTGATAATCTCACCTCTCCCAACCCTACTGCTACTGATCCAAGTACTCCCCTCCTGGTCTGGCTACTTCCAGTTCTGCACAAGTCTGCAAACTTCACAAATCATTGTATGGCTTGAAGCAGGCAAGCAGGCAATGGTATGCTAAACTTTCCTCTTTTCTGATTTCTCTTGGATATACCCAGTCTCAAGCTGATTGTTCCTTATATGTCAAGTCTACATCCATTAGTTTCACAGCTTTGCTTGTGTATGTAGATGACATAGTTCTAGCTGGTAATTCTGTTACAAAAATTCAGAATGTTAAGCATCTTTTGGATCAGCAGTTTAGTATAAAAGACTTGGGCCAGTTGAGATACTTTTTAGGCTTTGAGATTGCTAGGTCCACTATAGGCATATTCATGAATCAAAGGAAGTATACTTTACAGTTACTTGAAGACCCTGGTTATTTGGCAGCCAAGCCTTCTTCTGTACCCATTGACCCTACTCTCAAGTTGTCTACCTCAGATGAACAACCTCTTGATGATCCATCTTCCTACAGAAGACTTATTGGTAGACTGATCTACCTTACAAATAGTAGACCTGACATATCATATGTTGTTCAGCATTTAAGTCAATACGTTTCAAAGCCCTTGGTTCCTCATTATCAAGCAGCCACTAAGATCCTGAGGTATCTCAAGTCTGCACCAGCTAAGGGAATTTTATTTTCAGCCTCAAGTCCTCTTAAACTCTATGGTTTTGCAGATTCTGATTGGGCAAGATGTCAGAGACTAGAAAATCCATCACAGACTTTTGTGTTATTCTTGGCTCATCTCTTATTTCCTGGAAATCTAAGAAACAAAACATTGTTTCTCGCTCCTCCACTGAAGCTGAGTACAGGGCTCTAGCTTCTTTATCTTGTGAGCTTCAATGGCTTCAGTACCTCTTCCATGACTTTCTCATTGATTTTTCTCAGCCTGCCTCTGTTTTCTGTGGTAGTAAGTCAGCTATATATCTTGCTCATAATCCAACTTTGAGGAGTAAACATATAGAGTTGGATTGTCACGTGATTAGAGAAAAGATTGTGTCCAAGCTTTTACATTTGCTGCCTGTTTCTACTAAGGAGCAATTAGCAGATGTTTTTACTAAGCCACTGCATTCTCCTATTTTCAACTCCGTTCTATCCAAGCTTGGTATTTGTAGCATCCAAAGTCCACCTTGAGGGGGGATATTAGAGATAGTATATTATCCTGTACAGTAGCTTCGTGATAGCTTATTATACATAGTTGTATATTGTGTATATATACCATATTGTAATCCATTCTTAATCAATGAAACAATTTACATTACTCTCTTCTTCTTCTTCTTCTTGAATGTAACAGAAAAAACCCTAACTTTTTTCACCTTCCCTAACTGTTTTCACCTTCTTCAATGGTGAATTATCCTTTACTTGATAATATTTCATTGTTTTGAGAAGAATGTTAAACGACATACTTGCAATTGAATATGTAAATGCTTATTTTTAATTATAATATTAAAACTGAAGTATTTTAATTAATAAAAAATTGTAAATAAAAATTGTAAAATATGGGAATACATTGCAACCATTTATTTTTCGCAAAACTCGCAAATCACTATAACAATTATAATCATATGACAAAAATATTAAACATGTTGTATGATAATTATATTCTTAAAATTATGAGATCCTCGCAATTTTGAGATATTGTAACAAGAATCTCAATATTTTACTAGAGTTGATATAATATCGTCAAGAAAATCGAACTAATTATACAAATTATATAGTTTTATAAAAATTGCATTTAAACTAGTCCAAATCAAATTATTTAAAAAACTTTTAAATCTATTAATTAAAATTATTATTCAATTAATTATAAAAAAAGTTAATTAATTAATATTAATTGTGCTAAATTTAAATATTATTATAGAATAAAATTAAATAATATATAAATTGTAAGTTCCTAAATTGTATGGATTGACTTAATTTTAATAAAACAAATAAATAGCAACAACAATGTTTTGTACAGTAGGATTCTCAACTTATAATCCTATCTATAATTCCTTAACATGTTGTGTTGAAGAGGTTCAACATCTGGAACATCATGTCATATGAGATGCTGAGACATCAAACATTAGGACATCACACTACAGAAACTATTAAGTTGTTACAGTTTTGTTTTAATTAGTGCAGAATATTCTGGGAATATTATGCATCTTATGTGGCGTGATTTTGAAGGCTTATGTGGAGGTCCAAGAGCTAAGGAGAAAGATCAGCAAGGACCTTGATTGTAGCAGAAGTTATATGCGTTTTTATTTCTGCAAAAGTTTGTTACAACTTATGCTGTTATTTTGAAGGCCCAAATCCAGTTGGATAATAGGTTATAAATAAGCAGTTGTAATCTAGTTTTAGTAAGCTAGCCGATTTTAGAAAGATGTAATCTTTAGGGTTAGCCATGTAAGTGAACCACCCGGATTGTGGAATGGTCACTGATTTGTACCTCGAAGCCTGTAGGCAAGAGGATTGTTTTACTCACTCAAAAGTTGTGAAGCAATGAGTGTGGTTGTGTCCTTGGAAGATGTTGTGAAGCAATTCCAAGTTAGGTTTGTGTCACTTGAGTGACTGTTTATATTGTGTTTGAAGTGTGGTATCTTCAAACTATTTTAGTTGTATTTGGAGTGAGGTATCTCCAAGATGATTGTGTTAGGAGCCAAGCAGTTGATGCAGTTGATGCAGTTGCTGGTGTGATAGTAGCTTATAGACATCACTGAAGTGATTGGAAGTGAGCGGAGGTTCTCATATCTAAGTGTGGTATCTTAGATGGAAGGGTCATTGGGTAGTATGATTAAGTGAGGAGTGTAAACAGGGTGGTTTCCCTCCGAATTAATACTGCTGATAGTGAACTTCATTCCTGACTTGGTATGCCCCCAGATGTAGGTTGGTTAGAACCGAACTGGGTTAACAATTCCTTGTGTTCTTTTGTTTCTTGCATTTTAATTGTAATTATATCTTGTCTGTTATGTAATATTGGATCAGATGTCACGACATCCTGAGTCTGTCAACACTAGAATTTCATAAATAAAAATAATAATAGATCAAACCACTTATAAGAATATGTTATATTTTATCACAAAAATTTATTAATAAATAAAAAGATCATATAATAAGTATTTAAATATTAAATGGTAAAATATGAATCTATTTAAAATTTATGTTTAAAAAATAATATAAAATTAAAAAGGCTATTAAAAATAGAATAATTAACTTAGACAACGATTTTTTTTTGCCTATAAACTGTGGAAAACTTCTTATTCACTTTCAACTACAAATTTTGTGAACACAACTTAATTGATCACAAAAATAGGGGTTACTCTCTCTATTTATAGATTTAGATTAGCTTGCTCTCTATGCCAAAACCCAAGACTACAAAGTCCAAAATATCTATTTTGGAACTAAATCAAATCTATCTATTTTAGACCTAAATCAAATCTTATCTATTTTAGATCTAAAACAAATATGTGTGTAACAAACCGTTTCTACACTTCGACACTTCCTTGTTTTCTATCGTGCAAGATGCTTCGACACAAGGAAATATACTTTCAACACACCACCTAATTCTTTGTGTCTAAGCTATCTATATTCTTCATATCTCTTAGTTTTCTGAATACTTCAACCTGCACACCCTTTGTCATGATGTCTGCAATTTGATTCACAGTTCTGCAATGTTCCAAGTTCTACTTCACATCTGCTACCTGTTCTTGAAGATAGTGGAACCTCATTTTGATGTGTTTGCTTCGACCATGTGCTATCGGGTTCTTCGTCAGGTTGATAGTATACATGTTGTCAATCTTCATAGTAATTGCTCCATGATCTTTACTTGTTATCTCTTCGACCAAGTTTACGATCATGTTTCTTGACATGCGCAAAGAGAAGCAGTTATATATTCTGCTTTTCATGATGAAAATGCAACTATTGTTTCCTTTCTCAAACTTCAAGCAACGGGTTGCATAACATAACATAAACATGTATCTTGTTGTGGATTTTCGATCCTCAACATCACTACACCAACTTGAATCAGTGTATCCCACTAACTTGCACTCCTTTATCAACTGCAGGAAATAAAATGCTATAGTTGAGATTTCCTTTCAAATACCTTAGTATCCTCTTCGTTGATGCTAGATGTGATGCCTTTGGCTTCTGCATGAATCTACTTACCATACCTACACTGTATTCTAAGTCAAATATCGTTTGGCAAAGGTATCTCAATTACCCAATAAGTATTCTTTATTGGGTTGGGTTGACATCATCTTCTTATGAATCTTTCGATAGCTTAAGTTTTGGTTCTCCGGGTATCGAAGTCGAGTTGCATTCTTCAATCTCAAATCTCTTGAGAATTTTACCTGTATATCTTCTTTGATGCATCATCAAACCTCCACTACTCTTGTAAAATTAGATGCCAAGGAAATATGAAATGTCACCCAAATCCGACATTTTAAATTTCTAGCTGAGATCATATTTGACGTCTCCGATCTTCTTCTTGCAGCTACATGTTATTAACTAGTCATCGACATAGAGACATAGTATAATTAATTCACTCTTTCTTCTTCTTAAATATACTCCATGTTAAGTTGTGCACTTCAAAAATTTCTTCTCCCTTAGAAAACTATCAATCTTCTTATTCCAAGCTCTTGGAGCTTGTTTCAATCTGTACATGGATTAATGCCTCTTGTACACCTTTCTCTCTTAGTCATGTTTCACAAATCCAATTAGTTGTTTAACATAAGCTTGTTCGTCTAAGGGTCCATTCAGGAATGCAGACTTTATGTCCATATGACATATGTGCCAACTTTTTCTTTCTACTAGACCAATAACCAACCTGATTGTTTCGATTCTATCCATAGGTGCAAAAACCTCATAGAAGTCTATTCCTTCTTTTTGGAGAAATCCTTTTCCACGAGCGTTGCTTTATGTTGAGTTACTTCCCCTTTGGTATTCATCTTCACTTTGTATACCCACTTGAAGCAACTCGATTTTCAAAAATCTTTTAATTCTCGAAAACTAGTGAAATCGCCACCTAATTTTATTCGTTCTAAAAAGAACGGGAAAATATAGATAAAACCCAAAACATACGGATAAGGCGGTCTACATGACCAAAAAGTGGGATCGGGAGTCGGTTATGTAAGGGGAAGGTATTAGCACCCCTTACATCCATCGTATTCGATGGGACCCATTTAATTCTACGCGTTTGTGTGTGTGTTTATTGCTAAGTTATGAATACCAAAAGGGAAAGAAATTGTTTGTTATTATTTTGAGTTTGGCACGGTTTCGGAACCGTGTGCCTACATATTCCCTTGTGCAATGGGAAAGTCAAAACTCTGTAGTTCCTCTTAAAAAGGTTTTAAGTTTGTTGTATTGATTTTATAAGAAAAATCGTGCGTTTAGACGTTTCAAATGCTTTGAACTAGGACTTGTTTTGTTTGTTTGAAAAGCTTAAGTCCTCGTTCGTATTTGAAACGACTATTACACCCTCTTTATCCGAAAAGAGTTTTTGCAATCGCATATGAGCGATAAAAGGATTTGAGTGAGTTGAATTGTTTTTTATGTGGATGAAAAAGTACCGAACAACGAGGCTAGCGTCTCACGATTCAAATACTAGAAACCCGAGGAACGAAAGTTCGCCCAAGTTGTCTATCACCCAAAAATGTTTTCTTGAGAAAAAGTGAAGTGAAACGAATTCACGTTATTTAGGAGTCTTTAAGCCACGGGTCTAGCGTCCAACGACTTAAAGACTAAAGTTTGTTTGGGGGACAAGTTTTTTAGCAATTAGTCTAGCGTTTAACGACTAAAAAACTTGTACTTTATTATGAAAAAGATTTCGAAAATGCACTCGACGTTGGATCGAGGTTTGAAACTTATTATGAAAGTATTTTTGCAATGCGAGTTATGGTTAATTGAATATATGGTCCTAAGTTGCGGTAATGAAAAAGAACACACAATAGTATACAAGCATTAAATAAAACAAGTAAATAAATTAAAAGCCCATACAAGGTGGCTTGCGCAAATAAATGATTTACATTGTGTAGGTGCATGCGCGAAATAAATTTAATCGATTAATTAAACAAAACTTAATCAAGTAATTAGTTTAATAAAATTAATTAGGTAAACTAATTAATTTTAAATAACCTAATTAGATAATTAAATAATGTTTAACCACTCAATCAAAGTTTCATTGTAAGCCCAAGAGTAAGCGTGGTGTGTGCACAAAGGTGTGGCCGTTGTGACGCTTCAAAGCTTTGTCAACTCAGGGTTAAAAAGATGGCTCGCACGAGTATTAGTTTGAAAAATATTTTTGGTTGTGCTTTGCGAATAATTAAATAATAAAGCAATAAAATTATCTACTAATTATTACAACAAGTGGGGAACGGGGATACAAATTTACAAATGGGGATATATACAGAAAAATCCTAAAAATCCTAATAATAAAAAAAAATTAACTAATACTATTATTATTTTTTGTGCTTTTGTTATACTAAATATTTCATAAGTTAAGAAAATGATAGTAGTAATTTTTTTTAATTAAGAAAAATAACAATAGTTACTGATAATACTTAATAGTAAATAATAATAATAATAATAACTACTAATAACACTAATAGTAACTAATAATAATAATAGTATAAAATAAAAGTAATAATAAATAATAGTATAATAGTAATAATGGTAATATAAATAATGATAATATTAGTAATAATTTAATATGATAGTAATAATTATTTAGCAGTAATAGTGGTAGTAATATTAATAATATAAATAATAATATAATAGTAGTAATGATTTAATATAATAATAATAGTTGATAATCCTAATTTTTAACAAAAGTAAAAAAAGAAATTAAATTGTTTTCATTTAAAATAGAATTAAAACAAAATGAAAGAATAGATTACCCAAAATGGGTAAAAATAAACTCTGCTCTCTCTCTCGTATTTGCGTTCTGGGTTTCTCACACTGCGATCCTCACCGTGAATCCTCGCTCTCTCGCCGTTGCCGCGATTTTGTTCTCTCTGTTACCAAGGCCGCGATCTCTCTCCTCGCCGCGATTTCTGTCGCCGTGACTGAATCGCCTCCCTCTTTCTTCACCTCGATCGGTGGTTGCATGTTTGACCGTGACAAAGGGTTACCCGATTCTTACCCGTTTGGCTCGTCTTCTCCTTCCTCTGATTCGTTCTTTGTGGTTTGATTCTTGCAGGAACTTGACTGTTGGCACTGACTGAAAGGGGGTGAACGAAACCTAAAGCTCTGATTTGGCCCCTTTTGGGACTTCTGCGTCGCTTTTCGGGTGAGACCGTTCCTTTCCGAACTTCTTTCCTCTTCTTCTCTCTGTTATCAGAAACTTTGATTTCTGAAAACAAATTATTCTGAAGGGTGTGGGTTTCTGGGAAATGATGATAAATTGTTAAGGTTTTTAGGTTTATGCTTGTGGTTGCTGCGATTTGGTTTGGGTAGTCTGATGGTTTTGTAAACTGTGTCACCCCTTTTCTTATCTGTTACTTTTGGCTTTCATCGTGAAAATGGTAGTGGGATTCATACTTTCTGGTTTTTTGGAATGAACAAGTTTTTGAAACAAAATAATTTTGCTTGGTGTTTTGGGATAGGGTTTGTAAGAACAGATGCTATTAGTTTTCTGATTTTTTTTCTTTGAGAAAAAGATTTGATCTTGGTCAATGGTTTTGGAACTGGTTTTTTTTTTAACTGTATATATGATCTGGCTTCCCTTTTTTTTAGAACAGATCTGGTGTGACCCTCCCCTTGAACAATAGGGCTGCCCTCCCCTATATAGAACAGATGCTCACTTTCTTTTGAACCCTCTTGCTGAGATTGGTTTTTGTCCTCTTGCTGGCTTTCTTGTTCTACTATCTTTGCTTTTGAATTGGACCTTGCTTTTCTGATGCTTTACTGCTGGTGTATTGCCTTGTTCTACTATCTTTTTCCATAACCCTGCTTCTTGTCTGCTCCTGCTCTGTTCTTATTCAGTCCCTGCTGCTTTTTGATGCTGATAACCAGGACATTTGTTTTACTTACTGCCTGTTGACTCATACTTAGGTTGAACTGGTTTTCTTTTGAATG
Organism: Vicia sativa; assembly: GCA_021764765.1. Lineage (NCBI taxonomy): Eukaryota > Viridiplantae > Streptophyta > Magnoliopsida > Fabales > Fabaceae > Vicia > Vicia sativa. Next base: position 117,594,147 of record CM038792.1, on the reverse strand, counting down.
CTTGACAAACTGTTGGGCTGTATGGGCTGGATTTATTTGGAAAAGTGATGGTTCTGATTTCCCTTTCACACCTCCTTTTGTGAACCAACAACCTTGTTGTTGTGATTTGCAATAGGAGGATGTGGCCGATGACGGAACTTTTAAGTTCTGAGGCATAGTCGCTTGTACATAACCGCAAACCTTTAATTCTGATTCCTAACACAGACCCTAATGATGAGCTTGAGAGAGGACTGTTCCCTTAACTTCTTGCTTAAAATTCATATAATTATGACTTGATGCTAATCACTTCTTTTTTCTTGTTTTTCATGTAACATGAATGAGGATATTTTAGAGAATACGGACAGGGCAGCAGCTTTGTCAAAGCTTGGATGGACTCGGATGATTGTCACTAATGAAGCCGTAGTGAAAAAAGAAAGCTCGGAGGAAACTTGAGATTCTTGTAGCAAATCAATTTCTTATGTAGTTTAGAATCAATACAATTATAAATTCATTTTGTAATTCGAGTTGACGTCGAACTTGTAAAATTACTTGTAACAATCTTGAACTATTATTTGGAATTTTAATAGAATTTGAATTGATGCTTGCAAATGGCATAATTTGTATAACTCAAGAATGCATTGAAGTAACCCGAAACAATATTCAAGCTTTTATTTTGTACCTTGAAATTAATATAGAATTTAGGCGTACAAAATTGCATTGTACAAAGTTGCCTAGAACTCAAATATCAAATATTTACACAGATCATGAATTTGACATAAATCCCAAAGTGAAGCATTTGAAACGGAATAAATGATGAACACCATAAATTATGAATTCTAAGAAATTCACCACAATGAATCCCGGCATTATCATTCTTGAGTTACCACCTTTAATCCCGCACAAAACATTCGCTCTAAACCTCTTGAATCAATTGAACCACCGTTCGAAATAATCTTGGTTGATACAAAAGAATAAAGCACGATGAGATGTTTCAGACTTGCTTGTATTAAATAAACATATAAGTTTTTAGACGAATCAAAACTTAATGTATCAAATAATCCGCCACAAACTCAAATTCTAAACGTTCTCTTTAACTCCAAATTTGACTCAAAACACTAGATGAATTAAGCAAGAAAGTCATGATCGTGATTCCAACCATTGTACTACAACTCATTTCAAACATGTGGAACTTCAAACATATACCAAACCAAGAGGCGAGTTAACTTAGAACCAAGACATCAATAAATCCACATTTTTGAACTCATACCATTGCAAGAAAATCCAAGAAAAACTTATGACAGGAGGGTAAATTTTGGGGTGCGACACCACTTGACATTAATTTCCTTCTTGCCTTGAGGTAATTTGATAAGTGAGCAAGTGTTATTGTCTTCGATGTACTTCACTTATTCATTCATTGCATTTTCCTACTTCAAATCCTTCAAAGCTTCAGCTGTATTTACAAGTTTGACATCTGCATAGAAAGCATAATGTATCAGCTCACTGATAAGTGCCAAAATGTAGTTATTTTGTATATACATTTTGTGGCACTTATCCGTTCTTTTGTTGATATTCTTCGAATAAATCCTCCGCTTTTAGTATATTTGTGTACATAATAGAATAATTGAGTTTTTGTGTAAATATTGTATCATTTGATAGTTTTTCATCTCTTTTATAGGTATTCATTCATAATTGGAGCATTGAGTAATAAAGTGTCGAAGACACAGCTTCAAATGCGCGATTTAGGCATCTCATCAACGAATAAAACTCAAAATCAAAGAATAAAAATCATCAATAAATCTTGATATTTATCCATGGTTAGATAGAGCATTGAATAAGCTTTCCAACGCTTCCATGGTTAGATAGAGCATTGAATCAGAATTCTTTAAAAGGGGCTAAAAACACATTTTTAGGCCAGGGGTTGGATATTTTTGAGTCCCAACACCATCACCTTCATTTCTTTGGTAGATTAGCTTAGAAAACAACATTGGAGCTTGCATTTTGATGATTGGAGGTGGATTGCTCTTCGATTGGCTTGACAACCAAAGTAGATTTGTGGTTTATCTCTTCTCCTCTTTGTGTATTTCTCTTTTGTTGGGTTTGTATGTATTTCTACTCATAACTCTTGTATATTTATCGCCCTTGGTGTTGTATAAAGTTTTCTTTACGAATTTGTGTCGGTGATTATCTTAGGTTTTTACTTTATGTTAGGGATTTGAGCCTTGCTAGGGATAGATTGCTTAGATTCTTACCTAGGATGATTATCGGTTAGTTTCTGAATGCTAGAGATAGGTTTAGAGCTAACATTCACTATAGAGTATCCGAACTTAATGCCTCTGCGTCGGTGAAGTATGCCAGGAATGGGTATGGAGGTGACGTGATTGACTCTTTGTTGTCGAGGTATGCGAGGGATGGATATTGAGATGATTTAGGAGGATTCTCAATTTGGGTTAGAAATAGCTTAGGTTGTGAGAGGTATGTGATGACACAAACGAGTATCGTAGGCCGAATATGACATGGGTGGTAGATTTAAGTCTGTGACGGGTAGTTTACATTCGTTCAAGACAAGCTGTCTATCCTTTATACTTTTTGTTCATTTACTTTTTGTCTTTTATTTTCATTTCTTTTAATCTCAAACTCATTAATGGTAGAATTGTCGAACGACGAATCAATAACCAATCTCTGTGGACACGATACGATATAACCTAACCGGTATATATCACCCGGTAAAAATAATACCAACTCTTTGCTTGCCGTTATACCGCAGCAACACTCACCTTTGTTATCAACTACATCATCTGATATAATCACACAATCTTGCAACCTTGTTGGCACGGGTCTTGTTCTCTGAGGTCTACTTGTACTTGTATTTGGTTGATCTCTTACTTACTCTTGTCTAACTTCCTCTTGTCGAACTTATCTTTTGACTTGACTTTCTGGTTCTTCAAGTAAGATTCTCACTGAATCTTTCTTTACAATTTCAGTCCAATCCCACCCTTTAAGTTCATATATGATCATGTCACCGCTTATCAAAGTTTGCATGTTCTCTGGGTCGAACAACTTGTAACCTCCTATCGAATGATATCAAACTAGAATCATTTGAGTTGGCTTGTCATCAAGTTTTCTTATAAACTGACATGTCTATATGCAATAGATCTAAATACTCTCAGATGATTCAAACTAGGTTTTTCACCATACCAACATTCTTATGGAGTAATTCCTTCTAGCTTCTTCACCGGACATGTTTTCAAAATATATGTTGCAGTCAACACAACTTCACCCCAAAAACTCTTTAGGTTAATTCTTGCCTTTCAACATACTTCTCACCATATACATGATGGTTTAATTCTTTCTTTCTGTTATTCCATTATGATTGTGAGTGTATGGTAGCACCACCTCATGCACAATCCCTTCTTTCTCACAAAACTTATTGAAGTCTTTCGACACATACTCTTCACCACCATCAATTCTCAAAACCTTGAGCTTTCGACCACTTTGTCTTTCGACCATAGATTTAAGCTTGATAAATACGTCAATCACTTCACTTTTCTTCTTGATCAGGTAAGTCCACAGTTTTCGACTAATATCATCTATAAACATGACAAAGTATTTATCACCTATATATGAACCCACCTAGATTGATCCACCACATACATCAGAGTATATGACTTCCATAATTTTTGACTTGCTTCTTTCATCCTTGTTGAAGTTATTCTTGTGTTGCTTTGTCTGCAAACATTCCTCACATGACTAGTTTGGAATGTCGATTTCTGGAAATCCTGAAACCATATTCTTTATCTTTAAATATTTGATATCCCTGAAGTTGAGATGGCCTAGTCGATAATGTCATATTCGTTCATCTCTACTAGCTGCTGTTGAAAGGCATTGGTGCTCCATCATATTAAATACAATCTTGAAGGTTCTATTATGAGACATATGAGCCTTCAAGATTAATCTTCCATTTGCATCAACGAACCTCATCATCTTGTCTTCGACTGTCACTTCGTAATTTTTTTCGACCAACTGCCTTATTTTGAGCAATTTTCTCTCCATGCCTAGAATTTACAACACATTGGAAATTACTGACCTTTTGCCATCTTTCCTCTTAATCAGAACATCTTTAATACCTTAAGCTGCTAGAGTATTTTCATTTCCAAATTTTACCATGTTCTTCATTGAGGGTTTTAGGTTGACAAACCAATCTTTCATTCCATACATGTATGATGAGCATCCTGAATCTAAGTACCATTGATCCTTGAATTTTTCTTCATCTGTTGTTCTGACCATGAGCAACATCTCTTCTTCTTCATACTTTGCAAACTTTGCATCACTTTCTTGATTATTTATCTTCGCTGGACAATCACTCTAATAGTGACCATACTTTTGACAATTGTAACACTGAATGCGACTCTTGTCGGGTTTTCGACCACCACTCGTTCCTCTACCTCCAGCACCACCTTTTTGGTTGTCTTGGTATTGTTTTCTCTAATTTGACACATTTTCTTCATTCTGATTTCCTCTACTAGTTAAATTGTTGTAGCCACCTCTACCTTTGTTGTCGAACCACTTTACTTTTTCTTTCTTGTCTTTTGTTGATTGAGCATGCAGATTCGCATCACTCTTTGACTTACCTGCAACTATTTCAACCATTCTTTGTTCATGCAATTCAAGCGTCCCTTGAAGCTCTTCCTTCGATAAAGTTGGCATGTCCTTCAACTCTTCTATGGAAACTACCACATAATCAAACTTCGGAGCCAAATATCTCAAGATCTTCGAAACAACAGCTCTTGTTGTTAACGTCTCTCCATAAGTCTTGATTTGATTCACTAGTTTCGTAAGCCTAGTGAAGAAATCAAATATTCTTTCGCTATCTTCCATCTGAAGCAATTCATACGTTCTTTTTTGAGTTTGTAACCTCATCTTTTTCACTTTCCCAGTGCCTCTAAATGATTTCTTCATAATTTCTCAGGCTTCTTTTGCAGATTCAAAATCACTAACCTTTTCAAAATTGTCAAGGCTGACACATAGGTGAATTATAAAGAGAGCTTCGTAATTCTTCATCTTCGATTCTTTGTATTCTGCCTCATCTGCTTCAGAATCTTTTTCATCAACTGGTTCTAATCCCTATTTAACAAGTTCCCAAAGACCTTGAAAACAGAATATAGCCTTCATTTGTTTACACCAATTCTCATAGTTATCACCTTTAAGAATTGAGAGATTCTATGGAAAATTTTAATTCACATAATTCATCGCCATTGATTTTCTTCTTCTTCCCTTGATCGCTTAACCAGAGCTCATGATACCAGATGTTGGAAATCCAACAAAACCTACGATGAATTTCTATCAATTTTGATGACCAATATTGTTATCACCACACAATAACGATGAAGATTATAAAAGAAATAAATAAAATAACACAATGATTTTATGCAGGGTTTCTCTCTTCCCACAAACTGTGGAAACTGCTTATTCACTTGCAACTGCAAATTATGTGAATACAACTTAATTGATTCCAAAATAGGGGTTATTTCCTCTATTTATAGATTTAGATTAGCTTGCTCTCTAAGCCAAAACCCAAGACTATAAAAGCCCAAAATACCTATTTTAGAACTAAATCAAATCTATCTATCTTATACCTAAATCAAATGTTATCTATTTTATATCTAAAACAAATCCATTTGTAACAAATGGTTTCCACACTTCGACACTTCTTTGTTTTCTGTCGAGAAAGTTGTTTCAACACAAGGAATTATACTTTCAACATGGCATAGGAGAATCAAATCCCTGCCCAATAGAAAATGAAAGAATTTCCTTCCCACTCGGTCAATGATGTTTTATCAATAATTTATGGAATCGAATATATATATATATATATATATATATATATATATATATATATATATATATATAGGATATGATTAATTGACATATGTAAGTTCAATTTTCCTTTAGATATGTTTTACATGATGTCAAAACTATAAGAACTTAGTATTTTTGTATATTGGACGGTATCCCTGAGTTGTTTTGGCACCCCTTGCATTTATAGATCTTAGGAATCATTTAAAATAAGTTTTAAATTGGTCCCAATTATGACAAATTAGTTTCTGCACAAAAAACAGGTTTATAGGTCGGCCTATACAATTTATGCGCCAGCACATGTGCTTCAATATTAAAACCTACAGCACATTCAACATTTATGCTTTATAGCACATGCATATGCACCAGACTATACGATTTATGTGTTGACATATGTATTGCATTATTAAAGCATGTAACTACTATTTTGCATGTGTCGGCTCGTCCCTTTTTCAAACGGGTACATACTATTTTATGGGTCATTTATTTCTTTTTTTCTTTCTGAAACTTCCCTCTTTTGCCTACAAAGTCCCACAACTACAAATACATCATATATGCCTCATGCCAACATGATAAAACTATAAACACTTACCAACATTCCTCTTCATCTTTAACCACTATCCTATGCATACACACTAATAAACCACACATAATCATCTTTTGTTGGCGTGTCATCTAGGCGAAGTTTGATAACGTCCAATTAGGTTTTTATGTAACTGAGAATATTGGGGTGAGAATTGTTGGGGGTTTCATTTGGAAAAACCTAGGGTTTGTACTCCAAGATCTTTGGTAGATTTGGGGGTTTTGTTCAAGACTTTCAAAAGAGTATTACATCCAAGTGAAAGCCTTCAGAGTTTGGTACCAAAGGAAGTAGCGAGAGAAGAGTGAATCAAACTGAAATTACTTGTGTTTAATAGTTACAATTGATTGTGCATGAGATATCTTTAGAGGTTTCTACCGAAAGCAAGATTTGATAAATTAATTGGTAGCTATTGTGTCTTGGTCTTGTTGAATATCAAAAGAATATAAGGAGTTGAATCAACAACAAACGGTTAGGGTTTATAGGGTTTCTCTTTGAAAACTTCTCTTGTATTCGACTTTTTGCAAAGTAAGAAATTCATCTCAATTCCAAAATTGGAATTGGGGGGAGACGTGGCCGTAGCGAGGATGATTGGTGAACTTCCTAAACAAATCCTTCTCTCTCTCTCTCTCTCTCTCTCTATATATATATATATATATATATATATATATATATATATATATATCTTACTCTCATTTACTTTTTATATGCAATTTGTTGAATATGTTATTTGATCGATTGATTCGTATATAATTTTCTCTGATTGTTAAAGTTTAAATTGGTTTGTTAGTTAGCTTATAATAACTTTGATTGTAAGTGCTTTTTCATACCCACAAAGCCTAAAGAAAATTCTGAAAAAATCGATCGTGCGCCAAGTGTTTGATAAATTGTCAAGTTGTGTTTTAACTTGATTTCATTGAAAATAGGAAACTATTGTGTTTGATATTAGACAATTAATTGAGATATTATTATGTTGATTGATTTTATCATTATCTTAATTCCGTACAACTTGTGCATATTTGAGTTTCCAATAACTAGGTTCGTTTATACTACTATTTTGATCTAGGTCAAAAACCTTCCACTCAACATTGTTTAACCATTATTTTAATACCTATTTTTGAAAGGTAATTTTTAATTGGGGATCTATTCACTCCCTCTATATTAGTCGTTGTAGTCTAACAAGTGGTATCAGAGCGTCAATTAATTTCGTGTTTCGAAACACTTATTAGAAAATGATGTATGAACTTAAAGGGGATTACAAAAGAGCCCCAATCTTTTCGGGAGAAAACTATATTATTGGAAAGCTTGTATGTGCATTTATGTTATCTCATATGACAAAGGTGTGTGATGCTATTTTAAATGTCCAACACCGGCACATGTTGTTGATGGTGGTGTAACACCAAAGCCTGGAGCACTATGGAATAATGATGATAAGAAAAATACATTAAACCTCATTAGTCGTTTGAATGCACTTAGTAATCTTATTTGGAATGTGATTACTACTAACAAAAGTGTGAGATGTCTTACTAGGAATTGACAAGTGAAGGTCACAGCGATCAAGGAAGCCAATGATCTTACAACACTTGATTTCACTACATTGTTTGGTAAGTTTGAAGAACATGGGCAAGAGCTTACTTACTTAGATAGACGTGAGAAAAAGCTTGAGAAGAAGAAGAAAAAGGAGAAAGTCACAAATAAGGAGGAAGAGACGAAATCTCAAGCTCTTAGTACTTCTTGTCCAAGGTTCTCAAAAGGTATCGCGTTGATAGTGATTCCAGTGATGGTGAAGATTTAAATTGTCACTGTGATTGCAAGAAAGACTACAATATTGAAAATTTTAAATTTAGGAGTTTTTTATTCCTAAATGTGTTTTTCAATGGATGCTCAAATGTAATCAATTTTTCACTAATCTCCAAGAATTCAATGAAGATTAGATACCTAACTTGTCTTGTTGATTTTATAGAAAAATTATCGTAATTCTTGAAACGAATTGAGTCGAATAAACTTAAATAATCGAATCTAAAATTACAAATTGGCGGGTTAACCAAAAATCTTTTTAACATTTTTTAATTATATATCAAATGTAAAACATTTAGAATTTTAATAAAATTTGAACATTTATCAAGAGATATAATTGATAGATTTTTTCATATTTACAACTTCAACTCATAATGTAAGTCTCTTTCTTTTATATCGCTGATGGGGAACATGTCGAGACAAATTTTTGTTATAAAAAATATAGTCGAATAAAACAAACAATATATATATATATATATATATATATATATATATATATATATATATATATATATATATATATATATATATATATATATATATATATATATATATATATATAAACAAGCACACATAAGGGATCAAAATTCAGCAATTGGTGGAAAAAATTAAAATTATAAATTTTGATTCAACGGAGCTAAAATCTAGAAACAAAACCGGTATTAAAATTTTAAAATAATTTTTCAACGTTATATCACATCAAATATGTACTGTGAAAAGAGCTTGTAACAAGAAATAGATTTAGATTTATGACAGGTATTGGGGACCATTGATGAGCACAAAGAGAAAGTAGAGAATATAGATATTTATGTACAATGTACAACATTTTGATTTCAAATGTGATAAGTTTTGCTGTCTCGCAAATGGTTTTGTGATATGATGTTGGGACCATTCAAATGGCAAGATAATTATCAAGCCAAAGAATCAAACTAGAATACGATACTTCCACTTTACTCAATTGATTCCTTTAACTAACGTAAATCACTTCTTTAATATTGATCAACTTATTTTCTTTAATAAATCCAGTCTTTGATGATTTTATTCCTTTTTTTTATACCTACAAGTTGACTGCAATTGAAATTAGATAAGATATTTAAACTTCATTAAGACCTCTTTTTCTGAGTGCTGCCCACTGATTTAATCAACACTTTTATGAGATTAGGATTTCAACATGTTTAAACTTTCCACCCAATTAATATATACAATTGTAATGATTAAGTCACTAGCCTACGGTGGAAATTTATAAACTATGTTTCCCTTGCATGCAAACTTTGACCTTTATTTTATGTAAGTGTTTTTAATGGCAAACTAATATATTATAGAGGTGAGTTTTTTTTAACATAAATATAGACGATCACAAAGAAGAAAAAAACATTAGACTAATGAGAATACAGAAAGAAAATAAATAACAAAAAAATCAACCATTTCAAAGAAATCTAACCAACACGACAGATTCAGGAGTCCCTACATATAAATGTCTAAACTACTAAAAACCAACTTAAAAGAAAATAAGTTAGATTTTATACTGCTACTTCCACCGACCAACAATAGATCAGAACTCAACAAGAGAACATTAAAACCACTACCTACTACAGAATCAAGACAAAGACTTGATCCACTATTGATATAGTCTACCTAGAAATCATTTATATGCCAAAAAAAATACTCTGCTCATCACTTTTTCATAGTTTTTGAAATACGATTAAAGATGACATCATTACACTCTTCAAATAGACCATACTACAATGTGCCAAATCATAAGAAAATCACCCCTATACTTAATTCTATCCCCTAAAAAGATCAACGACTCCCAAAGAAACTTAGGTTCTCTAAGGAGAACTACTTGATGTCCAACTACTAAAAGATCATATACCACATAAATAGAGCTAAATTGCAAGTGACAAAAAGATGAGAAACAAACTCAACCAAATCCCTATACAAGGGACATGAGATCCCACTAACATTAGGAATCACCTCCCGTTTAGACAAGTTCTCTCTAGAAGGAAATTTGACTTTCAAAAGCTATCAGGAGAAGCCACCACCTTAGAAAGAGCCCAACTAACTCAGATAAGCGATGAGTCAAATTTCTATCTAAATATGTCAAAGTAGAGATAGACATAACCCGCTGAACATGATAAACAAAGGAAATTGAGAAAATATCTTTTCTAGAATGCTTCCAAACCCACTTATCTTTATCTAGGGAAAAATTAACACCTAGAAGCAGAGAAAAATGTTTTCAAATTGAAGTAACACATGGAGAAAAAAGGCTTTCCACAATATAAGGTCCCAAATCAAGTCCCCATTATCTATCAGGTCGATCTCTCCCACTAAATTATCTAACTGAATATAGTTAGAGAACAAACCAAGGAACTTATTCTCTAGGGAAATGGATCATAATCAAGGATCCTTCCAAAAGGAAGTCTGAATGTATGGCCCAATTTTCCTAAGGATATCATTAACAAACTAATCAGAGAGACTATCTTTTTTTGATCCAAGAAGAGTCATCCCTTTCCACCATGAAGTAGTATAACAAATACTAAATGTCACCATTTCACCTAAAGTTAGGAAACAACTAAAACACCATACCTAGATACAAGAATATTTCTCCAAAGACCTGAGGCACCTTTAAGCAACCTCCACCTTCATTTTGCCAAAAGGTCTATATTAACTAGGAAGAGGTTCCTAACTTATAACCCCTTCCCTCTCTATTTTTAGTCTTACACACCATCCCATTTAACCCATGTTAAATTAGAAGCTCTTTTCATCCCTCTTCAAATGAACTATTCTAAGTCGGACAAAGGCCCAATCAGGCACAAGCCCGCTAGAGGTGATCCAAGGTATATAGTCAACACATGTTAAATCTAAGGTACATTTTTTTGATATTCACTTTTCAATATACTCATCTTGGACTCTGTAACGAACTTGGGTGTTACAATGCTAACATTTTAGGTCCACCCCACGCCACCATACTAAAGATCAACATCACAAATTTCAAAATCCTACATCATCAATTTACCCAAAATTTGGCTTGATAACGCAATGTTGGTGCTATTTATGAGAATCAAAATCAAATTCTCACGAAATTTCATGATCAAACTCCACAAACGAGATCATTCTCGATCTAAAGCCAATTATTTACCATAACATATGTAAGAGGGTAGGGATACCTTCTTACATCACACCGAAGAATTCTACAAAATTATTCAATCCTACAACACATATATCCTCTATCATCGAGGTGATCTGCAAGATAGCGATATTAGAAGAATATTTCCCACCGAATAACCTCACCCAATTAACAATTAATACAAGAACACAAAGTAAAGACATGACAACACTAAGATCTCAAGATTAAACAAAATTAATGTACATTGAATTTACCTATAGTTGTTCTTATTATAATAGTCATCATATAAGATCACACGATAGTTGAATCTTCATAGAAGACGAGAGTTCATGTAACGTTCTTTGCACCGACATATTTGAATAACTAGAACTCCTTGAACCAAATATGTGTCCATGCATTAGCAAAGATATATTTTCCTTCAACGACTTGATATAATTCCCTTACAAAATGAAAGATATGACATTACCACTTGAACAAGGAGAAAGTGGGATAAATGTCTCACTTAGTTTCCTGGTAGTTTTGTGTAAGGGTGCCTTTAAAGGGATTCTTGGAAAATCCTTTGTGGAAGAGATAAATGTTGTGTCTTCTCCAATCCACCTTTAAGTTTTGTATCAGTATAGAAACGAGAAGCCAGCAGTGACTAACATCAACTTGGAAGCAATAAGCAGGATTTATGAAGTCACACTTAAAAACCTCTTCAGCACTTTAGTGGTAACAGAAGAAGGTTTGAGGGAGTCAATATGTTCGATATCAATGTGCGTGAAGATAAAGTTAGACCAATCTCGTATGGTGTATTTGAAGTCACTTAGATTGAAGATAATCTAATTTGATCAATGAAGATACAATTGGGGTTCCCTTTTGAGGTAAAGATCGTATGAATCAAATGTTTCAAGGCTAACGAAGACCTTTTTCTATTTCTCTCTATGAGACGCCCGACATAGACACAATAATAGTATGCTTTCATTTAAAAACCCCAATTCCCAATACATCATACAGTGAAGAATAAGTTGGTAATTAGATAAATTCTAAGCTACAAGCAACACGACTGAAGGCTTGTTGGGTATCAACGTTATTTTTGAAGTAAACTACATGGAATGGATCTCCAATGTTGTACTGGTTTAAAAAGTCTTTGATAATTTGGTGGGATTTATGCTCTTATAATTCATGGATACTTATTCCGAATAAATATATCGTTAGGTGACTGAACTCAAACCTCTTGGAGTCGGTTGTCCAAGGAATGAGTATCAATATCCCTGGGCTATACAGTGAAGACGAAGGAAAATCCGAGAAGAAGTTGCACACGTTGTACATACATTTACCTCAACAAGCTAAGTATATCTTGTGACTATTTGAAATTCGAATAGATAAATCTTATTATTAAAAAAAATATTATGCATACAAATGTTATTATAGCCTTCAACAACATAACATAAACTGTAATCACAAAGTAGGTCACTCATTGGGTGATACACGCTAGAAAAACAGCGGGCACATCCTTTTTAGGAATTAGCCATTCCAAGAGCATAGGTGGTGGAGCCTTGTAAACATACACCCAAACTAGGGAAAAACCTACCAGAAGGGATAGGAACCCGACCTTTGGATGGGGACGGTTCCTAGTGACAGTGTAGACCATGACCAACTATCCTCGACTAACTCAAACAACGCCTAACACCTGGTTATAATTCAGTGCCACACCTATCGGAACTACATAATGAAATGAAGGTCTGAATATCATCAGTAGAATATATGACAATTGGATTCAAATACTTAGTGAGGATAATACCAATGGGACAAAAACCATTTATAGAAACAATCTAGTTCATTCACAAAAATATCAAGAATCGCAAGTTGGTTAGAAGATAAAAAAATAAGGTGACAATGACCCGTATTATAAGGAAGAAAGATGGAGGAGAAAATTGAAATAATCATGTCGTACACGAAGATAGAATAAAAATGGAAATAGTTAATTATCATTGTTTATGAAGGTAAAAATGAAACATGAGGGAACAACACCATGTTAACATTAAAGTTAAAATAAAAGATCAAGCCTCTACACCCTAAGATGCTGCTACACTAACATTTTCCACAATGGCCTCGTCCTGAAAGACCTTGAACTAGTCAAGTTGCAAGCGGGAAACATGTATATCCTGGCGAAGGGATTCCACCTAGTTGACTGCCTAATCAAAGGTCCCATACACACTCTTAAGAGTTTGTTGAAGGGATTCATTGACCTTCTTTTTCATCCCAACCACCTGATCATCTTAAGCCTCGATATTCCTTCTATTGTTGTAGAGCTTTCAAATCCTTGTTTGTACGAGACTTCATCTCAGTTGAAGAATTGGTTGTTCCCATACTAAACTTCTTCTCTGTCTCTAGATGGATTAAAGCTCAATGATATTTGCAGCTAAATTGGAAGGAGATTCATGAATTTTCCCTTTCTTAAAGAGCCTCAGCACAATTAGCCTTCTCTTGAAGGGCTGACATTTCCTCTTAACACTTAGACCATTTCTATTACATTGCTTCAAACTTACCATTCCAGGTATACCTCAATTTTGAAGGATTACCCATGGTCAGATTGTCCCTCAGGTTAGCAGCAACCAAGGATGATCATGCATAAAGTCCTAGCCGAGATGTGAAGTCGGAAGCGGGTTCGTATGGGTCCGAGAAAGAGCCCGACTAGAAGTATATGGGCGGAGTTTGAGGTGTATCCCTGGTGAAGGGAGAGAAGCCAGTGTATGGCCCAGGAATATATCCTGGGCATGCATCTTGGGATCAAGCTCAGATTGAGTACGTACGTTACGACTAGGTTGAGGAAACTGGTGCATTGATTCCAGCGACGTACGTTATGTTGGGAAGTTATCATTGCCTAAAACGGCTGATGCTTCATCTCCAGGTTACGGTTAATATGCTAAAGGCTGTTACTGATGGAGAAGAAGAAGACTCATGAAGTCACTCGTATATATAGGGCTCCCGCCAGCGGGATAAGCAAGATAATCATAGCTTGGAGTTCAAGAGATCATACTTGAACCTCTAAATACCTAAATACGATCATAAAGGTTTTTCCTGCAAGAACATTTGGCGCCCACCGTGGGGCCTCAGTGAAATTAATCCCAAGCCACCGCATTATAGACGTTAGAGCACGATGTCAGCAACCTCACCAACCGATCCACCGGATCTGACTCAGTTGTTGGCTATGATCGATGACCTACGTCAACACAATGATACTTTACAAGATAGTGTCCAAACTCTTCAGCAGAGGAGTATGGACGAAACGGAAGATCAAGAAGCAGAGCTCTTGGAGCCACAACCCTTGTCCCAAGCTATCTGGGAGGATGTTGTTCCTGAGAACTTCAAGCCTCCCGTCCAAGCCACTTACGACGGGAAGTATGACCCTCAGGAGCACGTCATTTCGGTTAATAATATGATGGAGTTAATTGGAGCAACATATTCCTTCAAATGCAAGTTGATGGCTGACACATTCAAGGAATCTGCTTTGTGTTGGTACATGGGGTTACCGCGACTTTCCGTGGTTAGCTATCAAGATTTCAATAGGAAGATTATTCAACAGTTCTCAGCAAATCGCCATCGTAAGGTGGCCAATACTTCTCTCTTCAATGCTAGGCAGTGTCCGTCAGAGTCGTTGCGGGACTTTATGGCTAGGTTTAACGAGGAGACCATAAAGGTTTCACACCCTAACTAGGAGATCTTTGTGGCGGCATTTCAGCATGGACTCAAGGCCGACCAATTTAACGAGTCTTTGGCTCAGAAGTTGGCTAAGAGTATGGACGAGATCATCACTCAGACGGAGTGTTATGTGCAGGGAGAAGAGAGTAATATGGAGAAAAGAGCTAGGGACTCCAAGGAAAAAGGTGTTGGCCGAGATGATAGAGCCGACTAGAAGTCTCGGCCACGGGACCACCCTGTGGTCAGAGAACGCACACGTGAAAAACGTCCTCAATCCAGGGGGTATCCGGCGATGAAACCCGGGGAAACTTTCACACCTTTAAACGCTAGGAGGGAGGATATTCTCTGTGATGTGAACCATTTGAACTTGCTTCCCAGGCCGTGGAGACCTCAGATGGCCAATGCTGTAATGGGAAAGGATTTGGAAGCATGGTGTGAGTACCACCGCATAAGGGGACACACGACCGAAGCTTGCGTTCATCTGCGTAGAGAAATTGAAAAACGGACGGATCCAGAGGGGTAAGCTTTCATCCTACGTGAAAGATGACTCCGATCAGACCAACAAGTGTGATCCATCTCCAAGAGGGGAGTCGACTTCTGACTCGCGATCTAAAAAGAAGGGAAAGGCTGTGGAGGAAGTTAAGGAGGCGAGAGCGGCTCGGCATACGCTCAATACCATCTCTGGGGAATTTAATGGAGGTGGATCCACTAGTGCTGCCCGTAAAAGATACGCACGGGGGGTCGGGCATGTGGCCCAGATTGGGTCATCTAATGAGGAACCCGGAGTGATAACTTTTTCACGGAAAGATGCCAAGGAGGTCTTGCCTTATGAAAAGGACCCCATGGTTATTGAAGTACAAATCAGAGACTGGGGGGTGGAGCGAGTATTGATTGATCCGGGAAGTTCTCTGCTTATGTTCTTTACTGGGAAGCTTTCAAGGGGATGGGCTTTGATCCAAAGGATTTATTGCCATTCAGTGGGACTCTGGTCGGCTTCTCCGGTGAACAGGTTCAGGTGTTGGGTTATCTCCCAGTTCTCACTACTTTTGGAACCGAGGAAAATGCTTCTCCCGCTTGAGGCGGTTTTATCAACTTTGTACCTAACTATGAAGCATCCCTTGGGGAATGGTCGCGTTGGAGTCATCCGGGGTGACCAAGGGTTAGCTCGGAAATGTTATAAGGACAACATGAAGATTAAAAAGAAGTTAGTTCTAGCAGGAGATCCAGCAGACCATGAAGTCAGCATGGTTGATATTGATCCAAGGGAGGACCCCAGAGAAGGTAGTTTGACTCCTCAAGAAGAGACCAAGGAGGTTCAGATCAGGCCCTTGCCTTCAGATGTCACACATCTGGGGACGCAACTCTCTGCCGAGGAGGAAGCCGAGATAGTTCAGTCTTGACAAATCTAGATCTCGAAACCCGGAATAATGTCATATGTCATAATTTGGCTCTGGATCCAGAGGTGAAACTGGTGTCTCAACGGAAGCGCAAGATGGGTGAAGAAAAGAGGAAAGTTGTTTCATACGAGGTGGAAAAATTGATCAAGGTTGGATTTATTAACGTAGGTCAGTATCCGATGTGGCAGTCCAATGTATTTATGGTGAAAAAGAAGACCGACAAATGGAGGATATGCGTAGATTTCACCGATCTCAATAAGGCGTGTCCAAAAGATCCTTACCCTCTTCCGCACATAGATCGTTTGATTGATGGATTGGTTTCACCGTTTCTGGATGCTTATTCGGTAAAATCAAATCGATGATGATCGACGACCATCAGACGCTTTCATAGATAATGCCCGTAGAATAAGAGCTACTTACCAGAGGCTCATGGGTATGGTTTTCGCTCCTCGGATTGGGCAGAACATTGAGGTCTATGTGGATGATATGGTGGTGAAGACTGAGACAGGAAGTAGGCATGTGGCTGACATAGAAGAAACCTTCGCTGCTATTCGGAAGTATGATATGCGCTTGAACCCGAATAAATGTACTTTTAGGGTACAGGCCGGGAAGTTTCTTGGCTTCATGTTGACAAGTCGGGGAATCGAGGCTAATCCGGATAAATGTCAGGCAATCGTTAATATGAGAAGACCGGCCACAGTCCGGGAGGTGCAGCAACTAATAGGCCGCTTGGCTGCCCAATCTCATTTTTTATCTTGTGTAGGTGACAAATCAATCCATTTCTTCTTAGCTATCAAAAGAGAGCGGAGTTTGAATAGACCGAGGCGTGTGAGAAAGCGTTTCTGGAGGTAAAGCAACTCTTGTCAACACCTCCAGTGTTGACTAGGACAAAGGAGAATTCGCAGTTGGTATTATACCTTATTGTGTCAGATTGTGCAATTAGCTCAGTTTTGGTCCAAGAAACAGAGGCTGGTGAGCGCCCGGTGTATTTTGTCAGCAAAGTGCTAAAGGGAGAAGAACTCAGATATCAGAAGATTGAGAGGTTAGCGTTGGATCTTGTGACAACTGCTCGGAAGTTAAGGCAATACTTCCACGGGCATCTTGTATTGGTGAAAACCAATTTTCCTTTGAAACAAGTATTCAAGAAGTCGGATCTGGAAGGAAGAATGGTGTCTTGGGTTGTGGAGTTGTCACAATACGATATCGACTTCAGCCTGCATACCAGTATAAAATCCCAAGTTTTGGCCAATTTCATGGTGGAGCTCAGTTCCCCGTTGATGGAAGATTCGTCTCCGAGGTGGATCGTCTCTGTTGATGGATAATCAAATTTGAAGGGGAGTGGCGCGGAAGTAATTCTGGAGGGACCCGGTGAAATAGTTCTGAAGTACTCGTTGCGATTTGGTTTTCAGACGAGTAACAATCAGGCCGAGTATGAGGCTCTGCTAGCTGGTTTGAGATTGGCTTTGGAGGTCAGAGTGACCCACTTGTTAATCTGGACAGATTCTCAGCTTGTTGCCGGACAGGTGGGTGGGACTTTTCAGACAAAGGACCTCATTTTGATGAAGTATGTGCAGCAGGCAATGTTCCGAGGGAAGATAATACCTGGGCCGACCTCCTAGCTCTTCTGGCTAGTACTAAAGGTTCCGGTGTGAATAAGTCAGTGATACAGGAAACGTTGTTTTTACCTAGTATTGAGAGGGAAGAGTCCCTAGTGGTCGAGGAGGAGGATGGTTGGATGACACCGATCATACGGTATCTTCAACAAAATATGTTACTAGAGGATATGGAAAGAGCTAGGAAAATTAAGAAGATCTCGGCCAGGTTTGTGATGGAGTTGGGCAAGTTGTATATGATGGGGCGAGCAGCTCCGATGATGCGTTGTGTGTCTGAAAAGGATATCATTTTGGTGTTGAAGGAGGTCCATGAAGGTGTCTGTGGGAATCATGGAGGAGGTCGTTCTTTGTCAATCAGAATACTACGTGTCGGGTATTACTGACCTACGCTGATGAAGGATTGTATTTAGTGTGTTGCCCGTTGTGTGAAGTGCCAGATGTTCGCGCCTGTTATTCATACCCCAACTGAGTTATTGCATGATGTCTTGATTCCATGGCCTTTCTATCAATGGGGGGCTGATATCCTTGGATCGTTCCCAGTGGCTCCGGGGAAGTTGAAGTTTCTCATTGTAGCTGTGGACTATTTTACCAAATGGGTAGAGGCCGAGGCAGTATCTCGGATATCAGCAGAGTGTGTACGCCGTTTTTATTGGAGAAACATCGTTTGCCGTTTTGGGCTTCCTTGGGTCATTGTTTCTGACAATGGTACTCAGTTCGCAAGTGCTTCGGTTGTGGAGTTCTGCAAGGAGCTCGGGATAACAAATAAATTCATTTCTGTAGAACATCCTCAAGCTAACAGACAGGCGGAGTCAGCTAATAAGGTAATTCTGAATGCAATAAAGAAGAAGTTGGATGATGCTAAAGGGTTATGGGCGCAGTACCTTCATGAGGTTCTGTGGGCATATTATACTACAGATCACTCAATAACTCATGAGACACCTTTTAGAATGGTTTTTGGTACTGATGCCATGATTCCAGTGGAGGTTGCTTTACCATCCTGGAGGCGGGAACATTTTGAGGAAGAACTCAATAATCGAGGATTGGATATTGACGTTGATCTGGTGGAAGAAGTGAGGAATGCAGCACATGTTAGAGAAATTGTTGCTAAACAGAGGATGGCGCGTCGTTTCAATTTGAAAGTGATGCAGCGTGGATTTGAAGTTGGAGATCTGGTACTTAAGAAGATAACGGATCCGACCAGGAAGGGAAAATTAGCTCCTAATTGGGAAGGTCCGTTTAAGGTGTTGGAGAAGTTACGCAATGGAGCTTACAAGCTAGAGACATTGGAGGGTGCAGAGATACCTGACCTGGAATGTAGCTAGTATTAAGTTGTATTTCAGTTAAATTATATGCAAGAATAATGGTGTACTCTTTTCCCCTAGGCAAGGGCCAGGGTTTTTAATGAGGCACCTTAAAGTTTTTATCTAGTTTGTAAGATGTCAGGAAGGATGAATATTTATGGGTACTATACCTCGTCAAAAAGGTTTCAACCTCGCTAAGGCTCTGTTCCGACTCGGATAAAGCTGCTAGGGGCTCTGTACCTAAGGTTTCAATCTCGCCAAGGCTCTGTTTCGACTCGGATCAACCTGGTAGGGGCTCTGTACCTAAGGTTTCAACCTCGCCAAAGCTCTGTTCTGACTCGGATCAACCTGCTAGGGGCTCTGTACAAAAAAACAAAAAGTTTCAACCTCGCCAAGGCTCTGTTCTGACTCAGATCAACCTGCTAGGGGCTCTGTACCTAAGATTTCAACCTCGCCAAGGCTCTGTTCCGACTCGGATCAACCTACTAGGGGCTCTGTACCAAAAACAAAAGGCTTCAACCTCGCCAAGGCTCTGTTCCGACTCGGATCAACCTGCTAGGGGCTCTGTACCTAAGGTTTCAACCTCGCCAAGGCTCTGTCCCGACTCGATCAACCTGCTAGGGGCTCTGTACCAAAAACAAAAAGTTTCAACCTCGCCAAGGCTCTGTTCCGACTCAGGTCAACCTGCTATGGGCTCTGTACCTAAGTTTTCAACCTCGCCAAGCCTTTATTCCAACTCGGATCAACCTGTTAGGGGCTCTGGGGAAAAAACTTGGATCAAGGATGTTTTGTTTTAACTTGTTTAGAAGGAGTCCGTCTTGAAGCCATAAAGCAACTAAAAAAGTCTGGGGGCTTCTTCTACGTGAACAGCGGGTTATGTACTTTAAAGCCTTCATGGTTTGCATGACGAACCATTTGGCTTGAGGGGCTAACAATTCAGCATAAATCTATTCACGAGGTTAAACATACAGACAAGAATTTTTTAACAAAATAAAACATACAACATTAATAAAAACCCAGAGGGAAAATGTTAGGAAGTTTTACAAAATGAATTCTTCAAAGGGGGTGACTAACTACAGATTAGAGTAAAAAAAAGGGAATTAGGCGTTAGGGTGAGGGGTGTCCACGACAGCAGTTTCTTCGCTCATGGTGGCATCACTATCATCGTCATTAGCTTCCACTAGATTCCCATCAACAATATACTTAAAGAAATCAACCTCCGAGATGTCAAGATCTGGATACAGGCAAGAAACTTGAGACATTGCTCGGTCGAAGGCCATATCTTTGGCGTTCAACACATCCATCCGGGACTTATCCAAAGCTTCTTGCAGGTCGGAGCAGATTCTCTATGAGTCTTGAAGTTTGGTGGACAGATCGTCGGTCGAGGTCTTCATCAAGGCAAGCTCCTCTTCAAGGCTCGACCAATACCCGTCATCGGAGTAACTCTCATGAACACATGGTCTCCTTCATTAAACTTAAGATCTTTCCTTCTCTTATCATGATAACTTTTTTGACGGCTCTGAGAAGTTCTCATCTTCTCCTGAATCATCTTAATCCTTTCTGAAGTTTGTTGAACAATCTCCGGTCCAATCACAGCACTTTCTCCAGATTCATACCAACACAACGGTGTCCGACATCTCCTACCATACAATGCCTCAAACGGAGCCATACCGATGCTCGAATGAAAACTATTGTTGTAGGTAAACTCTATCAACGGCAAATAGCTATCCCAAGCTCCACCTTTCTCTAACACACAAGCTCTCAGCAAATCTTCTAACGACTGAATCGCCCTCTCCGTTTGACCATCCATGCGGATGATATGCGGAACTCAATCGTAACTTAGTACCTAGAGCCTCCTGCAATCCTGTCCAGAACTTAGAAGTAAACCTCGGATCTCTATCCGACACAATGCTAGACGGAATACCATGCAAACCTACAACCTTTTCGACATACACTTCTGCCAACCTCTCCATCGGATAATCCATTCTTATCGGAATGAAGTGAGCAGACTTTGTCAATCGACAACAACCCAAATAGAATCACACTTAGTTGTCTTGACAACGATCCACGAAATCCATAGAAATGTCATCCCATTTCCATTCGGAACAAACAACGGTTCCACCAATCCCGACGGCCTCGATGTTCAATCTTGATTTCGACACACCAAACATGCGTACACAAACTCGGCAATTTCCTTTTCATTCCGGCCACCAAAATAATTTCTTCAAATCATGATACATCTTAGTAGCACCGGATGAATACTCAATCCACTACGATGTCCTTCTTCTAAGATACTCTTTCGATCTCAAAGAACATCCGAACACACACTCTTTCACCAAATCTCATAACACCATTCTCGTCAATTCGAAATTCACCTCCTTGACCTTGGTTAATCAATGTCAGCTTGTCCACTAAACCAACATCAGACTTCAGTCCATTTCAAATCCCTTCCAAAATACCACTAGTCAGCTTCAACATGCCCAACTTCACACTATTCTGAGTAGTTTCACAAACCAAACTCAAGTCTCCGAATTGTTCCACCAATTCTAATTCACGAACCATTAACATCGACATATGCAAGGATTTCCTGCTCAACGCATCTGCCATGACGTTTGCCTTACCAGGATGGTAATTCAAACCAAAATCATAATCCTTGAGAAATTCTAACCATCTTCTCTGCCTCCTGTTCAACTCTTTCTGATTAAAGAGATACTTCAGGCTCTTATGATTACTGAACACTTCAAACCGTGAACCATACAGATAATACCTTCATAACTTCAAAGCAAATACAACAGCTGTTAAATTTCAAATCACGGGTCGGATGATCCCTTTCATGCACTTTCAATTGTCTCGAAGCATAAGCCACAACCTGCTTATCCTTCATCAACACACCACCTAAACCCATCAATGACGCATCACAATACACAACAAGGGACCCTTCCGGATTCGTCAAAATTAAAATCGGAGCACTAGTCAACCTCCTCTTCCACTATTGGAATCCTTCCTCACAATCAGAATCCCAAAATAATACACTTGGTTTTACAAATCTATTTCTCTGAGCACCTTCCAATAGCTTCTTCAATTTTCTATATCTAAAGTTGACGTCTTGTATGGTGTCATAGAAATAAGTTTTGTACCCATAACGACATTAACAACGACTCCGACTCTCCTCAATCATCATTACACGATAAATAAATTACTTACAGGTGCTGGAACCATTTTTAAAACAAAGTTCATCACATTATCTTTCCAACACTTCAAACGAAACTCAAATCAGACATCTAAAACTCCAATTATGGATTTTACAAGTTTCCGAAAAATAATCTTGTCGACGGAAATCAATTCCCTATGATAGGTAATCGATTTCTCACCTTGTGAGAGTGAAAAATCCCAAGACATCATAGAATGCAAAATTTGAGATTCTAACTTCAACATACCGCAACACACATCATTCACCATGATTAATTGCGTTAAGTTACGATTCAATAACCAATTCACATCATTGCATACTTTATATCAACCATTGACACGACACAATTAATCTTTTCAAGAACACAAAGAGGTCACTCACTCGACAACTTCACGATCAACCGAAGCATTGCAACATTCCAATCACACCACTTCATCTCCTAAGAGTCATTCTTCTCAATCACCAAATATATTCTAGGCCAAGAATATGCATCGACTCATCAAAGCGATTCATAATCACTTGGTTTACTTCAAACATTCAACCCAAGGGTAGCCTCAAGCTAATTCAACATCTTGCTCAAACGATGAGTCGCTATTATTCTCGGGAACATTAGAATTCACCTAACTCTTCCAACCGTTTCTTCAACTCGAGACAACTCGGATGCCGACTTGCGATCGACGCCATCGACACGGACTAGTTCGAATTAAATCTATAGTAATTCCTCCTCTCTCTCGGCAATTCACCGACGTCTTCTAGAAACACCTCGGAAATTCATCCACCGGCAATCCAACTTACTCGGAACAATCTCGCACAATTCTTCACTACGGTAATTCATCGCTCTTATATTTTCCTTTCACTTCCGTCGAAGAATACAACATAAATACCACAGCACCATCATTAATATCTACGCAACTCTAACCATCCATCTAAATTCATTATTCTTATTAGAGTCTTCGTCCACTCATATGGTTCACAAGCTTCTACCACACTTCATTCATATTCATTACTTTATGTACCAATTAGATAGCAAGACAATTATATACCATCCAATACGATTTCGTCTACTATCAACAAGAGATTAAGGGTGATCAAGTCCTCAATTTGTCAATAGACATCCGATAATCATACTGAAGTATAAACCATCATTACCACACTTTCCGTTCTCAGAATCGTACTCACCTTTTTGCACTTCCAACTATGACTCATGGTCCAAACGATTCCATGACTCTAACCACACTTGCCTGTCTTTTCCAACATATCTCGTACCAAAGACTTCCAATCGGAACATATCCGGAAGCATCTCTTCTCCCCTTAGTTTCACACTACTGCAATAATCAATCGGAAAAGTAACCAAGCGGTGTTGTACACACTTGTCGCGTACAAAGGATAATGACATTAAGACCTTTGGTCACAACGACCGACTATGCTCGATACCACTATTGTAACACCTCTTCTATTTACCCGCGTTTTATACATAATAATCGAGTATTTTAATCACAACCAAGAAGGCGTCACAATTTAAATCATAAAATTTTAACCAAAGCAGTCATGCTTCTTGAAGAATACTCATCCATTAAATCATACTCAAATTATGTTTAACGGAAATGAAACATAATTAAATCCGAATACTTTACTCACGATTATTCCGGGATAATAAATCAACATAATTCCAAAATTCTTAAAATATCCATTAAAGGATTCCAAACAATCGTTTTCCCCAGTGTTACATCTACCAGAGCACGACACTGACACGCGGACTAAATCACTGACTCAATACTAGAGCTATCCTCACCAATCCAAGCAGCTGATCACCTCGGATCTGAAAATGTTGAGTAAGGGTGAGATTCCAATTCAATATAACATGCATTATACGTTTCTAGAATACAACAGAATAAACAGATCGTTAATTCATTAACCAAACACAAGTCATAATCAATGCACAAGGCAGTTCACACAATGAACATGTATATAATCAAACAATGGAAATTGCAACACTGGAAACCATCCTAGCATGTTACAATCCCATATGCAATGCAGACTCTATGCATGTGGTACCAAAACGTGAACCGCGTTCACCCACTGCTCCGTTTACTCGTGGAAAGACAGTGTAATCCATGATTCGCCCAGAACACTGAGTCAAGAATCCAATCCATGATTCGCCCATAACCACCGGGTCAAGAATCTAGCCTCACTACCTGCACGAGGTAAGTCTATTGGCTCGCCGATTCACCTCGCACAATGGGAATGAACCAATTTAACAAATGCTCATGCATGCATCATAAAAGCATGCAACATTAATTCAACGGAATATGATAACAACATAATTCCACATAATTGCCAATATCAACATATATCGCATGATAACAACATAATCATGAACTACTTATCACAAAACATAAATATGTCGAATGCTTACTCCTCAATCAGTAAGACTATCACCCGTATACACAATAACAACCACACATGATATCAATACAATCATGAATAAACAACAAGGGAAAGAAACATCACATGAACGTCAATCTCCATTTAACTTGTCAAAGAATCTAAACCAATTCATAGATTACGATCTCAACATAATTCACTTATTGCCAATCACTAATGTATCACATTCAATCACAATGAATAATCAACACAACATTGTAAACATTAGTCCTCGACCGATAACTCAGGCCATTCATATTAATTTCCCATTATCCTTAATTAATCACTCTTTTCAAAAATCGGGAACTCGACTATATTTAAAATAATTTTAGCAAAAGAATATTTTCTCTTTTCAAAAGGTAGTATTTTAAATTTAAGAAATAACCGGCACTTTCGAATCGAGTTACGGTTTAGAAAATATGAAGTTTTGAAGTTTTGGAAATTTTTGGAAAATACTCGCTCCGATTTTGAATGGGAACGGTTCCTACCTATGGAACCGGTTCCGAGAATAAATCCCAATTTTATTTAACACTGGGAACTCGGTTCCTCCCCAGGGAACGGTTCCCACGATGACAATTTTGCTACTTTTTGACAGCATTTTCCATTCTTACTCATTTCCAAACTTACTAACACGATTTGGTACATTAGGAACATTATTTCATCGTCATTTCACACCAATATAACATCACACAACATAGTTTATTCATCCCTATCAATTATCTGACATATTTATGATTCCTAATTCCAACACCGACACAAATAGGGTTTATTCCTATAACTCATAATCATCATAATTCAAATTCTCTAACATACCCAATTATCCCTATGATTCCCAAAACCCATAAGGCATATTAACCGAACGAAATCACCCCTTACCTCACGATGATTCTTCGATTCCTCTTGGTGTCGGCTTTTCCTCTCTTTTCCTCTTCTCTCCAATTCCACGTGAAAACAGTTTCTCCAAAAAACCTATTATTTCCTTTCTTTTTCCTTTTTATGTTCCTTTAATTATTCCAATAAAATAAAATAATTAAAACTTAATAATTAGTAGAGTGATTTACTCTCTTACACCCACTGTTTACTCTGCATACCTCAAAACATTTCCTCATTTAATGACCCAATTAATCCAACTAAAATTAATACTCGAGACTTCATTTAATTAAATAATTAAATCCTCACTTATTTAATATTTAAATTAAATCGGGGTGTCACAGCACGGGCCGCCACCATTAATTTCTTATGCTCTTTCACAGACATGTCGATCATTTTGTCTGCAATCAAAGGGGAAACAGAAAGGAATCAGTCAAATAAAATGAAATTTAATGAAAGGAGTCTAGCAAAAGATGCTTACCTAGGAAGTTGGGAACTTCTTTATGAGGTAATACTAATAAATACTTAACCCTGATTGGCCGGAAGGAGTCCAAAACTACTAGAGATAGGGTCTCGGATTCGCTCAGGCTGTCATAGTCAAAGCCAAAAATGGGTAAAGGGTTACTGGTCCAGTATAGGAGAAACTTGTGGTGCCCATCGGCACCATAAATGATCTGAGGACACTGGGGTCCGCACCTAACCCGAAGAAAGCGTTCTTTGTAACCTTTGAAATTGGATGTGTAGGCCTATAGGAAACTCCTCTTTGGGATGTCGTTGATGGCAACCCAGCTTCAAAGAATGAGAAGAACAGTCCAACGATTGGGGTTATCATTAGAGCTTTGCAAATTAGCTCGAATGCTCTTATAAACCCCCAACTGTTGGGTCGGAGTTGAGAGGCGGCGACTATCATTGTTTGCAAAATGTCAGTTTCGAAGTCGAAAAAGGGAAATTGTATGTTCAACTCCTCTACGACTTCAGCGTAGAAATAAAACCATTCAGGATTTACCCCTTTGGGGCAGGACACGCAAACATTCTCTCCAATCTCGCAGGGTTCCAAGATTACATTGTCTTCATTCCCCTTGGAGAAGATGTTCCAGAGGGAGCGTAGGGTTGCAATTTCCATATCTTTAATCAGACTTTGTTTGAAGCCTAGGGCTTCTCCTTTGAGCAGTTGATTAGTTTCCATTATGAGCTCCACAGAACCTGAAGAGTCGGGGTCAGAATCGCAATCAGAGGTTAGAACTTCAGAGTTAATCTTGTTCATAACCCTCTCTAGTTCTTCTACCCCTAGAGCGTCTCTCATTTCTTGCATGCAATCTTCCCATAAGATTCTACGTTCTTCGCTACTTAGGTGTTTTCTATGCCCTAGTTCATCGCACTCTCTGATGATCACCTTTCTATATGGAAAAATAAAGAAGAAGAATAGAAAGGGGAATACTTGAGTGAGTGATCAAAGGGCTTATAAAGATCTGAAGTAAGCGAAGCAGCGACAAGTGGGCAGAGAAGATTAAATAAGGAAATAGGGTTTTGAAGAGGAACGGACGCGTTATAAAAGGAAAAAATGAGGAGGAGATGTGTAGGTGGTTATAACCTGCTAAGAGGTAATTATTACACCTATGGGTGACTGTTCAGTAAAGTTGGAGAGTGTGTTCACGCGCTGGAGGTCGGTTAGCCGATGTGTATCTCGCCTTCGACTTATGGTTTTCAGTTTTTTGATCATACGATCTCAAGACATGAAATCGTATGTTCAAGGGGCTTATGATCATGCATAAAGTCCTAGCCGAGATGTTTAGTCGGAAGCGGGTTCGTATGGCTCCGAGAAAGAGCCCGGCTAGAAGCATATGGGCGGAGTTTGAGGTGTATCTCGGGTGAAGGGAGAGAAGCCAGTGTATGGCTCGGGAATATATCTCGGGCATGCGTTCTGGGGTCCATCTCGGATTGAGTACGTATGTTACGACTAGGTTGAGGAAACTGATGCATTGATTCCAGCGACGTACGTTATGTAACACCCCATCTAAATACCCCGAATATATTAATTAAGTTAATAACTAAATCATCTTTAATCAGAGTTAACACGGTATAATAAGGGATGTCACAATTAATAATTAAAACAAACTTCATTCAAACAGTAGCCATGCTACACTGAGGATCAACATCCAGATAAATTTTTAATCAATTTAAGACCATGTCTTACACAGCGAAAAATATCTTCAGCAAAACCGGAATAATTTCAATCAACATTATTCCCACTAAGTTTTAAATAAATAATAGACTAAGTCTAATTCCTCATCTAACGTTCCCCAGTGTTACAATCTAATCAGAGCATGACACTGACACGCGGACTAAACGATGAGTTCTAGAGCCATCCTCACCGACTCTTCAGCTGCTAACTT
Organism: Vicia sativa; assembly: GCA_021764765.1. Classification (NCBI taxonomy): domain Eukaryota; kingdom Viridiplantae; phylum Streptophyta; class Magnoliopsida; order Fabales; family Fabaceae; genus Vicia; species Vicia sativa. The sequence goes on along the minus strand of CM038792.1, from coordinate 117,565,939 downwards.
TAATCTGAAATGGTAAAGTAAGGGTGAGACTTCTCATAATTAAAGCATATTATAAGCTTCTCAATTAACAATATATTTCAAGCATATTAATCCACCCATTTCAACACAACTCCGATTCAATACACAAGTACAACCATATAATCATCATGCACAACAATCATCAATCGGAGAATAGTAACTGGAAGACATCCTAACATGTTACTATTCCATACAAATATAATGCGACTCAATGCATGCGGTACCGACTCGTGACCAAGTCACCCAACACCGATCCATTCATCAACCGGATACGGTACCATCGATTCGCCCGACACCGAGTCAAGAATCCAGCCTAACCACCCATCCTCACTCGGGTATCGGTTCGGCAATCCAAGTCAAATTCCGCACAATGGGAATTAACTTCACCAAACAATGCATATGCACGCACATCATTAGCATGCAACATCAATCATCTATGTATACATTCATTGCGAACCTCAACAATCAACATGATATATCAACTAATCATGCACACATCAACACAGCATAACATGCAAACCAATCCACATGATATATCAACCAATCATGCATACATCAACACAGGTTATGACCACATCAGACATTATAAACCCTCATCAACCACCACATGATATAATCACCTATCATGAAACAATTCATCACAAAGCATAAATATGCCAAACACTTACCCTTCAATTGGTAAGCCTATCACCAGTATATATCACAATAACGACAACTAAGATCAACAGCCATCAGGCATATACAACACCAACAAACACATGATATCAATACAATCATGAATACATCAATCATCATAAACTGAATCAACCCCAAAACATGATTATTCCAACCATCATGCATACAATAACAACAGCATAACACGCTTTACATTCCCTCAGTATCAATACATCCATCAACACAGGGTCTCTGCTACATACGCATCAACATGCGTCAGTCAAAAGTCACCTATCTCAAAATTTGGCTCTTTTTCAAAATAATTTCAGGTTTTGGAAAATATTTTCAGTTCACAAAATAGAGCATTAAATTTAGAAAATAACGTCCAAAACGGCGCTCAAAACGGACTTACGGTTTGAAAGTTATGAATTTTCAAAGTTTGACATTTTCAAAAATTAAAGTGGAACCGGTTCCGTCGCAGACGAACGGTTCTGAAAGTTCAAAAACCTCGTTGTGGAAAATGTATGGGAACCGGTTCCGTCACACACGAACCGGTTCCCACGTGTTTTCGAGTTTTATAAATTTTCAAAGGCAACCGGTTCCTACCAGACAGAACCGGTTCCACGTATTAAAAAGCCATTTCACACTTTTGACAACATTCATCCATTTCAATTCAAACTCAAACATACCCATACGAACTCCAACATGGAAAACACTAAAACACATCATTTTTCATCATCTATCTCATCAAACAACATATTTCCATCATCTATTTTCATCTACTGACTCTTTAATCATATTTCATACACATTCAGACTCAATCTGACACCCTCTGACACTCTTAGGGACACATTCATGGAACCCTAGAATTTCACAAACACAATTTCTTAACATACTATGATCTATAGAATCAACATCAAAACCTATAATAAGCATTAATCAGTCGAAATCACCCCTTACCTTGTGGGTTCTTCGAGATTCTGACGCTTCTAGGTTTTCCTTCTTCTTTCTCCTCTTCTCACTTCTACGTATAATAGCTTTTCTTCCAAAAAGACCTATTTTCTTTTCTTTTCCTTTTTATATTCCTTCTAATAATCCTTTATTTATTCCAATAAAATAAAACAAATGGTAATTAGTAAGTGTAGTGTAATTTACTCCTCACACCCCCAATTACACCTCACACCTCCATCTCTTCTTTTCTTCAATTAATCCCATGAATTCCAAAATATAATTAATTCAAGTCCTTAATTAATTAAATAATTAAATTCCTATTTATTTAATTTCTGAATTAAATCGGGTGTCACAACTCTCCCCACTAAAGAGTTTTCGTCCTCGAAAACACCACTTAAACGAACGATTCGAATATGAGTCCTTCATCGACTCTCCGGTTCCCATGTAACAATTCCATCTTTGGTCCTCCCCAAGCTACTCTTACCAATGCGATCTCTTTGACTGCAACCATTTCAACTCTTCCTAATCAAAGAGATATTTAGACTCTTATGATCACTAATACCTCAATTCGAGAACCATATAAATAATGCCTCCCAACTTCAAAACAAATACTACCAACTCTAAATCATGAGTCGGATAACTCCTTTCATGCACTTTCAATTATCGTGAAGCATAAGCCACAACCTGCTTATCTTGCATCAACACACTACCTATTCCCATTAATGATGCGTACACAACAAAGACTTAGTCGGATTCGGCATGAAATCGGAGCACTAGTCAACTCTTGACTCTTGAAATCCTTCCTTCCAACTATCACGTCATGTTTGACATCATTTCCAATATCACTAACAAATATCCTTCTTATTCAACCACTAGAATCCCACGATCCATTGCTATCGGGTTAAGAATACATCAGCCACCCCATTCACTCTAAGATACACGATTTATCACTTCCTTACAGCACAATTATAAGAACCTCCACCGAACAATGTCCCCACCATTCATACACAATGGTACCACGAGGCTACGTTCCAACGATAGAGCTTGCAATTAATACATCTCTTATAATGGATGTAACATCAATAAGACATGGAACCTTTCACCCAACAATTCTTCAAATCTCTAATAGTTCATAAACTCCACACCTTCTAATGTTTGATTTGTGACTTCCAAAAGAAATCATACTTGCATAACAAAGTGCATCACTTTACACGCAACTCGATTAATCACCTTAAGTCATTATCTTCATTTGATTTCCATCAACTACCAGCTCTACAAGTTTCATATTTATCTTTAGACTTTCTCCTTCATCACTGCTCACCTTCTTACATTCTAAACCTTCCACTCTGCTCTTCAACTTGCATACACACTCGAGTCCCCGACCCGCTAGATAATTTCCAAGTCTACTATCCCCTCAATAGAACGTCAACCGCTTCACACACTATCAAGCTTGCAAGATGAGTCTATTAAATCCAACACGATCCCGTCTATTATCAACAAGAGATTAAGGGTGATCAGTTCCTCAATTTGTCGATAGGTAGCCGGCAATCACAATGGAGTATAAACCACCGTACCACACTATAATAGCGTTCCTTTAGAACTCGTGCTCGAAGTCACCCAAGCACCATGGTCCAATAATCTTCCTTTAAGGTTTACGACTTCTTCCAAACTTATTCCTCATCTGATATCGACGATGAGATACCATTGATCAAACAATTTACATAATCTCCTTCACCCGCACTTAGCATTGCACAAACGTTAAGTATTTTCCTCCTCATGGGACGCTAACATACCAAATACACCATAACTCATTTTGTCCCCATTTGAAGTCCTTATCCATGCGGAGAACTTTAACGACATTCACAACTCTTAGTCTTCCTTTAAATCTCATAACATCTAGGATCCATATATGTTCAGTCTGAATCTTATTTCAAATGCGATCTCGGTAATACATCTCATCATATGATCGGTAAAAGAACTTCCAACATTTTCTTAACACATGTCAATATTTTGACATCTTAAACATGATTGCACTTCCTGTCGAATTTATTTTCCTCTAACACCACTTATCTTTTCCTCAGAAGCTAACGTCACTTATTCATCCTCAATCGACATAAGTTGCATCTCTAATACTTTCACATTCTTACTAATACCAACATTTCATTCATTAAGAATATATCATTCTTGACTTCGTCTCAAATAACTGCGATTGTTACTGGTTATGCCCATAAAATCTTCCAATACCCGCAACAAATTTTGGACTTTCCCACTACAACACTACGTCAGCCTCAGATGGGTCTACCGCATTACCGTCACTTAAGATAACATGATAAAGAAAACTCATATCCTTATACCGTAATCTACACCATGAAACTTAACAAAATTCTACTCCTCTTTCGAAGTTGGAATTCACCTCACAACATTCAACATACGTATACCGAGTTTTAGAAGCTTCTTTCTAACTATCTTCATCCTTAACCTGACCACGAAGGTAAGTTAATCTAAACTCAACTTTACTGAAGGCATACTTTCCAACCAATTGATCCATCAAATCACCAACAATTTGAAATAGATATTTAGTCTTAATCACCACTTAAATCAGTTATCAAAATCCACACGCAATTCGCGCTACTCTCTTCCTCCTTCACTAAGGAAATTAGAGCTCCCCAAACAATACACTTAGTTTTACAAATCCATTTCACTGTGCATCTTCCAATAGCTTCTTCAATTCCCTTAACTCAAAAGTTGACATCTTGCACGGTGTCATAAAACAAGTTTTGTACCAAGAACGACATCAACAACAACTCTGATTCTCCTCAAACATCATTACATGATAAATAATTACTTTCGGTGCTGGGACCATTTTTAAAACAAAGTTCATCACATTATCTTTCCAACGCTTCAAATGGAACTCAAATCAGACATCCAAAACTCAAATTATGAATCTTACAAGTTTTCAAAACAATGTTGTCAGCTTCAGGAAATCCATTCCCTGTGATAGGTAATCGATTTCCACCTTGTGAGAGTTAAAAATCCCAAAACATCACCGAATACCAAATTTGAGATCCTAACTTCAACATACCGCAACACACATCATTCACCATGATTAATTGCGTCAAGTTACAATTCCAATAACCAATTCACACAATTGCATACTTTATATCAACCATTGACACTCACACAATTAATCTTTTCAAGAACACCAAGAGGTAACTCACACAGACAGTTCCACAATCAACTGGAAGTGTTGCAACATTCAACCACACCAGCTTCATCTTCTAAGAGTCATCCTTCTTAATTACCAAATATCTTCTAGGCCAAGAATATGCATCGACTCATCATAACGATTCATAATCACTTGGTTTAACTTCAAACATCCAACCCAAGGATGACCTCAAGCTAATCCAACATCTTGTTCAGACGGTGAGTCGCTATTGTTCCCAGGGAAACGTCAGAACTCACACCCCAATGGAACATCATTATCCATAACATCGTCCTCCACTCCCAGTGATGCGAACAACACAAGTACATAATTGTTACCACTTAAGAGAACCTTATCTGACCATCATCCTGAATTCTCGAATTCGTAATCCCTCCGAATTCGGGCAACTATGCAGTATAACCATATCTGCACTCATATAATCAATAACACATCGATCCAACTCTTCACACCCAAAACATATCGGAGAAGTAAGGCCTCTTCCCCAATGGCTTCTAAACCACTCCTGCAACCAAGTAGTTAGGAAAACAAGCAAGTATCGACAGTGTTTCACACACATGTCGCATACAGAAGGAGTAATGACATTAAGACACTGGTCACAACGACCGACTATGCTCTGATACCACTATTGTAACACCCCATCTAAATACCCCGAATATATTAATTAAGTTAATAACTAAATCATCTTTAATCAGAGTTAACACGGTATAATAAGGGATGTCACAATTAATAATTAAAACAAACTTCATTCAAACAGTAGCCATGCTACACTGAGGATCAACATCCAGATAAATTTTCAATCAATTTAAGACCATGTCTTACACAGCGGAAAATATCTTCAGCAAAACCGGAATAATTTCAATCAACATTATTCCCACTAAGTTTTAAATAAATAATAGACTAAGTCTAATTCCTCATCTAACGTTCCCAGTGTTACAATCTAATCGAGCATGACACGCGGACTAAGATGAGTTCTAGAGCCATCCTCACCGACTCTTCACCGCTAACTTTAATCGAAATGGTAAAGTAAGGGTGAGACTTCTCATAATTAAAGCATATTATAAGCTTCTCAATTAACAATATATTTCAAGCATATTAATCCACCCATTTCAACACAACTCCGATTCAATACACAAGTACAACCATATAATCATCATGCACAACAATCATCAATCGGAGAATAGTAACACGGAAGACATCCTAACATGTTACTATTCCATACAAATATAATGGACTCAATGCATGCGGTACCGACTCGTGACCAAGTCACCCAACACGATCCATTCATCAACGGATACGGTACCATCGATTCGCCACACCACGAGTCAAGAATCCAGCCTAACCACCCATCCTCACTCGGGTATCGGTTACCGGCAATCCAAGTCAAATTCCGCACAATGGGAATTAACTTCACCAAACAATGCATATGCACGCACATCATTAGCATGCAACATCAATCAGTCTATGTATACATTCATTAAACATAACTGAACCTCAACAATCAACATGATATATCAACTAATCATGCACACATCAACACAGCATAACATGCAAACCAATCCACATGATATATCAACCAATCATGCATACATCAACACAGGTTATGACCACATCAGACATTATAAACCTTCATCAACCACCACATGATATAATCACCTATCATGAAACAATTCATCACAAAGCATAAATATGCCAAACACTTACCCTTCAATTGGTAAGCCTATCACCAGTATATATCACAACAACGACAACTAAGATCAGACCATCGGGCATATACAACACCAACAAACACATGATATCAATACAATCATGAATACATCAATCATCATAAATGAATCAACCCCAAAACATGATTATTCCAACCATCATGCATACAATAACAACAGCATAACACGCTTTACATTCCTCTATCAATACATCCATCAACACGGTCTACGCTACATACGCATCAACATCGTCGGTCAAAGTCACCTATCTCAAAATTTGGCTCTTTTTCAAAATAATTTCAGGTTTTGGAAAATATTTTCAGTTCACAAAATAGAGCATTAAATTTAGAAAATAACGTCAAAAGCAGCGCTCAAAACGGACTTACGGTTTGAAAGTTATGAATTTTCAAAGTTTGACATTTTTCAAAATTAAAGGTGGAACCGGTTCCGTCCGCCGGGGAACCGGTTCTCGGTTCAAAAACCAGAACGGTTATTCAACATTTCCAAATTTCCATTCATTTTCATCATCTATCATACAACTCATCTCATCATTTTCATCATCTATCTCATCACAAATATCCATTCATTCATCTATTTCAAAACATATATGATCATAGAATCATCAAAACCTATAATAAGCATTTCACAATCTTCTTTCTTTCTCTTCTTTCTCTCTTCTCACTTCTACGATAATAGCTTTTCTTCCAAAAAGACCTATTTTCTTTTCTTTTCCTTTTTATATTCCTTCTAATAATCCTTTATTTATTCCAATAAAATAAAACAAATGGTAATTAGTAAGTGTAGTGTAATTTACTCCTCACACCCCCAATTACACCTCACACCTCCATCTCTTCTTTTCTTCAATTAATCCCATGAATTCCAAAATATATAATTAATTCAAGTCCTTAATTAATTAAATAATTAAATTCCTATTTATTTAATTTCTGAATTAAATCGGGGTGTCACACGTTACGTTGGGAAGTTATCATTGCCTGAAATGGTTGATGCTTCATCTCCAGGTTACAGTTGATGTGCTGCAGGCCGTTACTGATGGAAAAGAAGAAGACTCATGAAGTCACTCGTATATATAGGGCTCCCGCCAGTAGGATAAGCAAGATAATCATAGCTTGGAGTTCAAGAGATCATACTTGAACCTCCAAATCCATAAATATGATCATAAAGGTTTTTCCTGCAAGAACAAAGGAAAATAGGGAAGTTGTCTAATAAGAGTAAAAAAGGCTTTGGAGAAAAGCTTTATCTACTCCACTTCAGGAAGATTTTGCAGGTAGGCGAGATCATCCTCGGATATTGCAACAAAAACCTACTAGGGAGTGAAAGGAATCCAAGAAGGCAGAATAGTTTGCAGTTTGAAAAGAGAAGAGATCAGCCCTGAAGCGAGATCCTTGGCCAACCGAACCTATTTTGTCAAATCTTCCACCAAGAGAGGTCTTTGATCTCGGTCTCTATCCGTTTTTTGTGTTAGCAAGGGGATACTGATTATGCTCCTCAACTATTATGACAACATCGTTAGAAATGTTTGGTCAGCGCCTGAAGTAACCGGGGCATTCTCGATGATAACTAGTATGGTAAGACCAACAGGTAGAAGAGTGACATCCAAGATCAAAGGAGAGATATTGCAACCATGAGCCTCCAACTATTTGGAAATATCATAAACCTTCTACAAAGTAGTAATTTTATATGTAAATATGAAATACTTGTGTAAAAAAGTGGTATGACTCCACCATCACCAAAACATATTTCTCTCTAGACTATTGACTGAGCCCATAATAGTGTGGGTATCAATGGACATTTTCCTCTACAAATAATACTTTTCTTTAGTAGTTAAATACCCATCCTTATATCCAAAACCCATATAAAGAGTATTCAAATCTCTTTTCAGCATAACCTCTCAGGGACAAGAGAATCAAGTTCGATAACATATGAATGAGGTTTACGGCTGAAATAGATCCAAGCCAAATATTTTGGGAACCTATCATAGGAAGAACAACAATACATAATAGGAACGCGACAAAGACTCAAATGGGCTTCTAAGTACATGGATTTACCAGCACTAAACACCCCCCAAAATCTCATTGACTCTCAGAAAAATGACTGAATAGAGGAACATTTTGGCGTAGCACAATAAGGCCTTGATCTATGATATTATACCTAGAGGTATGTATTACAGAAAACAGATGGAATAAAAACTAGAAGGAGGATTTCCAAGACTGATACTCGACCCAGAATTGAAACACCTTTATAAAAGCCCAAACACTATCAAGAATCTACGAGGAGAAATCTTCAAAAACTTTAAAACACTAGCCTTGAACTTCGATAAAGGAAATTTCAAGTTTATCTAGGCGAACAAACACTCAAAAAGGGGAATGAAGCACCCCTCAAAATTACTACATATCCTCTTGCCTAATCCTATAGGAAGGAACAACCACTCAAGAGGGCGTCCGACCACATTATTAGCCTCATTAACGATCGTCGAATCACTTAAGATAGAAATAGTTCCTAGTATTTTGTTGTTGTGACAAGCAAAGAGTAAAGTTTTCATTTTTACCGGGTGATATATATCGGTTAGGTTATAAAGTATCATGTCTATAGAGATTGGTTATTGATTCATCGTTCCACAATTCTATCGTTAATGAGTTTGGGATTAAATGGTTGTAAAGAAAAGACAAAAAATAAATGAGCAAAAACTATAAAATATAGATAGCTTGTCCAGAATGAATGCACACTACCCGTCACAGACTTAAATCTACCGTCCAGTTATACTCAGCCTATGATACTCGTCTATGTCATCACATACCTCTCACAACCCAAGCTATTTCTAACCCAAATTGAGAATTCAACCGCATCACCTCGATATCCGTCTCTGGCATACCTTAACAACACAGAAGTCAACCGTGTCACTCAGAGCGGCTATCTCTAGCTCGAAACAACCAACAAAGAGGCATTAAGATCAAATACTCTAAGTAAATGTCAGCTCTAAACCTTCTCTAGCATTCAGAAACTAACAGATAATCATCCTAGGTAAGAATCTAAGCAATTTATGTCTAGCAAAGCTCAAATCCCTAACACATAGTAGAAACTAAGACAATCACCAACACAGATTCATAAAGCAATCTTTATTCAAGGTAAATATACATACAAACCCAACAAAAAGAGAAATACATATAGAGAGGAGAAGAGATAAACCACAAATTTACATCAGTTTGTCAAAGCCTATCAAAGAGCAATCCACCTCCAATCATCCGTAAGCAAAGCCTGATGTTGTTTTCTAAGCTAATCTATCAAAAACTACAAGGTGGTGGAATTTGGGAGCAAAAATCCAACCCAAAAACCATAAACTACAAAAATGAAATGAAAAGGAAAGATAAAGAAAATTTTGTTCCGCAAGAATCGCCCGGCGAAATAAAGCATCACTCGACAATCCTTCTATTACACTTGGCTCACAGCTGGCCACGTCTTTATTTGATCAAAATATCTACCGTCGCCCGATGGCGGTCATCTTCGTCCGACGACTCATCTTTTCCCCTCCCAACGATCCAGCAGCAAAGCAAGGCAGAGCGAAACTCCAAAATTTGACACTTTCTCTTGCTCCAATGTTGCCCGGTGATGCAGATGCGATGGCCCTCGCCTGGCCATCGCCCGACGATCCACATAGAAAAACAACTTTTGTTGTTTTCTCTTGCATAACTTGGAATGGCTTCTCTTTTTTGCCTTATTTCATTATGGATCAACAGTGCATCTTAGAGCTTTTATTCCTCTTGCTCCAATCATGCAACAAATACCTACCAAATATATACAAAACTAATCAAACGGTACAACATGTACACAAAATACAATAAAACATATTTACAACAAAAAACGGGGTTATTCAACCGATATTAACAAACAAGAACGGATAAGTGCCACAAAACATATATACAAAATAACTATATTTTAGCACTTATCAAGGGCGTCCGACCACATTATTAGCCTCATTAACGATCGTCAAATCACTTGATAGAAATAGTTCCCAGTATCTTTAAGTCCACCGAGATGCATTTTCTCACATTAGTCGGCTCCACTAAAGTGACTCATTTTAGAGGTATTTCTTCATCCCAAATGATCTTGAGGCACCTGACACCTTTTGTTTGTGCTCCCCGTGTAACACTCCAATTCTATCCCAAGCATATGTGCGGGAATTATTAGAGTAAACAAGTTCACAACAGAATCAGGATGTCACACATACTACATAAAACATAAACCTGTCATACTTTTAGCACCAATACATAACACTATCAGGGATGGAATAAACTCCACACATAAATCATATACCTCATAACATCATTTCAACTCCTGAATGAACATAGTTTTCAACATGCTCCCAAAGTTAAATTCAACATGCAACGGTTCACAATAATTCACCAAATAAGATATAGAATCTTTGAATCATAAATAGCAACAATACAAACAACTCCTCAAATACATCATAAGGTTCAAATAAGCAAATAACAACATAAATAAGTGTTCATCCGCCCGAGTGTTACGTATCAGAGTAATGACACCAAGACTCGACTATAAGCGGAAACATCTACTCATCTTGATCACCTGTACGTTACCCACGTAGAGGCAACATTCAAACAGAAAGGGTGAGATATCATTCTATATAAACAGGATCATGATAAATCATATATTAGGTAATGAATATAAATGAATCATTGCTTCATAAAACATCAACAAAATCAACACAAATTACGTCATCAATGAATAGTCATGATATCAACACATAAGCATGATCAATAAGTCACATATAAGTAACATAAAGCATAAGCAACAACTTTAACCAACAACAACTGACAACGACTCGTATGCGACTCAACTACACGTATGCATGTGGTACCATCAGAGTAAAACTCCCAACTTAGAACATTGCTAGTAATTCTGAGGCATAAGGCAAAGCCTTCAACTTAGAACGTGCCAATTCAGGCCAACATAAAACAAGCATTAGCTCCAACTTAGAACATTGCCAATCCAGACCAACTTTATGATATGCCATGCTATGCAACAACACACAACGACCACAACTCGACAATGACATAACTACAACAAACAACGGTCCCATATCAACAATCACACCGTTCAACTTTAGCCAAAAAACCACAACACAACTTATCAACAAAATTGACAAATTTTCATAGCAACACTTTCATCGATCAACACAAATGTAACACAACATTGGTCACAGGACTCATAATCAATAATGTCCATAAAATGGATGAAAACAAAACACTCAGCCGTACCGACAAGTCGGCGTAATCGACATAGTTTCAATAAAATGACATAACCATATTTACTTACTAATTAAACTTAGTCACCTTGTCAAATTTCGTTAAATTCCGGACAACAACTAATTATACCACCTAATTCGGCTAATTCGACCAAAACGGAACTGTTTTGAATTTACCGAATTGATCAACTGGATTACAATATATACTAACTTAATTAGAATACTATCATACTATTACAACCTATTAATTTTATCAATTATTATTGTCCCCGTGTAAAAATTGAAACTGTTATATTATTGCCTTGTTATTGTTACAAAATACCTTGACAAAACAAGTTAATTTGCTAATGTGATCAACTTGAACTAATATAACACGTTTATTACCACTTACTTAATTATATTATATGCTACATAATACTCCTTCATAAGGTATTATCACTTAATGCTAGGAATAATCTAAATTAATTTAACATACTACTTCTAATAGTGATGATTCGCTGCATACAGCAATTAGGGAATGCACTAACGAAGTGCAACCATCCAAAGACAATCTTACAGCCTACCTTTCCCCTTATACACTACTCTAATAAATTATCATGACACCTTCAATTAATGAACAGGAAACGGAGGAAAGGAAATAGATGTAATAATTGATTGCATTCACGTGGGTAATCCATATCCCTTGGCAACCGTGAATGTGAGTCTTCAAGAGATAAGTGCTTCTTGTCCTTGCACAATCTTGATTCATTAATCAGAAACTATCACTCATGACTAGTGTTCGTTCAAGAGCATGTTGTCCCACGTTCTACTGTTCCTTTAATAACCCAAAATCCAATATTCTCTTATTCCTTTATTTTCGGTTCATGTACTAAATTAAAGACCCAATATTTTAATGAAGTTCCTATTAATCAAGTGTCTAATTCACGGTACAAAGCTTTAGCCCAAAGTTTATGTGAACATAGTACTATTATCTATTTATGCTCAATACTAATTATGTCTCATTACCATGTATATCCAACTAAAAGAAAATATGCAGGTTATTATTAATTGAAGAACCCAGAAACACAACACTTCTAATACCCATTTCAATGAACAACAACATTAACCGAACAAATTGTAATTTCAAAAAGTGGCAGAAATTAAATCCAACACAACACAATGAATAATCTATACCCTAACCCACATACAATCCATCATATTCCCATTTAGTTAGAAAGAATCCCCCTTACCTTGGGTTGAATTGAATGCAACTCAAGGAAATCAATGAGGACTTTTGGCACTTGCAAGCAACAACAATAATGGCTTCTTCCTCCTCTTCGCAAACTCTATCTTTATCCCTCTTTCTATTTCTCTGGTTTCTCTACACTTCCAATTATCCTTCTATTTCACAAATGATACAACTTTAGTCACTTAACTCCACAAATGGGCCTAATAAAATATACCCCCTATTTACTTCGCGACATCAATATTTAAGCCCAATATTATTTCTACACTTAATGTAAAAATCATATTTACACTTAAATTCCATAAAATAAATTCGATTATTTATTAGCCCAACTTAATAAAAATAATTATGACTTTTGCAATAAAATTCCAATTAATTAAAAATATTCAAAAATATTTAATTAATTGAAATATTAAATATCGGGGTGTTACACCCCGCACAAGATGATCCTTAACCCCAACATTATTCTGATCTCAGATATTAGCATGTTAAGTCTTGATTGAAGTTTCAAGGTTCACCCTTAATCAAAGAAGTAACTTCCAACTTCTAGGTAAATAAAGCATGTGAAACTAATGCCCCCGCAACTTTAGATGATGTAAATGTAGACTTTTCTTAGGAAGTCTCCATTTTGTTCATGAGTTTAGCCAAAAAGAAAAGCTCTCTTTTGGTTTTTGAAGATCATCTATTGAAATCTCCATAAAATGGTTCCTAAGGCCAACTCAGTTATTTGATTTGAGACTAGCCTTTGTAAAATCTTGTATCAATTCATGAGTCCATCCTAGTGTAAAAGCTTAGTTGGTCATAGATTAGCCCATATAAAATCTCAACTTAGTTTGATGTTCGCATGTGAAAAACACCAATTCGATTGGAGGATAGCGAACATAAAAATACATCTCAATTTGGAGGATAGCAAACTTAAAACTCCATCTTGGTTAGAGGTCAACCCATGGAAAATCTTTGTTTGGTTTAGAGGATAGCCATTCTAAATTTTGTTCGTTGTTTGTTTGGAGGTTAAACTGAAAACTTAATTTCCTTGTATAAGGAGGATCACGGGACACTTCCTTCTAAAAGTTGTTAAGTTAGTAGAAACTCTCAAGAAGAAATATTGGGAACTGGAGTAGGTCAATTTTGGTAAAACGTGTATAAATCTATGGTGTTTATCTATCTCCCTTATCTCTTTTACTTTACATTTATTTTCTTTACATTGGTTTCCGCTGCTTATTTACTAGTTTGATTTTAAAATATTTTTAAACTCTAATTTTCCAAATGATCTGTTTTCAACAAAAGTTTTTAAAACCTCCATAATGCCGCTCTCTATCTCTTTTGTATGGATTCAAATTCCTAACAAGTGGCCTCAAAGCATAACTCTTATTTTAGGACTAACCGTCTCAAGAGGAAGATGACTTCAAACTTTTCTTCTAACAATAGGACTTTTCAAAATACATATCCATCGTTTAATGGTGATATGTTTTATTCATGGAAATCTAAATTTAAACCTTTAATTGAAAGTATTGATCTTGAATTATGGGAAATTGTATTCAATTATATATTTATCCCTACTCGCCATGTCAATGAAGAAGTATTTCATAAACCTGATTTCCTTTGGACCGGAGGAGACAAGAGATATTTCAAACTTGATTTTAAAGCTAAAAAATTTACTTATGCATTTAAGTAAAAATTAATTAATTTATGTCTTTAATTGTATTTTTGCTTAGAAAGTGTGAGACACTCTTGATATGATCAATGAAGTATGTCCAAGTATCGAACAAGAGAGAATGAACACACGAGGCTAAGAAGTTGAAAGGCCATATGAGTCTGAATATTATCTTCACAAATGGTGTTCAAACATTGGAAACCTTAGAGGACATGTTAGAAATTTTGTGATTAACAATATCTAAAAGTTAAAAATTGGAATAAAAAACCTTATCCAATCCTTAAATCAAGAGATGGAGATATTTTTATTTTTAAGGAATAATCTAGGAAAGAAAAAACCATTGAGAAACTTAACAAGTTGATCCAACTATTTAAAGATGAAGTAAATAAATCAAGAAACATAAAAGTGTCATTAACAACTTCATCAAAAAATAATAACTTTGTTATTTCCCTAAAAATATGGTTGGCATACATTTTGGTAAAATCATCATAGCAACAACATTTTGAAAGAAATTTCCCAACTTGCAGTTTCCAACATGTCGAATAAAGATGTCCCAACCTGAAAGATAGGACATCTCTTGTGCAGCAATTAGAAATCTATGATTCAGCTGAGCTGTGAAGTAACTGAATATTCTGGGAATAATCAGTTAGCTTATGTGGTATCCAAGATTAATAAATCATATATTTTCTTGTTGGTTTTTGAAGATTCTCAAGTTTCTAAATATGAAGACATTTTAGGAAACAAGTGATTGAAGACATATTTTCTTAGAGATGTTTATGCATACTTTTTGCAGCCTCATTGTTGCGATTTAGAAGCCCAACCCAGTCCAGAATGAAGATATATATAGACTCGTGTATACCTAGTTTTAGGTAGAACTTACATGTGTGTTTTGTTAGGGATGTATATTCCTTATTTGTGAGCTTCTCTAATATCATCTTGAAAGAATAGTAAGACTATTTTGTTAGGTGTAAGTTCTCTATCAAACATTCATAAGCTCTTAATAATTGAGTGAATATGTGTCAATTCTTATCAGCTTTTAAGCATTTAGTTTTGTATGTATTGGAAATGTGGATTCTAGTTTATTCTCTATTGTGTTTAGAGTGTTGCTCCAATCGTTGAGTTTAATTGAAGAATGATTTTAGTAGGGCCTCATACCTAGGTGAGTCTTAGGTAGAAGTTAGAAAAGGGTAGTGATTAAGTGAGTATATTTTAAATGGGTGTGTTTGTTATGTGGTCTACAAACTGATATTATCTAGTTAATTTCATCTATGGCTTGGTAACCCCCAGATGTAAGAGTGTTGCTTCGAACTGGTTAAACATATATGTGTGTTATTTAATTTTAGAACTGATTATCTGGTTTGTTTATCTTGTTGTTGTGTGTTGAAGTCGGATCCAGTGTCTCGATGTCTTTTAGGACATCTGAAATCTTACAGACATAATTTCAATTAGTATTAGAGCAGACATCCTGCTTTAACTCTAGGTGAGATTCAGGGAAGTTACTTTCTGGCACAATGGACAAAGATGTGAGAAATTTCATTAAAATAAAAATTCTGGATGGTACTAACTATGACAGTTAGAAACCTCATATGGAGACCTTCATAAAAAATATTTGGGCAACAAGGCTTGGAAAAATGTTATCAAAGGTTGGGGTCCACCAATTATTTTGGATGCAGAAGGGAATGCCATTAATATGTTGAAGGCTGAAGAGGATTGGGATGACAATGATGATTTTTCGACTCAAGGAAAATCCAAAGCATTAAATGTTATATTCAATGGAGTTGATAAAAATGTTTTCAAGCTGATAAAGAATTGTAAGCATGCTAAAGTGGCTTGGGAAACCTTGAAAACGGTGAATGAAGGAAACTCTAAGGTTAAAAAGGCAAAACTTCAACTTCTTTCTTCAAATATTGAGAACCTGAAGATGAACGAGGATGAAAGTATTCGGGACTTTCACATGACTGTGTTAGATATTTCTAATGATTGTGTTGGATATCAGAGGATAAGTTGATCAGGAAGATGCTCAAATCACATATAAGGAAGTTTGACATGAAAGTCATTGCCATTGAGTAATCCCATGATATAAGCACTATGAATATGGAGTAACTAATATGCTCTCTTAAAACCTTTGAATCTACGATCAATGAAAGATCTGAGAAAACTAAGAGTATAACCTTTTCTTATAGTGGTGATGACCTAGATAGAAGTGATGATTTGAACTTAGAATGAGTGTTTGAAAATCTTATGTTACTAGGAAGACATTTCAACAAAGTGCTGAAGAAATCCAGGTTGAATTCCAAGGACATGTAATTTGATATCAACAAGAGTCAAGACCAAATAAGTAAGTCTAGGATTGAAGAAAAGGAAATTCAGGGAAAAGGAGTCCAGTGCTATGAATGTGAAGGATTTGGACACATAAAATCTGAGCGTTCCACTTACCTCAAGAGGCAGAAGAAATGTCTATTTGTGTCTTGGTAATAAGAAGATTCTGAAAGTGATCATGAAAAGGAGTCGGTCAAACAAATGAATACCTTGTCTAGAGTTTATGATTTTGATGAATAATCAGATGGTGAAGAGCTCACTTTTGAGGAACTTGTTGCTTCCTACAAGGAGTTATGTTTTAAAAGTGAAGAAGTGTGCAAACAGTGAGAAGAGCATAAGAAGTTTATTGCCCAATTACAGGCTGAGAAAATGCATCATTTATCCATAATCTCTGATCTTAAGGAGGAGTTGTATTGCTTAACTCAAAACTTGACAATATAAATAAATCAATGAGAATGTTGAATAATGGCTCTACAATCCTTGGTGAGATTCTTCAATATGGGAGGAATGCTGGAAATGTTAAAGGTCTTGGGTTCAATAATCAAAGTATGGAGATGTGCTTATTGCGGTAGGTTTGGTCATCTGAAACCCTATTGCTACAAATTAAATGATTATCCCAAACTCATTCTACACCCAGGGAGAAGACAAAATGTGCATAAAAAGAATGAAATATGGATTCCTAAAAGGAGAACTTCTGAAGAAATGAATCACACATCTCTTAAAGCATCAACTAGAGAAGCATGGTATTTTTGCAATAGATATTCAAGGCATGTGACAAATATCAAGAAATTCTTCGTAGGAACTAAACCATCCTCTACTAAAATTGTGACTTATGGAGACAGATCTAAAGTTAGAGTAATAGGTTTTGGGAGGTTGGAGTATGCAGGGAAACCCAACCTTGATGATGTGTTATTTGTTGAAGGATTAAGTGTTAACCTGATTAGTATAAGTCAATTATGTGGTCAAGGTCACATGGTTAAATTTACCAATTTTGAGTGTGTAATAAAGAATGAGAAGAATGAAATTATCTTAAAGGACATCAGGTTAAATGATAATTGCTATGTGTGGAATTATGAAGAAGCGAAATGATGTGTAACATGCTTAAGGGTCAAGAAAGTTGTTGAAGGAAATGTTGACTTCAGTTAGTTGTTGGTCGCTTATAAAGTCACACAGGATAACAGGACTCTGTATTGTCACAAATGGAGAATGTCAAAAGATGATGAAGTCAACTTGTGGCATCAAAAACTTGGTCATTTTCACCTGAAAGGTATGAAGAAAATTTTGTCAAAGGAAGATATTAGAGACATTCTGAAGCTGAAGATTGATAAATGGGTAATTTGTGGTGAATGTCAAATTAGGAAGCAAATGAGGATGTCTCACAAGAATATCCAACATCTTGCTACCTCGAGGGTTTTAGAGCTTCTTCACATGGACTTGATGGGTCTTATGCATGCTGAAAGCCTTAGAGGAAAAAGGTATGTCTTTGTTATTGTTGATGATTATTCAAGATTCACTTGGTTGAAGTTCATCAAAGAGAAATCTAAAATGTTTGAAATTTTCAAAGAATTATGTCACAAGATCCAAAGAGAAAAAGATTGTGGTGTTGTCAGGATTATAATTGGCCATGCGAAGGAGTTTGAGAACCACAAGTTTGAAAAAATCTATGCATCTGAAGGGATCAGTCATGAGTTTTCTTCACCCATTACTCCTCAATAGAATGGTGTGGTAGAACGCAAGAACATGACCATTCAATAATGTGCTAAAGTTATGCTTCATGCCAAGAAATTACCCCTTTACTTTTAGGCTGAAGCCATGAACACTGCTTGCTATATTCATAATATAGTGACTATTAGAATTGGTACATTTTTACTCTATATGACTTATGGAGAGGAAGGAATCCAACTGTCAAATATTTCCATGTCTTTGGGATTAAGTGTTACATTCTGGCAGACCGTGAGCCAAGGAGGAAATTGGATGCTAAAAGTGTAGAAGGGATAATTTTAGGGTACTCTATAAATAGTAAAGGATAGAGAGTATACAACTCCATAACCAAGGTAATTAAGGAATCCTCAAATATAATTTTTGAAGATTCAACTGGTGAAAAGAATGTCCAATAAGAAGTTGAGACAACTATTCCTACAAATGAGGTAGTGCCTGAAGAAAATGTCACAACATCTATTACAGGGGATGCAGACTTAAATGTCAACTCTGAAGTAGAAGAGCCTCAGGTAGCTGACAAAGGGTCATCTCTCAAAATTCAAAAAGATCATCCTAAGGAACTTATCATACGAATTCCTAGGCAAGGAGTGGTCACCAGATCAAGAGGAACTGTGTCAAATGCTTGCTTTGTATCCAAGTTTTAACTGAAGAATGAAAAAACGCCTTTGACTGATGACTTCTAGATCAATGTTATGCAAGATGAACTTGGTCAATTCAAGATGAATGAGGTATGGTAGTTGGTTCCAAGACCTGATGGGATAAATGTTATTGGTACAAAATGGGTGTACAAGAATAAGAAAAACGTACAAGGTGGTGTTACCAGAAATAAATCCAGACTTGTTGCACAAAGATACACTCAAATTGAGGGAGTAGAATTTAATGAAACCTTTGCTCCTATTGGTTGCTTATAATCTATCAAATTATTACTTGGAGTTACATGTCACTTAAGATTCAAGTTGTACCAGATGGATGTCAAAAGTGTCTTCCTAAATGGATACCTGAATGAAAAAGTCTATGTTGAACAACCAAAGGTTTTGTTGATCCTTCATTTCAAGATCATGTGTTCAGATTGAAGAAGGCCTCGTACGAGTTAAAGCAAGCCCCCAAAAGCATGGTATGAGAGGTTGATTGAATTTCTAGTCAATCATGGGTATAGAAAGGGTGGGATTGACAAGACACTCTTTGTTAAAGATGAAGCTAGGAAATTAATGATAACTTAGATCTGTGTGGATAACATTGTCTTTGGTGGTATGTTAGATGAAATGGTCTAACATTTTGTTAGACAGATGCAATCCATGTTTGAAATGAGCTTCGTAGGTGAATTAACCTATTTTCTTGGACTGCAAGTCTTGTAGATGGAATATTCCATTTTTCTCTGTCAAAGCAAATATGCCAGGAATATTGTGAAGAAATTTGGACTGGAAAATGCCATTCATAAGAGATTTCCATCGCTTATACACCTGAAGTTATCTAAAGATGAAAAAGGAGTTAGTGTTAATCAAATTTTGTATAGAAGCATGATTGGTAGTCTTATATATCTCACTGCAAGCAGACCAAATATCATCTTTGTCATTGGAGTATGTGCAATGTATCAATTAGAATCCAAATTAAGTCACATTAATCAGGTGAAAAGGATCCTAAAGTATGTGAATGGTACATGTGACTATGGTATGATGTACTCCCATGATACAAATTCTTCCTAGTTCAACAAGAAACATAATTGTGTTTCTTTACTAACTTCCGAAGCTGAGAACATAGAAGCAAGGAATAACTACTCTCAACTGGTGTAGATGAAGCAAATGATGTATGAATATAATGTCACACAACATGTTATGAAATTATTCTATGACAACTTAAGTGTTATTCACATTTCCAAAAATCCTATCTGGCATAGTAGGACTAAGCACATTGACATCAGGCATCAATATATTAGAGAACCTGTGGAAGACAAAATTATAACTCTTGAGCATGTTAGTACTGAGAATCAGCTTGCTGATATCTTTACTAAACCTCTTGATGTTGTTCAATTTGAAAACCTGAGGAGAAGACTTGGGGTCTGTGTTTATGAAGAATTATAGCAATTACTGTTGTTGTGGCATCGGATGGTGAAGATGATGAGAATAGAGTTGCATCAGATAACCATTTTGCTAATGTTTTGGAAAAAGGGAAGTTGCTGCTGTTTTTGTTCGTGCGTGACATCTGGTCATGTGATTTTATTTGGATCATTCTTATGATTTTGTTTATTCCAGTTTATGAAATTTTAAGGGTTAAATACCCAGGATATTTTTAGTTTATGTCTGCACTTTTCTTTTTGTTTGGAACTTTGAGTGTGAACATTTGCTAATGTTATCTACCTAACCTTTGTCATATTTGTGGCTAAAAAGAAGGAGTAGTATGATATTGAGGGTGTTGTAACTAGAGGTTTTATATTGAGGGGGAGTTTGGTTTATCAGCAAGTATTGAGGGGGAGTCCGTGCACTAGATTGGTGGAGTTGAGAAGATGTCAGGCATGATGTCTTGACATCATTGTGTTGAGAACTAATGTTTTCCATGGTTACAATTGTGTTAGTATAATAGTTCTAACTACTGACTTTGTGGCTGTGTGTTTTACTTCTAACCTTTCTTGTGTTTTTCCGTTGTTGTACTTTTGATAGGTGTGAGTTTGATTTATATTCTAACATTATTTTGGTGCAAGGATTTTATAGATGCTTTAGCCAAAATGTGCCAAAGGGGGATTTTTATTTCCCTGAAATTATGGTTGGAATACATTTTGGTAAAACCATCATAGCAACAACATGTTGAAAGAAATGTCCCAACTTTCAATTTTCAACATGTCGAATAAAAATGTCTCAACCTAGAAGATAGGGCACCGCGTCTGCAGCTGGAAATCTATTATTCAACTGAGTTGTGAACTAACTGAATATTTTAGGAATAATCAGTTAGCTTAAGTGGCATCTGAGATTAATAAATCATGTATTTTCTTGTTGGTTTTAGAAATTCTCAAGTTTCTAAATATGGAGACATTTTAGGAAATAAGTGATTGAAGACATATTTTCTTGTAGATATTTATGAAAACTTTGTGCAGCCTCATTGCTGCAATTTAGAAGCCCAATCAAGTCTAAAATGAAGATGTGTGTGTGTGTGTGTATATATATATATATATATATATATATATATATATATATATATATATATATATATATATATATATATATATATATATATATATATATATATATATATATATATATATATATATATATATATATATATATAGAGAGAGAGAGAGAGAGAGGTGTATACCTAGTTTTAGGTAGAAGTTATGTGTGTGTTTTATTATGAATGTAGAATCCTTATTTGTGAGCCTCTCTAATATCATCTTGATAGAAGAGTAAGATTATTTTGTTGGGTGAAAGTTCTCTGTCAAACACTCATGAGCTTTTAAGTATAGAGTGTTTGTGCGTCAATTCTCATAAGCTTTTAAGCATTGAGTTGCAACAATCCTTGAGTGTGATTTAAGATGGGTTTGATGAGGGCCTCATACCTAGGTGAGGCTTAGGTAGAAGTTAGCACAGAGTAGTGATTAAGTGAATAGATTCTAAACGGGTGTGTCTGATGTTGGTCTACCAATTGATATTATCTAGTTCATTTCGTCTCTAGCTTAGAGTGTTGCTCCGAACTGGGTAAACATATTTGTGTATTATTTACTTTTAGTATTGATTTCCTGGTTTGCTTATCTTGTTGTTGCGTGTTGATGTCGGATCCGTTGTCTCGACATCTTTTAGGACATATGGAATCTGAAAGGCAGAATTTCAATCTTTATAGACTCAATGTCAAAAAT
This sequence comes from Vicia sativa, assembly GCA_021764765.1. NCBI lineage: Eukaryota > Viridiplantae > Streptophyta > Magnoliopsida > Fabales > Fabaceae > Vicia > Vicia sativa. The sequence continues at coordinate 117,543,351 of CM038792.1, read as the reverse complement.
AATTCCTGAAGAGATAGCTTTTAGAAGATATATTTCCTCTAATAAAAAAAAAACCATGTTTGCTTGAAAGTTTCTAAAGATAAAGATTGTGGTGAGGTAACAACTCTATGTTGAAAGCAATTATTTAAATTAAATGCTAAGTCAATCCAGGAACATGATAAGTTGGAAAATATAAACATAGATCTTAAATATTATATTGGGTGTCTAGATAATAGCAATTGAAATTTAAGACATAAAAATTCTAATTAGGAATCAAGCTAATAAGGGTGAGAATCATGTCTCAATAAAAGGGAATTGAAATATCTGTATGAAACCCTAAGAATATTTCTACACAAATCTTCCCAAGATCTGAAGCGACCCGTATATGCTGATTCTCATGCTTTTGCATCATAAAAACAATTTTGCTTCCAACGGGCAGTGATGGTGGGTAATAGACAATCAGGTTTCAACTTTATCTGAACCCAATGATTATCGTTGACAAAACCAACAACAATGATTGTATACCGACTCGTGTAAATGGGTGAAACTATGAGAAGTGGGAAAATTTTATGTTAAGTCTCAAGGAAAGGGAAACAAATACGATATTGTATTTAGAAGCAATAGGGTAACCCATATGAGGACTTGGCATCCATTTTTCCTACCCTACATACCCAAGGGTTCTACTTGTAATGTAATCTTGACCATAGAAACAATATCATAGAATAAATTGGAAAAAAATTTAGCATGTTTATGGACTTGAGTATCTAAATACTTCAAAACTAAAGGCTATGAATCTTCCTCACATCCTAATAAAGATGAAATACCACGGAAACCACAATTTCCATCATTCTCAACATTAATAATGTCATTGATCTATATGGATGAAAGAAAGGAGGAAACTGTGACAAGAACTCAACTCTTGAAGATTTGGTAGAAGGTTGCTTACCAATCGGTATGGTTGATCACCGAGTTCAATTGGTTTTGTGCATGATCTCTTTGTATCCAGACTCCTTATGAAGCCACAACATATTCCCACTGGCTAGGATCACGATGCACATCACTCTCCTCGCCCTTTTTACTCTTCTTAACCCCCATCTTTGGAATGTACTTCACCGACGGTGGACATATTGAACTTTTGGATGGATATGTTAGATCACAAACTTTTTTCTTCAACACCCTCTGACCCACAATATCCAAAGTACTGAAATATCTCTTCAACTCTTCACACTTTTCTTTTAGATGTCACTTACTCTCTTCAGGACTGACATCATGTTCTAAAATTTAAAATTTCGCCCAAAATACATGAATTGAATCCAAAGGAATATTGCCTAATATTTGAAAACCACTAAGCTGACATGCACACGGTAACCCATGTGTTGTTCTAATGAAACAAACACATATCTCCTTGCTTGAACAAATAAATTTTACTCTTACTAGTTCCTTCCCAGTGAGTTGTATGGGGTGTTATACCGATGCTCAATGTTGACTATACTTTTTTGAAATGACACTCTGATGGAACCTAGATGCAACTTCAACATCGTGTTCATAACATCCTAACTTCGACATAAATCACAACGAGATTTAGTTAAGCATTTTTTAGCCTCCAATGTCCGGAGTCCACCCTAAAATCCATAAATATAATAACATGTTTCAAATTAGTATTGAAACATAAACATGTACAATAATGAAATTAAACTGTCACAATCTGAGTACCTGTTTGCTGTTGTGTTCCCTAAATGAGTTACTTTGTTAATCCATGCAGCAACAAATATTTCTTTATATGGTGTTAACCATGTTACATTCACATACTTGACAAAAGATGGAATATCACCACAAACACTCTCAAAGTGCTTGAAATATACATCAGTCTCATCTTTTGTATTTGAATACATGATGTTGTTTCATTGATCCATGACATATTCTTGTCTTTCTTATTTCACATACTCTTTACATTTCATGCTCACGTTTTTTGAAATATGAAACATACACAACATATGAGTTGCATTTGGAAACACATATTTTATTTCACTCATTAATGCAAGTTCTTGGTCTGTCACCAAGACATTTAGAGGCAATTTCTCTAAATATAACAACTCTTTGAGCTTTTGTAGTGCCCATATGTATTTCTCCTCCCTTTCATGTTTCAAATAGGAAAAGGTAGCGGAAAACGTCAAATTTATTGATGTAACACCAACAATCTCCAGTAGTGGTAGTCGGTATCTGCACGATTAAATTACATATAATCAACCAACTCACTCATATTTTAGGATGGGAGAAGTAAAATTCTTACATATTTGTCTTGTATGTGCAATGAAAAATTAATACCATATGAAACATATTCAACAACTTCACAGAATCAGGATGTGTCCAGAAGATATCAGATCGTGTATTTATCTTGGTGAATAAGGCTCAATATCATTTGCATCTTAATCATTTTACCTCGCTTGCTCAATCTGTATGTTGCTCTAGCTCTATATACCTGGGTAATACTCGTGAGATTTTCTAGATCTTTGTCTTTCAAAGAAGAAATGATGTACCTTGGTGCCATATTGAACTTCGTCATGTCATTCCCAAACGTTTTTCATGCTCTTTTAGACATCCTAATATGTCATGATTGTCCAAGCTCTTATCTAGTCTATCATTATACATCTCACATCTAACCATCATCTTCCAACCGATATCACTTGGAACAAATCTCAGCCTAAAAGGACATTTAAATTTCATAGTATATATGCCATTAGAGGTGGTCCCAGATTCCTTTTTTTTCTTTGAAATTTCTTCCTCTATCACAACCGAAAATCAATTTATCCTCCCTCCCTCATATTCCATTAGACGAATCAAAACGAATTATAACAACAACAATACCATTCTTTTTACCAATAGATTGTGCCCATTCTAAAACTTTAGGTCGGAATTCAAAAATTGGTCAATTACAACATAAATCAGTAAACTTCGTCAATTGATTTAAGGTAGACAACAAATAATAATATGTAAATTCAATAGAAGACATAGGATATCTGTGGTGAAGAACTGCGTAACATCAGTACATGAATTTGTAGAAGCTGAAGTTTTCGGCTCGAAGCGCAAATGCGTAAAATTTCATCTGCAAGCATACCGATAATTTCAGACATAACTGAAATTTTGGTGTTACGCTACCTTCCGAAAATTTGCGTAATTTTCGGTTTATGCAATGACTTTTTGAAATCGTTCTGAAAATTTTAAAATTTTTGGTGAATTGAAATCGGAAATTTTTAAAAATTTTCACTATTTCAGAGAATTTTGCGTAATGCCAAATATTTTAGGTATATGCCAAATTTGGGACATCTGAAGTTTGGTCAGCATACCGAAATTTTTTTTTGACTCATTTTGACCAATAGTAAAAAAATTGACAAATATAATTTTTTTATAATAAATAGTGAAAGGAACATTTTGAGAATAATGAAATCTAGGGGGTGACATGTATAATTGAAAAGTAAGATGTTAATTCTTATTGAAAGAAAGCTTATTGGCCCATTCTTTTGGATCTTCAACGATGGATCCATTTCAAAGAGAATGGTCGTTTTTCTAATTTTGGTTTATTGAAATTTAACTCGTTATGATATGTTGGTAATGACAAACAAAACACATATTGATATTTGTTTTGAGAGAAATTTGATAGTGTATATATTATTCTTGCTTCATAATAAAATTCATTCGAATTTGTATTTGTACACAGCTAAGAAAGAGAAGAAAAAAAAGATGATTTTGTAAAGAACAAAATCTCCATATCGAATCGTTTCACTTGCCCATGATTAGTGATTTTTACACATATAGGAGAACATGAATACACTAAGATTTAGATTTTTCACTTTATTAGTCCTTTTTTATACATGAGTTTAGTTCAAGAAAAAGTCATCTTTATTTACAATATTATGGACAAATATTTAATTTAACTATTATGTCATAGCTTCCGAAGGAAAGTATGATATTTTTTTCTATTCCTTTATGCAAACTCAATTTCTCATAACAAAATGATAGGCGAGAGAGAGTTTACATGAGTAAAGTAAATTAATTCGAAATTCTGTTTACCAAAACTTATATTACAATATGATTTTTATGCGTTTTATAAATGTCTTTATGAAAGTAGGGATTTTAGATATCAATCGATGGACAAAGTGGAGAAAGTCGGTATCTAAACTTAAAAAATAAAATAAATAGGCAAACACATAAAAACAATTTAGGTCTCGAGAAAGCGCAAAAATATAAATAACAATTTTTAACGAGTTCAATCACTGAACCAGACCACGAAAATATGAGACGCAGTGACTTAGGATATGATTGTATGCTTTGAAAGAATATACAACCTAAATAAATTTTCTTGGATTGTGCCGTAGATGTAAATCATGATATCCTATTTCTAGACTTTTATTAGTTTTTTTAATTAATCCAAAATCATCTTAAATCAAATGAAATTATAGGTTTAGCTAACCAAATAATTAAGAAAAATAGGTAATCCAAATTGACTTTGGTATAACGATAATATTTTATTACTCTGATAGAATAATGCGCTTTAGCGTATTAGATATCAAATCATCAAGAGTTACTTGCAATTTAGATATCACGTATACAAGATGTCATGTGAACTTCCTTGATCAACTAGGACATATCATACTTCATAATTTTGTATTATTGCCCAGAGGAATGTGTCACTTGATAATGTCATTGATTAGTTCTTAGGCTTGGCAGTAGGGTAGGGTTAAGCATTATCGGCTCCAGCCCCGCTCCTCCCTCATTCAGGGTTAACAAATGACCACCCACTCCTAACGAGGAACGGGTTTCCCCGCCCCGCCGCCACCCGCATAAATTTTAATTTTTTAAAATGAATGTTTTTTCCATATCAACAAAAATCAATAATTAAATTAAATATGTACTTTCAGGAAGAAAAAAATAATGATGCATGGAACCTTTATGCGGGTAGGGGTGGGCAAAAGGCTTTAGAATTTGTGATGATTTAAGGCAAGCTCGCGGTGTTGAGAAGTTTGAGGTGTTTTCTATAAGGTGATAGCAAATTCACGAGGGTGAGAAGATTTGTATTTTGGAGGTATTTCGTAGTGAATTTTGAATATCCACTCAACCATAGTGTTGAGGTATTTATATAGGCATAAAGACTGGATTTTCAGTTTCTCGAAGATAACAATCACCCGCCTAGTAATGGTAGTGAACCATTGAATCTTTATTTTCTAGGGAGACATTGGTCATTCCCTTGACTCTTTTTCTGTATTATCTTCGACCAAGGCATGTCATTTACCATATTTCCCTATATTGGGTAAGTGGGGAGTGTCGCGAGCGAGATTATCTCCCTCGTAGGCGATAGTATTCCATCGCACTTTATTGGTGACATAGTCTCATATCCTATTGTGGGTCCTTCGCAAATATATCACCACACAGTATCTTAAGCTCGCGGGCTTATTAAATGGAGAAGTGTTTAATTGAGTATGTGTTAGGGGAGTCTATCTGATGAGAATATAAGTTAAGCCTCTCATGCGAGGTCTTAAGTTGAGCTTGTCTAACGAAACCATACATCCCTCAAGAGAAGTGTTTAGAGGAGACTATATTATGAGGCTATAAGTACCTCAGGTGAGGCTTTAAGATGAGTCGGTCTGATGAGACCATAGTTACATAATTTACATCAAAAGACTTAAAACATGGTAATAATAAATCTCGTACCTTTTATATATATATATATATATATATATATATATATATATATATATATATATATATATACCTTTCCATAAACTGTAGGCATATTCTATGAGCATAGACTTGTCACTCGGTTCTCCTAGAAAGGCTCCACTAGTGTGACCATATTTCTTTGTAGAAGCATTGGCACCTCCATACCAACATGCACCTCCACAAAATAGGTACCTCGTCATCAACAACCTCAGTACCTGCTTAGTGTATGGATGCACGAAACCGACCATGCGTCTGCTCAGCCATCTGTTTCTGGTGTGAACCGGTCGGAACAACTCGTTCAGGCCAAAGTTGGAATGCCTTTGTTTGCTCAATATTGGCTTAAACGACAACTTTTTCGGTCCTCGTGCCTCTAATGGTCTTGTCTTTCTCCTTGGTCCTCACTAAAAAATAGAAGGAAAAAAAGGGAAAACAAAAAAAAATTATAAATTTCAAAAAAATTGGACAGATCGGAAATTTCAAAAAATCTGATAGACATAAACGGAAATTTTCAAAATTTTCGGTATTGTATACTGGAAAAATTCAATATTCCAGTCAAATACTTACTTGCTCAACAGAATTTCCGGTATCAACCGTGGAATTTCTGATATCACTTGAAGAATTTTTGATATCACCTAACAAATTTTTATTATCGTAATTTTTTATTTAAAAAACAATAGTATGCAAAAGGAAAATTTTATAAAGGAAAAAAATCCAACAAATCTATTATAATTTTTTTCCAGAAATTAGGATTGTTATGTATACCTAAGAGATAACATTTTAAAATCTCTCACAAAAATTTCATGGAATTGCTTAATCTACATGGGTACCCTAATTCTATATTGAGTGTTTTTTTTGTTCATCTCTTATTTCATGAAAGACCTATAGATAAAATAGTGTCTCAAGATCAAAACTTGAAGCAGAATATTATGATATAGCCTCTTTAAATTATGAGATATAGTTGTTGGCTAATATGGTTCATTACTCACGCATTACTTTTCCCCATCCTACATATGTGTAATGTGATAGTAAATCAACTATCTACATTACTCATAATCCTACATTTCATAAAACAAGCAAATGTATTGAGTTAGACCATTACAAATATATTGAACTAGAGTACTATTATGTTAATAGAGAAAAATTGCAATTCAATCTCATTAACTTATTCTTGCATGTCCTACAGCATCACAACTAACATATATCTTCACCAAGTCAATGCACGCTCCTTCAATTTTTCTCTCCTTTATTACACTCCTTCAATTTACTTTACCTAGCTAACAAGGTAAAGTGTTTGGGAAATCACAACTAAACCATGCAATAGCAAGGGCCAACGCACACATGCACACATGCACAGCCTAGTCTAGGAACTCACTTCTCAATGTGACCAACTCGTTTCATTTTCCCCGAGAAAAAACCATTTTGACCTTATTGCATGGTTGCTTTCCTTGTCAGTCTCGTGCTGGTTTTCTCCATCACCAACGCCGTTTATTACCAACCCTTTCTATCACCTTTCGCTTTCATCAAACGCCTCCCCGTCAACATCCGTTACAAATTAAAAATGAATGTCAAAAGTGGAGTCCTTCAATGTTGGGTCCTTGTGTCGCAACACAGCCCCGCAAAACCTGTGGTTCTTAATCAAACCAGATCTTTTTGTTTTCTTTAATAAACATGTCAAATTAGTTACTTTAATTATATATAATCGTTTTTGTATTAGAAAAAACAATGTAGATTCGTATTATGCTTTTCTGTTCTTCTAATTGGTTCGCTAATATAATTCTATTCCATTTGCATTTTCTTCAACCATACCATTGCTTCTCAATTCTATCAATAATTATATCTCAATTAATTGTACTTTGTTTCCTAATAATTTTGGGACATGACATATTTATCTTGTCATCAAAATATTCAAATACATAGTATAGTACAGTTAGCTCTCTACATTGCAACAAATCAATGTCTCAAATGAAAGAGAGAAAAAAACAGTTAAAAAATATAGTTTCCCATGTACTTGGTTAATTCGGTAACAATGTTCATACGATAAAAGTTGGTAAGGGCGAATCAAAGATCAGGTAAAATCATATCAATTTAGTAAAACTATTTCACTAATTGACATACATGTGGACCTCTGCTCTTAAGCACCATACAAGAGAACGATCTCTCCGACTAATTTCACTGTTAATATCTAATGGAAGGTCTCTCGATCGTAAGTTAATAAACTGATAACAATTTTAATTATTTTCTCCACATAACTGTGACTCAGAGTCACGCTCGTGTATTCATTCATTCAAATTGCAACACTTCCAAATGATTGTTTAAGAGACTCTTCATGTTCCTTTGTTCCAACATCATGTTTCTCCTCCTCGATTCTTGCTTCCTTAGCTTCAAGATCAAATTCCTCCTTCTCAACCTTCAGTTCCACCGCAGTTGCACAACCTCCATTGAATTCAAGCATCATTTGAAGCACCAGATACAAACAAACTAATGTTAAACATATTCAACCTATTACAACATTAAAATATGAGGCTTCTTTGTGTCGAAGAAAACCAATAAAATATTATAATACATATAGCGACTCAGATAGAGGTCTTGCAATACAATCAACTTGGTGCCATCCTGAGAGATGCTCTTGTTGTTGCCATATTACAACTGTCAAAAGCATAATAGTTGCCTAAGAGGAATCTTTATCATCATCGTGGTGACAAATCTCATCTCCATATCTCATGGGGGGAGACATCAACCATTGGATACATAAATACAATTGTCACATGAGACCTTGCTCCTACCTTTCTCGAATGGGAAACAGAAGTGGTACTTTTGACCATGCCTCGACCTACGGAAGAAAGAATTTTTTCACTAAACACATCACTGACTATATAATCTTTAATCCATTGAGTAAACCCTCAAATCTAGAGACCTATGGTAGGAGAGGAAATCCTGATGTTCATATTAAACACATGGATACTACACTTGATTATTACTCGGTCATCAGTGCGGTTAAATAAAAACGTATTAGACCCTCAAAAGAGTTGATATGACATGCATCAAGATCCTAGAAGAAAACTTTATTACTTCCACCAATAGGTCCTCTCTATACTCCCTTTACTAGTGCAATCTTCTTCCCTTTCAAGTGCTTCACTTATTGACTCTCGACTCTCAAGGGAGATGCCTCAATAGTACAGTTCTCTCTAACTCACACATCGTCAACTGGAATCACATGAGACGGATCAAGAATGTACTTTCGCAGTTGAGACACATGAAAGACATCATGGCGTTTCAAAATAAATGATGGTAATGCAACTCTATACGCCACCTATTGTACTCTTTGGAAGATCTTATATGGAAAAATGAAATGGGGCGTGAGCTTTCGAGATTTCAACGCTCGACCAACACCGACTATTTGAGTAACTCTCAAAAACACATGGTCTTCCTCCTAGAACTCAAGTGTATTCCTTCACTTATCATGATAACTCTTATGTTGACTCTATGAAGCTTTCATATTCTCTTGATTCATCTTGGTCTTCTCAATGGTCTACTGAACACTCAGGCCCGAGCACAACACTCTCACCAAATTCATACCAACATAAAGGATTCATACATCCCCTTCCATATAAAGCATTATATGGAATTATCCTGATACTAGAATGAAAATGGTTGTTATAGGTGAATTCAATCAAATACAAATAGATAACTCAATTACCTTCTTTCTTTAGCACACAGCCTCTCAATAGATGTTACATGAATTAGATAGTCTTTTTCATTTGATCGTCTATCTATGGATGATAAACATAAGTCATTTTCAACATAGTTCCCATATTCCTTCAAACTCTTCCAAAATATTAATGTGAATCTCATATCTCTATCTGATATGATACTCGAAGGAACACCATGCAACTTTACAATCTCACTGATGTAAACCTCATATATATTCTATAATGAATAGTTGGTCTTTATCGGAAGGAAATGAGTTGATTTATCACCCTATCAACAATAACCCATATATAATCACTTGTCTTCAATGTCTTTGGGATGTCTTCTAACTTCACTCGAATATGAAGATAACCCAATATTAAATCAATCTTATTGAACACGCAAGAACCAATTATTTGATCTATAAAATCGTCAATTCTTAGAAGAGGATACTTGTATTGATAGTAACTTTATTTAGTATTCAATACTTAACACATAACCCTATGCTACCATGTTTCTTCTTGACTAGCAACATTGGCGCTACCAACAGAGAAACACTAAGTCAGACAAACTTCTTCTCAAGTAGATCTTATAACTATTTATTCAGCTCAATCAACTCTGAAGATGACATTCTATAAGGTGACATCGATGGGGACTAGTACTAGGTACTAATTCTATGGAGAACTCAACTTCACACTCTAGAGTCATGTCACAAAAAACTTCAAGAAACACATCATGAAATTCACACACCACCAACATTTCTCTAGCCGCAACCTCGTTCTCCACTCTTGGAGAAGCAAAAATCATAAATATCTGATCTCTCTCCATTTAAAATATCTCAACTTGACCAGCAGATAAGAATCTCAAATCTTCATTCTCTTTAGGTTCAAGAAACGGCACATTCTTGTCAAAGTAATTGATATTCACATGCTTTAACTTTAGCCATTTCATTCTAAAATTACATCCAGATAACTTAACTGCAAACGAATTAAGTCCATTCCAAATTCTTTTCCAAGTAGTAATTGAACCATTAGTTTGGGGTATCAATGACCATACTCTCATTCATAGGGGACACTTTGAGTTTCAACTTATCAACGCAATCAAGAGAAATAAACGAATGAGTAGTACTAATATCAATCATAACAAACAAGTTATCTTATTTTGAGACATATGCACCAGTAAAGGCAAACACTTTATCATTAGTTTGGCCAGCAGTAGTTGATGCCTTCTATGGTTTCTAACATTGGGTGCTAATGTGACCCTGCCTGCTGCAGTTATAACAAGTCGGCCCTCAATCATGCACTTTGCAATACTGTGATATATCTTTCCATATTTGAAGCACTTTAAAACTTTATTCTTACATTCATTAACATGATGGGCCAACTCGTCGCACTTGAAAACTTGAAAGAAGCAAAATTTTCTCTCCCACTTGGCATTTTCTCACCTGAAGCCTTGTGATTCCCTTTGTCTACTGGAGCACAATACGGTTTTCCATTATTTTGATCTTTCCCTTTCTTCTCACTAAAAAATTATTTAACTCTGGCTAGCATAAACTATTCTGGATCGATAATCGTCTATCCGAACCATTATCGAAAAGATAGGATATATGTTAAATCGATAGAACGCATATGATTTGATGAGAGAAATTAATCAATATATTTTCAACAACAACATTTGAATAAAACCACACAAGTAATCGATTTCTAATGAAATGTCAAATAAAAATTCACTTAAGTAATTTGTCTAACACTTGGTGTGCAATCAAATCAAACCATATATTTCTTTGATTTTTTTTATGTTAAAACCCAATTTCACTCTTATAGATTACAATCAACTCAACAAAACAGTTTGAGATATTAGACAAAGAAATTATCTCAATGTATCAATTGCATAATCAATGGTTTCACATTCTTTTAGTGAGAGAGAGAGAGAGAAAAGGATTTGTTTAGGTAGTTCCTCAATCGACCCCGCTATGGGTACACTACCCCCAATTCCAATGGAATTGAAATAACTAAAATTAAACTTTGCAAATGTAGTTTACAATAGAAAAAGTAGCAATCAAATCCTATGTTTGATGTTGATCTTATCTTTTTTCTTCCCTTGATCTTGAGCTCGACCAAGTAACCCAATACTTCCAATTTGATCCTCCGGTTACCATTACCCCTTCGATATAACCTTTTCTTTGAAGCTTTAACTCGTTGAATCTAAATTGCAAACTATTGTGACCTAATATTACCAAAATGATCCTCTGATTACCGTTACTACTTTGGAAAAAAAACTTTGGTTATTCAAAGCTTTCACTCTGATGAATCCAATTTGCAAAATCTTAGGAAAAACTCATAAATCAACTTTGATCTTGGAAGAAAAACCCTAATGGATTTATCTTGAAACCCCCACAGAATTCTCTACCAATCTGATTACCACAATCATAAATTGGACCTTATCAATCTTGTTTCTAGATGGCACCCAACAAAAATGATTATGTGTAATTGTTGTATGTATGCATAGAAAAAGGTTAAGATGATGATAAATTATTTGTATATTTTGGTTTCAATGTGTTGAAATGATGCACGAATACTATTTATATGATGTGTGTTAAGTGAGAAACAAAACATAAAAAAATTAGAGCTTCTTACACACGTTTTTGAAAAGTAACAGTATGTTTCGAGCTGAAATTCCTATATGTCGACACATAGTAAAAATTTTACTTCTATGTGTCGACCTAAACAAAATAGACACTTCTGGTTTTGAAGACATAAAGTATGTGTCAAACTATAGCTCGGATGTGTTGGTCTATAGAAGTATTTTTACTTTTATGTGTCGACGTATAACATGTACTCCCTTTGATCATAGTTATAAGCAAAAATAACTATTTGGACACTAATTAAGAATCTTAGTTAAGTGCAAATAATTTTTTTTGTTTTCACGTACAATCAAAGTAAAATTGACTATAATATACTTAATAATATAAACATTAATTAGTTTGAAAGTTAATGATTTTTGCTTTTAATAGTGATCAGGATTTAAGAACTTTTTTTTGTATATAATAGTGATCAAGATTTAAATTTTTTTTCTTGTTATAATATTGATCGAGGGGATATGTGTCGACACATACTGAATAGAATTTAGTTTTTCGAAAATATTCAGTATGTGTCGATTTAAACTTTAAACAACTCTTTTAAGAAAGAGTTATCTTAAGAGCATTGTCAACATCAAAATCTAACGAATCTCAACAAATATTATAGATGAAAGTACATAGATCTAAATTTATGGTTGAAGTTTCTAATTTTAAAATAGTTTGTCAATTGTGTCCAAAGCAACTATGAATTCCATGTTAGTGTTGTTGTTCAAGATAACCAACACCACATCTTCTCATCTAGCTCTCTTGATTTTTCCTCAATACAAAGGTGGGTGATTAGAGTTTCAAGTGACAACTCCTTAATTTTACGCCTAAGGAGGCTCTTGAAGTCCTTCTAAGCAAGAGTCGGTTTATCCATAACAACAACCATTTGAAAAATTGCTATACTTTTAATAATGGTTCAGTGAGCAATTCTTTGGATCTCCTGAGGTTGAGCTTCCACAAATCTGTCATCAGTCATTTGGTACCTATAGTAGCAACACACATCATAATTTTTAGCACCAACTTTCTCAATTTCTTACTTCTTATTCAGAGCTTACCGAACTTATTTTGCAAACTTACAAATTCTATAATACAAATTACTGGCTAAAACATTGACAATAAAATTCTTACACATGTGGTCATCTTAATTAGAGAGGAGTATTTATAGTCTTTTTTATCCTTCTTTGTTTGTTCACGTATCTCAATACTACAAGGATCTATCTCATCCTTCCAAATATTAGCAACATTTTTTATTGTTAAAAAATCACCATCTTCTATTGTCATCTTATGAAGTGATTCGATTCAAATAAGTAACAAAAAAATTTGAGTCAATAATTTCTTAAATATACTTGATAGGAGGAAAACATCTTAAAATGGTTGGAACGATATTTTAAAAATAATTGAAAAGGGTTTTTAGCCACCAAAAAAATTACTATGACTATTCATTGACTAACTAGTTCTCTTTAAGACATTTATAATACTATTAAAAAATATATAAGCAAATTATCAACCTCAATTCTTTATAATAAAATAATTCAGTTGCAATTAAATCTCAATCCTACAACATTGTAGGATATGTTCAATAAATATACATATATAAACGATAATTAGACCACACAATATAATTCAAGACAACTCTAACTTCTAAATAGACAACAGACAACATAAAAGTTTTTTTCGAAGAGGTTAATTTTCAAAGAGGCAAAAAGGTTTTTAAAGAAATGAAATTTCTTGAGAGAAATAAATTTCCAAAGAATTAAATGCCTTATACTTCTGTCGTAAGCAGATTTTTGTCCAAAATTCTGTTTATTTGGTCTACGGAAATGACTGTACACGAGTTGTCATGTTGGACCTTATATAAGTTAGAAATTATCTCAACAAAAAAACGTTTCAGTGGGATTCAAACCCAAAAACATCCCCTCAAAGGCCAAACACCCAACCACTAAACCAACAACTTTTATTTGTAAATGAATTCCCTCAAATTATATTTATTTTTAAAGTTTTAAATAGTAAATCTCCATGGTGTGACTCTTGCCAGAACCAGTCGACCCATACATCATAATCATGCATTTGTCCCCCAATTTAACTTCATTGATCCTCGATTCCACAAACTTCTTGTAAAACAAGTCTAATTCTTCTTCCTTAGAGACATACACCCTATCAAGCGTAAAATCCCTATATCCAAAATCAGTGCGAACCCTAATCGATCTCCAATTAGAACTCGCTTGAAGAACCGATAAAGCTTTTCTTTTGATCCGAATAGTCACGGATCCTAATAATAACTTCAATCGGGTGTTCAGGTGGGGATTCTTTGTTGGAAGCAAAATTGGGATTCAGAGATGATTGTGGATGAGGTGACTTGAATCCATTGAAGTTGAGGCGATGCTTTGAATTCTGAGTTCTCAGTTGGGTGGAATGAATTGGCTTAGAAGAAGGTGTGGGTGCCATGAATTTGAATTGACCCATAAACGAAATCGAAGAAAGATCGAACCTTTATGGTTGAATCTGAGACCTAATAGAGAAAAAGTTCAAGAAGAATGTGGAATTGAAGAAGATGATGGAGAAAGAGAAAATTAGGAATGAATAAAAAATGAATGTTGTTAACCCGTTCTTTTAGAGTTTATGTCAAAAATATTAATTTAAAAATTTAAAAATAAATACAATTTGAGAGAATTCATTTACAAATAAAAGTTGTTGGTCTAGTGGTTGGACGTTTGGTCTTTGTGGAAATTTTGTTGGTTCGGATCCTACTAAAATTTGCTTTTGAGATAACTTCTAACTTATACAAGGTCCAACATGAAATAGACAGAATCTTGGACAAAATTTGCATCAAGATTTTCATCTGGAAATGTTGAGGGATGAATCACAATTTTTTTTAAGGGAGTAAATCAAAACACACTAATATAGCAGGGGTATAAGGCATTTAACCTTAAAGAAAAAATAGAAAATTTCTTTGAAAGAGGGATAGTGTTGCTATATTTGCAATGGAAATGGGAAAGTAAATAGTAAAATAATAAGAAAAATTTTATTAACTGTTGTTCTCTTTAAAATTTTAACATTTTCTTAAAAAATAAATATTGGTGTCGATTTCAATGATAAAATAAATATTATTTAATAAAATGATTAATTAATAATAAAGTAATTATATAAATTAAAATACAATAAATTTAATAAACATAGATAATAAATACTACATTAATATTTTAAAATAATAAATAATTTAATACAAATAAAAATAGGAAAAATGTCAACTATAATTATTATAGTAGCGATGACAATTTGCCCCATCTTTAATGGGTATTCATAAATAAAAAACTCATAACGGATAGGATAAAATTTCTCATAAATGGATTGAGGATATGGGTCCGAGTATGAGCAGTTTAGTACACACATCGCGTCATACTCGCGTAATATATATAATTTTATTCACTTCTGTTCTCTTTGAAATTTTAACATTTTCTTAAAAAATAAATATTTGTGTCGACTTCAATGATAAAATAAATGTTATTTAATAAAATGATTTATTAATAATAAATTAATTATATAAATTAAAATCCAATAAATTTAATAAACATGAATAATAAATACTACATTAATATTTTAAAATAATAAATAATTTAGTACAAATAAAAATAGGAAACATGTCAACTATAATTATTATAGTAGGGATGATAATTTGCCTCATCTTTAGCTCGGATAATTATTCATTTAAATTTGAGGATATGGGTCCGAGTATGAGCAGCTTAGTACACACATCGCATCATACTCATATATATATATATATATATATATATATATATATATATATATATATATATATATATATATATATATATATATATATATATATATATATATATAATTGTACTCACTGTTGTTCTCTTTGAAATTTTAACATTTTCTTTAAAAATAAATATTTGTGTCGACTTCAATGATAAAATAAATGTTATTTAATAAAATGATTTATTAATAATAAAGTAATTATATCAATTAAAATCCAATAAATTTAATAAACATGAATAATAAATACTACATTAATATTTTAAAATAATAAATAATTTAGTACAAATAAAAATAGGAAACATGTCAACTATAATTATTATAGTAGGGATGATAATTTGCCCCATCTTTAGTGGGTATTCATAAAATAAAATAAAAAACTCACAACGGATAGGATAAAATTTTGCATAAATGGATATGGGTATGAGCTCGGATAATTATTCATTTAAATTTGTGGATATGGGTCCGGGTATGAGCAGTTTAGTACCCACATTGCATCATATATATATATATATATATAGAGAGAGGGATCAAATTACACCAATTAGTTACACCAAGTATTACACTCATTTATAACCTTTGATTTATTTAAAATCTAAGGGCTATTAAAAAAGAAGCATGGTAAAATATTTTATTTTTTCACAAGACCAATCATTCCATATATATATTTATCTAATCAATGTCATGCATTTTACAAAAATATATTCTCTCACATGGATAATAAATTCCATATACATTTACAGGTAATGTCAAATTAAGAAAAAAATAAATAACACGTGAATCTACAATGAAAAATATTTTTTTTTTAATTAGTACTATTTATATTTAAAATAATATTCACTATTAAAAATTTGATAGTAGTACTATTTATATTTACTATTAAAAATTTACAATAAAATTGATACTATTTGAATAGAATATAATTTAAATGAATAGAATATAATTTAAAAATTTACTATAAAATTTATACTATTTATTTTTTTATATAAAAAAGTTATAATTTATAAAAAATAAGTAGAAAATATAAAATAAAATAAAATTTATTTTTAATTAGGAAGAAACTATTCCTTATTAAAATTCATAAACCATTATAATCATAATATCATGGTAGTACTATTATGACTCTTGAATAATAATTCAAATAAAATATATTTACAAATACTTACAAAATGAATGATGAGAAATTTAAAATAAAATTAAAATAAACAATGAGAAATTTAATTTAAATAAAATTAAAGAAAATAATTTTCATTTTGTAAGTATTTGTATAAAATAAAATTAAAGAAAACAATTTTTATTTTGTAAGTATTTTTATAGTAAATTAAATTTTATTATACTATTTTTAAATAGTATAAATTTTATAGTAAATTTTTAAATTATTCTATTCATTTAAATTATATTCTATTCAAATAGTATCAATTTTATTATAAATTTTTAATAGTAAATATAAATAGTATTAATTAAAAAAAATATATTTTTTCCATTGTAGATTCACGTGTTATTATTATTTTTTTTTAATTTGACATTACCAGTAAATATATATGAAATTTATTATCCATGTGAGAGAATATATTTTTGTAAAATATATGACATTGATTAGATAAATATATATATATATAAATATATATAGAATGATTGGTCTTGTGAAAAAAGGAAATATTTTATCATGCTTCTTTTTTAATAGCCCTTAGATTTTAAATAAATCAAAGGTTATAAATGAGTGTAATACTTGGTGTAACTAATTGTAATCTATATATATATATATATATATATATATATATATATATATATATATATATATATATATATATATATATATATATATATATATATAATCATATTAAAATAAATTTATATTAATTTTCAAAGATACATCAATATTAAACGATTACATATGTAACATAAGTGTTATTTATTTCATAATTAAGTAATAAGTTGTTTGAAAATATATTAAAGTTTCTTAAAATTTTAAAATGATATGAAATGTTATAGTTAATATATTTATTTTTTATTAGAAATACAGATAAAAGATACGAATATAGATACTTACATATTCAGAGAACACGAGTATGAATGTTAAAGTTGTTACCCAAGCGATTATGGCTCGAATATGAGAATTTTTTTCAAGTATGGAATCGATACGATATTACCTTACTCATACAATCATCTCTAAATATTAATAATAATTTACTATTTTGATCAGAAAATTTTATATTTAAACCTTATTAAAAAAATAGAGAGTAATAAATTATGGATCTTGTTAACGAGTGTCTTAAAGATACTCTTTAAATATTTAAAACAAGAAAATATTAAAATTTAGCTATTTCAATTTTTAAAATATTAAATAAATAAATTGTTAAGAAAAATTTATTGTTTTAAAGTATTAAAGAAGAGTGCTATGAAGGTACTTGTTAACAATTTTTACAGTAATTTATTACTATAATGATGTAATAAGATAGTTATGTTTTATTGAGTTCAAAACTACTAATTAATGTTTTATTGATGTAATAAGATAGTCAATGTTTATAAATATTGAAACATACAATAATAAATACGAAAACAGGTTAGGTACGACTGTGATTGACTATATAGCTGCCTTTAATAGGATGAATAAAGATGAGACAAGATTATAAGTGAAGTGAATGCAATTAGTGATAAGTGATGTATGGTGATGAAATAGGATTGTGGATAATCACCAAAAGTGCGTATTAAATGAGAGATTGTGACGGCTCCAAAGCATTAGCGCAAGGATAAGCATAATGACCAAGCTTACCTGTTCTTTAGATGCTAATTGTTGGGTAATAAAACAGCTAAAAAAAAAACCGAACACAATCAACTAGGGGTGTTCGCGGTGCAGTTTTGGTGGTTTTGACGCAAAAATCATTCGGACCGCGAGAAAAAAAGACATGCGGTTTGGTTTGGTTTGGTTGACTTTTAAAAAAAAAATCAAACCAAATCAATGCGGTTTGGTTCGGTGCGGTTGGTTCGGTTTTTTACAAATAATTTGTTGAGTCATCATATATATATATATATATATATATATATATATATATATATATATATATATATATATATATATATATGACAACATAACTTTGTATTTGGTCATTCATACATGATACACTACTAAATTATAACCAAAAAACTAATTATATTTGGACAATAACTTCTCATTTAATATGCAAAAGTTAGATTAGACAAAAATGAAATAATAAACATAAAATAATAGCATAAAACAATATAAAAAATATTATAATAAAACAAAAAAATAGAAGAGATGTGAAATTAGTGAAGATGAAAAAGAAAGAACATAAGAGATGAGAGATTAGAGATAAATATGTGCGATAAAATGAAATTGAAAGAGAGAAAAATTGCATAAAAAATAAGAACGTGCAAGGGAAACAATATAAGAGAGTAGATATTAGATAAGAAGAAACAAGATGTAAGTGGTGAAGATGAAGTGATAATATTAGGAGATATTTAAGAAGATTGAAAATGAAATCATAATTGTAAAGATGAGAAAATTGTCTATAATCATAAGGCTAATGTATAATAGATTTAGGTTTGGGTTAGATGCGAGTTAAGTAAAATTTAAGTTGTAACATAATGCGGTTTAGTTCGGTTTGGTTCGGTTTGTAAAATACAAACCGCAAACCGAACCAAACCATGCGGTTTTGTTAAAAAACGACTCAAACTAATCCGAATCAAATGCGGTTTTTTGCGGGCTTGGTTTGGTTTGGTTTTGCGGTTTTCTATTGGGTTGGTTTGGTTTTGAACACCCCTACAATCAACAATACAAATCAGAGAAAAACTACAATCCTTGTCTAAATAGACAACTAGATAATTATTACTATGTGAAAATTTTACAACACATAAATTTTTCTACTCTCACCCCAAATCCCCTAGTACACTCACACTCTTACAAAGCAAACATTTAAACTAAAAGTTAAATATAAGTTTAAAATGTTATTGATTGGTATATTTAAGAACAAAGAACTTAGGTCCAATATATGGTTTTGGTCTCCCCATTGCTTCACCACACTAAGCAATGTGGGACTTCTCAAAAATTTACTTTTTAACCTCCTTCTTTATTAAAGAAATTAGGTTTACAATCAACCCCAACAATCTCCACATTGATTGTAATGGTCTTCAATCTTCATTGTCTACACCGACAATCATAATTCTCATTGTCTATTCTGACAAATCAAATTATCATACTCCACCATAAAGAGTATACTACACTTGAAACTAAATCATCCCAAGAATTTTCTTTACGTCGAAACCTTGCTGAAAGATTATGGTGCAACTCCCATGTTGGCTTTTAGGAAGTTCTTCAGCCATCGACACATCTCACCACACACCTTGCATCAATGTCAACCAACGCCTGTGTGTTGTTCTGAATCCGCTAGCAATGATTTGTCCTTTTGCATGGTATAGTGGAAATACCATAAGGTCACACCTTATCTTCTAGAAAAGATCGCCATCATCTCCCAAAACCAGAGAGACATTGCTAGCACTTGCCTCAGAGTTTTTTTCAGATACTGCTCCACCTGGACAATTTCTCTTTAAATGCCCAGACTTTCTACACTTCTAGCACACCATATTATTTGCATGAATCTTCTTCCCATTTCCCCACTTCTAGTTATCAACGTCGAGCTTGATGAAGTACTTTCATCACTTTTCATCCTCCTTTCTTCAGAAATAATTTTAGTTGCAACTTCTTTAAAACTCAACTTTTCTTTCCCATACATCAAAACAGGTTTGAGATGAACATAAGAAGGTGGAAGGAACAAAATGAGCCTTAACGCTTTATCTTCATCACCAATCTCAACTTTAATAGATTCAAGCTCAGAAACAATATTATTCAAAATACTAAGGTGATCAGAGATTTCCGTACCCTCATCCATGCGCAAAGTGTGGAATTTCTCATTTAGTAACAAACTATTTAAGATGTCCTTTGTCTGATATAAACCTTCGAGCCTTTTCCAAAGTTCCTTGGCTGATGACAGATTTTGAACATTCGCAAGAACATTCTTTGCCAAACACAAACAAATTGCACTTGCAGCTCTCAAATCTAGTTCCTCCCACTTGTTAGCCTCCATGTTGGAAGTGTTTCCTTTTAGCGCCTTGTGTAATCCTGATTGTATCAACACATCCTTGACTTGTACTTTCCACAAGCCAAAGTTGATTCTTCCGTCAAACTTCTCTATGTCAAACTTCATTGCACTTGAATAAGACATAGAAGTTGCACGCACACTGCAAAACATGCACCAGGTAGGTTCCTATGAAAGAGAGGTGGGTCACAACGGACACGCTTAAATACCAAGTCTTTCCTTATCCAGAACCTCCCTCAATAGCACTTCACAATACCACTCATTCTTCAGCACCTTCACAATATCTCAATTCTTTTCTTATGTGGAAGATCAGACAATGTTGCAACCACAGAGAATACTAAGAATTGTGATATTTGATCGAGCCGAAGCTCTGGTACCACTGTTGGAAAATAACACAACTGAAAAAGAAAAAAATAAACTGAACATAACCAACAACACAAACCGGAGAAAAACCACGACCGTTGTCTAAATAGACAACCTGAAAATTATTACTATGTGAAAATTTTACAACACATAGACTTCTCTACTCTCACCCCAATTCCCTAGTACACCCTCACTCTTACAAAGCAAATATTTAAACTAAAAGTTAAATATAAGCTTAAAGTGCTATTGATTGGTATATCTAAGAACAAAGAACTTAGGTCCAATATATAGTCTTGGTCTCCCCCTTACTTCACCACACTAAGTAATGTGAGACTTCCCAAAAAGCTACTTTTTAACCTCCTTCTTTATTAAAGAAATTAGGCTTACAATCAACCCCAACACTAATGACGGTAAATATTAACAACACAATAGTGGTTACCGGAGATGTTGTTGGCTATTCCTTGTACAAATAGGAATTTGTTAAGTGGTTTTTTTTTTAGAGAAATCATATTTTGGCGTCTAAATTTGGGTGTTAAAAAGTTGTCTAGTATAAATTTTAAATATTGTAGTGTTTATTAGAATTCGTGTAAGTGTATAAAATAAAAAAGTAAAAAAAAGATAGAGACATTATATACGATTGATATACTATGTTACATACGGTGTCAAATTTTAGGTGTTTAAATAACATTAGTATTTTTTATCTATTTATCTATTATTAGTTAGGAGTGTTTGTACCAAGTTTAGAAACAGAAAAAAATTCAACAATATATAAATAAAAAAAATGAGTATATTGATGTTTTATAAAAGGATGGAAGTATGAATTTTAATAAAATTTTGTAAACCTTTTTTTTAATTAAATAAAATTAATAATTTCTTTTTATAAATATCAAAATATTTGTTAAATAATTTTAAAAATTATATATTAAAATAAATTTTCTATCTTTATTTTTCGATAAATAAATAAGCTCTCCTAATATATATGTTTACTATTTATTAATTCTATTAATCTATAATTTGTATCTCTTTTATGAATGGATACCAATTAAAAGTTTGATAAATGAAGCAAAATTGAATTCTAATTTGTTATTCTTCATTATTTATTATAAGATTTTATAAGTTGTTTACAAATATTTTTCAGTCAAATATTTATAATCTTAGTTATTGGATATTTATTGATTTTTTATTCTTTTGGTTTTTCTTTAGTATCGAAATCAATTGATTTATAGAATAATAATACATTTGATCTTTAATATAAAAAAAAAATCCTTTTTTTAAATCCATCGAAAAATCAATAAATCTAAACTATGTATAATCCAAAATACTACATTTGATCTTTAAAAAAAAATTATATTAAATTTATGTATAATACTATGATTTTAAATATAGTATTCTAATATATATATATATATATATATATATATATATATATATATATATATATATATATATATATATATATATATATATATATATATATATATATATATATATATATATATATATATATATATATATATATATATATATATATATATATATATATATATATATATATATATATATATAATTTAAAGGTTTTTATACTTATCTTCGTAATATTTGTAAATTTGTTATTTTTAATAAATAAGATATTTTCTATGTATATGTAAAGACTAATTTTTCATAAGTATTAATTAGATATGTGCTCCAACTTTTACTATTTATGTAGTATAAAATTGCCACTGTCAATTGGTTAAGACCGTCGTTGCTATTCGGGGTATCATCGAAATATCATGCAACCACCGATCCTCTCATACAATGACATGTTATTTGATTCTTGTTGCACCATCTATTATCTTCCTTGAATACACATTTGATATTATAAATATCTATTGAAATGTATCTTGTGTTATAGCATAAACAAGAATCAAGATAATTACACCCCATAATATATTTAGCCTTCGATAGTCGAAAAATTGTTAGAAATTTCGGTAAAATTAAATGGATCCAGTATTGATCGTGAATGGAGTCATTTTTTTTAAGAGTATTTCAAGCACTCTCTTAATGTCTTAGAGTTAGAAAGTAGGAATACCGAGGATAATCAGCCTTATACTCGAGTTTGCACAAGACAAGTGAAGATCTCGAATGTAGAGAAGTGTTTCTGAAATATAAAGGGGATGTGCAATTTCTGAATGTATGATTTTCAAATTCAGAATCATGTATTTATAGGTCATGCATGTGTTGTTTCACAAGTTTACAACTCTTGATGAAAGAACACCTTTTTAATGATATGTTGCAATGGTTCACCTGTAGAATACAAGACACCACTTCATAAAGTGTTGTATATTTTGAATTTTGAAATTCAAACTTTCAGTAGTCTGAGACAAAAACGACTGCACTTCCACTGGTGGATGTTAATGCAAAACTGGCCAAAATTTCGTTCAGACAATTTTAACACTAAACATCCACTGGTGGATGTTAGTGCAAAACTGACCAAAATTTCGTTTAAGCAGTTTTAACACTAAACATCCACTGATGGATGTTAGTGCAAAAACTAACCAAAAATTCATTTAGACAGATTTAAAGGTAAATTCCACTTTTGTTTATGGGAACTTTTATTCTCTTTAACTTTGTCATATTGGAACAACACCCATGGCAATTATTGTTCACAATTTCCAACAATCTCCCACTTGTTCTAATAATGACAAAACTAATTTCAAATAATAAGATATAAAGAGTGTTAATACAGGCAGGTATCTTTCGATTTAAACTTAACCTTAGTTAGGATAACGCAAATTTTAATCGGAATATTAGGTAGCAATGCTTTTAAACCATTAATCCATATAATTAGATCGGCGTTACCTGACACACACTCTTTAAAGGTTCTTCCTCTACATATCTCGCTTAGCACTTATTTATGGCCATATGCTATCCTGTTTCATGAATTTTTCATGAGAGAAACTCTAACTCTCACTCTGAGACGGCACCATCTCGAAATTCACATAGGTGAAGTTCACGTTGTATCCTTTCCATGAGATACCTTTCCTCAGTTATGAATCTTCATTAAGAGTTTTGAAATAAAACTCAACCCTCGTTTTAAGGTCAACATTACCACGAAATGTTTGACAATTATCCAAATCAACGACTTGTTGTTACCCATTGAATCTTAAGGTTAATGTTTTGTTAACGTAAGATTGGGTTGTCGCCGTTGTCGGAACTCTTACTCAAGAAGGTTCAACCCCATGCCTCTCAAGGTTGTTTTTACCAAGTCTTTGGCCATTGGCTTAGTAAACGGATCAGCCAAATTATAGCTTGTTCGTATATAGGTGAGTGAAATGATTCCATCCTTGATAAATTTTCTCACGAACGAATGTCTAAGCCCTATATGCCTAGATTTTCCATTATACACTTTGCTGAATGCTCTTGTTAACGTGGCTTGGCTATCATAATGTATCATTACCTTTGAAACGTTGTCTTTTGCCAACGGAACTTCTAACATAAGATCCCTCAACCACTCTACCTTTTGACCAGCGGAAGCAAGAGCCACACACTCTGATTCCATGGTCAAAAGAGTAATGCATGTTTGTTTCTTGCTCTTCCAAGAAATTGCTCCTCCGGCTAGTGTAAATATCCATCCAGTTGTAGATTTATGATCTCCAATATTGGATATCCAACTCGCATCGGTATATCCTTCCAGGATGCCAGGGAACCTACCATAATGAAGGCCGAGATCTTTGGTTTTTAGTAGATAACCAAAAATCCTCGTGATTGCCTTCCAATGTTATGTACTTGGATTACTAGTAAATCTACTCATTTTACTAACTGCAAATGATATCTTGGGTCGAGTACATTGCATTAAGTACATAAGACAACCTATAGCACTTGCATATTCCAATTGAACCACTGCTCTTCCATTGTTCTTTTGAAGTTTGACTTAAATTTTAGGTGTTTGAACTTATCAAGCATTTTCTCGATGTAATGTGTTTGGCTAAGTTCATAACCCCCATTATTTCGCTTAACTTTGATCCCTAGAATTATGTCAACGAGTCCAACATCTTTCATCTTGAAATTGGAAGACAGAAACCTCTTTGTTTCTAAAATTCCATTTAAATCATTGCTTATTATTAGCATGTCGTTAACATAGAGACAAAGAAATAATACAATGTTTTTGCATACCTTTGTATATAAACACTTGTCACAAGAGTTAGGAATAAATCCATTTGAAAGTATTACAAAATCAAAATTTTGATGCCATTGTTTCTGTGCTTGTTTTAGGCCATATAAAGATTTGACAAGCTTACACGCCTTTAGTTCATTTCCAGGAAGTACGTAACCTTCTGGTTGTTCCATGTAGATTTCCTCATCGAGATCTCCATTTAGGAACGATGTTTTAACATCCATCTGATAAACTATTAGGTTGTTCAAGGATGCTAAGGCAAACAACAATCTAATTGTGGTTGGCCTTGCTACTGGTGCGTATGTGTCGAAGTAATCTATGCCTTCTTTTTGTCTAAATCCTTTTGCCACCAATCTTGCCTTATAAGTGTTTAACGTACCGTCACTATGGTATTTCTTTTTAAACACCCATTTTCATCCAATGAGCCTTGATCCCTTTAGTAAATCAACAAGTTCCCAAGTGTGGTTTGTCATAATTGAATCTATTTTATCTTGGATGGTGTCCTTCCAGAAAGAGGAATCCCTTGAAGTTATTGCTTCCTTGTAAGTTTTATGATCATCCCCTACTTAAAGAATGACCAGAGTACTTTGAACGAAATTCTTACAATTTCCTTCAACCAGATAAAAGGAGATAAATTGAGGATTAATTTCATCTAGTCCTAAGTTCTTTGTTTTTCGGACTCTCTTGCTCAACCGAGGTTGGGGTTATAATTCAATGATTCGAGAAGTGCCTTGGTTGTACTTCTACAACCCGAGAAGAATCTTATTCACAAGATTTTTTATTTGCAGCCGACTCTGATTATTTATCCTTTGTGATAAGATTTTCAAAGAATTCTACGTCCCGGGATTCCACAATTACATTAGACTCTAAATTTAAAAGTCTATATCCTTTACTATGTTGTGCACATCCTACAAAAGTACATCTTATTCCCCGAGGACCTAACTTGGTTCTTTTAGGGTCCATGTTTTTGTAGTAAGCCACACACCCCCACACTTTAAAGTAACTGATGTTTGGTTGTCTTCCTTTCCGTGCCTCATATGTAGAAATACCGATTTTCTTTACAGGAGTTCTATTGATTATGTGGCAAGCGGATAATAAGGCATCGCCCTACAAATTTAGGGGTAACTCCGAGTGCATTAACATTGCATTCATCATTTCTTGATATGTTCGATTCTTTCTTTCTGCCATGCCATTTTGTTGTGGTGTGCGAGGAGCTGAACATTCATGTATTATGTCGTGCTCTTCACAAAATGTATCGAATTCGGTAGAAAAATATTCACTGCCCCTATCACTTCTAAGGACCTTTATTTTTCTACTTAATGGATTTTTCACTTCTGTTTTAAAGATTTTAAAGGCATTAAAAGCATTATCTTTATGCTTTAAGAGATATACATGTGTGTATCTTGAAGAATCATTGATGAATGTAATGAAATATATATTTCTCCCACGGGTTAACATATCGTTAAATTCGCACAAATATGAATGTATAATATCAAGAAGATTTGTATTTCTTTCAACACTTTTGAAATGTTTCTTAGTCATTTTTGATTTAACACATAATTCACATTTAGTGAAATCATTTATGTTACATGAAATCAATCTAGATTTAATTGGTCTCTTCATAGAACTAATTCTGGAATGTGCTAATCTATTGTTCCATAAAGAAACAGATTCAAGCATGTAAGCAGAATTAGAAATTTCATTAATAATATTGTCGGTAATACATTGTTTGATCATTCCTTCAGCGGAATATCCTTTTCCAACAAACACACCATTACGGTTACGGGTCAATATAAGTTTGTCCGATTCATAAACAGATTTAATACCCGGTTTTCCCAATAAATCCCCACTAACAAGATTCCTATTCATGTCGGTGACATGAAGCACATTGACAAGAGTGACTTTCTTTCCATAAGTGAAGTTGAGTTCTACAGATCCGGTTCCAACAACTTTAGATCGTACTTCATTTCCCATTTGTACTTCTTGTCCATCATGAGTTTCAGAATAGGTTTTGAATGCAACCTTGTCATAAGAAACATGCACCATAGCACATGTATCATACCACTAACCTTGAACTTTGCCTTAAATTTCCATAACTTCGCTCACTGCAACAATTATGTCATCTTTTGCATGGACTGCATTGATCTCAGTTTTTGACTTATTGTTCCTGCAATCTCTAGCATAGTGTCCAGGTTTTCCCCAAACAAAGCATCCGCTCTTCGGACCCTTTTGACCGCCAGAATTCTTGAACTTATTATGTTCCTTTTTCGGCACAAGATGACTCTTCATTCCATCATGTTTCTTCTTTCCTTTGGTCATGGTATTGGCTTTGAAAGTGCCCACAGTTTCTGATTTCTCTCTTTCTTTTGATTCCTCCTCGATTCGAAGATGTTTCTGGATTTCTTTCTATAGCCTTTCCACGAAGGTGGTAACTTTGCAATAATAACACCCACTTGAAAAGTCTCAGGGATGTCTATTTTCACAGCTTTTATTTTATTCACAAGGACTTGCAATTCATGCACTTTCGGAAGAATTGGTTTGGTGTCTACAAATTTAAAATCAAAGTATATAGAAATTAAAAACTTCTCCGTACCTTCTTCTTCAGCCTTGAACTTGAACTCGAGTGCTTTCCAGATTTTGGTTACAGATGGATTATTCGTATACAGGTCATAGAGACGGTCAGGCAACATATTCAGAATATGTCCACGACAAAGTAGTTTGTCCTCCTTACGTTTCTTGCACTCCTTCTTGAGTTCACCAGAATCATCCTCTGTTGGTTCAGGGATTAGTTCTAAGTCAGGGTCCAGCATATAGTGAACCTTCAGGGCAGTCAGTAAGAAAGTTATCTTGTTTTGCCATCTTGTGTAATTAGTTTCATCAAAGCGATCCAATTTGACGAGATCCTGGTTCATAACTTTTGATACTTGAAACCGCAGCGTCGGAAGCCATTGTATAAATACTTTTAAGATTGTTAGAAATTTAGGTAAAATCAAATGGATCCAGGTCTGATCGTGAATGAAGTCACTTTCCTTAAAAGTATTTCAAGCACTCTATTAATGTCTTAGAGTCGGAAAGTAGGAATACCCCGGATAATCAACCTTATACTCGAGTATGCACAAGACCGGTGAAGAACTCGAATGTAGAGAAGTGTTTCTTGAATACAAAGGGGATGTGCAATTTTTGAATGTATGATTTTCAAATTCAGAATCATGTATTTATAGGTCATTCATGTGTTGTTTGACAAGTTTGCAACTCTTGATGAAACAACACCTTTTTAATGATATGTTGCAATGGTTCACCTATAGAATACAAGACACCACTTCATAAAGTGTTGTATATTTTGAATTTTGAAATTCAAACTTTCAGTAGTCTGAGACAAAAATAACTGCACTTCCACTAATGGATGTTAGTGCAAAAACTGACCAAAAATTCCTTTAGACAGATTTAAAGGTAAATTCCACTTTTGTTTATGGCCACTTTTATCCTCTTTAACTTTGTCATATTGGAACAACACCCATGACAATTATTGTTCATAATTTCCAACAAAAACAACAAGAGAGTTTGTTTCTATAAGAAGTTTTCAACGTTATTATCGAATCTAGCCAAATTAAAATCAATCATTTTTTAAATTTCATTTCTTATACATTTTGTGCATATAGAATTTATCCCATGAGAGCAAATGAATGTTTTTTAGTTGAGTCACTATATCCCCACTAAAAAAGGAATTTAATATTAATTTTTCAATTTTATCACTGATAGAGGAAGGAAAGAGATAAATACTTATAATATGAAATAATATAGTTTGCAATACATATTTTATGAGAATTCAAACAAGGTTCCTTTGGCAATGACCAAAAGATGTTTTTAAAATTCCTTAGATCAAGTGATCAAATGTGTGTAAGTATAAATACCAAGATGGACGGGGGTATGTATGATTTTTATTGGTTAACTTCATCTTTGTAGTCAATTGGAGACAACTCCTATTTATCAAATATAATACTCTAGTTATTACCTCTCTTATTGGGGTATAAGAGTTATGGGCTTTCGATTGATGTCTATCTGATGGAAAGAAGAATTTATTATCGGTTCTATTGTTAAAGACTATTTAGTTGGTTTATGACCAGTCTTAAGAAGAATGTGAGATTTGACTTTCTTACCTCCTTTTGTAATGATCCTTAGATCAATTTCAATCTACATAGAGTCAGATTCCTCAGGTTTTTTAGTATATTCCGTCAAGAAGGCACACCTATAGGTAAGATAAGAATGGGTTGAGTGTGGATCTGACTTGAGAGTTTAAATGGTATAGCACACTTTTTGTTGAATGGTGGACAACCTCTTAACATATCTTATGGATGTGATTATATACATGGACCTTAATTGTTGGTGGTGTTGTTATTCTAAATATCGTGTCTCTTTTGTTGATTGCCTACTTAGTTATCCTAGACCAAGATCCTTTTACGGAGCCCTCCTCCCCCCACCCCAACCTTGTGGCCTTAGTTATCCCCTTAATATAAGGTAGTTTAGCTTCATCTAAAGTATTTGTCTTCTCTTGGAAACTTCTTCAAAATAAGGTCCTTACTAGAGATAGTCTTCTTAAGCAATGGGTTTTAGCAAACCTTAAGGGTGATCTTTGTCCCATTGAAGAGGGTTGATTGAGTTTGTGTGTGACGTGTGACTGAACAACATTTATAGTATATGGTCTTTGAGTGTTTTTGTTGGTGTTTTGTGCTTCATACGAGTCTTCCACCTCTTTTTTAGGCTTTTAGGTGATTTTTTGTCTTGTCTAAGACTATGGGTGATCTTTGTATGATTTTTCCTTTTTTGTGTGGACAATTTGAAATTTTTGAAATAATATCGCCTTGAAGGATATAGAAGATAAAAACATTTTTCCGACATGCAAATGGTATCTTGGTAGGTTTAAGATAATTCTTGTGTGTTATTTATTTAACCTGAGAACCATACTCTCTGTCGGAGTCAATTATGGGTTGAGGCCCTCACAATTTAATGTTTTTGTTAATACCTCCATATGATACTTTTTGTTTATAGTGGATTTTGGGAAGGTAAGATCTAGTTTTTCTTCTGTTTAGTGTGAAGGTTTCGTTGTTGTATTTTTCTATTTTTTTGAATAAGTTGTTTAGTTTGTGTTTTAGTTTTGTGACTCGATCTTTCTTGGAATTTTTTTGTCTTTATTTCACTTTTTGTATTGTTCTTGTACGAGTTGTCCATAAGACCCGAAGATGAGAAAGTTAAATAACAATGAATAACAACGTTTAACAAAGAACATATGAGCTCTTTTCCCACCAAACAAATGATCTCTCTTGCAAGCCGTATCTTGGTCGTCCAGATTTATTTGTGGTTGACTGTATCTTACGTCTCATCACACGCGTTCGGTTGCTAACCAATTCTTGTATTTAAAGAGGAGAACATCATTTCTATGATATTCAAATTTGTTTTATTCAAATTTTATTTTTCACTCTCTTACTAACTTGAGTGTTGATATGTTAATCTTATAAGGCAGTCTCTTCTCCAACGTATAAGAAGTCTCAATATGTAACTAATTATAAATTTACCTTTTTCAAGTCTAATTCCATTACATAATTGTTCTTTATGCTGTAAAAAAATTTAAAAATATATAGAAAAAATTATTTGATATATTTTTTATCATTATAAATATCTTAAATTAGACTTTTAATTATTGTAAAAAAATGTCACGTTTTAGATCTATAAAATTATTTATGTATGATGTTTTAATCTTCTTACAAAAATTAAAATTATGTGCATAACTAATTTTTGTAATCATTAAAACGTGACTTTTTATAGGAATTAAAATTTTAATTATTTTGTAAGAAGAAAAATATATTTAATCCTAAAAAAAATATCGTTAGAATATTTATTTAGTTTGTAAAATAATATATATTTTGATAAAAAAATTATAATTAAATACAAAGGAATATTGATTATCAAATGACATTTACTTATTTAAATAGGGAGAAAGTCAAGATTGTAGACTCTCCATTTTTATCATAAATAAATTATAGTTTTTAAAATTTATTGCATAATTAATATATGTAATTTATACATAAATTATATTATATATTATTTGTTCAATAAATCTTAAAATAAAAATTTGTTTATAATAAAATATGAAGGGAGTAAAAAACTTAGTTAATACTACGTAAAATTTTTTTTTTTTGTATTTTTCAAGATTTAAAGTATCACTTTCATACTATATATTTAACAAAATAGTAGTAACTCACAAAAATTAATCAAAAAATAAATATTATAAACTAGAGAAACATTAGATAGTACTATTATTAAAATACTAATAATTGAGGGACCCGAAAAAAGAAAGAAAAAAAGATGAAAGGAAAGAAGAAAAAAAAATGCAATGATGGAAAAAGATAGTGATGAGAGGGGAAGAGGTTACACGTCCTGCTCACCACCCGGCAAGCATATTTTCATTGCCGCATTCTTGTCTCCCCCCATATCCTGTTACATTATGTCCCCTCCTTATCTTTCTCCATTCTTTTTTTATTTTATTTTATTTTGCTTTTACTTCAATTGTTGCTTTTCATCACCCCTTTTACACTTCAATTTTATTTGACTCTTTCTCACATATATACCAGCATCTACTTCTTGATTAATCTCTTCTAATCATCCTTAGAGAATAATTAAATGCAATTATGCAATATTCTTATTAGGTTTTGTTAATATAAGTCGATTATGTACTAATCTGTTGAGAGAGTATTATAACAAATGGTTAATACAAAAACATTCGTGTAATTAAATAAAAAGGTGAATAAAATACTACTGTATTTTTCTCAAAATGCGACAGCCGTGTAATTGATGATTTAGTTTGTTTGTAGCAGAGGCGATCAAGTTCTGATATTTATGTGTAACGCAGAAAGATTGTGCTATGATCCCTCCTCCTGCCCTGCAGTAATCATTCCTGTCAGTTAACACTTTGCCATGCGTTGGTCTGCTTGCTCTATATTCTTGACTTCTTTGACTTATGGTGTATTTGTTGTGTGATTTAGATTGTTGTGTAAAAAACAATGTCTCATTTAAAATTAAAATAACACTGTTTTTGGTTTATTTTGGATAATTCATATATATAAAAATTAATTCAAACCAATTTATTTAGGACCACTTTGTTTTGAATTTATTTAAAATAATCTTTTATAGTGTTATGTGTAAAAGATGTACAAATAAATTTTTCATTAAAACTTCAATTGAAATTTGGTTTAAATAATTGTTCTTAATATATTATTTGAGATGTTTTATCTTTTTATTGAAACTTTTTTATATTAAAATTCAAATAATTACTTACTTTTGAAATAATTTCCACTACATTTTCATAAAAAAATATTTTTAAAATATAATATTTTAAAAAAAAATTGTGATTTTAACTATGTGTTAGTTTTCAATAGTATATATTTATGTTATATGATGTAAAAATTAGTGTATTAATTTAGAAAAAATGAATATAGAATTTTTTTTAATATTTTAAAAAACGGTTTTAAATAATTTATTTTCAAAGAAAAAAAATCTATTTTTTTTAAAATTGAAACAAATAGACTTTTAATATGGAATAATTTTAAACTATATTAAAAATATTTTTTATAATGATATAAAAAATTAATATTGTAAAGATAAAATAAAATAAAATAATGATCCTCACAAAATTATTATGCATGTAGTTTTAGTCTCTGCTGTTAAACCGATGTGTATTTGAATGATTATTTTATAGACATGTGTAGAACGTTATAAAAATGTCCTCGAAAAAAAAAACTCAAAATTTAATTTCTAAATCGAGATTTTCTTTTATCAATATCTTTTGAAATTTTAAAAAATTCATATTTAATTCTTTTCATTTTAAAAAATTCCAAAATTTAGTAAATAAATATTTTATAGTATTTTGAACACATATAAAAAAAATTATTCAAAAAATTCAATATTTATGGGTATTTAAACCGTTTTAAAATTTTTAGAAAACAACATGGACTAAAACTGCATGAATAAAAAGTTTGCGAGGATCATTATTCGAAAAATATTTTAGAGGGACCAAAATTGCAGGGTCGCATATTTATAGGGACTAAAAACATATTTAACCCTTATTATTATTATTAAGTTGGATTTAAAATAATATTATTATTGTTTTAGGGTTAAGTACGGGAGAAAAAGAAAGAGGGTTATCAAAAGAGAAAAAAAACAAGAGTTTTATCAGAAGAAGGATTTCAAAATGAGCAAAAGATGGAGGCTATGGCGAGCAAGGATTTAACCGATGAAATAGAGCGGTTTTCAATCCAAGGTAAAGGTAGGGTTCAATCTCTATAATCGGGTATATGATAGACCGTATGTGGGGTTAGGTTGTACGAATTTTGCCATGGATTAATTGTTGTTTTTTGTGTTGTGTTGTTGTTGCATTATGCAAACTGGCATAAGTGTTTTGATGATTTAATTTGTGATGTTTGTGTTGAATCGAGTGATAATCGTCCCTGGAAAACTAAAATTAAAAGTTAGATGTAGTTGGGATAACCTGTGTCTCGATCGATTGATTTTTGATGATAATCGATGAAGAGTTTAAGTTGTCGTTTCTGTGATAATTGTGTTGTTGCAAATCATTGTGGCGATGGTTGTTGAGAATCGGTGAAATTTTTGATAGTGGTGTTGAATCGAAACTGGAAAAACAAGTAGGGAACAAAGAAGAAAAAAGAAAACAAACTTGGGGGCAGAGGCCACCCATATGAGGGGAGGGCGCTCCAAATTAATGGATAAAAGTGGCATAGGACACATAATTGAGGGGTGGGCGCCCCTAAGTGATGAAGGGAGGTGGCAGGGGCCACATAATGGAGGGGTGGGAGCCCTTGAAGATAATAGAGGGCCAGGTGGACGCCTCATGTTATGGCATATGATTTTGTTGTTTTCTTGGCACTTGTGTTAGTAATAACATAGTTGATTATAATAATATTAATAATTATGTTAGTAATTAGTTTAATACAATTAATTGACTTACGATTTAAGTAGCAATATGTTCAGGTAGCTATATTAGTGACGAATTAGCATAAATGTTTGGGTATCAGTATAGAAACCTAAAGTAACTATTTTATCAAAACTGGAATGATTTAGCAAATTAAAAGTGAATTTAGCAGAGATGAGGTATTTTGATGAAAGTATGGTTTTTATTAGCAGAATTTAATGATAATGGCAGTGAGTATTTAATTAGTGACAATATATTTAGCAATAATGCAGTATGCGGAAACAATACCGAAAAGTAGAATTAGTCGATTTAAGCGGTAAAATTAGTTAATCCGAATTGGTTGAAATTTACAGGAGTAATTCGTATATGCATGTAGGTATTTTTGGTTGGTTTTTCTTGTTGCAATCATGTCGAATAAGTTGATTTGCATGTGAAGTGGAATTATGTTGATTTGTCCCGGATTATGGACATCATTAAGTTGCAGGTTGATCGGAAAAATAGCAAGTGTACTATTCTGCCTCTTGTAATAATAGGGAAATTCCCCGAATGTCGATCTCAAGGACTGCGTATTGATATCTAGTTCAATCTATAGTTCAATTAAACAAAAACTTCTAGAGTTTAGGTTTGATTTTCTAGAATGGAAGAATTGCAACTAAAATAAATAAATAAATGCTAAGGACTATTTCGACAGATATGAGTAACCTGCTATGGAAGATGTATAATTTGACCTATAATAACCTTGAATCCTGATCTTTTCAACAAGTTCATAAACATTCAATTACCAGCCCTTTAGGTTATTTTCCCCTAAGTCCTTAGTGGGAAAACCTTTGAACCTTCAATCTTAAATCCTAAGTCCTTAGAGATTTATGATAAAATCAAGCCTTTGTTTTATCAAGGGTTAGATCCGGTAACTTTAGAGTATCCCTAGTCCTAGGTGATATCTACTATAGTCTAATCGTACAAAAACCTTAACAACCATGGTCCATTGATTGTTAGTAAATCAATTCTTGTTGGTCCGACAAAGAAAGCATAAAAAATATTGCACGATTAAATTAAATAATAAAAACCATGAAATTGATCACTCAAGACGTCAACATAGTTACAGAGTCAAATCAGGGACACCCCATAGCATTAGGGTTTTAGCTACTCATACTATTCAAAGATAACAGAAGATAAATTATAAATGTTACAAGTATTAGGGAGAAATTTGATCTTCAATCCTTTCTGTTCATGAAAACCTCCTTCCGCCGAAACCCTTGTTTTCTCCAATCTTCTCTCCTGGAATTCTCTGCTGGCAAAAAGTCCTCTTTCTCTTTTCCAAAATTCCTTTTTATAGTCTCAGCCTCATCCAAGTCTTAGCCAAAGTCCAAAGTACCCTTAATGACAAAGAAAAGGTCCAAAACTCAAAAAAGTGAAGTTTCCACACGCGTCCATCAATGTAACGCCCGTTTTATTTAATATTATATTATATTATTATTTTTGAATTATCGTTTGACGATTGTTTTGACAACGAAAATAATTATCTAAATCGGTATATTTATTAATATATTTAGCGACGTTTTGTCCGGTTCGGTAAAATATTTTTCGGACCGATATTTAATTTCCCGGAATTAAACTAACAAATTAAGTTAATAATATAATTAGATGTTATATTTATTATATTAAGAATAGATGAGGGGCATGTGAGCAATTTCCTTAAGTTGGCTAGTAAGACATGTTTTATAAAACCATTTCCTCCACCCATTTTCCAAACACAACACAAAACACCAAAGTTAAGAAGTTGGAGAAAAGCTAGGGTTGGTTGAGGAAGAAGAAGAGAGCAAGAAGGAGAACAAATCTTGGTTGGAGAATCATCTTGAATACCCAAAGCTTGCTAGGTAAGGGGTTTGATTTCCATTTCTTATATTTAGGGTTTGATGGATTTTAGTTTGATTTGGAAAAAATTGATAGATAGTATAGAATTGTGTTGGGTGATTGTTAGAGGGTTTAGAAGATTTGAGTTTGGTGTAGATTATATAAGTGTTGTTGTTTGTATGGTGTTGAAGAACAAAAATGAAAATGGAATTAGTAATGAAAATGGAATTAGTAATGAAAATAGAATTAGTATAGGAAATTAAAAAAAAAAAAAAAAACAAAATTTGAAATAAGAATTTGTTTATGAAAGTTGCAGGGAAAAAAGTAACAAAGAATATAAACAGTAAAATTTCAAGTGAATGATATAAAATTCCAAGTGCCTTACGAAATGGATTAAAGGGGGGGATGTGTTGGTGAGGCAGCCGCATGAGAAAGAGGGACGGACGTCCCATTTTATGTTGAGGAAATGAATTTTCCTTGCGTTTTGTATTTTCTTGTTAACTTGAACACTTTTGTTTACTGTCAATAAATGGAACCTGCATAATTTTTGAAATACATTCTGTATTATTCCAAATCCCTAATTCCACCTAGTAGCTTTTGGTAACCATAAAATATAATTAGGGAGTAAGATAGCCGATTAAATTTAGAACCCGATGATGTTCCAGTTTTCGATTTGGTAAATTGAACAAGTTGCTCGAATTCAACGCGTACTAGCTAATTTTGACGTGTAGAACGTAGTGGTGAAGTTAGTTTTTCGAAATTGCGAGTTTTTACGGAACAACCCGAAATAGGCTAAAATACGGTAAATTGACCCGGATTGAGTTTTAGTCATTTTAAGACGTATATGAACTATCCGATTTTGAAGTTGATGTTTATAAATTGTGCCGGTAAATAAGAATGGTTTTCGCGATGATTATTGATGTTTTTACTATTTTTCCGTTTTTGGGAATTGATGGATTAATTGACGGTGATGTTTGCGACGGTGTATACAATTACGAATACTTGTTGTTTATGCGATGCGATGGCATGTTTATGTGATGTGAATAAATATGGCGAAGTAGACTTTCTGTCAATTGTGATGAGCGATGATGATATGTTGTTGTGTGGTCTTTATGTATTGAGTCACATACATTTCATAAGCGAAGAGGGCTTTATATGCGATGATGGCTTTTATGCGAAGTTGGGCTTTATGCCAAGTGTCCCTAATTACGGACAAAGCGATGGGTACCACATGCATAACATAGTCGTATCTCATGGAGTCCATTATGTTTATTTTGGAGTCGGTTATGTTTATGTTCGAGTTGTTTATCATTGAGTTCTTGATTGATGAATGATAATTGAATTGCGGTACATGGTGTTTTGTGTTGATGTGAAGATAATGATTATGTGATGAAGTTGATGTGTTGATTTATACACCAAATGCTAATTTAAAGTATGTAA
The DNA here is from genome assembly GCA_021764765.1 of Vicia sativa. NCBI lineage: Eukaryota > Viridiplantae > Streptophyta > Magnoliopsida > Fabales > Fabaceae > Vicia > Vicia sativa. The sequence goes on along the minus strand of CM038792.1, from coordinate 117,505,663 downwards.
GTTTAAATATATGTTGATATACTTTATTTAACTTACATCAATTATAATTCCAACTATCTATATATATTCCATCATTGTTCCTAATTATATGTTTTGGAATTATCTCACCCCTTTACTTGTTTATTGTTACCTATATATTGGTAACGTGCAGGTGATCCCCGTGGATGAGGAGGATTAGCTCAAGTCACTTTATTTTGTGTCGTTCTGCTCTGGTCGTAGTAACACTCGGGATTTGGACGACGTCATTATTTTGATAGGATAGTTTGTATATACTATCTTATTATGTGATAACCTTGTGTATTGATGACAACATGATGTTATGTATATTTTGTAAACATATCCGCTGTGCTGTGAATATTCATATGTCTATATGATGAATTATGTATGATTCGGTATATCCGATTTTGATGTGCATTATAATGCTAATTGTTGGAAATGCGAAGATGTGATGCCTCAATTTTATTAAATGGAATTTTGAAACTCTGATTTTATTATATAATTACGCGGGGTAGAATTGGGGTGTTACATACACGGGCCGTGTTGATTAACACGGGTGCCCGTGTTGATCTGTTGAATAAAAAATATTTGCTGCCAGGCCTATCAACACGGGCAGTGTTGATTCACCCGGGCGCCCGTGTTAATCAACACGAGTGCCCGTGTTGATTCACTGACTTTGGTTTTTTTGCGTTTTCTAGTGGCTTTTCAACACGGGCCGTGTGGATTCACACGGGGCCCCGTGTTGATGCATCTGTAGCCTCCAATATTCTGATTTTTGCACTTCTTTTGCCCCGATTTATCCTATTTTATTCTTATGACCCTGAAAATACTCAAACACATAACCAAAGCGTAAAATGCGATAAAATGACATATATCACTAGACAAATAAAAGAAACGATAACGAAATTCAATGCTAAATAACTGTGTAAAAACCACCGATCAAATTCCCCCAAACTTAAACTGTTGCTTGACCTCAAGCGACAATTATCAGCACTTATGAAAATCAAAGCAGATCGGTACTCATATGCAAGAGTTCAGTTCTCATTGCTCAAAAAGTCGTTTGCTCGGCATTCACATGACACGAAAATACCTCTCCAACTATGCTTCGCACTGAAGTGTTCTTTTTCTGCTTTTCCTCCTCTTTCATTCGCACAATCAGATTAAGGCACTGAGAATTATGATAATCATCACATGCACATGACTAGCCAAGAACTTCACTTATTTGGGCACCAAACGAGCAGTATTTGCCACTTTTTAATATCGATGAATTTTTCAAACCTTTTGGTTATTTATTGTCCTTTATCCGGACGACGTTTGGGGATCAACCCCCTTTGGGCTGAATAACCTGGTGAGGGCTACCAACTTAGCGGGCTGGTTGCCTTTTACCGTCTTTTCATCATTTAGTTCCATTTTAATTTGCTTCTCAACCAATCATACCTGCATGTGAATCTGAATTATGCCAGACTGTATAGATAAACTATTCAAGGAGTACTTCACAAACTTTAAGCACTCTAGTACGAATCTACACGTTGGACTCGTATCAATGTCACATTATTCCGAATTTCCTACCTTCAAACAATCATCCCTGCATCTCACACAATATCATTCCCGATCTTATTGAAATACAAGCTCTTGTGTAAAACAAAACAAAATTTTTGGTGAAAATTCAGAAAAATCTTGGTAGAGTTTCTACTAGTGTTATTACACAGCATTTAACATCAACTTAACAAGTAAAAATAAACAAACAAAGCAATAAAACCTCCCCCAAACTTGAACTAAACATTGACCCCAATGTTTAAGAACAAGCTCGAGAAAAGTGACTCATAAAGGGTAATGCAACACCAGCTGTTGTATCCTAACTTTCGCAAGATAGGATCCCTTTTTTATCACCTGCAAACAAAACAAAACAAAAAGAAAAAGAAAACTAAGTTATTAAAAGCGTGGGTTGCCTCCCACGAAGCGCTTCATTTAACGTCGCATGGCTCGACGGTTCATCACCCATGTTAGGGTGGCTTATATGATGAAAAACACATCATCTTTTCCTTTCTTTTGTTTGGTAGAAATCTCATGAACTTCAAGTAGTGATGATCTGCTTCCAAATCATTTTCACTTGATGATGTTAAACAAGGCGTAAATGTCATCCAATACTCATCAATTTCTTGTTTGTCATTTGCCTTGTTGTGAAAATAATTTAGGGAGACTCATTGTTGAAGATTTTCGGGTTGGATGTCCACATCTTCAAAAATGTTAAATTTGTAGTTTCATCCAAAACTAGATCATCTTCAAGTTGTCGATTTCTTCTTTCACATATTCCCTTTTTACCTCAGATTCTTCTATACTTACCACATCTTTGTCGTCGATGTTATGCAATCTTCTTACGGTTTCACATCTTCTTTTTCCAAGTAACTTTCGCCACAATCTTACCTCCCTCCTATATGCTATAAAATTTGATCGCCTCTTCCAAATGAATTCGAATCAGGCCCAACATGCAGAGATACGGTGGCAATGTATATAAATAATACATGACTACAAAACTCAAACAAGTTATTAGTAACAAAGTATAGAAGAATTCATGAAACAAAAATAATCAGACTTTTTTTTTTATAATTTTTTATAATAAAATAAAATTAAAAATTCAAAAATAATAAATAAACTAAAATACAATAAAATGTAATAAAATAAAATAAAAATAGAAACAAAATTTTAGTTGACGAGCAACAAAATTTTAATTGAACTCAAATTACACTCGATAACCTTGCAGTCCCCGGCAACGGCGCCAAAAACTTGATCGGAAAAATAGCAAGTGTACTATTCTGCCTCTTGTAATAATAGGGAAATTCCCCGAATGTCGATCTCAAGGACTGCGTATTGATATCTAGTTCAATCTATAGTTCAATTAAACAAAAACTTCTAGAGTTTAGGTTTGATTTTCTAGAATGGAAGAATTGCAACTAAAATAAATAAATAAATGCTAAGGACTATTTCGACAGATATGAGTAACCTGCTATGGAAGATGTATAATTTGACCTATAATAACCTTGAATCCTGATCTTTTCAACAAGTTCATAAACATTCAATTACCAACCCTTTAGGTTATTTTCCCCTAAGTCCTTAGTGGGAAAACCTTTGAACCTTCAATCTTAAATCCTAAGTCCTTAGAGATTTATGATAAAATCAAGCCTTTGTTTTATCAAGGGTTAGATCCGGTAAGTTTAGAGTATCCCTAGTCCTAGGTGATATCTACTATAGTTTAATCGTACAAAAATCTTAACAACCGCGGTCCAGCTAATTGTTAACCGTAAATCAATTCTTGTTGGTCCGACAAAGAAAGCATAAAAAATATTGCACGATTAAATTAAATAATAAAAACCATGAAATTGATCACTCAAGACGTCAACATAGTTACAGAGTCAAATCAGGGACACCCCATAGCATTAGGGTTTTAGCTACTCATACTATTCAAAGATAACAGAAGATAAATTGTAAATGTTACAAGTATTAGGGAGAAATTTGATCTTCAATCCTTTCTGTTCATGAAAACCTCCTTCCGCCAAAACCCTTGTTTTCTCCAATCTTCTCTCCTGGAATTCTCTGCTGGAAAAAAAGTCCTCTTTCTCTTTTCCAAAATTCCTTTTTATAGTCTCAGCCTCATCCAAGTCTTAGCCAAAGTCCAAAGTACCCTTAATGACAAAGAAAAGGTCCAAAAGTCAAAAAAGTGAAGTTTCCACACGCGTCCATCAACACGGGCCGTGTTGATTAACATGGGTGCCCGTGTTGATCTGTTGAATAAAAAATATTTGCTGCTAGGCCAATCAACACGGGCAGTGTTGATTCACGCCGGCGCCCGTGTTAATCAACACGGGCAGTGTTAATCAACACGGGTGCCCGTGTTGATTCACTGACTTTGGTTTTTTTGCGTTTTCTAGTGGCTTTTCAACACGGGCCGTGTGGATTCACACGGGGCCCCGTGTTGATGCATCTGTAGCCTCCAATATTCTGATTTTTGCACTTCTTTTGCCCCGATTTATCCTATTTTATTCTTATGACCCTGAAAATACTCAAACACATAACCAAAGCGTAAAATGCGATAAAATGACATATATCACTAGACAAATAAAAGAAACGATAACGAAATTCAATGCTAAATAACTGTGTAAAAACCATCGATCACAGGTCTTATGACCAATGTTGATTGAATTTAGTTGCTTTTGAATGTGTTGTTGTTGTTGAGTTGCTGTTGTTATATGTCGTTGTTGATATGTTGATACCGCGTTGTGGGCCTATGGCCAGTGTTGAAATGATGATGAGTACCTCTATTTATTGGTACAACATTGATAAGTTGTTGTTTAGTTGATAAATGATTGTTGTTTTTGTATGTGATGTTGCATTCCTTGAATCACATACATTTGCATACTTTGTGACAACCTGGATTGGAAAACCATGTTGTCCTGGATTGGCAAAATTATTACGTTGAAGACTTATACGTTGTTGATGCCTCATAATATGGTAGTTTTTACGTTGGGAGTTCTGCTTCAATGGTACCACATGCATGTGCATAGTTTTGTCGCATTGGAAGTTGTATATTCTAAATCGTTATGTTGATGTGTTGGTTGATTAAAGTCGTTTTTGTTATTAAGTGGTGTTGATTTAAGTTGTTATGTTGATTGATTAAAGTGTCTTGTTGTTATTATTATGTTGTTTGTTGGTTGTTGCATAATTGTTGTTATAAAGTGGTGATATTTGTATGATCTAATCTAATATATTGTTTATCATAAACTTGTTTATATTGGTTGATATCTCACCCTTTATTTGTTTCGCCGTTGCCTTTATACTAGTAACGTGCAGGTATTCGAGAATGAATAATTAGTTGTTGTTAGTCCAAGTCAGTTTAGTTGCTCTGATAGATAGCACTCAGGGGGATGTCTATATTGTTGTTTCAATGTTGTTATTACTTAAGTTGTTAACAGTTAAGTTGTTGTTATGGGATACATGTTGTTTTAGAGTTGTTTTAGTTGAATAAAGTTGTTAAATGATTTCAAGTTGGAAGTTTTGATTCCGTTGCGTATTTAATAAAAAGGTTGTTTTGTTTTCATAGGAATAAAGTATGTTGTTAATTGTTCATCTGATTTCTATGTATCTATGTTAAATACAATACAGGTTGATTGTTTTATTTTGAAATGTGATGCCTCGAATATGTTGAAGATTTTTAAATACTCTAATTTTTGTTATAATTTTGGGTAGAATTTGGGGTGTTACAATATGGTTTTTTGCCATCGTGGGCAAGCCCACCACCTTGAAGTGCCCTTAGTGCTCGCCACCTTTCACCTATTTAGGGTTCGGGTCTCCAACCGGCAAGATCAGATTTAACCACCAAAGACCCACAAGCCCCTTTTCGGACAACTCTGGCCTCTACCATCAATTTCTTTTGCTCGGCTACAAAAAATATGTCATTTTATATGTGAAGAAAAAAGGCACTATAAGCGTCATTAAAGGATACACATGTTTAATAATCAGAAGAAAAAACTATTACCAATAAAATTTAGGATTTTCTTCAGAGTTAGGGGTAACAGATCCTTAATCATCGTCATCTAAAAGGATTCAAGCACTTCCAGAGCTTGAACCTCTAGATCACTCAGTTTATCATAATTGAAGTTGGAGATATGAGAAGGATCACAAGACTAGTAGAAAGCGAAACGTGGGTACCCGTCCAGACCGTACAACACATGAGGGCATCTCGACCCATACTTCACCTTTAGAAACTGGTCTTTAAACCTTTATAGTTTGAGGTGTAAACTTGAAGAAAGCTCTTGTGGGGGGGACCACTAATTTGAGCCCAGGATAACTTCTCGGACCCTTTGACCTCAAAGAAAGAGAAAAATAGACCCAGTGTAGGGATGATGTTCATAGCCTCACAGACCAATTCAAAAGTCTTTATAAAACCCCAACTATTAGGGCTAAGCTAAGAGGGAGCCACATTCACAGTCTTTAGGATGCCCGCTTCGAAATCGGTAAAGGGGATACGAACCTTGAAATCATCCAACACCCTAGATAAAAATACAAGAACTTATCAATTGTAACTGTAACACGGTTGGAGAACTGACTTGTTTGTTTTGCGTTTTATCGCAAATGTTGCGGATAGCAACAATCGCCGTCGACTTTTCTTTTATCCAATAAAGGAAAGGTGAAATAACAGGAAAGACATTTGTTAGATTCTGAGTACGGGAGGTAATTATGAAAAGGGAAGGTATTAACACCCTTTCTATCCGTAGTTATCTATGGGCTCTTAATTGCTTAGCTAACTTTTTGAAAACTTACTTTCTGTGTGTGTGTGTGTGATTTGAAAAGTATTTTGAAAAGTATTTGAAAATTATTTCGCTATGACTTCATAATGATTCTTGTATCAGTCCTCAAGAATGTATACAAAGTGTTTGGAAATGTTTCTTTGAAAGGGTAAAACTTTGTAATGATTCTCGTTGGAATTTATACAAAGGTTTGTTTGAAAATATTTTTGAAAAGAGTGAGGTGTGAAAAGTATTTTTGATTGGAGCAAGCAATTAAAAGTCTTATTACCTACTCAGAAGGGTCGTTCTTGTTATTTTCCTTCTCCTTTAGGACAGCGCTATCCATACCATTAGTTGGTAGGTAACTCTATCCGTTGGTTGTGAAGGGACAAGCGTAGGGTCATCGAATGGTCATTGAAGGCAACATTGTAAGGATACATTTAGCAATTTGAAGAGACGATCATCACTTTTCGTAGGCAACAACCGAGGGATGAGATCATATATTTGTAGGCAACATCGAGGGTCATCGAGGGACTATGATCTTTATATCGAAAGGACTATGATGATGTTATTCGTAGGCAACTTTGCTAATGGTACCCCCTACGTTCGAGGGACATGACCACTGTTTCGTAAGGCAACAAGAGAGGATACCCTAGAGGGTGCAAGTATGAAAAGTGTGTTCAATTCAGGTATTTTATCTTGATTGTTAAGGTGATCTATGATTGATTGATTAGTCTTGCCATACAATCCTATTAACATACATCTAAGCAGTTTATAGACAGTTTATAAGAGAGTGCAAAAAGTAAATACAGAAAGGTAAAGTCTTATGCTATTACATGGCCTTGGGGCAGATGCAAAATAAGAGGTGCGGAAAGTAAAATGCGAGAAATTAAATCTACGCTATTACAAAAATAACCCTTGCGGCCTATACTTTGATTTCTAGAATTTAAATGAGAATAAAATATGAATAAATAAGAGAAAAATATTTGAATGGAGACATATGTGTTCTAAAACCTAATTAAAAGGAAAAGAAAATATTTTTTGGTATTTTTTGGAATTGATTTTAATTAAGAAAACCTAATTCTAAGTTAATTTGAAATTAATTATGAAAATAATTAAAAGTGAAAAGAAAAGTAAAATATTTTTGTGTCTAAAATTAATTAAACATTTTTCAAACCTAAATCTAAGGTAAAAATATTTTTTTTGATTTTTTATTGTATTTAAAAAATATTTTAAAAGAAAAGAAAATAAGAAAAGAAAATTAAATAAATAAGAAAATAAGAAAATAGGTTACTTTGAAAAAACTGGAAAAAATAGGGTGAGGAGGCCGGATTCGAACCCAGTCCCTTCGGGTTACCAACGCGTGTCCCATGCCATCTAAGCTACTTGCATTTGTTGTCATAAAATAGAACGAAATCATTATATAATAAAAACAAAATTTTAAAATATATTAATTTGAAAAACGCGCGCGCGGTGAGGAGGTCATCGTTTTCGCTGACCTGATAAGAGTTTTACCTACAGACACAGTCTGTTGCTAAACTCTTTACCTATACATTATGTATGTAGCTATATGACCTGCAATTGAGCTCCTGAGCATGATGGTACTCATCGTTTGGTCCAATTTTATCTAAATCAGAAAAACTCAAATCGAAGCTTCAAACCCTAACCATGGTGAAATAGTGTACCTGCACTCAAACTTGAATTAAGCTATACAAAAAGCATCGAAATAACATCAGGAACACTAATATGTTAATAATTCATGTGAAAATGCGTGCAAGTATGAAATCAAAAGTTGAAAAAAAGTTTGTGAAACCGGAATCACGATTTTACGTTCAAGTGTGTTTGGATTGTTTGTGAACGTCTGGGATTGATGAGAGGGCACTAATGAAGCTATTGGACACCTATGAATGGTTTGAATCGATCAAATTCTTGGTATGCAAGTAAATTGAATGCCACAGTTTTCTTGAAGCTTGATAGGGTTCTTGAGGCTGCCAAATCGTCCCTTTATGATCTGAATGTCTTGTGTATTTATAGAGGAAGGATTTAGGTCACCAAATGTGTAGATAATATCTTGCATTCATGAGAAAAATATTTGATTTCCAATTTGCATTAAAACTTGATTTTTCCCTTTAATCTTGCACCAGTTTCATACCAATCAAAGATATTTTGAAATTTCCATCTTTCCATGAGTATCTTGGACCTCAAGCAACTTGAATTTACAGTCTTGCACTTGTTTTATTTAATTTCATATTTTATTTTAATTAAATTTAAATTAAAGTGAATTAATCCAAAACTAAATAGAATAAATGAAATAATAGTGTGAGGATGGGCCTTAGAGGCTCTTGGAAACATTAGAAACAAGTTTGAATCAAAAAAATATAGGCCCATTTGAAAAAAAGTTAGGTCAATATTTTCTTCATGCATTTCTTCAAAATTTCCAATTTTACACAAACCATGACTTGCTTAATTTTTATCATTTGAGAGTGTCCTTGGAATTTTTAGAAATCTTAAGATGTCCTCTAAATGCTCCTTTTGGTTTCATCTTCGTTGAAGCTTCCATGCTCATGTACACTTCTTTGGAAAAAGATGACTTTTTGTTGACTTTAAGAAGGACCTATAATGTCTTGAACCATATCCTTCAAATGAAGCATTTTTGGGCAAAGCTTGTGAGACACAAAGTTGTAGAGAATTGAATACCCTTCAAAATGATATTTGGTGCAAAAATTTATGATGAAGTATGTGAAAGTATGCCTAGTCAAAGTTCTATTGACTTTTTATCAAAAACTCTAATTTAGAAACTTTGACTTTTGATTACTTCTTTGAACTTTCTTGGTGCATCACGATCAACCCTTGATCAAATGATGAATGTGACTTCAAAATCTTGATGTTGACCAAAAATGATGAAGTTTGACTGTATGTTGACCACAATTGACTTTTTGTCCAATATAACTGATTTTCCACCATCTGAGCAATTGATTGGGCAAACATGAGCTGTGAGACTTGAAACTTGACATGGTGATACCTTGAGACATATGAGGAGGAATGGTGCTCACTTGAGGCAATAGAAATCAATTTTGACATGAGATAAACAAAACCCTAGTTGTGGGTTGATGGCTTAGGAGAATGTTCATATGGTCAACCCTTGAAGAACTCTTGAGTATGGAAATGTGTATTGATTTGAAAAAATAGGAGGTCAAATTTTGGGGTATAACAATTTCCCCTGTTCAATCTTCTTGTACCTAAGGGGTTAGATTGGTATGCTTGCCTTTCGTGACCTGAAGGTAGAAGATGATTGAACACTCGAGTGCCCTTGAATTTGCACTATCTAGTGTATGGAAAGAGACTGTTAGTTGACGATGTACTGGAATGGGCTTATAGATGCCATTTAGAGAAGCTGATGCTGGATAGTGAGTCGTACATTAGACTCCATGGCAGTCTTTGAATGAAGTTATTAATACACATTGATTTTTAACCAAATATACAACATTCTGCAGGTGGAGAGATAACAATGTGTAATCGGAGATGGGCTTAAAGATGCCATCTATTGATAGGAGAGTCAGAACAAACCTTCGTATTGGTATTATCCGGGATAAGCATTCATCAGGATATAGATAGTTTCCCTGTTTTGTTTCGGGTATTAATTTGTAGCCTGCTGTTTGATGGTAAACCCGTCTGGTTTCGGAAATTCATACCGTTTGATTGTGTGGATTAGTCGCCCCGTCTTGTTTCAGGAATTGATCTACAGGTTTCTTTGTTTGGTACACCCTTCTGGTCTCGGGGGTTCATACCATTATGGTCGTACAGATAGCTTTCCCGTCTTGTTTCGGGCATTAATCTTTGACCGTCTTTCTGGAAATTTGTAAATAACTTTCGCCTATTTGGGAATTTAACTTGAAAGAACGAGGTTAGTTTTATGCGCATTATGATGCATGCGAGTATGTAATAATGCTCTCGAATTATGTATGCACATGTTATAATTTTTTTTTAATGATGTATGAATATAGATGTTATGGTATTTCAAAACATATCCATCTTGAAGGAGATAGGAATGTTCTGCTGGAGATCTTTGACTTTTGCTTGGGGATGAACAAATAACTATTAAGGATCCTGACTGGGAATAAAAGAGATATATATTGCTCTGATGCATTATCTGACCAAGTTTTGGGTCTGGATATTGATGTTGCTGGAGAATAATAACCCTTGTGTGATACTCAACTAGGGGTGAATATCTTGCATATAGTTTTGAAGAAATAACCCTCAGTGGGGAATGATGTGGTTTTAAATAACCTATTATTGCTCGAAGATTGACATAATAAGTTGATTGATGATTTATTACTGCTCGGGGACCAATGTAGCAAAGTTGACATTCACTGCATGGGGACTGACGTGACAATATATATGATCACTGCTCGGGGACTAACGTGATGAGTTGAGACGATCACTGCTCGGGGACTAACATGATGAGTTGAGACGATTAGTGCCCGAGGACTAATGCGATGAGTTTGAGAAGATCACTGCTCAGGGACTAGCGTAATGAATTTGAGACGATCACTGGTCGGGGACTAACGTGACGAATTTGAGACGATCACTGCTTGGGGACTAACGTGACGAATTTGAGATGATCACTGCCCGGGTACTAACGTGATGAGCTGGAAATTGTCTTGCTACCGCTCGGAGACTTAATGTAACAAGCAGAAATATGGACGATGTTGAAAGAAGATGATAGAGTAGTATTCTTGTTGGGAAATCTATCTCTGTCGAGGGAGAGATGACTCTGTGGGGATTGTAGAGATTATTCTGTAGGAATACTTCTGTGAAACTGACTCTGCAGGGATGTGTTGGTGACTCGAGCTGTCATCCGAACTCCTAGAGCTTGTAGTAACGGCTATTTCTGTTTGCTTTTCGTGTATTTGTGAACATATATTTATTGTCAGATGCATATAATCATTCAAAGCAATCATTGGAATTATACAAACAAAACAAATAAAAGTAAAAAGTTTGAGACTGGGAAAAGAGGAATTATATTAATTTTGAAAAATAGGCCTATAGACAGGTAGTTCGTGTACAAAGGGACAAATATCCTAGTAATAGGAAATTGTTAGAAGCATTTGAAAAATAGTAAAAGCTATGTGGAAATAATCTCGTTGAGTTTCAACTCTGTTATTGCTCATATATTTTTGACTATCTCATCTCTTTGCTGCTAGAAGAAAGTGATTGGATTGACCTGCGCCATTTGAACTTGAAGCTGATAGTAGTGTAGCCTGTAAGTAGATGATCTTGATGAGACATAGTTATATGCTCTAATCCCTAACTTTTGCCTAGACTACCCTTTCGGGTTTTCAGTCTACCGGGATACCCTTTTTTGTCCAAGCCGCCTTTGCAGGTTTTCGACTTGCCGGGTTTAAATTTTTTATATATGTCCTTAATTTTCCCCCGAATCCTTTTGTTTTGTCGGGACGCCCTTATTTTTTTCTAGGCCAGTCGACCTAGCGGGTCTCGTTTATACGTAGTATTTTTTAACTATGTCTACGTTCACAGGGTGTGGGAAGTCTTCTCCATCCATAGTTCTTAGTATCATGGCTCCACCGGAAAATACTGTTGTTATACCCTAAAATTTTCCCTCCTATTTTTCAAGTCAATCCACATCTCCATACTCAAGAATTTCTCAAGGGTTGACCAGATAGACCCTCTTCTAAGCAATCAACTCACAAACTAGGGTTTTGATTATCTCTAGTAAAAAATGGTTTCCATTAACTCAAGTAGTCATCATACCTCCTCATATGTCTCAAGGTATCATCATGTCAAGTTTTAAGCCTCATAGCTCAAGTTTGCCCAGTCAATTGCTCAAATGGTTGAAAATTAGTTGTATTAGACAAAAACTCAATTGTGGTTAACATACAGTCAAACTTCATCATATTTGGTCAACATCAAGATTTTGAATTCACATTCATCATTTGATCATGTGTTGATCATGATTCATCAAGACAATTCAAGATTTGATCAAAAATCAAAGTTTCTAAATTAGCGTTTCTTGACAAAAAGTCAACAAAACTTTGATCAGGCATAACTTTCACATACTTTATCAGAAATTTTTCCACCAAAGCTCATTTAGAAGAGAATTCAATTCTATATAACTTTGTGTCTCACAAGCTTTGGCCAAAAATGCTTCATTTGAGAGTTATGAATCAAGACATTATAGGTCCTACTAAAAGTCAACAAAAAGTCATCTTTTTCAAAAGAAGTGTACATGAGCATGGAAACTTCAATGAAGATGAAACCAAAAGTAGTGCTTAGAGGACATATTGAGCTTTCCAAAACATCCAATAACACTTCAAATGTTGAAAATTGAGCAAGTTATGGCTTGGGCAAAATTGAAAATTTTGAAGAAGTACATGAAGAAAATATTGACCAAACTTGGAAATTTTCCAAATGGGCCTATATTTCTTTAATTCAAACTTCTTTCTAACATTGCCAAGGACTTATAAAGCCCATTTTCACACCATGCTTCCAACTATTTTATTTATTTTTGAATTAATTCAATTTTAATTAAAATAAATTGTAAAAATCAAATCAATAAGTGCAAGGCTTATTTTCCAAGATTCTTGAGGTCCAAGATACTCCTTTAAAGCTGGCAATTTCGAAAATACTTTATTGGCAAGAGATTGAATATGATTGAATCCAAAAAAGGTAATATAAGTATACAATACCTTCAGATCACAAGAGGACTAAACCTTTGCCTCCAAGAACCCTAACAAAACTCAAAAAATCTGTGCCATTCAAGTTACTTACATACTAGTTTTTGGATCGATTCAGGAAACACAAATCATTCCAACACATTCCTTAATCCTCTCTGAAGCGTTCCAGCTCATCACAAGTCATCCATACATCTAGAAACACGAAATTGAACGTCACGGTTTGCTCTTCAAATTTTAAAATCGATTTCAATGATTCATGCATATTTAATATAATTTGATTGCATATTATTATCGTGATAATGTTTGCAAGCTTTCTGGATCGTTTGATTAAGTTTTAAGTGCAGGAAAGCCATGATGTCATTGTTAGGGTTCACGAGCTTCAATTGGGGCTTTTCAATTTAGGTAAAATTGGATGAAACCAATGGCACCGTCATGTTCAGGGGATCAAATTGGATCGATTCATGGTCTCCTAACAAATTTATATTGCGTATTTTGTGTTTTATGATTGTGCAGGGATATAGCTACAAACGTTGTCCGTCGGTATAGCCCTTACCCACGGAAAAGCCGTGGGTAATATTATTATTTCATATTTCCAAAAGATCAACGTCATAGTTCATATTTCCTATTTTCTCATATTTTCAATTTTCTTTTTAATTTAATTTCTTTTAAAACATTTTTTTTAAAATACAAGAGAAACCCAAAAAAATATTTTCTTTTTTACAATTAGGTTAGAAAAATTATAATTTAATTTTTATCAATAATTTTTTTTCTTTTTTTCTTTTATTTTAATTAATTGTTAATTAACCATTAAAATTAACTTTTAATATATTTTCTATATTAAAATAAACCTCGAAAATTAAAAAAAAAAAAGAATCTTTCTTTTAATTAGGTCTTACTAACCCTAAATATTTTTATTAACAAAAACTTTTTTTTCTAACATCGTTTTCTCTTATTTCGATTTCATTCCTTTTTGCTATTTCTCGATTATGTAACTATTTCTAAGTTGTAATAGTCTCGACTTAAATTTCTCGCATATTTTTACTATTATGTAACTGCTCATGGGATGTAATAGTTTAATTAGGGCTTTATCTTTCTGCCTTTACTTTCCGCACCTCATATTATGTAACTGCCCCAAAGTCATGTAATAGCGTATGACATTTACTTTCCGTACTTTATTTTCCTGCGAATATTAAATTGTTTAGATGTATGCTAACTAGGGTTTGTATGGAAAGATTAAAATCAATCTTAGAATAACCCTAATTTCCAAGATTAAAATAGTTGAATCAAACACACTTATCATACTTGCACCCTCTAGGGTATCATCTCTTGTTGCCTTTCGAATACAATGGTCATGTCCCTCGAACGAAGGGGTACCATTATCAAAAGTTTCCTACGAATAAAATAATCACAAAGATCATAGTCCCTCGATGACCCTCGATGTTGCCTACGAACATATGATCTCGTCCCTCGATTGTTGCCTACGAATAAGTGATGATTGTCCCTTCGAAAATGCTAAAGTATCCTTACAATGTTGCCTTCAATGACCCTACGATAACCATACGATTGTCCATTCACATCCAACGGATAAAGTTATCTACCAACTAATGGTATGGATAGTCTTATCCTAAAAGGAGAAGGAAAATAACAAGAAACGACCTTTTTTGAGTAGGTAATAAGACTTTATTGCTTGCTCCAATCAAACAAATCACCTTTCATACCTCACACTTATTTTCAAAAACTATTTTCCAAACAAATACTTTGTATACATTCCAGTGAGAATCATTACAAAGTTAAACATTTTCCAAACAAATATTTCCAAACACTTCATATACATTCCAACGAGAATCATTACGAAGTCAAAGCGAAATATTTTCAAATAATTTTCAATTACTTTTTCAAAATAATTTTCAAATCACATACACACAGAAAGCAAATTTTCAAAAGTGAGCTAAGCAATTAAGATCCCGTAGATAACTACGAATGGAAAGGGTGCTGATACTTTCCCTTTTCATAATTATCTCCCTTATTCAAAATCTATCAAAGGTCTTTCCTGTTCTTTTCACCTTTCCTTTGTTGGATAAAAGAAAAGTTGGTGGCGACTCTTGCTATCCGCAACATTTCCGATAAAATGCAAAACAAACAAGTCAGTTCTCTCACTGTTTTAGAGAACTTGCAACTCTACTAGGGAATACACCCAAAGAGAGGTTGCCTTAGGGCTACAGATCACTTTTATTGCTTTCTGTTTGCTTTGTATGCTTTATTTTTAAGGGTTGTTTGGGTATTATATATGTGGGGGATCCTACACCCGAATCAAGGTTTCTTTAGGTAAGTAACAATAGATCATTGCGACTGTTTGGCGTAGACCGAAACGGTTAAAATGATGGCTAAGGTTAGTGCGACACTTTGGATGTCCTGATGTTCCTCATGTTCAATTGAGGAAATATTTGGCATCTGCGTGGTGTCATCATGCACTAACTAAACTTTTAGAACCCTAATTGACCCATCTTGGTCATTAGAAGGTAGTGAGATAGCCGGCTTTGGTGCAGACTGAGATTGGTTGATACTCGATGATACGCTCATTGAGATTTGACTTTCGGGATGTTTCAGTCGATCATTTGGTAGTTGTATTGAAATAAAGCCTGCAAGAAAGATCTGTGATATGAGATTCCTATAACCCGGTTACTATTGTAGGACAGGTTGAACCAACTTAAACTCCGGTAGAGTATACACCTATATCTCATACAAGCCTTAAACCTAGGGTTGTTGTGTGAATTGCTTGTGCTTGCTATTTAAACATGACATCACGACATCATAAGATCATATCATTTCTAACCATTTCAAGGACCTAAAGATTTATCTTTGCTCTGTGTTGTAGGGTTATGTCTTCTAGGAAGACTATCCGAATCAACTTTGTGGTTAACCTTATCAACTCAAGGAGTTAGTCTCAAAAGTTCCCGATCACGCTCAGTTCATCAAAAGACATCGTTATCTACTCGACTTGGTTACCTCCGGTTTTGAAGAAAATATGATAAATGTCATATTTACTTTCCCAGATTATCAGTTGGTACCTACAATGGAGGAGTTCTCTAAGCTACTTGGGATACTCATTCTTGATCAAATACCTTTCACCGGTTGAGAAAAAGTTCCAAGGTTTGAAGACATCTCATCAACTTTACACCTAAAACGGTCAAACATTGAAGCCAATTGGGAAACAAGAAGTGGAGTTAATGGTTTGCTTGCTAAGTTTCTGATAAAGAAAGCTCGAGAATTCTTAAAGGTTATGAGTTTCCACGCTTTTGAAGATATTTTGGCCTTGCTAACTATGGTTTTGTGCGATTTCCCAATCTAGATTAGTTCATAGACGTGAACGCCATCAAGATTTTCCTCACTCATAATCCTGTGCCTACCTTACTTGGAGATATTATGCATTCTCTCCACACCCGTACTATGAAAAGAGAAGGAAATCTTATGTGTTGCATACTGTTATTATCCAAGTGCTTTATTTCGCACCTTCCTCGATTAGTGATAAGAATGAACAAGGTTTGAGATGGTCTTAAAGGTTGATGTCACTCTCTCATTCAGATACCCGTTGGTGTCTCTACTTTCAAAAGGACTTCACTTTTATTGAGCGTTATGGAGAATTCCCTAATATACAACTCCTTGGCATAATGGGAGGTATCACTTACAACCCTTCTCTAGCGTTACGACAGTTTGGTTATGCTCGAAGAGATGGTCCTCATGACATGATTATCCAAGGCATTGTGTTTGACTACGATAGTGATCTCCAAGGTTACCGTTGAAGATTTGTGCATGCTTAGGGCATGGTGAAGAAAACCGATACCAATACCTTGGGGCATAAAAATTCCATTCTTTGGGAACCTTACCTCAAATGGGTGCGAGCTCGCGCTCAAAATCTCATGATGCCATATGCTGCTATCCTACCAATAATTATGGAACATGTTTCTAAAGGCGATGATACTTACACCATTCTTCATCCAGACATGCCTATTGATTTTGAAGAATTGAAGAAATCCTAGATTCAACTCAAATAAGAAAGGGATACCTTCGAAGCTCGGTGCTATGTAAGCGAGAAAAGAGTATTAGAGCTGACGAAGCAACTTCACGAGGAACAGAGTATTAACACTTACATCAACGCAAAGAGGAAGCGTCCATGGGAGGCCTAAGCATTAGGAATCTTATTGTTGTGCTTGAACTTTCTTTTGCATGACTAATCAGACTAATAAAAAGTTTGTTTCTTGCTTGTTTATCAAATTTAAATTCCTAAGGTCCTTGAAAACATTTCATTGCATCACATTGCACATCATAGCATATCATTTCATAACAGGTACTCTAAAGACCGGTTTTCTTATTCTCTCGTTGTTTATTTCATCAAAAATGACTCTTGAACAAACTGTCAAAGATCTCCAGGCTTAGAACGCTTTGTTCCAGGAGATGTTTACCAATTTGGCCCAAGGTCAGAAAGATCTGAAAAAGCTCATCACCAAAAAGAAGAAGATTGATGGCATTATTAACCTGGGAAGAAAGCACAGAGGTCCAGTCAAAGTAGTCAGACAACTTGAGTTCTCAAACAAGAGTGGTGAAATTGAAGGAAGCGTCAAGGCCGACGAAGGAAGCCATCATGGGTGTCAGGAAGAGGAGGAAGAATGCTATATGAGCGAGCAATATCCTCCTGACAACGAGAAGTATAAGCAACTTGAAGACCGTCTGAATGCTGTGGAAAATCTGAAAAATGTCAGGACTTAATTTTGATGATTTAAGCCTGGTTCCAAGGGTGGTAATTCCCCACAAGTTCAAAGTTCCTACTTTTGCTAAGTATGATGGTATTTCTTGTCCAAAGCTTCATTTGAAGTCCTATGTTCAGAAGATTCAACACCACACTGCTGACAGGAAGTTGTGGATGGATTTCTTTCAAGAGAGTCTGTCCGGAGCACAATTAGAGTGGTAATATCAGCTAGAGAATACTCACATTCATACCTGGAATGAGTTGGCAAAAGCTTTTTACAAATAGTACCAGTACAATGATGAATTGGCACCAACCCGCATGCAACTGCAGAATATATCTATGGGTCGTGATGAGAAGTTCAAAGAGTACGCCCAGAAATGGAGAGAACTAGCAGGCAGAGTCTAGCTACCCTTGTCTAATAGGAAATTGGTTGACATGTTCATGGGAATGCTGACAGGACCATTCTTCAATCATCTAATTGGAAACTCTTCATTCAGATTCACCAAGTTGATATTGACAGGCGAACGTATTGAAGTTGGAATCAAGAGCGGAAAGATTCAAGTCGAAACATCTTCAAATGCTGCAAAGAGATCTTTTGGTGGGAAGAAAGAAGCAAATGTTGTGTATGGTCAGAGGAACCGCGATAAAGCTGATCGCCAGCAATTTATGGGGACAGTCCTGATCTCTAATCCCACACCAGTGCAACCTCAACAAGACAATACGTATAGGTAGAACACGCCAAGAAGATAGTTCACAAAGATCAACATACCATTGTCTCAAGCATTACAACAAATGTTGAAATCAGAGCTGATTACTTTGAGGGATCCTCCTCATCATGTCAACACTTCTTCTCCAAAGTACAACCCTAATGTAAGATGTGCATACCACTCCAATAGCTCGGGGAACCACACCAATAACTGTTGGGTCTTGAAGAACATGATTAAAGCCCGAGAAATCAAATTCGACCCTCCTGTTGAAATCCCGAATATGATCAACGCATCTATGCCCGATCATGGCAAGAGTACCAACGTCATTGATAAAGACTCATATGTCTTTTTTGTGAATGAGTTAACCACTCCCTTGATGACTATCAAAAAGGATTTGCTACAAGTTGGCTTATTTCCAGGATGTTTTGACAACTGTCGTTACTGCACATCCGAGCCCAATGGATGTGCCTGGTTGAAGAGAGGTGTTGAGCGCCTGATAGACAACCGAGAAGTGTTATTCCTGAAAACTTCGTCCGTAGAGAGTTTGTGCAAAGGTGTTTCCAAAAGCTTGGAAATCGAAGACATAAGCAAAGTCGTACCAAAAGTCAAGGATACCTTGAGGCAGCCAAGTGGGAAGTTTAACTTCATGGTGAAATATACAGCCCCTGAGACCTACAAGATTGTAATCGAAGACATCAAGGCAATTGGATGGGGAGATGACGACTATCTCGAAGAATTTGCTGACGTGAACACAATAAGGATCACCTCTGCTGATCCTGCACCCTGAGTGGCACCTCTCATTATTACATCACCCATATCAATTCTATATTCCTCTGACAAAGATATACCTTGGAATTATGGATCCAAAGTCTACTATTATGGCGTCAAATAAGAGCCATTAACCATTAAAGACAGTACAGCTTAAGCTACCAGTCCTGATGTTGACAATATCACCGGATCAAGCAAAGTAACTAGAACTGGAAAAGTGTTTTCCCTAGATATCTCTCCTCCAAAGGATACTACTACACCAGCTCGTATGCTTTCTACTGAACCAACTCCCGAGGCTCGAGAGAAAGAGAAAGTGACTCAACCTGCTCATCAGACGAAAGTACCAAAGGAAGTTGCTGAAGATACCTCCAAGCAAGAAATGGAGGAAATTCTGAAGATCATTAAGCAGAGCGATTACAATGTTGTGGAGCAATTGGGACAAACCTCGTACAAGATTTACATGCTAGCTCTGTTATTATGCTCTGAGGCTTATGCTAAAGCCTTGGTGAAGTTTTTGAAGAATGCTCATATACGACAAGACACTTCTGCTGACCAATTCGAAGGTTGCATTGCTAGCCTGACCGAAGACAATGGTTTGGGCTTTTCTGATGCTAATCTGACTCCTGCCGGAAGGAAACACAACAAAGCCTTGCACATTTCTATAGAGTGTAAGGGCACTACATTGTCTCATGTATTGGTGGATATTGGCTCTGCTCTGAACGTCTTACTGAAGAGTGCTCTCGACCGACTTAATGCTGAAGAAGTGGTCATGAAACCCAGCGACGTAATCGTGAGAGTTTTTGATGGTTCGAAGAGAACAATACTTTGAGAGCTCAACCTGCCAATCAAAGTAGGTCCCCAGACTTTTGACTCTACTTTCTTTGTGATGGACATTCGTCCAATATATTCTTGCCTGCTCGAATGCCCTTGGATACATTGGGCAAGCGTCGTTACATCTACTCTACATCAGAAACTAAAATACCCCGTGAAAGAGAAGATCGTTATAGTATGTGGAGAAGAATAATACATGGTAAGCCATCTGCAGTCATTTTGATACATCGAAATGGAAGGTGAATTTATCGAAACTCCCTGTCAAGCTTTCAAAGTAGTTCCACGAGTCATGCCTCCCAACTCTCCTGTCACTCCTAAGGTTACTAGAGCTCCACCGAAGATGGCCTCACTGAAAGATGCCAAAGATGTAGTTAAAGAAGGAGGTTGTACTATTTGGGGTCAGCTACCCGACTTTCCATTCAAATCTGACAAGACTGGTTTAGGCTTCACCTCTAAAGGTCAAAGATGATACATCGCGAGCGTGTCAGCGGATCTCCATTCCGTATTAACAAGAATGGAGTTCATGCTATAGAAGATGATGATGGTGACTTCGACATCAACAATTGGATCTTCCCAACTCCTAGCGATGGACTCAACAGTTGGACGACTAAGGATGTTATGCCAATATCCTTTAGACAGGAGTAATATTTTTCTATTTTACGCTTTTTGCTTTTACGCTTCGAATAATAAAACTCTAAGCCTAGTGCCTTGCCCGGGGCATCAAGGATCGTTTGTGAGGGTTATTACTTTTCATTCGCATATTTTCATTCAATAAATTATTGGAATTTTGCATTCAAATATTGTGCTCCCTATCTTTCTTTTAATCTTATCACCTTTTCAAAAGCTATGTGTTCTTACACACACCCACGTAAGAAACTGCAAATCAACATTCACTCTGGATCCCGTTGATAACGACTCTGCTATTGCTAAATATGACTTTGATAATTCGATCTACCAAGCCGAAGACAAAGGTGAAGAAGATTGTGAAGTGCCAGGAGAACTTTCCGAACTACTATAGCAAGAGGAAAAGGCTATACAGCCACACGAAGAATCGATCGAGGTTGTGAATCTAAAGAAACAAAGCAAAATAGGAGCGGGTCTTGAGAATAGTATCAAAGAAAGATTGATCCAAATGTTGCGTGATTACATCGAGATTTTTCCCTTGGTCCTACGAAGACATGTCAGTTCTAGATATCGACATTGTGGTACACCGACTACCAACGAAAGAAGGTTTTCTCCCTGTGAAGCAAAAGGTCTGTTGTATGCGTCCTGAGATGTCCAAGAAAATTAAAGCCGAAGTTATGAAGCAGTTCAATGTCGATTTCTTAGCCGTTACATCCTATTCACAGTGGGTTGCAAATGTCGTGTCCGTACCTAAGAAGGATGGCAAAGTCTGTATGTGTGTAGACTACCCAAATTTGAATAAGGTGAGGCCGAAAGACGATTTTCCGCTTCCACATATCGATGTCCTGGTTGAAAACACCGCTCAGCATAAGGTTTTCTCTTTCATGGATGGTTTCTCCGATTATAATCAGATCAAGATGGCTCCTAAAGACATGGAAAACACTACTTTCGTTACACAGTGGGGCACTTTCTGTTACAAAGTCATGCCGTTTGGGTTGAAGAATGTTGGCGCCACATATCAGCGTGGTATGGTAGCTTTATTCCATGATATGATCCATCACGAGATAAAGGTCTACGTCGATGAAATGATAGCTCGATCACAAATCAAAGAAGAACATCTTGATCATTTGCGTAAGCTGTTTGATAGACTAAAGAAATACAGGTTGAGGCTGAATCCGAGCAAATGCACTTTTGGAGTCAGATCCGGCAAACTCCTGAGATTTGTTGTCAGTGGTAAAGGTATTGAAGTTGATCCCTCCAAGGTTAAAGCTATGCAAGAAATTCCATCTCCCCGTACTGAGAAGGAAGAGAGGTTTCTTGGGATGACTAAATTACATTGCCAAATTCATTGCACATCTAAATGCTACTTGTGAGCCAATTTTCAAATTATTGAAGAAAGATCAAGTAGTAAAATGGAACGACGGTTGCCAGACAACTTTTGACAAAATCAAGGAGTACATACAAGCACCTCTTATCCTGATGCCACCAGCCAAAGAAAGACCTCTTATCATGTACTTAATAGTATTAGAGAATTCAATGGGGTGTGTGTTGGGACAACATGACGAGTCTGGTCGAAAAGAGTATGCAATATACTACCTTAGCAAAAAGTTTACCGACTGTGAAACAAGATACTCACAGCTCGAGAAAACTTGCAGCGCTTTGGCTTGGCTGCTCGTCGACTAAGACAGTATATGTTGACTCACACTACCTTGTTGATCTCTAAGATAGATCCGATAAAATGCATATTCGAGAAGCCTGCTCTCTCTGGAAGAATAGCAAGATGGCAAATGATCTTGACCGAATACGATATCCAGTATACTACTCATAAGGCCATCAAAGAAAGTGTGGCAGCTGATCATTTGGCTCATCAAGCTGTAGATGACTATCGATCCATGCATTTTGAGTTCCCAGACGAGGATATTATGTTAGTCACCGATTATGAAGAGCCCGGATCGAATGAAGGACCTCAGCCAGGATCCCGATGGACCATGGTCTTCGATGGAGCTTCTAACGCACTTGGCAACAGTATTGGCGTTGTGATGGTATCTCCCAACGGAGGCCATACACCTTTCACCTCCAGACTATGTTTTGACAATAATATGGCTGAATACGAAGCGTGCATCATGGGTATCGAAGCTGCTATTGACTTGAGGATAAAATTCTTTCAAGTATATGGAGACTCAGCTTTGGTGATCAGTCAGATTAAGGGAGAATGGGACACGAAGCCTCCAAATCTCATTCCATATCGAGAACATGTATTGAATCTAATCCCCTACTTCGAATAAATCACTTTCGAGCACATCCCAGGAGAAGAGAATCAGTTGGCAGACACGTTAGCTACCATGTCATCTATGTTCAAAGTCAGATGGGACAACGAAGCTCCTCAGATTACGTTTGAAAGACTAGATGTTTGTTTATGATGATTGTGCAACAGAAGTTTGATGAAGGAAAAATAGCTCAAGTTTCAATATTCTTTCATTGTTTGACAATAAAAGAAAACGGGAATATATGATGTGCAAGTGTTGGGGCCCGCAACATAATACTTTCCGTCCAAAAATGAGAGGAAAGTATAATAATAACAAAACTTCCATTCAAAAGACATTTATAACCAATGGTATTTTTAAATAACTCTACACAAAACATATTATATAACAAGGCTATGGCCTATGAATGTCATTTAAAATACATGTTAATTTTTTAATCTCATTTTTTTCTTTATTTCCTTTTAAATTTCACTTATACCAAATAACTCTAAAATCATCACACTTTCTACTCATTTTCTCTTCATTGTGTTTCTTTGTTTTCCATTTTCTTTCTTTCTATTTTCTTTTCAGATCCAACCAAAGTGGAAGTTATTAAGGGAATCATTCATTAACTTTATGACACGAAGCAACAATTTAAAGGATGTAAGCTCTTTATGGTCTATAGCATTGGTGGCCTCACAAATCGATAAAAATATATTGAAGAACGTTGATACTTGTTAGTACTGACACACAATTTAAAATGCTTGGATAAAGGGCCAACCATTATGAGGTACTAAGAGGGTGCTCTAACCAATAGGCACAAGATTTGTTTCTTAAAAGATTCAAAAGGAAAGCAACCCCTAATATCCTTAAAAAATAGTATGTTATACATAGGGAATAACAACCATGGCATTCATTGTAAATCCTATCAAGAGTAGAAAAGTGTTGACTTCCTTAAGTCAAGGGGTGCTCTATGAACATTTAAAATGATGTTGAATCAATCAAATAAGAGTACACATAGTGAAAATTCAAATATTCCCTATTCACATAACAATGTCAAATGACTGTCCTTGGATCAACAATCGGCCCATCAATAAGGTATTTGATTGTATTGCCTATCTTATACCTGTCCACACAAAGAGAAAAGATGAGTATGAGAAATGTTCCCCCAATTTTAAAACATACAATTATTAAGAGGAAATATAACTCCACATTAAAAATCCCTTATAATGAACAAAATACGGGGAGTTTACGTGGTAGCGCTTCTATCCATGGAACTAAAAAGAGTAAAAAGAAACAACTTCATCCCCTTTAAATACACACTCAACCGACCTAGGAATATGAAAACCCTGTTGTGGTCCTTCAAGATGTAAAATTTTATAGAAAAACTTGGACTAGCATGATTGAGAATTAGGATGCAAATCCAATTGTTCTAGACCAGACGATCTTAAAAAACAAGAAGAACAAACAACAACAAAGTAGAGTTAGGGAGAAAAAGTTTACTAGCAGGTTTAAAGTAAGTTCTTCTAAATATTTTTCTTACAATTTTTTGTAGGAAGTAGTGTTTGTAGATATATGTGCTTGCAGGTATGAAATTGATATAGTTGTTGCTTAACCAATGAGCCCCCAAACTTATGCCTATCAAAGTGTCAATGGCAATGGTAACAACTTTCCAATTCTATGATGTCGGTGTTTAAACTTTAAAGCATCTCAAACCTCATCAAGTAAAAGATTCAAGGTTCTAGTGAGGTGCGAATACGACCAGTGTATATGAAAAGAAACCTGAAGCTTCAAAGTTATGAAAAAGAGAAAGTATCGCAACTCGCATGGTCGTGCCTGTCTAAGTGACCAGAGTATTGTAAAAGTAGGAGAGTAACTCCTAAGTTACTAAGGAAACTCACACGCACTAAAACCTTTGAGAATCCTCTCTTGATTTGAAAAAACACCTTTTTTAACGACCTAGTTAATTAATTAGGGAACTGTTTGATCAAGTAAAAGCATTTTTGGAAAGGATAATTGATTATACCTAAGTGAATAATAGATTATTTTTACTTTATAATGCCTATAATCGATTAGAACACTCTCTTAATGATTGGTAACTTCTAGATATATAAACTGTACATATGTGGCTTGAATATTTGATAATTCTCTTGTAATAATCGATTAGGCTAATCGATTATTATATTAAAACAACCCATGGATTATTTCCTTTTTGAGCCATGGTTTTCCTAATAAATAAGGCTTCTCCTCATTTTAAATCACACAAGAATTCATTTTTTCTATCATATTCAATCTTATTACTCTACTCTCTTCTCTTTCATAACTTTCTTTCACCAAAAATTACCTTAGTGCCTTGTCAGTGAAAATTACTTGTGAGCAAAGTCGTGTACTGGCGTTATGCTTGTTTGGTTGATTAAAAAGTGTGATTATCTTGAAAGTTATTTGTTTGGTTCTAGCTAGAGATAACCACTGATAATCTTTGTTTGATTCTAGAACTCAGGCTAGTAAATTTTTTGTTTGGTTATTGAGATTAGTCGGTAAAATATTTACTCGGTTCATGAGCTTAGCCTATGAAAAAGCTCTTGTTTGGTCAAGGGATCAAGGTATATATTTTGGAAAGAGAAAATGGATTTCTTTTGTTCTAGGAGGTAGGAAATGACTTTAAGGTATTCACAAAACAACTTTCATTCTTTAGTGGATAAGGGTATATATTTTGGAAAGAGAAAATGGATTTCTTCATTTAAGGGATGAACTATAGTATTTGGAAGACTATGAAGAATGAACCTTTTGTTCAATGATGATGGTATTGTCCAATGACTGTGATCAAGGAACCTCTTAGAAGGTTGAGGTGATAAATTTGTAATGGATTTATTAGTTATGTGCTTGGACCAACTCTAATTTCAAACAATTTACAAAGAAGGAAAATTGATGGTGGTTTGTCATTCCTTCCAAAGGGGGGATTTTTCTTAAGTTATCTCAAGGCTTTGAGGTAGCACAGTTAATAGAGGTTGGAAAATTGAAAAATTATGTTTGAATTTTCATTAGATGGTTTATTAACCCACGATTGAGTTTTATGTGTTTTTAGATCAAAGAGGTGCTAAACGCAGTACACCTAAAGGCCAATATCAGTTTGAGGCTCAAGGAGGATTGAAAGAGGCTATACAAAGATTTTGTAAGGGGAAATGATTATATCTTGGAAAGAATCTTAACAAGAAGGAAGTAGATTTCACAATTGACTCTTGAATTAGAAAGCTTTATAGACATTTGAGTTATGCTCGAGAGATAATCATGGGGAATAAGTCCTCCAAATCTTACTTACCGTTGGATCTCAAAGTTGGATGATGCTATATGTGAAAATAAGTATGATCATATGTCCTACTTATGGGTGCATCACTCTGGACAATGTTATTTTCATCTATTTATCAAATAATTCATTCCTTTTACTAGAACAATCATGTATATCTATGCACTAAGTTTGTTTATATTTCCCGCCCTTTTGATTACTAAAGGAGGAGAAGTATTCTCTCATGGGAGTAAAATATACTCTCATGTCAATGCGAGGGGGAGTTTGACCACTCCAAACTTTATCTTGATAGTTTCTCTTTTACCACCTTCCTTAAGAGACACATTATATCATAAAAGGGGGAAGAATGTTGATTTATGTGCTTGTAGGTATGAAGCTGATACAATTAATGCCTTACCAATTATCTTAATTTTATTTACTGTATTGCTATTTTGATGGAATAATGCTGATGCCTATTGAAATTGGTGGTAACAACTTTGCAACTCTTTGATGATGGTGTTAAACTTGAAAGCATCTCAAGCCTCATCAAGTGAAGATTCAAGGTTCCAATGAAATGCTAGTATCTTTGGTTGATCTGGAAAAGGAACTTGAAGGTTTAGACTTGTAAAAGAGGAAAAATGTGAAAGCTCGTATGATCGTGTCTATCTGAGTGGCCAAAGTCTTGTAAAAGTGGAGAATAATTCCTAAGTTACTATGCCAACTCTCTCTCTCTCTCCCTCCCTCCCTCTCTCTCAGACACACACATAATTTTTTTTTGAAATAAGTGAAAATCTCTGTTTGTTTCTAGAACTTAGTATGATAAAAATTCTATTTGATTATTGAGATTAGTTTATAAAATATCTACTTAATCCGTGAGCTTAACCCAAGAGAAAGCTCTAGGTTGGTTGACGGAGATAAGACCGTGCAAAATCTCTTGATTCGTTTATAACAATTGTTGGTGGGCATAACTTAAAAAAAAACTCAAACATTATTAAAACTCTAAAAAAAATCTTTTAAAAAGAGAAGTATGCCAAGATTCAGTCGAACCTTTTTAATACTATCACAAACTATTGTTTTAAATAAACATTTTTTTTTAAAAATTAATCAGGAAGTTTAAATACTATAAGTTATCTGTATTTAATTTTTTTTTCTTAATTTTTTTTGACTTTTTCAATTGTTATTTCTTGATGTTTTGACATTTGTCTCACTCTTTTCATAATTCTTTTTATAAAATTTATGATAAAGGGTTAGGTAAAAATTCCGCTGTCTTCATTTTGTAAAAAGAATACAACTTTTAATCAAACATACACTTTTTTTTTTTTGACAAAAATGATTCTTTTATCTTAATAGAATATATGAAAAAGTATATTTTTGTAGGTTATTGAAATTGTGGAAAAAAACCATGATACTAATATTACGTAAAATAGTTTTATATTATTATTATTATTATTATTATTATTATTATTATTATTATTATTATTATTATTATTATTATTATTAGGTAATTTAGGTTGTCTGTTAAAATCAAAAGACTCCAAATTAAACTGCAAATTAATTTTAAAAAAATAAAGTATTATTTTTTCAAAATCATATCAAATTATATATATTTATGTTGTATATTAATATTAATAAAAATATCACAATTATAATTTTGATAAGAAATAAGTATTAATAATTAATTAATTTATTTTTTCGAGAATTCAAATTTACTCAATTAAAATCGCAACAACTCTGTCCAAGTCTCCAATCCCACTGACAATATGAATAATCAGAAGCACAGAAGGGCAAAAGCGGCATTTAAAAAAAATCCCCATCCCGTTAATCAGGAAAACCGAAAGCCAGAAGTAGAAGCCGTTGCTAGACTGGTTGCCATCGGATTAATGAAAGAACAAGACACAGTTTTCAGACTCATTATTGTTACTCATATCACCTGTTAACAGCGACAACTTATTTAATTTCTCTGTCCCCGCAGAGCTATATAAAACCGACGGTCTCGATTTCTCCGTCACACACAATCACAACCGTCCAATTCCACTCTACCCTTGTCCATATCATCATTATCAAACTAACTAAACGACACCACTTTTTCATCTTATTTTCGATTTTGCCCCTATCCACTGAGAATAACTTTTGGTTTTTCCGTCTTAACACTTCCTCACAACACTTCGTTTATTTCTAAAATTTCTAAAACTTTTGTTGCTTTCTGCTTGATGGAAGGAACTTAATCTTCTCTCTCTAGCTCTCTCTCACTCTCTCTTTCTTTGTTCTAAGTTTTTTTCTTTCTGTGAACTTAATTCAATAATCGATTTTCTTCTTGTTTGATCTACCAAGCATTCCTTAGGTAAGTGCTTTTTTAGCTTCTCTTTTTGTTTCTGCTTTTTCTACTGGTAGTGTGAGTTTTTTTTTGTTTGTTTGATTTTTTCTTCAGTAAGGGTTTTGTGTTTGTGCTTGTGGATCTATGGAGCTACTTCAACGAAATTAAACCTTGCTATATTTTGATGCATGCTATGTTGTTATTGTGATAATTGATAAGCTGATTATGTGTGAAGTTAATTAGTTAGTTAAGTGCTTATTTGAAGAGTTGATTATGTGTCTTAATGATCTGTTTGTGTAATAATTGTTTATGTTTGTTCTTAACTCATAGTTAATTTCACGCATGCATGTTTTTTTTAGTTTTTTTTTATGGAAAAATATCTAATTCCTTGGCACTATTCACTGATTCTTGTTGTTTCAATTTGTTGCTAATAACAGCGTGATCTTGATGATTCAAGCATTTTTTATATTTCTAATTAGTTTTGTTAATATTATTTTTATATTTTTGTAAGTTTCGTGTGTTGATTTTGGTGTTTGTTTAATTTTGATTTTTTTTTTGGTGGCAGATTGTGTAGTGAAGTGTGGTTTTAGAGTTTGTTAGTGTGATGTCTCCGGCTGTGGTTATTACGGAGGAGGAAGGGCGGAGCAAACTGTCGTCGACGGTGGTTTCTGCTTCTCCGCAATCCTTAGACCGATTCTCTCAGAATGGTGTTGTTGATTTGAAGGAAAGGAATTACCTGGGCTTGTCGGATTGTTCATCAGTTGACAGTTGTGATTCGTCTCTCCCAAGCTTATGTGGTGAGAAAAAGGGGAATTTGAATTTGAAGGCTACTGAGCTGAGGTTAGGCCTTCCTGGATCTCAATCACCTGAAAGGGATTTGGAATTTTACTCAACTAAGCTTGATGAGAAACCGCTCTTCCCTTTGCTTCCTGCAAAAGATGGAATGCAGAAAACTGTTGTCTCGGGTAACAAGAGAGGGTTTGCTGATACCGTGGATGGGTTTTCTCAGGTGATTAGGTTAATAGAGTTTGGTTTTTGTGGTGAGAAGTGCATGGTTTGTGTTGCTGCTGAGCCTGTTTGTTTACTATATTTGTTTTGCAGGGGAAGTTTAATGTTAATACCGGGATTAACGCGATGCTATCGCCAAGACCTGTTGGAGCACAGCCTAGTACAGCGAAAGAAATGCCGAGTAAGGTGTTGCAGGAAAGGCCTTGTGCAGCTAGAGGAACTGGACTTAATCATACAGGTGATGCATCTATCGGTACACAGCCTCCAGCTTCTAAGTAAGTTAAAGCTATCAGTCTAAAGATCTTAATTTTAAGTAGCTGTAAAAACACGGATAATTGGGTTTTCTATATTTCTTTGTTTTTATAGGTATCCTAATTCTAATATGGTAATTCTCATACTTGACAGGGCACAAGTTGTTGGTTGGCCTCCTATAAGATCATTTAGGAAAAACTCCATGGCCACTGCTTCCAAGAACAACAACGATGAAGTGGATGGAAAACCAGGTCCCACCGCACTCTTTGTGAAGGTCAGTATGGATGGTGCTCCCTATCTTAGGAAGGTTGATCTAAGAACTTATACAGCATATCAGGAACTTTCTTCTGCCCTTGAGAAGATGTTCAGCTGTTTTACCCTAGGTGAGCCGTTGATTTACTTTAAGAGTAAAATTTTGTTTTGCCAATGATTTATTTTTATAATGAAATAATTGGTAATTGTGTAATGGCAGGTCAGTGTGGTTCCCATGGAGCTCCAGGAAGAGAAATGTTGAGTGAGAGCAAGCTAAGAGACCTTTTGCATGGTTCAGAGTATGTACTCACCTATGAAGATAAAGATGGAGACTGGATGCTTGTAGGGGATGTACCATGGGAGTAAGATTTTTTTGTGCTTTTTGCATCTTTCTTCTCATTATACTTTTTCAAGTCATAGTAACTATATTTAGTTTTGAGTTCAAGGAGTAAATGCTTTAGCAAATATTTAGTCTAAAAAGGTAAGTAATCATAATTGACCTGAAAAACATTTAATATATTTCCATATGCCTAGATTCAATTAATTTCAAAATCCAATTAATTAATTTCAAAATCAATACTCCGAAATTAATAGTAAGTCATAATTGTAGGCATTGTTAAGGCTATGTTTGAGAGTTTGGAGGGGAAGAGAGGGAAGGACTTTGAAAAATAGAAAGAATTAGATGAAAAGAATAGAAGATTTTGATTTGGAGGGTTTTGAAGCGTTTGGTTTTCTTCATAACACCAAAAACCTCCTAATTTAGGAAACTCAAAATTTGTATTGGAGGAGAGTTTTGAAGGGCTTAGACAAACTATTCAAATATAATTTATATTGTTATAGTATTTCAAAAAGTAAAAATACATTAATGATAAACATTATTTTATCATTCTAAACAAAATCTTTTTTTTAAATTTTTTTTAAAAAATTTCTCTATATATTAAAAAGAAATATTTTTTGAAGTTTCCTTCACCTCCCCCTCCAAATTCCCAAACAAGCCTAAGTCTAGGGTCTAGAATGAGGAGATTATGATAATGCTATGTATATAGAGGGAGTCCTGCTTCAAACCATCTTGGAAGTCAACTAAACCATATTTTTGGGTCGAATTGTTTTCTACCTAAATTATGTTGCAGATTCAAAATTACTTGGAAAAGCACAAAAGGATTAATTATTTCCTCATTTTGAATCTGGGCAAGAGAAAATTGGGAATTTTACTGTACGAAAATTGGAATGCAAATCCCACTCCCTCAACTTTTATGCCACAAAAGATTTCCTCTTATCTCCTCCATTAAATGTAATCCACCCTTATTTCTCCAAAACAAATGAGTGACTTCCACCCCATCTTCCTCCCTTCCCCGTAAATCGGCGTCCCTTAAAAATGCCCCCCCTCTTCAAAACCATTGCCAGCCCAAATATGTTTAATTGTAGGAGTAGCCGCACTACACTTTTTTAATTTATCTTCTTCCAATAATGTTTCTTGGCTGGTGGATAATAAATTTTGGTTCGGCAAACTTCAAACTGTATCGGAAGAAATAAAGTGATTATTAGAAGAAACTTTAAAATTAAAATGAATTATGTTATGATTTTTTTTAATAATAATTTTGCTCTCATTCTCGTTAGGATGTGAATCATGGGGTTGGTTTTCTCATCATCAGAGAGCCCATCTTCTTTTATAAAAATGAAAATTTTAGAGATTAAGTGCTAAATTTTGAATTGAGCCTTTCAATTATCCAAAAAGAATAAAGTTAAAATAAAAAGTTAAGAATAAGATGGTTGGATCAAATACTTATTGGGAAAATAGGTATCAATATTTTTTTTGAATGTAATTAGATTTTGTCAAGATGATAAAAGATCTATATTAGTTTTTGACATTTAAGTGATTAATTTCAAAGAAATTCTGGTTTAAAAAATTTGGATGATCTTATTTAGAAGGTTTATCTGGAATTTTAACTTAAAACCAACTCTGTTTACTATCAGTTAAGTGATGCTTCTTTTTCCAATCTGAAATGAAACATCACTGATTTTAAATAAAAAATTCAAGATCATTCAAGTTTCTTAAACAGTAACAAATGATGTTTTTGAGTCACAATGAGGAAATGGAGTTCTTCTTGCATCTCTTTGAAAACAATTACTTAAATGGCAAACTAATCCAGATCTTTTATTATTTTTCAACCATCTTACTCTTAGCATTTTCTACTAATTTTATTTATTTTGGGTAATTGAAAGACTCAATAGAAAATTTAGCACTTGACTCTATAAAATTTTTAGTTTCATAAAATCTCTCACGAGATTGACTTTCTAATGCTGAAAATCAATTTAATGATTCATTAGAATAAGAGCAAAATAATTATAAAAAAAGAATCATAATATAATTCATTTCAGTTTGAAGCTTTTTCCAATATTCCGTTTATTTCTTCCAATACAATTTCTCTAGCCAAAATTTATTATTCAACAACTAAGAAATAAGATAATTTATCGTTTTTTGTTGAGAGTTAATGTCCATTATTATTTTTATTATAAAAATTCAAGTTTCTTTCTAAGTGTAATATTTTACGATGCTGTAGACTTGTTCTATTTTATCATTCTAAGTGTTATATTTTATGTATGCTGTAGACTTGTTCTATGGTATCAGTGGACTTGTTTTATAGACTAGTTGCTGAATAGAATTTTAAGTCTAATCAACGTGCATGTCTGTTTAGGCAAGTTCCAACCAAGAAAATGGACTTAATGCATGTCATAATGAGATTTTGTTTCTTCTGGTTTTAATCCCCTCACTAAACTGCAATCTTTTTTGTGCGCAGAATGTTCATCGATACTTGCAGAAGGCTGAAAATCATGAAGGGTTCTGATGCCATTGGCTTAGGTATGTATTCTCCGTGATGATTCATTTGACTGTCACCACAATTAAAATAAAATGTTGGAAATATAGCCAATTACTTTGAAGCTAGCAATAAATTAAACTCGATTCATCCATCTTTTTCATGCATTTAGATTTTCCCTGTCTTCTGCATTAGTTGAGATAACCATCTTAAGAACTAAAACCAACAACCGATTATTATGAACCTGGATATGTTAGAATGAAATCACTATATGTAGTCTGTTTCTGGATAAACTTTATGCCTAGACAACTGTATATGTTATGTTGTTCTTCCAACATTACTTGGGAATATTAATGAAAAGCTGTGAACTTGTTGCACATAATTGAGCATGTGTGATTATATGTATTTTCATGTAACTCCAGTATATCTTCCTCTCTTTGCTCAATTATATTTTCTTTCCTCCACAGCTCCCAGGGCCATGGAAAAGTCTAAAAGCAGGAGTTAGAGGGTGTCTATGCCTGCCTTTGACCAACCTACTTTTACTGCTTGAACCAAGGACTGTAAAAAGCAAAGGATTATGACTAATTCCCTGGCATTAGCAGTTAAACGGATTTCAAGTGTTATTTATTGTTACGTCCCTGAAAAGTTTGTTATATTTGTTACCACTATAATATCTTGTGAAGTTGCCTTTTAATATTAGTTTTTGTGGAGTTTGTATCATTATAGGGAAACCTGTTTGTTTGGATGAATTGAATGTCTGTTACAGCCAACATCGGTTCTAACATTGTTTGAACTCTCCCACTCGTCTTTTCTTCCTAATCAAGAACAATATTTGTTTGTGTACACTTTTTTAATCAAATTGTTCCTGCAAAAGATAAGTTATGACAGCGTCTAATGATAAAGAGTTTCTCCTGAAACATGAAAAGAGAAATTTCGTATTTATGTAGTATTAATTTGAATTGCTTCACTTTTAGGATATATTTGCAATTAACTCTTATCCTTTGGTTGGAATAAAGAGTTTTTAAAAAAAGATATTCAAGAAAGATAGTTTTGAAAAGAAGTATAAAGGGAGAGGAGTGTTTTGTTATTCTGTTAAATTATATGAAAATTATATTGCTTGTTTTTTGATTACAAGGGGAAATCTTCTTATATAGGCACACCTTTCATAGGTCCAAAGGAAACTAAGTTAAGGCCCAAACATGTAAAGGCCTAGAAGATTTCGACAATCTTAAACAACATGCTATATATTCAACACATTGCAACTAGTTCGACACATTCACTACAACTAATTTGATAGAGTCGAACAAACAGGAATTATACTATCTAACACACTCCCTAATTCATGTTCTCGAGACTTCTTATTCTAATGCTTCCCTTTAACTCTTTGAATCTGATTTTCTTCAAAGGCTTGGTGTAAATGTCGGCTATTTGTACTTCTGTTTTGCAGTGCTTGGTTTCCAGCTTCCCTTTGTTGATGAAAATGGTATCTCTTTTCTATGTGCTTACTTCGACCATGATACAACGTGATTTGCCAGGTTAATTGTTGATTTGTTGTCGACAAATAGCTTTACCTTCTTAGGCTCAATTATCTTGAGTTCTTCAAATAACATTTCAATTCATGCTGCTTGGCATGCAGCATATGATGCAGCTACATATTCTACTTCGCAAGATGACAACGCCACAATGCTTAGTTTCTTCGAACTCTAGGAGATTGGAGCACCTTCGATCATGAAAATGTAGCCTGCAGTGCTTTTCTTTTCGTCTTGATCTCCACTAAAATCTAAATCAGTGTATCCATGAACCTCGACACTTGTACTGTTCTTCGACTTCCTAGACAATAAGACGCCATGGTCGATAGTTTTCTTGATGTATCTCAGCACTCTCTTTACTGCGATGAGATGACATTCTTGAGGTTTCTCCATAAATCTGCTCAACAATCCTACATTTTGACAAATATCTGGTCTTGTATTGCAAAGATATCTCAAGGATCAAATGATTTGTTTGTACAATGTCGAATTTACAAACTCATCATTCGATTCCTTCTTTAGCTTTGCTCCAGTCTCTAACGGTGTGACTGCTTCATTACAGTTGCTCATGTTGAATCTCTTCAGAATATCTTGAGCATACTTAGTCTGATGCAAGAATACCCCTTCTTCAGTATTTTTGAATTTCACCCCTAAGAAATACGAGAGATTTCCTAAGTCGAACATATAAAATAACATATGGGATAAGTCATAACATATAAAACAATATCCGGGATAAGTCATAACCTCTAAAACAATATCCAAGCAGCCACTTATCTTACATGAGAGATCTTAATAATTTCGACTAAAAAAAACTTAAACACCTAAACTAAAACCAAAGAAACTCAAGTTATTATTCAATTCGCATTCGAAAGATGGAAAATCAAACTAAGATTGATCAAACCATAAACAAGTTAGTAATAACAATGTATACAATCAAAATGAAACTTATATGATGCACATGAACAATTCAAGAACCAAGTAATCAATCATTCAAGAATTTCAATTCACAAATGAAACTAAAACCAAAGAAACTCAAGTTATTATTCAATTCACATTCGAAACATGGAAAATCGAATTCAAAGTAAGTTCTAAACCCCTAAAATAAAATTCGAGCATCAACTACCTAAATTCAATCATGCTCAATGCAAATATCTCGAACTAAGATTGCTCAAAACATAAACAAGTTAGTAAGTACAAGGTATACAATCAAAATGAAACTTATATGTGCACATGAACAATTCAAGAACTAAGTAATCGATCATTCAAGAATTTCAATTCACAAATGAAACTAAAACCAAAGAAACTCAATTATTATTCAATTCACATTCGAAACATGGAAAATCAAATTCAAAGTAAGCTCTAAACCCCTAAACCAAAATTCGGGCAGCAGCTACCTAAATTCAATCATGCTCAATCCAAATATCTCGAACTAAGATTGCCCAAACCATAAAAAAGTTAGTAATCACAAGGTATATAATCAAAATGAAACTTATATGATGCACATGAACAATTCAAGAACCAAGTAATCGATCATTCAAGAATTTCAATTCACAAATGAAACTAAAACCAAAGAAACTGAAGTTATTATTCAATTCACATTCGAAACATGAAAAATCGAATTCAAAGTAAGTTCTAAACCCGTAAACCAAAATCCGGGTAACAACTACCTAAATCAAATCATGCTCAATGAAATTATCTCGAACTAAGATTTCTCAAATCATAAACAAGTTAGTAATCACAAGGTATACAATCAAAATGAAACTTATATTATGCACATGAACAATTCAAGAACTAAGTAATCAATCATTCAAGAATTTCAATTCACAAATGAAACTAACACCCAAGAAATTCAAGTTATTATTCAATTCACATTCGAAACATGAAAAATCGAATTCAAAGTAAGTTCTAATCATTATCATCCACACTTACAATTTCACCATCTACTGAAGCATCTTTACTCTCCAAATTTCTAGATAGCTTTTCCAAACTTATGAATGTAAAATAATTGACATCAATATACTTAACATGTTAGTAAATCAATCAAAAATTCAATAGAACTAGCAACATGAATGAAAATTCTATTCAATCAAAGAATGAAAGGTGCCTCTATTAGCAAATCAAATTCAAATCGAGAATTAGTGCCCAATTATACACTAATAGTACAACGTAAATATTTCCACATTATAACAGCATCACATTTCACAATTTAAACCAAATTGAGCAGAATTCAACCTGTAATTTTTTTAGCATAACAATTCACATAATATCGAAACCAACATCTCTCATAGAAATTCTACAGTATGTTATAAACCTCAGAAAAAAGTTAACACAGTCGGTGAACTTCAAAGATTTGACACCAGTTTTGATAGCATATCAATTCAAAAGTAATACAAAACACATTCAGTATAACAGTTAAGTCAAGAATGTAAGACTGAATGAAGAAATCGAAATTACCTTAAGCCTGGACCAACTGTTGTAGCAGAGGAGTGTGAAATGAAACAAGGAGTTATGGTTGTTGTTCTACGACAGAGGAATTGTAAGTCTGGACCAACTGTTGTTCTGCGACAGTGATTGAAGCTGTGATTGGAGAGTAACGGTTGTTGTTGCGATTTGAAGGTCGAGATGATGGAAGAGATGGATGGATGTTGGAAATAGGGAGGATGAGCGGGGAAACGTGCCTAGACGGAGAAAAGGGACGCAACAACTGACTGTGACGGAGGTGAAAGACAGACGACCTCAGTTAGGGTTTTGCAGGGAAGGGTTTTGCAGAAAGAAGAAGCACTTTAGGCAGAAAGAAGAAGATCGAAAAAGAAAGAAAGAAATGAAAATAGGTTTGTTTTATTTTTTTTAAAAAATAAAAGGCCTTGGGAGCTCTTTTTTAGAAAATGCTGTCTAAGGTGGGCCTTTAGCAACGCTTTTGAAAAATTGAGTTTTTTTTAACCTTTAGGCAACGCTTTCTTGAAAAAACGCTGCCTAAAATGCGCTATCTATTTGTCTTTTTGGCATAGAGCATGTATCGGGAAGGAAACTTTTTTAAAGATTTAAAACTCATTTTGAAAAGCGTTGGAAGTAGAAACTGGTACTAGTTTGGATCAAAGTTTTATTGTGGAAGGGTAAAAGTGTTATTACATCACGGGTCACCCATTGTTGAGGAGTAAAGCTTTTTGTGGGGAAATATGTGTATTTTATTTGGGAGGTATAGGAAGTACCATGGCAAGCTTTTTCACATATATTTATTTTTACATTAGTGTGGTACTGAAGTGTTTGCCCCAGTGGTGCATATCCGTTTTGAGAGAGAAGTTTTATTCTTGATCATTGTCCTTTTATTCTTCGTTATGTGAATCATATTTTGGGGCCTAAGCCTTTTAGATTCAACAATCACAAGCTTGATCGTAACTAGTTCAGGGTGGTGGTGCATACTAGCTGGTCCAACTCAACTTTTTGGGGTTGAAAGACGTTTGTTCTTCAAGATAAACTTAACACGCTAAAAGGGGTGCTTAAATTTTGAAAGTGTTTGGTAATATGATCCATCATATTGATATTCTTATAGAGGTGATTAAAAATTTAGACTTGAAAGTGGAACAAGGTGTTGCCATTCATTATCAGATTACAAATAGGACTAGACCATAACGGATCTCTGGTCCTTGCTTACAATTATAGATTCTCAATTAGCCTAAAGATCTAAAGCTATGCGGTTGAATGACGAGGATTCCAGTACAAATTTCTTTCATGCGTAAGTCAAAAGTATGTTATAAAGGAAAGACTCGATCGGGCTCTAGCAACGCCGTAATGGATTGATATGTTCCCGATAGTAAAGCTGTCTAATCTTATGGCTTCTCATTTGGATCACAGTCCGATTATGCTCTCTTGCACGATGAGTCAACGACAGCGACGTAATGATGCATTCCGCTTCGAGAATTATTGGTTACAGGAAGAAGACATCGCTGATGTGGTTATTGAAGGTTGGCAGCAAAGCGAGCGAAGATGTACTGGTTGCGAGAAGGCGATCGTAATACTCAGTTTTCCACCAATCGGCGTCGGCAAGGAGGAAATTTAAACACACTGATAAGTTGAAAAATGATGCTGGCATTGAAATCAACGAGCATGAGGGTCTGTGCAGTAAAGCAAGGCAATATTTTGATGATTTATTTACAGTAACCTGGAGTAATCATGATATGGTGATATCCCTTGTCCAACCGGTAGTTTCTGAAGAAGATAATAGTAAGTTGCTTCGTCCTATGTCCAAAGCTGAACTTCATGCTGCCTTGTGTGAAATGCACCCGAATAAATCGCGCGAACCCGATGGCTTCAATCCCGCATTTTATCAGAATATTTGGGAACTTTGTGGAGATGATATCTGGCAGGCTGCTACGGATTGGTTAACGAGAGGATATTTTCCTCCGACGATTACCGATACAAATATATGCTTGATTCCAAAAATCAACAAACCTGAAAATATGGAGTACATACCTATATACTCGTGTAATGTGGTGTATAAAATTGTGTCGAAAGCTCTTGCTAATAAAATGAAATTTCTGTTGGAAAAATGTGTGGCGGAGGAACAATCGGCTTTTGTGGAGGGGAGGTCAATTCTCGATAATACCATGATAGCTCTAGAAGTTATACATGCGTTGAAGAGGAAAACTAGAGGCAGTAAGGCTAATTTGGCTCTCAATTGATATTAGCAAGACTTATGATAAAGTGGACTGGAGTTTCCTAAGAGGTATGCTATATCAGTTCGACTTCGATGAAAGATGGATCCACTAAATTATGATGTGCGTTACTTTGGTACACTATATTGTTCTTATTAATTTAGATCATGTGAGACCAATTGAACTAGAAAGAGGCCTTAGGCAAGGAGACTCATTATCTCCTTACCTTTTTATTCTTATTACTGAAGGGTTGTCCAAGCTTATGAAGCAATTAGTTGCCAGGGGAAATATCCACTGGATCCAAATATGTAGGGAGGCACCTCAAGTGTCCCATCTACTTTTTACTGATGTTTTTTTTTATTTTGCATGGAAATTTTAACCGAAGTTAGTGATATCATGAGGGTGATTAATACCTATGGTGATGCTTCAGGTCAGGAGATTAATTTATCTAAATCGAAAGTGTGTTTTAGTCGAAATTTGTCTAAACCAGCTCAGGAGGATTTGGCGTTTATTATGGACGTGCGTCATGTCTTGGATACTGGTAAGTATCTGGGGCTACCTTTCATGATAGGGCGGAGTAAAAAGGCGACTTTCTCTTATATTAAAGATTGTATTTGGAATAGAATCAACTCTTGGAATGGAAAACCCCTTTCGAGGGCGGGCAAAGAAATTATGATCAAATCGATGCTTCAATTTATTC
The DNA here is from genome assembly GCA_021764765.1 of Vicia sativa. Lineage (NCBI taxonomy): Eukaryota > Viridiplantae > Streptophyta > Magnoliopsida > Fabales > Fabaceae > Vicia > Vicia sativa. Next base: position 117,465,970 of record CM038792.1, on the reverse strand, counting down.
CTTCCTATGTTATGAGTTTGTTCATTCCTCCGGGTGTGCTTATCAATGATATAGAGAGAATGTTAAACTCTTTTTGGTGGGGAGGTGGAAATACGAGTGGAGGTAATTATTGGATGGCATGGGAGAGGTTAACGGGTACAAAGAATGAAGGAGGTTTGGGTTTTAGGGATTTTAAGGCATTCAATATGGCTATGGTTGCAAAACAGGGTTGGAATCTTCTCTCTAAACCCCACAGTTTTGTGTCTCTGATTCTTAAAGCAAGGTATTTTCCGAATAATTCTTTGTTTGACGCTAAGCTTGGTTACAATCCTAGTTTCGTTTGGAGAAGTATTTGGAAATCTAGAGAGATTCTTAAGTTGGGATGTAGATGGAGTGTTGGAGATGGTAGAAACATTGATGTTATGAATGAGCTTTGGTTACAGGCAACAATGATAGCTATATGGGGGGACCTCAACAACAAGGAGTGTATGCCTTTACAGTTAACAATCTTATGTTGCCTAATGAGAAGAAATGAGATTATGATACAGTTAGCAACTTATTTGATGAAGTGAATGCAAAAATAATTTTACAAGTTCCGTTGCTAGAGGGTGTGCAAGATGATATGATGATTTGGAAGGAAGAACAAGATGGGGTTTATAGTGTGAGATCAAGGTACAAAATATGGCGTAAAGAGTTTAGGTGTGACGTAAATGATATGGAAGGGGAACATTGGTGTAGTCTTTGGAATATTATTGCTCCTCCTAGAGTTAAGCATATGCTATGGAGAATCTGCAAGGGTTGTCTTCCTACTCGTGCGCATCTTCGTCAGCACTTTGTCATGTGCCCGCTAATATGTCAATTTTGTGATCATCATACTGAAGATGAATGACATCTGTTTTTTGGGTTGTAATGCTTCCAATTTGTGTTGGAGATCTTCAGGTTTGTCTAATCTTATAGAATCTCGTCAGCATTTAACACATAATATAAAATCTCTTATCTTTGACATATGTAAGAATGAGGATAAAAAGGTTGCAAGTAGATTTGCGGTACTGCTTGATTTATTATGGAAGAATATAAATGATTTTATTTGGCAGTAAGAACAAGAGTAAGCGAATAAATTCAGTTTATGTGCTTTTCATAGGTGGGATATTTGGTTTCAAGTTCAAAGTGTTAATAACAATAATGGTCATGCTCCGCATGCTATGTAATGAATGTCGCCTTCAATAAGTTGGTGTATGCGTAATCATCTGAGAAACTTCGCTCATGCAGGTATTGCTTGGGATTCAGGGACCCTTAACGTGTTGAAGCGGAGACCTTAGCCTTTAAAGAAGCCATTATTGGGGCTATTGCTTTGAATCTAAATTACGTTATTTTTTAGAGTGATTGCCAACGAGTTACTCAAGCTATCTATTTCAATAATAAGGGTGCTTCTAAATTTAGTATTGTTATTAAGTCTATTTCAAATTTACTTAACTCTTTTTCAAACTTTGAGGTCAAATTTTAAAGCGTCAAACGAATATGTTTGCTCATTCTCTTGCGAGGACGACCAATTCATAGTTTAGACGTAGTTTATTGAACAATTCCTCCATATAAGATATTATTATTAGTGAAATTCAGTGATTTTATTGTGGTAAAAAAATACATTAAACTTGTATGGTATTTAAAGCAATCAATAATCTTAAATTTGATACTTGTTCAAAATTTACAATTTTATAATAAGAGTTTGACTTTATAATTTCAATTGATATATTATTCAAATCTAATCTAAGACATTTGTGAAAAATTATTAGTGTCTTAGTGATATCTTATTAATAATAATTTTCTTTTACCTATTTTTTAATTTATCAAGAATCCTTAGATTTGATTCCCTGCTAAGGCAGGCTTTCTTTAGCAATTTTTAATGTATCCTATTATTTCTGTGTTACAATAATGCATCTTATTCTAAATCCTACTATTATATCTTAAACTTTGCCATGTTGTTGATCGCTACTTTTGACTTTTTCATAATCACATTAATTAGTGCTACCGTTGAACTTTATGGTTGCCACCCAACAAAACTATTAAGATTTGAGATTATTACTATATTAAACATTGTGAATTATTCCCATGTTAGTGCATGGATTAATAATTGGCTAAAAACATTGAATAATAATATTAATACACTAATTATTATTTGTCATTTCTTCTAGCTACTATGACTTATAATTAATATTCCTTCAACTAATGATGGCGTTGCATCTAAATGAAACACAAAATTTACATGAGAAACAATTTTGACATCAGTGGGCATAGCTTTGGAGCAGTGTGGTTCCTAAGAAATATAATAATCTAAATCCAGAATCTCAGAAGAAAAGTAAAATCTATAATCCAGAATCTTAAAATGAAAGTAGTAATGTTGGTTGGTTTAATTGTAATCATACCTAATATAGTGGAGAAAAGCTGTATTGGGGGAGGTTGTGTGTCAATCAGTAATATAATTGATTCATTGAAGTTGGACTTGGATATAAATTTCTTGGTGTATTTATATGATTACTTAACCTATTCACCATTATGATTATTTAATATAGTCTTATTTTGTGCACAAGACCTGTTCATTAAGAGATTAAGACAAAAATGAAATGAAAAGGACTAATCAAAATTTATAGTATATGCACATCATCATGTTCAACACTACAAATGGGATGCACTTAATTAATGATACAAGATTTTGTTTCTTTGCAGTTGTTCAAAATCGTCATTAATTAATACGATAGTGGCACTTTGTACTAGTACCTGTTTGAAAGGGATTGCCTTGATTTGAACAAAAGTTGGAAACAAACAAATTTTAACAACAAAGTCATCAAATAAATCATTCAATGAATCTGTAGTGGCTTATTATAAGTGAAACTATGGTAGATTATTGAACTTAGATATTTTTAATTTATTCAATTTTAACGGATGAAAATTTAGTTTCAAAGTATTTATTCAAAAATAGAAAACTCCTATGATTAAAGAATGTTTTAAAGAGTGAAATGATAATCATTTTCAGAAATTGACTGAGAAAAATTTGGGGAAAAATGAATTGAAACTTTTGAGATAGGGTGTGTGTTCTAAGGACTTATCAAAAGATTGTTGGAACTATTTACATACATGAAAGAGAGAGAGGAATGAATTTGTGTGTATTGTACTTTACACTCACTTGTTGTAAATGATCACAAAATGGTTATTTATACACAATTAGCTTAATTATCATATTTTATAGATTTGAATTATATTTCAACACTTCCTTTTAATTCTAAATTTATACACTTACTATATTGATCATGCTCTTCATTTTTTTGAAATGTACAATCTTCAATGGCTTGGTTAAAACACCAACTATCTAATCTTTAATTCTATAGTATGTTAAGATAATATTGTCATTGCTTTCTTGATCTCTAAAAAAAAGGTGAAATTTGATTTCAAAATGTTTTCTTCTTCTATGAGAATATGTAATTCTTTATGAGGTCCCAGTTGTGTTTTTTTTTTCCTTCAATTTGTCTCCACTCCAATCTAAATCAAAAGTACCATCTAGTTAATCCCCTTGACCATCAGATTTTATACATAAGATATCATGATATATTGTTCCCGCAGAAAGAAGATTTAGGTAGGAATTTAATTTTTTTTAATAAATTTTCTCAATGCACCTACACGGTGACAAATTTTGAATTTGAAATTGCAAGCATACCTCAAGTAGAGGTATTCCACCATTTTCTTGTATAGAATACCACTGTTGCAACGGTATAACGACAAGTAAAAAATAGAGTTATTTTTTATCGAATGATATAGGTTATATTGTATTGTGTCCACAAATATTGATTATTAATTTTTCATTCTACAATTCGTTCGTTAATGAGTTTGTGGTTAAATGGATTGTATAGAAAATTCATCAACAGAAAATAAATGTATACTAAAGTAAAAAAGATAGACAACTTATGTACACCACTAGTCACAAACTTAAACTTATCGTCCAGTTATACTCAACCTATAATACTCATCTATGTCATCACATATCTTTCACAATCTAAGTCATTTCTAACCCAAATTGAGAGTCATACTGCATCACCTCAGTAGTGATGTCTCTACAACCTCAACAACACAGAAGTCGACTGTGTCACTTGCATCGACGATGTCTCGATCGACACAAATGACACATATGCATTAGTCTCAGATACCCTAAGTGAATGTCAGCTCTAAATCTATAACTAGAATCCATAAACTAACAAATAATCATCCTAGATAAGAATCTAAGCAGTATATGTCTATAAATACTCAAATTCCTAACACAAGGTAAAAACCTAAGATAACAACCAACACAGATTTGTAAAGAAAGCTTTATATAACACCATGGACGACAAATATACGTGAGTGAAGAGAAAATATACATACAAAATCCAACTAAAAGATATTACACAAAGAGGAAGAGAAATGAACCGCAAATCTTTTGGTTTGTCAACTCCAATCGAAGAGCAATCCACCCTGGATAATCTGTAGGCAAAATTCATAGTTGTTTTCTAAGCTAATATATAAAAAATAAAGGTTGATGGAAATGAGGATCAAAAACCACCCCAAAATTATACCCTAAAATGGCTAAAAATGAAGTTATAAAACAAATCTCAGCAGACTGCACTAAGCGGCGTGATCTCGCTACGCAGCCTGTACAATATTTACACATTAAAACCGTTTTAATCCCGGGCCTGATCCCGCTTCGCGGCACCTGCTATGAAGTGTCATCCCGCTTAGCGGTCTCATCAGCACAACTTCTGCTAAATCTGCCAAAACTCTCATAGCACGCTACAATTCCTGCTTTGCGTGCCTGCTGAACATAAATTTCCAAAATGGACTTTTATTGCGAAAACGCGCATCTGGAGCCGTGTAATTGACACCTTATTTCTCTATGCTCCAAATGTGCAACAAATACCTACAAAAGACATAAAATCTATCAAATGATACACAAATGAATCGAAAACTGAATTTTATATGAACTAAACTTATTTACAAACAAAATCACGATTATTCAACTAAATATCAACAAAAGAACGAATAAATGTCATAAATTATATACTCAAAATAATGATATTTTGACACTTATCCGCCACCAACAAATTTTCACGGAGAAGAGGGAAGAAACCTTATGATAGAACTTTTTAATTCCTTAAACATTATGTAGTTTTTATCTTTACAAAAATTATATCATTTTCTACATTTCGAGTCAAACATCTTCTTTCGTATAATTTGATATGCAATTTTATTTTTTAATCTTTTACTTTCGTTCAATTAATATATTTAAAATTTCATATGAATTTTACTTTTCTTATATCTTTTAAAATTCAATATGCCTTTTATATTTAAGTTATACATTTCAAATAAATAAGTATTACTATTTTCAATCAATATTGATTTTAATTAAATATCACATCTTAATTTTTAAATAAAGACAAATTATTAAATAAAAGAAGAAAACAAGATGAGACATGCAATTTAACTAATCAAAGAGTTAGAAAAAAAATGATAGTTGAATATGTCTGACTTATTCTTTAAAAAACTTTTAAAAAATTAAATTGGAAGTAAATCTCCACTAATTATCATAATCAACATTGTGATATACACCACTACAAATAGCGCATCTAACGTTGGATACGAAATGTGTTTTTTATTGACATTTGAAGCGAAGTAAATAAAGTCGTCATGAAAAGTAAAGATTTATCACCCCAGTGTTTAAAATATCGAGGAGTATTTTAATAGCACATGAGTTCGATCCACACCATTTGTGTTTTATTATTTATAATAATAACGTCTAATGTATCTCGGTTTATCAATAAAATCGATGGATAAATTATTAGTTTTTTTCTCTAAACTGGTTACATTGTTTACACAAAAAATTAATAAAATAATTTATTTATAAAATATAATATTTTTATCCAAAATATTAAACTGGTTATATTGTTAACACAAAATATCAATACAAAACTTAAGTTGTCCATGAAGATCATATGTGGGATCTTCAAATCTTTGATATCCTGAGAAGATCAAATATTGAGAAACAATATATTCTCAGTTGCTTTTCCTTGCATTTGTTTATGATATTAACAAAAAATAAAGTAGATAAATAAATGTTTAGATGAAAAAAATGTTTAGATAAATAAATATTTTAGCACACAAACCTTAGACGCAAATAATTTTCCGCTCTTGCAATTCATCATAGAGAACACTTCAGAACAAAAACTCTTGCAAATCTTAAAGTGGGGGATTATTTCAAGCGCTTCATGACGTTTTATTTTCAATTTTTGATATCCAAAATGCTTTTATAATGGAAGTTAACTTAGATTTCATGCGGATCGCTAATGATAGTGTCTTGATCGTTGATAGTCATAAAATGGACGATGAGGATTTAATTACGGGCGGTGACAAATATCATCAACTTTAATGCTAAAATTTTCCCTAGAGTTTGAGAAAAACCGATGTGGAAATTATTTTTTCTTTTTTAGTTACATTGTTTAGGCTTACTGAATTTAACAAAAGCATAGACTTTATTCAGCTCAAATTTGCAAATTAATAGTAAACCACACAACATCAACAACAATCATTATTATTTTTAACGTATGAAAAGTGAATGTTCTAGAGAAGGAATTTAGTAGTGTACCAGCAATCTATCGGCAAGTAGACAAATCATTGGAGAAGGTATTTTCATTAACAGATCTTTGATGGAATCCAAATTTTGATGCATAGATTTATGTTGCATATCCAAAAAACACTTCATAACTTATCCATCTTCGGATAAGTTATTTTAATTGTTGCACTTGCAATCCATCTCAGAGATCTGTTCTAAGTGTTTATAGATCAAATTTTTTTATTGTAATGGACAGTAGTAAATATTTCTTGTATCTGGTGCGACTACATATAAGTTAGAATTATGATAAAATCTGAGGAACTAAGGTATTTATAGTAAAAGCTTATTTCTTTACCCCTCAAACTTAACTTAAATTAGATGTATATTATCTTCTAATTTTATCTATCACCCCGGTCTTTTTAAAAAACCGATGTGAAATGTATTTTTTAAACATACATTGTTTACACAAATGTTATAATAAATAGTTTAAGAACAAATATTTTCTCCTTTGGATGAATATCTTCGCTGATATTCATCATCCGATTAGTTAAACTCCCTTCTTTATGTAACTTTTGAAAAGAGAATCGAGCTTAACTTCCTTCATTGTCTCCTTGAAGAGGCAATGAGTTTTCTACACTTGCAATCTACACATGAAAATACAACAACACCAACACCAACAACAACATCAACATCAACATCAACATCATTATGTGATATATATTGCAAGAGCAGGAAAAATGTCTCGTTCTATAAGAACATTGACGGTTTTTTCTATCTTGCAATCCATCCCAAAGAATGACGCAATTTCAAGTTTGGAGCGACTACAAATAAGTAAGGATTAGTTTGATTTTTATAGTGTAATCTGATTAGTAGACCTCTCACTTATATCGAAAAATCGAAAGGTTAGTTAATTTAACTTACAATTGTAATTAAAATAAAATATAAACTACTAATGTTAGGATTCAAAGTGCGTCCAGAATAATTTTATCCATCGGATTTATTAGAAACCAAGGTAGATTGATTATTTTCTCTTTAAAAACATATAATACATTTGGCGCGCCTAGGCTTTACGCCTCGTTCTTTTTCTGAATGACGTGAAAACTCTGTCATAAAATACATTATTTGTTGTAATGATATCTTAAATATAAAAAAAAAACGTTAATGTATAAAGTATTTTGCCATTTAATTAAAATTTGTAAAAATAACTAGCATTGGGAGTTAATTTAAATGTTGGTTATCATTTACAACCTATTAAAAAAAGCTCAGTTGCGACGTGTAAATCATGTTACAACCTCTAAAATCACGTCACAACCTATTATTTGTGACGTGACTGATTACATCGCATGAGAGCGTGTGACAACTTGTTTAACACATGATTTTCATGTCACAAAGTTGTGACGTGAAAAACACGTTGCAACATGTTTGCACAAAAATTATAATACTGTTGTAGCAGTAGATATAGCAGTCATAGCAACAACTTTTGTTGCCACGTGATTTTCACGTCATAACTTTGTGACGTGAAAATCATGTGACAAATTAATTTCATTTTACAAACAATCAGTGCTTTTTTCAAATTAACAGTAAAAAATAAATTAACAACAAACAACGTACCCACTATAAATTTAAAAAAACAGATAATTTAAATGACAAAATTACCTCTTAAAACTATCTTGATCATATCTTTGAGTTTGTATCTTGAAGATTGAATTTTGAAAAAATTCAATTTCCAAGCAAAAAACAACAACAAAAATTTTATATACTATAATTATAAACGAAAATTTAAAACATTTAAAAACATATAGTTAAAATCGTACTTTTGAATTGATGATCGAAAGAAATTGAAGAGAAAATTGGTTGTATGAATGGAAGAATAGAGGAAGAATGGTTGGAATGGTTGAGAGGAAGAAGAAAGTAGTAGAAGAAGAAATAACATGTTTTCTGTGTAAATGAGTGGAACGGAAGATATATAGCAGCATCAGGGACGTGAAAAACACGTCGCAATCTTGACACATGATATTCACGTGACAAACCACAAACACTAATAAATTAATGGCCAACCAGTGACATGAATATCACATTGCAACATTGCCTCATGATATTCATGTGGCAACCAACTAATAGTACAACGACTGAAAAGTCTTATGAACCCCATCAAATCTTGTTCGGTCTATTATGTCACTTTATTTTTTAAAATTTCCTACGAAAATGTTGCGACATGATATACATGTCACAATTTAAAATTTGAAATTTTTTTAATTCCCCCAATTGAACGTTACAATTTTCTTTTATTTTTTTTATTTTAAATTTTTTACTTGCGACATGATTAACACGTCACAACTTAATTTTTTAAAATAAATTATGACTTCACATGTGAACATATAAGCTGAATATTTTATTATTATAAAAAATTAATAACGTGATAATCACGTCGCAATTCCTCTTTTCAACCACATAATTATGACGTCACAAAATCACTTCCTTGAAGAATCTTTTCTTGTATATTAATTCAATAGTAAATATATTTTCATACTATTGATGTTAAAAGGATGTACGAATCACAATTTTTTAAAACACCTAAAATGTGAGCTATATTTATACCACTTCTTAGACACATATCAACATCATATATTGTTTCTTTCATAGTATGGCCTATGCTGCCACATTGCACACACAACTTAATTGATACATGAACCGTTATTTCCGCTAAGGCAACAAATATCTCTTTCCCCACCACTTTTAACATCGTGATCTTCCAATAATGATTTCTACGTGTTTCTTCAACTACCGCTCTATGTCACTTGTGCTACGTAGTCACCATTATGATCATAAATTGAAATATACTCATCTCTATGTAGCAGATCAAATCCAATGGATTGAATCAATGTCATATAGTGTAATTGGAGGAAAACTGTTCGTATTGCTTACACTAATGCAATTGAATTCATTAAAATTAATTTCATCTAATTTATCCATCAACAAATTCATGCAACCAATTTATTAAATAAAAACTAAATAAATGAATTGATCCGATCAATCTATACATATATATATATATATATATATATATTGGTTCAATCGTTATTCCTTAGATTAAATCCACCACATTTTAATGATCCAATCGTTATTCCTTAGATTAAATAAATACTGATTTTTTTATAAAAAAAACTTAAACATTTTTTTTAAAAAAAAGTTATTTATTTTAAAAAACTGAAACTGAAACGTTTTTGTATTATTTTTTAAAACTGAAAAAAAAAAATTTGAAAAAAAACTGAAAATTTATATTTTTTGAAAAAAAATGATTTTTTTTTATAAAAATACCGAAACTTTTTAAATTTTTTTTTAACTGAAATTTTCTTTTTTCCGTAAAAAAAGTGGAATTTTTTTTTTAAAAATGAAACTTTTTTTATTAAAGACTTTATTTTTTATAAACTGAAAAAAATAATACTCTCAAATAAAAAATTTACAAAAATTTTTTTGAAAACAATTTTTTTTTCTAAAAATAAATTGTTTTTTTGAAAAAAAAAATTAAAATTTTTCATTTTCAAAATAAGTACATGCGAAATTCCTTTTAAAAAAAAATAAAAAATAATTGAAAAAACAAATATTTATTTTTTGATGGATGAATATCCATCAATTAAAATGTTATTGATGGATGAATTGAATTGGGTATATTTAAAGAAATTTTAATATATTAAAATAGATTAATAAATTGTTTTGATTCATCCATTAACCATCCAAATTCATATTCATCGAATGCATCTATTTTGCCAACCTCTAGCTTACACCATTCTAGTACACAGTAGTACATTTGCTATTTCTATCGGAATATATAGAACAAGGACTTTACTATTTTACGCATAAAATTAATGGCATATAAGTTGTTCTTTTGGCCTTCTTTTGGTTTATGAGATTGTCTATCAAGTGCTCAACTAAGAAGTATTATTCTTCTGCCTAAATTGGGTTTATTACGGGCAAAACTCTATCTCTCAAGAGTTTTTAAGTTTCTATATTTTTTAAAATTGGTTGATTTTTTTCTTAAAAGCAAAAAAAGTTGTCAGAGGTTAAATATTCTTTGATTTTTGTAAACTAGTGTAATTTTAATTTTCGTCTTATTTTTTTAATGTTAAAAAGAATTAATTTTAATTTTTATAGTTAAAATCCACAATAAAGCTGCAGATGTTCTGCTAGTTTTTGTTTTATAGAATAAAATCAAATAAAATTTAATATTCTAATTAAGAATTTTATCCACATAAAAATATTAAGACGAAAATAAATAAAAAATACACGTCAATTAATAGGAAGTAAAAGGCTATTTAAATTTTTATTAAATATTATAATGTATTTTATTATAAAAAATGAGAACTCACACATTTATCAAAATTAGGCTATAAATATCCAAATTCATATTTGTGGAGGATATTGTAGATGTTAAAAATTAAAATTTAACATAATTTATCACTATGTAGTTGATTTGTAGGAGAAGAATTATTCCAACTTATAATTGCATGTTCTTAATAGCAGAAATCTAATGGTAAACAATTCAATATATTTTAAATTAGACTCTCATACCTTACCATGTTATAATTAAAATTTTGATAGAACTCATCTCAATAAAATTGACGGTAAGATGTGAATTATTATTTTATATTTATATTTATATTTATATTTAGTTATAGTTATAGTTACAAGTTATGTATTAATCTGATGTGAGAATAGTAGATTCAAATATTGAAACCCACAATCTCATATGCTAAAAATATACTATTGTTTTAACCTTATAACCTAAAATACTTGTGATGTATAATTAATGCTTGCATATGCCAATATATCCTTTGAATGGTCAATTATATGTAAATGTTAGATTAATTATATAATAATTGGTTGGCAAGGATCCTAGCATGTATGATAAGTCATGGCATGTACCCCAATAATGCTGGTCACATAACCTATCATCATTCTTTAAAGAAATCTTTCATTGTGCTAATATTAAACAATTTTTTGGTCCCTCATAATATTAAATGCTAATATTAAATAATTTTTTGGTCCCTCATAATATTAAATGCAACCTACCTAACTAACCATGTTCTTTCACCTTACTATTTTTTTCAACTTACTTATACTTATCATGATTTAATTTAGATTCTTCTAGATTACTAAATTAGTTGTATAACAAGTAAATGACAGTTTTTGAGAATATTAATAATTTATATTAACAAAACTAACCGTTAATCATGTGCACTGCACTCTAATGGAAACAAAATATAAGAGCCAAAAGGAAGAACAATAGTAGTTTTATCATGTACTATCTTTTGTATGTTAGTTCGTTAGACATGTCCGGTCAAGCAATTTGTTTGGTCCTATCATTGGTCTGTGTCGTTTTTGGAGGTATCTTGGACGGTACACCCATAATGTGAATGATTGGGTTGATAGATTCCTTCAATATTGCACTCCTATAATAGTTCCAAAATGCTTTCAACATATGCAAACCGTAAATTATACTCTACAAATTTTGATATTTTCTCCTTTGAGTTAAAATAATATATGAAGGTTTTGAGGTTCCCTAGTCCCTTCAAATAAAACTTAACAATGAGAGTTCGCAAGGGACGTCAATATGTTTGATGCTCTTCGAATGCCACTTAGTTTTATGGCGGAAGAGTTTTATTCCAATATTGTCAAGTTTCAACATCATTTTTAATTTATTGAAAAACTTTTTGCTCTTCAAAAAAATCATTTCAACATGCTAGCGACACATTTATACAATACAAGGTTGTTCAACTTTCTAAATCGAAGAAGGTCTTTTAATCACTATTATAAATAAATAGATTTAAATGTATTTTTTTTATCTCTATTTAAATATTTTTAATCTTTTACTTTCTTATTTTAAAATTCAACTTTTAGGTCCTTCTATTTTACATTTCTAAGATTTGTGTCTCTTTCCACTTAAAAATTTATTTTTAATAAAGTGATAGTGATGAATAAGATAATTTATTAATTAATATTTTTATATAATAAACTAATAAGTAATCATTTTAAATAAAAATTTAAAAAAGTTTATTTAAAAATTAATTAATACAAATGTTAAAATATAGTTTACGAGGACCCAAATCATTTCAACATCTTTACAATCCTCACAAAAAAAATGTGAATTATGTGTGAGCTTTATTAACAATAATATCATATATAAATAAATTAACGTGGGACTTTAATGACTCCTGAATTCCATCATTCATTTTTCTATGCCTTCATGAATCTCCTAAGCATTATTATTTTTTCAATGCCTTCATGAAAATTCTTCCTTAAATTTGTTGTGTTCTTTATAAATAGATTCATGGACCTTTTTAAGTTTCTCGAAATCATTCTTAAGTAATTCATGTTTTTCGAGAATTTCAAGTAATGAACATGTTAATTCAGAATGAGAAAGGTAGAAAAATACCTCTTTTATGTCTGAATCAGAATCTGCATCAACTTCTAAAAAGATCATCTCATTAAAAGGCTTAACAATATCCATCAGTGCTATGTTAGCTTGTTCTTCTTCGTAATCATCTTATGAAGAATCAAAATCATCTTAGGTTGCCATCAGCCCTTTCTTCTTTCCTCTGAATGCTTTCTTTTGGGGCTTGTCATTTCTAAGCTTAATATACTTGTTATTGTAGTGTCATGGCTCTTTGTACTCGTACCAAGTGACATCTTTGCTTCCACAAGACTTGGTTTGTCCAAAAGTAGACTCAAAGCGACCATCTGCCCTCTAGCTCCTCTGGACTTGTTGCATTGCTTCCTTTTCCAAAGTTAGTTAGCCTTTTTGGATAGAAGTGACAACTCATATTCGTCTTCGTCAGAATCTTCATTAGATTCTTCTTCCAGTTCTACTTTAAGAGCTCTAGTCTTCTCAGTTCTATCAGTTGATTCAAGAGCTGCAAATTTTCCTTTTCTTTGAGGCTCGTCCTCATTAAGCTCAATCTCGTGGCTTCTCAAAGAACTACCAATTCTTCAAGAGAAGTGTTGTTCTGATCTTTGGAAAGTTAGAGTGCAGTTACCATAGGCCTCCATTTCTTTGACAAGATTCTAATAATCTACTTCACGTTATCTGAAGTAGAATAACCTTTGTCCTTCAACCTTAAACAACCTTGAGAACATGATCTCGAAGTTTCATATTCGAGTCAAGGCAAGTGCCTTGGTTTCTTTGACTTGGGCATTTTCTTCGTGAGTCCTTCTCAATAATCAAAAATAGATTTAATAGTATATCTATTTGTGATAATTCCAAACTCATTATAAGAGAGATATTCTAGCAAGACAATTCTAGCCTTGTGATGATCTTTATAATCTTTCTTTTGTTGTTCTGTCAAACATTCTTCTTTCTACTTTGTCACCACTAGCATCTACTGGATGTGTATAGCCATCAACTACCATATCCCAGCGATCTACGTCGATACCTAGAAATAAGCTTTCAAATCTATCCTTCCAGTAGTCAAACTTATCTTCATCAAATGTTAGAGGTTTTGCACTATAGTTATCTCTTTCAACAATTTGTGCAGCAGGTGGAAGGAATTCAGCATATTGTTTCTAAAAACTCTGGATCTTTGTCTAACATGATGAAGTGTTTGATAACACTCAATACTAGAATCGGTGCTCTGATGCCAATTAAAGGTGTGAGAAACACAAGAAATAGAGGTTTAAATTGGGTTTCTAGAAATAAAATATTTTCAAAACCAAGCACTTGAAGTTAACACAAGAACAAAAATAAATGAAGACAATTATTTTAATTTTTGTTCACTGTTAACTAAGTTAATCCATTACGCCCCAAGGTTATTTTCCTTTCTCAACAACGATGTAATCCACTATAACCAAACTGATTACAAACATAAATAAAGACTAACTGTCAATGTTTACAACCACAAAGACTACATGTCAATATCTTCTTAGTAGTTCTGACTAAAGCCCTAGTCTCTCAAGAAACAATCAACTCACTATTGAATTACAAGTTTATGTGTTTACAGAATTTCTTCTTGAAAACATATTACACAGAAATGAAGTGTAGATATTAACACAACAGTGTTAGAAGTAAGTTAGCAAACAATAGTTCCTTGCTATAAATTTTATGAGAAAAAGTTCCTTGTATTACAAAACTTTACAAAAGATTTACAATGAAATTTCAACAGTGTTTTAGCAAAATGAATCGGCGCAAATTCTTTATTTTCCAATTCTTCTAACTCTTCCTTTTATAGCCAAAAGAAATCTGTTGGAGGGTACAATAGGAATACCAAATCTCCAACTGTCTTCTTGCATAACAATCAGTGTGAGTTGTAGACAACATCGTATCAATAGTACAGTCCTTTCGTCACAAAATCAGAGTAGTGGAAGGAGGTGACCTTGTTTTCAAAACTCATTAAATTGCTCTGAAGCAATCTACATGCCTTTTTCAGTTCTTCTTGCACTAACATGCCTTGATCTCAAATGTCATAGCTTGATCTTATCTTAAAGTCTTCGCTAACTAGTGATACATGAATAGTAATTGTGGGACCATCTAAAATATATAAAGCAATTTTTAGACCTTTTAGCCATGGTCAATCCACCATGTGAAATTTTCAACATCCCACCTTCAACTCTAGTGTAATAGCCTAAATCATCAATCAAGCTTATGGATAATAAGTTTTTTTGTATATCAAAAACATACATCATATTGCATAGAAGGAATTCATAGCTATTGAACATTTTAAGTCTAATTGTACCAATACCGTGAACTTTCAGATCCCAAGTCACTGAGTCATACGAATCTGCCTACTTTCATCTAAAAAGTCTCAGAGTACTATTTCTTTAGGTACGTGTAATAAGATGATCTTGAATCCATAACCATACTTTTTCCTCTAAACTTGACATCATTATATCTCTAATACACTCATAACCATCCTCTTCTAATACAACTTTAATTTGAACATACTAATCATTACCCCACCTCTCTCTGCACAATCCTTCTTGAATTGACTATATTTATGAAAAAATCAAACATTTAACCTTTATTAATCAAAACTATGGGTTTTGGAATCCCCTCTACTATCACTTCTCCCTATTTAAACATTCAAGCTTCATCATTATCGCCAACCTTTAACTCTTTAATCATTGAAAACTTATTTGACCTTTGAATCGTCGGAATTCATCTAAGGTGATAATATATTCCTTACCATAAAAAAGTTAATCCTTTACGTGCTTAAAGGACTTAGATAATGAGCTTAGCGATAATAGATCTTTGTCCTTATCATCATCAATATTCATCTTCATATTCTTCAAATTATTAATGATCTTGCAAAACTCAATCAATTTCTCGATGATGAATTTTTTCTCTAATATTCAGAACGAGTAGAGTTATTGTTTCATACACAACATATGAGCCAAATACTTGATCATATAAATTCTTTAAGCTTGACCTACACCAAGCAGCAGACTTCTCCATCATGATTCCCCTAAAATTTTATCTCCAAGGCACAAGATAATTACAATCCTTGTCTTATCCAACTCACAATCTTCTATGTTTGTGTTAGGCGTGCATGCATCAATGCATCACCCTTCGATGCTTCTGCATACCTTTTTTGAGTTAATATTTCTTGTATCGTCACTTTTTGCAACCCAAAATCACTGCCTTCAGAAAATCTTTCGATATCTCATTTAGAACACTTGGTACTCACTTGTAACTTAATTCATTTTCCCATGATGGATGCCACTTATTATGAAGTTAAAAGCTTAAACAACACTAAAATATGCCACTTATTATGAAATTAAAAGCTTAAACAACACTAAAACATTTTGATGTTTGGAACAAAAACAATACCAATCAAAATAAATGGACTCAAACAAAAATAATATACACACATGAGAATGTTAGCAAATCCTCTTGAGCAAGAGGAATAAGATATGATGATGAGTACAGGAAAAAAGTTTTCTCCAGTCTAATCTAACTGATCTATTCCGGAGGAGATAATAGTTCTCCAATTCACTACACTTTGAGAGATATTGTAAGAGATTACAAAGGGATTACAAGAAAATAGTCTTCCAAGTTTCCAAGATCCTCTCCTATTTTCTTCCCAAATGTTTTACAATTTCTACAACTCTCAATATATAAATCACACAAATTCAATATCAGTAGAAGTGTTCATCAATCGTAAGAATCCTTCTCTTTGCCTCTTTAAATTTCTTTCACTAAAATTTCATCAATTTTTTCCTCGTACTCATAAAAGGGCTTAAAAGATCCTTTTATAGGTGTCCAATAAAGCTTGGTGTATTTCATTGATACGGAGGAACACACTTCATTTCTTCAGAATACTCTATACTCTAGAATTAAAACAAAATGCATTTTTCACAAATGCAATATGTTTTTGTGAATTTTAAACTCGATTTCAAACTACATTAAATTTCTCATTAATGTCTTAGTCTTTTTAAATTGATTTCATGTATTTTTATTAATAATGAACAATATTATAAAATAGTATTATTCATTGATTTCATTTATTAGATCACTACTGACCGTTAGATTAAGGTTTAATTGTCCAATAAAATATTTTTTTATTTTATTTTTTTTATAATTTAAATTACTAAACTTAAATTTAAGGAAAACATTTAGGTGCAATTCTGATTTATACTTTTCTTTAATGAAAATATGAGAAATGTATAATTACCTCTTACATATATTGAAATTTTTTTTCATTTACTCTTTACGATTAAAGATATTTATCATATTTTTAATTGAGAAAAGTATGAACCATGAAATTGTAACTAAGGATTGTTTTAAATTTAATTAGTTAGATCAAGCTAAAGCGGAACTATTCTCCAAAGAGTGCAATCAAATTTCTTTTCCACAAATTTTTTGTAAGGTTAACTAGTTATAATTTATTGCGACTTTGACACAATATACATCAATATTCTTAGCGGTGTTGAAAAAAAACATTTTTTTATGAATAAGATTAGCACTAAATTCTTTGAACTTCACCTTTGTCTAGTGAACATATTTGTTGTCGGATTTGATAGATTTTATATCAAATTTTAAATCACTCTAAATAGTATATATCACTATAGGCGCATAGTATTAATTGTTGGATACAGAATATGATTTGATAGATTATTAACAAGATAAAATGAGTGTTATAAAATAAAATATGAGGAGTTTAATATGCTCAAAATAAGTTTCAATAATTAGCATGAAACATATTTTGGTTAATAAAAAAGAGAACACGGATCAATAATGGACACAGTAACGAAACAGAAATAGAATAGATAACACTAAACTATTAGGTTTGGTTCATCAAAAATTAAAGATAAGATTTTTTCTTTTTGAAGAAAAATCCTACTTGTATAAATCTCAATGTGTTTATTCATTTCAGTAAACTAAACAACCAAATAGCATCAAGAATTTCATTAACAAGGACAGATTCAGCTCACAGCTCAATTTTGGCTAAAGCTTGCATTGCTTAGAAGGTTTTGGCCCTACCAAAAAGCATACCAATTATAATAAAAGGCTAAGCTAAGAGCTATAAGACATTCATTTTTTACCTTAAAAAAAGTGGATAGAGTTGAATAATTTGAGACAGTTCAATGTAACTGGCCCTATGTGTTGGTTGATTACTATCAAAGTCTTTCTCAAAACATTATGCTTCACTAGGATCGTGAAGTACTTTTGAGATTGGATGAGATTTTGGCCACATACGTTTGCTTTGCTGATTCATTTTTTACTCCTAGGAGGCTGGAATTCTATAAAATAAACAAGTTTTTATATCAAAGACAGAGTAATTACTTTAGATCATATATGTTTTGAAGGGGAAAAGAAGGACATCAATTATTTTGTTTACAACCCTTTTAAACTCTAAATATAGTAATAGAGGATGAGGTGAAGAAATTAAGACGCGCATAATTGATAGAGAATTTGACAAAGACACATCCTATATATATATATATATATATATATATATATATATATATATATATATATATATATATATATATATATATAAAAGAAGTTCATTAAGGACGTGAAAGTAACATCACAAGCTTTAAAATCACGTCACAAACAAAAAACAGTGACGTGTGTATTTATGTCGCTGGGGAACAAGTGACAAATTTGTTGCGACGTGTTTCCCATGTCACAAAGTTGTAACGTGGTATTTACGTCGCTACATAGTTGTATAGGGAACATACATGGCAGACATGTAGCAGCTTTTGTAGCGACGTGAGAAGCATGTCACAACTTTATGACATGCAACCCCGTCGCTACATGTGACGTTTATGTAATATATTAAAATTTATATAATATAATAAAATTTATATAATATAATAAAATTTATATATTAAAATTATTATAATAAAATTTATATAATAAAATTTATATATTAAAATTATTATAATAATATTATTTTATTATATATTCGAATAATAAAATTTTATAAAATGAATTTATATAATAAAGTGTTATATAATTTAATAATTTAAAATGATAAAAATAAATATCTTACATAAATGCAAATTTAAAAACAAAATAAATAGAATATTTTCACGGGGCATCTTCACCTGGATAATTATCAAGATCAAAATCATCAATTCCGTCATTATCCGACTGTGTATCAGGAACATTTTGATTTCCACCACCTTGCATAAACCGTCTCATCTGCTCCTCCATATCAGATTGCCTCTTCCGCATGATCTCCAACTGCTGCTCTTGCTCTTGCCTCATTGTCGTCATTTGGGCCTCCATTTCGCGTCTCACTTCACTTGCCGCCAATTGTCTTACTGTTTTAAGTTGATCCTGTGTTAGATTTGGTTGACTTGACCCTCCCTCTCCACCTTTAAGTCGTTGAAACAGATTACGATCACCAACTCTCAAGCCGGCCGCCAAATTTCCACCCGCAAAAAAGCAACCATTAGGCCCTTTTCCATTAACTACTTCATTCCAAATATAGAAATCAACATCACCATTAAGCGGCTCCCCCTCTGCTGGCCTATATTGAGGATTGTGTTCCAGAAAAAGTGCAAGCAATGTCTGATAATCATCCTACACATACATTAAATAATAAAATTTAAAAAAAAGTTTATATATATATATATATATATATATATATATATATATTAAATTATACTAAATTAATACATGTATATATTAAATTATACTAAATTCAAATATATTAAAAAGTTGTCACGTGATTTTCACACCACAACTTATGAATTGCCACGTGATTTTCACGAGGCAATTTATAGATTGCCACGTGAAAATAACGTCACAAATTTTGTTATTAAATTAAAAAAAACATAAATTAAATTACTTACAAAAGCTCTCTTTGTGCGCTCGTCGACAAAATCTCCCGATTTCTTTGTCCGAGTCCTCGTAATCAATTCAATGATCAATGGTGGTCTCCTCAACTCCTTAGTCTAAATAATAAAATTAAAATTAATTAGTAAAAAATATTATGAATAAAAATATAACTTAAAAAATTAATAATTTTTACCATTCGTCGGACATGCTCCGCAGTACTAATACTTCCAACAGTATTGACACATCCCCCTTTTTCGGATGCTCTCATCTTCTTAAAAGTTTCTGATTTAGCCTTGAATTCCGGCGAACTTCTTACATATGTAAGAAGTTCGCCGAAAACCTCTACGCCTATCCAGTTAGGACGGATACCATGCAGCTCATAATTCTCCCTAACCCGCCGCATTATATCAGAAAATCTTCTAGAGGTTCTGCTATAATAGATTTTTTCCATAATTTTCTAATTCAGCGGATCCCACACACATTTTTCATGCAATGTTGTATGACATTAAAATAAAAAGTTAAGTAATTATCATGAAAATGTCACTTAAATAACAATACTAAAAGAATAAATTAAATTTACAACTTAAATAAATAACAATACCTTAAATTTTTTAAACCATTCTTCTTTATTTGTAACCTCGCCAAAGTTCCTCCAAAATGATTTATACATCTGCTGAATTATATAATTAATAACCTTGGTAGCAGTCTGACTCGGCGCGAAACTAAACAACAAGATTTTGAATAAACAATATTAATTATAAATTTATACAAAAAATGAAAATGAATATGTACTTAAATAAAAGTTTATATAAGAAACTTACTTGCTTCCTTGGGCCAAATCCAAAACCTCCCGTCAATGACATGAATCTCACTCGGATCATCTCTCCCACGAAGATCAGCTCCATCTATATCATTAGCTACCACATCTGCATCACCGTCAGCCTCACGTGCAGATACATGTGTAGGATGTGGGGTGCTGGATCCTGCAGCCTGTCTAGGATATGGGATGTGTGATCCTCCGGGTCTGTCTAGGACGTGGGGCGCGGGATCCTCCAGTCTGTGTGGGACATGGACTGGGGGATCGTCCAGCCTGTGTGGGACGTGGACTGCTGGATCCTCCAGTATGTGTGGAATCTGGGCTGCTGGGCTGCTGGACCCTTCCGCCTGTTGGAAGGATGAAGACATCTGTGTGGGATATGAAAAATTGGGTCCCCCCGCCTGTTGGAAGGATGAAGGCACGTCAGTCTGTAGAAATGGAAAACCGGGTCCTCCAGTCAGCTGAAAAGATGAAGGCATCTGAGTCGATGTGAAAGGAAAACTAGATCCTCCCGTATGCTGGAAGGATGATGGCATCTGAGTCGGTGGAAAAAGAAAATCGGGGCCTCCAGGTGGCACAAAAGATGCAGGTACCCTATACGGGAATGTATGGGAGGTGAGTAATGGGACAAAACCCTGAGTACTGGCCAGGGACATAGGATCAACCTAACTCTAAGGGGGGACACATGGCTGAGTGAGGAGCCTCACATGCTACTACCCTCGGATGTTGAGACTTTTTACCGCTATCCTTATTCTTAAGTGGTATTTTACCTATTTATATATATTTTCATAAACAAAGATAATAAAGTCATTAACATCAATAGATATTCATTAACACATTCAATATATACATGTTCAATTAATATTACATTAAGTGGTTTAATTAATCTAAATCTTCATGCTCGTTATCCATATCATTTTCATCATCTGATGTAATATTGTCCTCGGATTCAAACTCTTCATCATTCTCTTCATCCACATTATTATCAACCAACAATATAGACGCATCAACTTGATGTCCCTCAACAGTTGTATCAGACAAACTTGTAATGTCTTCAGCTGCAACCACGTCATTAATTTGTTCAACGTCATCAACTTGGTAGACAACATCTTCCACTAGATCTCCAGTTTCAATATGACCTAGCGGTTTTGTTTTTATTACAACACACCATCCTTTTTTACGTATTACAAATGAAGGATAAGGAACATAATAAACTTGCGTAACAATATGTGACATTATGAAAGGGTCATACTCTTTGTATCTCTGGCTCATTTGAATCTCAACAGAACCATATGACTTGTCTATTTTTGTGCCTCTAGTTGGATCATACCATTAACAATAAAACAAGACAACTTTATTTTCCGAGTCCAAGTAATTGTATACCAACTCGTAGATATGTTTAACAAATCCATAGAAGTCGTCTTCACCGCCATCTATAACTCCTTTTACAAATACACCACTATTTATGGTTTTTTTCCCTTCGGTCCATGCCTCAGTGTGAAATTTATATCCGTTCACGAAGTATATGTGCCAATCATTTGCGCTTTGGATAGGGCCTTCTGCCAAGTTTCTCAAATGGAGTATTTCTGGAGTTAGTGCAAGAACGCTAGACAATGTTTGCTTGAACCATGAGGGAAATTGAGCATGTATGACACCTGATGTTGACTGTACACCGGTACTATGAAAATAGCCATTATTAAATTCCCTACAAAACACACACCATCAGTTTAATAAGTTTGGTATACACACATTGT
Source organism: Vicia sativa (assembly GCA_021764765.1). NCBI lineage: Eukaryota > Viridiplantae > Streptophyta > Magnoliopsida > Fabales > Fabaceae > Vicia > Vicia sativa. The sequence goes on along the minus strand of CM038792.1, from coordinate 117,443,507 downwards.
CAACAGAGTTAAAAAGTTTCGGTAAACTTACTCAAGATATGGTTTAACTTCATCGCAGTTGATCAAGACATGGACATGTGCATATTGCATTTCTTTTTGGGTCAACCAATGCACACCCTTCTTTCCAGAAGGTCGACCTGGAAGTCCAAAGATTGATAAGGTGAATTGACTCCTCTGGTTGACATTTACAGGATTCCGTATGATTCTAGGAGTTAACATCAAGTGATTGAAATAGTGCCTGCAAAAATGTGATGTTTCCCGATGCAAGTAATGTGCACATATAGATCCTTCTACTCTAGCTTTATTTTTCATCGATCTCTTTGAATCACCCATGAACCTTTCAAACGGATACATCCACCTATATTGAACAGGTCCACCAAGATAAGCTTCATATGCAAGATGCACAGGTAAATGTTCCATGGACTCAAAGAAACCAGGCGGAAATACTTGTTCCAACTTACAAAGAATGAGTGCAATGTTTTGGTCCAACTTAATGATGTCTTCCACTTTTAAAGCTGACGCACAAATATCTCTAAAAAATTGACTAATTTCAGTTAGTGGATCAAGAACGTGTTTGGGTAACGATCCAAATGCAATTGGTAGCAATTGTTCCATAAAAATGTGACAATCATGACTTTTCATACCATGTAATTTTCCAGTGTTAGGGTCAGCACACCTTGCTAAATTTGATGAATACCCATTGGGCATTCTGAATTCTTTTAACTATCGACAAACCGCTTTAGCTTCTTGAGAAGTCAGACTAAAACAAGCCTTGGGTTTTAATAACTTTCCATTCGGTTGAGGCTTCAACTCCAACTCTCTTCGGTTACACCAAATTCCTATGTCTTGTCTGGCCTTCTCATTATCTTTTGTTTTTCCTGTCACATCCATCACTGTGTTAAATATATTATCAAAAACATTCTTCTCAATATGCATAACATCAAGATTATGGCGCAACAAATTATCTTTCCAATACGGAAGGTATCAAAATATACTTCTTTTTGTCTAAATGTGGGTGACGCCGCATCCTTCAATTCGGCATGCTTTGCCAATATCTGTAAATTTTGGTAGTTCACAAACTTGGTTCCATATAATCCCTGGTGGCAATCAAGGCGGAGGCAAATCTTTCTCTTATACATCCTTTTAAAAATTTGTTTTGTTTCTTCTATATAGATGATTTGCTAATAGGAATTTGCAGTGACAGTCAAACCACGAGCTTTTCCCACCTTTATCCAACGTAAATGCTTTGGTGTATCCCATGCAATGCGGACAACCCATTTTTCCATGCGTACCCCAACCAGACAACATGCCATATGCTGGAAAGTCATTAACGGTCCACATCAATGTAGCTCGCAATGTAAAGTTCTGTTTACGTGATATATCATAAGTCCATTCTCCAATCCACAACCTCTTCAAATCATCAATTAAAGGTTGTAAGTACACATCAATTCCGGCTTTTGGACTGTGCGGGCCTGGAATGACGCACGTCAAAAACATGTATGGTTTTGTCATGCACATCTCAGGAGGGAGGTTGTAAGGGGTTACAATAACTGGCCAACAAGAATACGCATTTCCCAACGCTTGCACGTATGGGGCAAAACCATCAGAGCATAATCCAAGCCTGACATTTCTAGGTTCTGCAGCAAAATTTGTATGTGTCCGATCAAAGTGCTTCAATGCCTCACCATCAGATGGATGTCGCATAGTGCCAGAACTTGTTTGGTTTATATGATGCCATGTCATTTGACTTGCACTGTGCATTGAAGCAAAATTTCTTTTTAACCTTGGTATTATCGGAAGATAAAACATGGATTTTACTGCTACATGCTTTTGCTTGCTGTTAATGGCTCTACTGCGAACTTGATATCTTAGACTATTACAAAACTTACACTCCTCTAACGATCCATCTTGAGTACCAAACTCATTGTCATAAAACAACATGCAACCGTTAATGCAACAGTCAATCTTTCTTACTTTTAAACTCAACTTCGACACCCACTTCTTTGCATCATAATAACTTATAGGCAAGTTGTCTTTCATAGCGGTGGAGTCCAACATCATTTTTGCTAAATGTTCCAGATATTGATCAGAAACATTCCAATCTGACTTGGCGGCCAATAATCTCACACACATTGATAGCTTTGAGTCTAACGACCCCTCAAACAAAGGTGTATTCATCTCATTCAACAATTGATAAAATCTTTGCGCTTCCTCATTCGGCAACTCTTCCCCGTCAAAATATCCAACTTCATCATATGTCACGTTCACACCAAAAGCATCCTCAACCATCTCACCGATCAAATTAAAGTTCTCCTCATACTCCATAAACGGTCGGCTACTTGAAGCATGCGTGTTGCTAGTCTCTAGTACATTACCCGGTAGTTCTTCACCATTATACGTCCAAACCCAATAATTTTCAATGAATCCCCTTCTATGCAGATGACGTGTTACTTCCTCTGGGTCACTAATTATTGGTTTATATTCACATTTAAGACAGAGACACCTAACCCCTCTTTCGCTTCGACAACATTCCTGAGCAAACACCCACTTAATAAACCCATCAAATCCTACTATAAAATTGGGTTTAAGTCCACTTCTTCTTGGATATGTTCTATTGTACATCCAACTACGATAATACCGATAATATTCCATACCGCACATTTATACAATCATTGTCTTTTTCATTAGAGATATTAATCAACTTAATAATATTATTCTTAGACGTATACTATTTAATTACTATTCTTAAAAATATTAATTTTGTTTAATTAACTATTAACTTTAATTTTAACTACTATAAATAAATATAAATTTCTTTTATATATATATATATATATATATATATATATATATATATATATACTAACATATAAATAAATATTCTAATGTAAAACATATAATTTTTATTATATAACAATAATATCAAAAAAATAATATAACATATATACTTTTTATTATATATATAACACTAATATTAAAAAACAATAATATAACATATATACTTTTTATTATATATATAACAATAATATTAAAACAATAATATAATATATGCTTTTTTAATTATGTTTTTATAAATTTTATTTTAATATACAATTTTTTTCTTCATATTTTTAACATATAAATAAAAAACTAAAACTACTATAATAAATACAATATAAATTTATGTTTTTAAATTTGTTTTTAAATTTATGTTTTAACATATATATACATCTATAAAAATAAGATTTTTAATTTTCTGTTTTTAAAAATTCTTATTTTAATATATATTCAAGTATATATATATATATATATATATATATATATATATATATATATATATATATATATATATATATATATATATATATATATATATATATATATATATATATATATTCTAATGTAAAATATAAATTTTTATTATATAACAATAATATAACATATATACTTTTTATTACATATATAATAATAATATTAAACAATAATATAATATATATTTTTTAATTATGTTTTTATAAATTCTTATTTTAATATATATAAAAAAAATCATTTTCTGTTTTTAAATTTGATTTAAATATATGTTTTAACATATATACATCTATAAATTTATATTTTAATATAAACAATAATATAACATTTATAAATTTGATTTCCTGTTTATAATTTATGTATTTTAAAAAATCTTATTTTACATATATATATATATATATATATATATATATATATATATATACACTAACACATAAAAAATTCTAATTTTAAATTCTTTTTAAATACTAACCTATAATACTAACCTAAAACTAAAATTAAAAAAAAACGTTTTTTTAATTCAAGTAAACAGAATATATATAATACTAACCTATAATACATATAAAATATAAATAAATTGCATAAATACCTCTATATTCTTCACTTAATTTTTCTTCTTCTTGTATAGATCTTCCTTGATGTTCTTCTTCAAAATTCTACAACTTAAATAAAACAAATTTTATTAAATTTTTTATCATCACAACAAATACCGAATAAGTAAAATTAAAATTAAACAACATATAATTATCTTATATGTTCTTCTTCAAGGACTATTTGAGTATAAATTTGGGATAGAAGAAATTTTAGGGAACAAATTTTGGTTGCCGACGCAGAAGGGAAAGGAAAGGAAAGGAAAGGAAAGGAAGAAGAAGAAGAAAGCAAAACAAGCAAATGGGTTATGTAAAGGGTGTGTTATAATTTGTGATTTTAAATGCCAAGTAGTGACATGAATATCACGTCGCAACCTTGCCACGTGAGACTCACGTCGCTACAATCCCAACGGCACAAAAATTTAATTGGTCAATCTGCCACCCTGTAATCAATCAACTCAAAGTCAGTTATATTTTCCCCTTAAAAAGGAGCGACATGGGTATCACGTCACTATCAAATTTCAAAAAAAAAATTAAACTCCCTCCAACTAAACGTGTCAGAGTTTATTTAATTTATTTTTTTCTTTTATATAGCGACGTGTCTATCACGTCGCAGCTTTTTTTATAAAAAAAAAAACTTTGACTTCCTTGTTTATAACGTTGGCTTGATTTTTTTATTATTAAAATTATTTGTGACGTGGTTATCACGTCGCAACTAGTTTTTTTACTCACGTGATAACCACATCGCTACTTTATGTCGCTGGGGACTATATTTCTTGTAGTGAGATATATATATATATATATATATATATATATATATATATATATATATATATATATAAACATGAAAATAGATCGTAAAAACACAAAAATATATGTTCACCAGTTCGGCCAAATTGCTTATGTGACTATAAAATAGTTATAATTCCCTTATTTAGGTCTTGTGAATTGCATTGGATTACAGTGTTATAAGTCATATATATAATACTAGGTTTTATTTTATCCAAAACTCTAATCCCTAGTTTGCCTAAACAAATTATCTTTACTCATAAATATCTCAACAATATTAGTTGTACTCTCAACATTCTATAGATATCTCAACAATCTATAATCATCTCAACAATGAGTTATACTCTCAACAATCCATAAATTATAATTATCACACTAATATGATTCATATTCAACAATCTACATCTTGGCATATATCAAACTCATATGAAGACTTTCTGCATAATGATTCATCCTGAAAAATGAGGAGGTACACCTCCAACTTAACACTGAGAAACATGTAACAAGTCCAAACGGTTTTTGAACTTGTCACTGGTGATTGACTTGGTCAACATATCAGCTGCATTCTTTGTAGTGTGAACCTTTTGAATAACCTTATTGTTCATCAAATGGATGATAAAACAACATTCCAAAATGGAGATCTCGATGAGGAAATTTATATGGAACAACCCGAAGGGTATGTGCTCCCTAGAAATGAACAAAAAATATGCAAACTTGTTAAATCCTTGTATGGTTTAAAACAGGCACCAAAGAAATGGCATAAACACTTGGACTCTGTCATACTTTCAAATGGATTAACTCCAAATTCTTGTGACAAATGCTTGTACACAAAGGTGTGTGGAAACATCGTAATATTTCTATGTCAATATGTTGATGATATGTTAATCATTAGCAATGAAATAAGTGGGATCTTAGAAACAAAGATATTTCTAACTTCCACATTCAAGATGAAAGATCTTGGGCTAGTCGACACCATATTAGGGATCCAAGTAAAACGAAATAGTGGGGGTTATGAAATTAACCAAACACATTATATTGAGAAAATGTTGGATAAGTTCAAACACCTAAACTTTAAGGAAGTAAGCACTTTATTTGATCCTAGTGTCAAACTTCAAAATAACAATGGAATAATTATGGCCCAATTGGAATATGCAAGTGCAACTGGTTGTCTAATGTATCTAATGCAATGCACATGACCCGACATAGCATTTCCAGTTAGTAAAATGAGTATATTTACTAGCAATCCAAATAATGAACATTGGAAGGCCATAACTAGGATTTTTGGTTATCTTCTAAAGACCAAAAATCCTGGCGTTCATTATGGTAGGTTCCCCACCATACTAGAAGGATATACCGAAGCGAGTTGGATATTGAGTGTTGGAGATTATCAATCTACAACTGGGTGGATATTTACATTAGCCGGAGGTGCAATTTCTTGAAAAATCAAGAAACAAACTTGTATTACCCTCTCAACCATGGAATCATAGTTTGTGGCACTCACATCTACTGGACAAGAAGCCAAATGGTTAAGGGACCTTCTGTTAGAAGTTTTATTAGCTAAAGACAATATTTCAAAAATGTTGATACATTATGATAGTCAAGCCACCCTAGCAAGAGCATTCAGTGAAGTATACAGTGGAAAGTCTAAACACATAGGTCTTAGACACTCTCTAGTGAGAAAATTGATTAAGAATGGATCATTTCACTGACATATATTCAAACAATCTATAATTTAGCAGACCCCTTTTACTAAGCAATTGGCCAGAGACTTAGTAAAGACTACCTCAATAGGTATAGGATTGAAACTCCTTGAATAAGGGTTTCGACAATGATAGCAACCCAATCTAAAGTTAATAAATCTTAACCTAAGATTCAACGGGTAACAACAAGGCGTTGATTTTGATGTTGTATAAAATTTCGTGAGAATGTTGACTATTACATAATGGAGGGTTGAGTTTTCAAACTCTTAATGAAGCTCTATATCGAGGATATGTATCTCAAAATAAATAAATAAAATAGATACAAATTGAACTTCACCTATATGAATTTCGAGACGGTGTCGTCTTAAAGTGAGAGCTAGAGTTTCTCTAATAAAAAATTCATGAAAACAGGAAAAGCACATGGCCATAAATAGTTTTAGACGGGATATATAGGAGAAGAACCCTTAAAGGATGTGTGTAAGATAACGTTGGTATAATCACAAGGGATAATGTTTCAAAGTAGGGGTGGAAAAACGGGTTGTGGTCCGTTAGGCTGGCCCGTGCCCCGCCAAAAAACGGCGAGTTGGGTTAGGATTTTAGGACCTCCGCCCGCTAAAGCCCGTCCCGCCAAAGCTCGCCCCTCCAAAGTCCGTCGTCCGCTAAAGCCCGTCGCACCTATCTGTTCAACTTGTCCTTTCGTAAGCCCCTCTTTTTTAGTTAATTCTAGTCATTTCAGCTTTTAATTGTTTTATTTTATACATTTATTTGTTAATATATGCAATATTTTTTAAGTAAAATTTCTTAAAAAGATGATTTACAAAAAAATGTTCTAAAAAATAAATGAAAAATCTAAATGAAATGTAAATAAAAAATATATAAATCTATTAAAAAAAATGAAAAATAAAAAAAATAGACAAGCAAGCCCGCCGCCCGCCAACTCGCCAACTTGACGGGGCAGACTTGATTTTTATGCTCATTACACTTGGCGGGCTTAAGGCGGGGCGGAAGCGGGACGGGCGACCCGTTTTGCCACTCCTAGTTCAAAGCATAGCTACCTAACATTCTGATTAAACTTTGCATTATTCTTACTAAGGTTAAGTTCAAATCGAAAGATACCTAACTATATTAACATTCTTTTCTACCTTTTCTGGAATTGGTCATGTCATTATTACAACAAGTGGGGATTGTTTTATTTAATGAAGAATCTATTACAAATGGTATGTTCTAAAATTGCATGGTTTTATTTAATGAAGAATCTATTACAAATGGTATGTTCTAAATTGCATGGTTTACATAATATATATTCAAAATTACCCCAGGGTCTTTTAAGTTATTTAAATGTAACAAGTCAGTCCTTTATGTTTTTTCTGTTAGATGTGGATCATTTATGTTAATTAACGCTCGCACAATTGACCTTCTTACCAAACTCCTTTGTAAAAAAGTTGAAGTATCACTATTGATACTTATCCGTCACTTAACATAGATCAGAGATCATCATTAGATCATATAATAAAATTTTCAGAATTTTTGTGTGAATAAAAGTATTTTAAACTAATTAAAATGTCGCAAAAAAAATAAATTAAAGAAAAATAATAAAACAAAAATAAAAATTCTCATAAAATTATACAAAATGTAAAATAAAAAGAAATATCTTTTAGAAACTATTTCATAATTCTTAGACGAAAAATTGATATAGTATAAAACAGAAAAAATTCAAGCGATAGTGAACATAAAACATAAATGATCCAAAACAAAAAATGATAAAATAAATTTTCAGTAATTAAACTTCTTTTAACTTTTTGTAAATCTGAAACCTCATATGGTGCCTACATATAGCTTTGCCTGCACTATTTGATCAGACAATTATTTAAATATAAATTAAATAAAAAAAGAAAGCTTCTCGATGATGATGGAAACTTTACAAGGAAATCAAAGTTCGACCTTTGCCCTCATAGACCTGTCTTTTTTAGCAAGTATAAGTCAGCATTTCCTTATAATGTTCTTAGCACCATTAACATTCAGACACCATACTAGTGAAAGGTCAATATTTCATTAACTACTTCCAAATATATTGGTTGTTAATTTATTATCCTAATAAAATCATATAATTAATCATTACTCCCTCTTTTTTAAAATATTGTCATTTTAATAAATAAATTTTAATTTTAAAATAACTGTTAATTTTACTTTTCAATATAATAATTATTTCTATCTTTTATTTATTTTATTTTTTTATTTTCTACATTATTTTTAATATTTTAATAAAATTAATTTTATAAAGTGTAATATTTTATATTATTTCGTAGTTTTAATTTACATGTAAAAAATTTAAACAACCGTAATTTTACAACAGAAAAAGTAATAACATAAAATACTGGTTTGATCCCGCAAAAAGGAATTAAACTAACTTTTAAGTGAGAAATATGACTTAAATGCATTTACTCAATGACATAAATATAATTAACTCTAATAGTAACAGAAATCTATAAGAAAACAATTTCACATCAAATTAATTTACATAAAAAAAAAATTATTACTTATTTCTTTAATTATTCTGTCTATTTCATAATAAGTGACTCAGTTCAGTTCGCTATTTCACATATATTAAAAAAAATAAAAAATAATAATATTTTTATTATAATATCTCTAATTTTATATTAAAAATATAAAAATTTAATTAATTAAAAAAAAATTATAAAAAATGTATTGATTAATTTATTTCAAATGAATCAATAAATATACTTTTTTTTACTGTTTTTTCTATTTTTAAGTGAATATCTACATAAATAATTCTAGTGATGATTAGAGTTCTAGAGGTGAAATATGTCGTATCAACAAATAAAAACTGGTGTACTTAATTAATTTAAGTAATATTAATACCACATCATATTTAATAATAATAATATTAATATTAATAATATTTTTCCAACACGTCATTTTATCGAAAACAAAATGTCACATTTTGAAAACAAATTTTCAAAGAAAAACACTTTCTTTTCACAGGGTCATTCATTTCATTGGTTTTATTGATTGTCAGGAAAAAAAATTCTAAAATGCCACTTTCCTTCGAATATTCGTCTAAACTGAACGTAAAAATTGACAGAAAATTTATTAAATCGGTTAACATATTACATGACTTAGAATTTGAAATTACTCATGTTAAATCAGGTATTCTCGTAACCGGTTTAACAAAATTCTACAAATTTCAAGCGTCCTGCCAATGCACAGACGAACATATGAAAAAGATTGTTTTTAATATGGATTCATTCATTGAATGGACTAACCTATAAAGAAAAAGTGATATTTTTAATTTTTTGAAATGTGATATTTTAATGTTTTTTTTAATAATATGGTATGTTGGTAAAAAAATCTAATATTAATAATAATAGTTAAAACTTTTTAAATTTTATTTAACTAAATATATTAGGTTATGGCATAAGAACCTATCAAGTATCAACTACACCTCTTCTTATACAAATATAAATAATACTTTTTATTTAATTCTCTATATTAAATTTTGTAATTTATATTAAATTAGAAATTTTTTAATTTTTTGCGGTAATTTAAAAATACTATAATACATTAACTAAAAAGCTGCATAAATATTATATAACGAGGAGATCACAAAAAAAATAAAATCTAAGTTTGATAAGTAGGAGATCACAACAAAAATACTTCAGGAGATAAAAGCGAAATTCGCTATATTGACAGAGGATGGTGTATTATTAAACCCATTCAAATTCCATTCGATTTGAGTGAGATTCATATTTAATCATTCTTCTATATTTATGTATCAAAATTTTTTGCTAGTGATGAATTATATTTTATGTCCCCTCCTTTTTGTTTATGCTTTATTTAATAAATTGTGTATATTAAAAAAGCATTTTTTTATTCAGAATTCTTTATAAAAAAATCTTAATAATTCTTTTTTTGGGTCATTATTATAAGTAAAAAAATTATTTTTAAATTTATTAAATAGTTAATATATTTAATCTAAATAGATGTTAGATATATAAATAATTTAATAAGTTTTTTTTTAAAAAAATGGTAGTGCAAAAAAATAATTTGTGTAAAAAAATATTACACAAATTTTAATTAAAATATATTTAAATGCTAAATCAAAAAAATATTTTAAAATTTATAATATAATTTAATATTTTACATCGCACCATCGATTTTCTCTTTCTAATATTTCTTGTAAGTTCAAACTAAAATTCAAACCGTTTGAAGAGTATAGTCCATTGCATTGGATTCAATCTCATTGATTACCTACTTATTTTAGTTATTCTGTGCATAAATACAAGAGGAAGTTATGAGTCTCATTAAATAAAAGCTGCGCATAATAAAACTGCGTTATTGTGTCATCAATATCCCTAGCACCAAATTTCAACACTAACCACTCTAAAATAATTTATGTCCTGCAACAGAGTACTCTCACCAATTTGATAAATCAAACCACTCTATTTAATTTCAAACATAAAATAAAAGAGTACTATTACAAGTCAATTTACTACAGCGTTTCGGTATGGTTAGTACATTACCTAGGGATCGATGTGAAATTAAAAAACACCCAAAAATATCAAACCCATCTTATATGTCCATTATTTTATTCAATTAAATTTTCCGACTATAACACAAATATCAATAATTATTGTCATAGTAATAAATGAATGGCAGAACTGAATAGACCAATACACCCTTCCCGGTATAGCTACTGACTACTCTGAACATCACAATTTCCCAAACCATTTCGTAATTACCAACAAAAAGATGGAGCCCACTACGAATCAGAACATACCATAGGTATCAAACTTGGCTCAGCTATAGTGCTATACCATCACAGAACAGTACCATTACTATACATACAGCTCATTGTAATATCAACTTCGTCACTGATTCATGCAGGTTCACATCAATCAATTACAATAAAATATTGTGAATAAGAGAGGAAAGAATCAGAATCGTAATCGTTTACACGGGTTTTTGTTTAGTGGGAAAAAGAAAACTCACGAAGATTAAGGCGAAAGGGATGAATCATGAAGGGTAGAACAAAAAATTAAGGTAGTTTTTTTTTATGTTGCATGGGTCGGTGGTGACCACCTTAACGTGGGAAAAGGATAGTGATGTCTAGTTTCAAGACAAAAATGGGGTTGACTTATTGATTGTTACTTGAGCAATGTTAATCCCATTACACATGAGGATTATCGCTTTACCCGGATAATAATATTGCCAAGTATGTATGGAGAAAGGTTTGTGTTATTGTGGATTTTAACAAAGGTTATTATTGTTAATTGGAGTAGTACGGTTTTTGAGGAAGTGAGATGAAGTCATGGTTTAATTATTTTTGTCTAAACCAGATTCTTATTGCACAATTATAGAGAGTAAAGCTTCTACTTAAGTTGGAGTATTGATATATGGCAAAAGTGAGTTGACCTTGGTGAAAATTGATTAAATATATATTGATAAAGTTACTTGAGTTTAAATGTACATATTTAGATAAAAATAATTTTGGTCAATTTATGTTTATTTGAACATTTAGACCAAGATTTTTAAGGAGAGAGAGCAAAATGAGCAACTTAAAAGATTAGGTTATAGGTTATTGTTTTCTTTTTTGGTAAGTTAGTTTTAAAAAATTAGTGAATTTGAATTTCAAATTTTCACAATTATACCATTTTTTTCAACTCAACTACTAAAATACCATTCTTTTCTCATAAATATCAAATATAATCTTTTCAAACAAAAAGATAATTTAAAGTACATCCGCCATTAACCCTCTTAATTTTTATATATTTTATTATATTTAAATTATTTTTGGATTTTTCTGTCAAATTTTCTGCAAATTTATCTACAAATTTTATTAAAATCATATTTAGCAAAATTATAATTTTGCGAAATCCACATATAGATTTGTAAGAATTTTTTTCACATGAACTTTTGAGGAAGATCTACAAGATAATCTACAGGTAAAATTCGCGCAGGAAATTCCACTGATACTAAATAAATAATTAAAATAACATAGGGCCACCAAAGCATAGACAGACATCCAATAACAATTTTTCTATTTTTTAAAACATACTCCCTCCGTTCATTTTTAAGTGTCGTTTTAGAAGATTTTTTTTGTTTCTATTTAAGTGTCGTTTTTAACTTTAATGTCATAATTTATTAATTATACCCTTACTTTCTCAATAAATGAGAGAGAGTGTATAAGTGAATTTATTATCAAAGAGAAAATAAATGAGGGTATAATAGAAAAATTAACTCTAATAATCCACTATCTTGGTTGAAGAGCTTTATGCTAAAACGACACTTAAAAAGGAACGGAGGGAGTAGCACTTTAGTAATATGTGTAGGAAAGAGTAATTTGAAAAAGAATGGTAGTTTGGTGCAAAACTCTTTGAATTTTTTATCAGTTGAGTCGAATTAATTTGTGGAGATAAAGTGTGTAAAATATAGTGATTTTTATCGTTCGGGTCATCAAAATAAGGGTAAAGAATGAGAAATATTGTTCATACAAGACCTAATTGTTTCTAGGGTGCTCTGTTAGGGTTTGAAATGACACCTAATTGGCATAAGTTCCTCTATGACAAGTCACTGGCATGGAGACCTTTCACGGTCGACTCTTATTTGTCCAGTTTTGCCTCAAAGATAATCATTTATCGTTAAGATAAGTGAAAAAGCTTGCAAAGTAGGACTCGAATGCTACAAGAATAATTTACATGGGAGACTGATCACTAATAAAGCTAATTATCATTGATGGCAACATAATTACATGCAAACTCATGAAATTATGTAGTTTAAATACTAATCGTGATTTAACTTTTTTGAGACGTGGCTATTTTGAATTTTCATTAAATCAATGGAGAATCTCAATAAATTTAGAGTGTAAGGACATGGAATGTTAAGTCTTTGCTCTTGCATTTGTCTGCGTAGAAGCCATGTTTTAGACCTGAAATTTGAAGATTACACATGCTCAAGTGTGACTGAGGATGCATGGTTTTCCATTAAAGTATTAGGAACCAATTATCTTATTTGCAAATTGCTTCTGCTATTGACACTCATTTATCATTTAACGAGCTTGCAAGAAAAACAACTTTAGAGCATTTTGCATGTGTGCATATAGACCTTAACATGTCAGATATTCTCCATGGTCATATTTTTGTGAAATAAGAGGGTTATGTGTTCTTTGTTGAATTAGAATATGAGAGTTTACGTCTTTTTATGATCATTGTGTGCGTGTGTCGGTCATAATATTGACAAATGTTAGAAGTTAAAAGGCAAGAATCTTAAAAAGCCACTAATAAAGAAATCTACTAGATACACGCCTAAAAAGTTCAAACAAGTTATACCAATTAATATAAATATGATAGAGAATAATGGATATGTAAATACATAGTGAATGTCATAGTAAATTATGAATTGGTATATTTGAGTAAGGTATGAAATTATACTCTTGAGAATGACATAAGAAGGATCACTTTGTTGTGGTAATTCAACCAAAGAAGAAGAAATAGTAGTAGAGAGTAATAATAATTTGAATGAGAATTTGGTGATTGAGAAAGATATAATTGATGATAGGAAAGAGCAACTTGGTCTTAATCTTATGGTTATGAAAAATAGTGGTACAAATTTAGTGAGAGATCCATGCGATGGTTTGTATTTGGATAAGAGTAATAACCTTTGGGGGTGATGAAGACAATCCTCATGAGGCACACCGAAAAGAATTTACAGTGGTCAAGAAAAATAGTATGTGAAAGCATAAATTTACTTAACCAATAATGAAAATTAACATATGAACCATATCGGGTAAACAATGCGCAATATGGATGATAATTCTGCTTCAGGCCCTGATGAATTTAAGAGATAATATTTTCAAATCTATTAGGATATAATAGAGATACATGTGATCAATTCAAAGAATCAATTTTTTGAAAAAGGTTAAATAATTTAAAATCTCAATTCATTTAATGTGACTTTGATACTTAAACAACATATAACAAATTATATAGAATAATATGACCTCTTATTCTTGCAAATTTTCAATTTAAAATTATCATTAATATCATTGCAGACAAGTTAACCATCTTAGCACCTAAACTTATTTTTGAACACCATAGAGGCCTGATTAATGGAAAATATATTTATGAGTGCATTAGGATTACTTCAGAAGTCATCAATATGTTGGACAAAAAATCTCTTAGAGGTAGTATGACTTTGAAGATAGACATTAGAAAATCCTTTGATATTTTATATTGATGTTAGGGACAATTCCGAGGAGGGAGCATACATTGGGACACACCTTTTTTGTGAGACACACCACATATCCACCTAAAACCTTAAGGTGATACGTGTGTGGATTCTCCCACTTATAAAGTATTCATTCTTCCTTTTTCTAACCAATATGGGACTTCTTTCTCACACTTGATTCTCAACACTCTCTCTCAAGTGTGAGTCACAATGCTCCCCCTCATGTGAAAGTTCTCTTCCACATTCACTTGTACCATCGTTGGCACTCTCCAACAAAAGACCTTCTACCCACCGCCTACGGGAAGTGTTTCGATACAAGTTAGTCGATCCCTATCTCGAAACCATAGGTTCATGATACCACTATTAGGGGCAATTCTGAGGATGGAGCATACTTTGGGACACACCTTTATAAGAGACACACCACATATCCACGTAAAACCTTAAGGTGATAGATGTGTGGGTTCTTCCACTTATAAAATGTTCATTCTTCCTTTTTCTAACCAATGTGGGACTTCTTCGTCACACTTGATTCTCAACAATTGACAATATATTATTAAATTTCTTGTTCAATTTGGTTTTGATCGAAAGTTTTCTGATTAGACTCTTACCGTTATACACTCGTCCAGACTACCATTCATTGATAAATATGAAAGCTATGCGATCTTTTTCTTGTTCTAGAGGTGTAAGGAAAGTAGATCATGTGTCTTCCTTACTCTTTTACATTACTGAAGAGGCAATTAGTTGGTAGTTATATATGTTGGTGGATTGAATAAGTTGACATGCATATTAGTTGGTAAGACAATAATTCCTGGCCACCATTTTTTTATAAGATCTTATGATATTTTTCAAATCTACTAAAAGATGATCAAGTCATTAACCATCTCAACTACTACAAATAACGCGTGTAACTTCGATTGCGAAACGCATTTAACCTCGAATATTTAGGCGAGATAAATAAGGGTGGCATGAAAAGTTAGAACTTAACACCTCAACATTTTAAACACCGAGATTATAATTTAAAATGTCATGAGTTCGATTCCTAGAAACTGCATATTTTTATTTTCTATATTTTATTTTCTAAATTGCCTTATTACGAAATATATTTTAGACCCAAATTATTTGGTAGTTATAACACATTTACATATTTAATTTTAAAATAAGTTGCACTAATTTAATTCTCAAAATAAATATTTAACTAAAAATAATCATGAAATCACTTTTCCAAACTCAAATTTAAGAGTTTTGAAAGCAAAATCAATTAAGTACATGTTTTTCACGTCTCATAAAACTGTTTAATTTGCATTTTTTAACTATCACAAAATTATTGTATAATTATAATATAAATACAACACTTGTTAATTTTTCGACTAATATACTCTTATTTTTTTAATATTTACTCGGTTTAACTATCCTATTAAATACAATTAATAAGATTATTTTAGTAGATGATATTAGTTTTATCATTAAAATCGACACATCTAATCAAGTTTGTAAGTACTGTCCATAACTCAAGTAATACATTAATGATTGATAATATTATTAAGAAGCAGTAATCCAAGAGTAGACGAAAAAATTACAACAAAACAACCAGTGACAAAAAGACTATATCACATGATGAAATAATTATCGTGTAAGCCTCACAGGAATATTAATATCCATCGCGAGGACTTACTATCTCATAGACATGTTGATAAAGAGAAGAGTTCCACCCTAAACATTCTTAATCGGTGAGAAGAAATGCGACAAAAGGATCCAAATATGTGTTACCTGACAACATAAGTATCCCAAACATGACAACTAAACTTTGAAGAATAATACAAGGATGATAAAAACCATAATCATGCGAATAAATAAATAATATAACTAATTGGGAATAACAAAAAATATGGAGTGATACAACGCACCTCAAGAGGGTGAGACTTGAGACAAATTGCCAATTTGAATTCAAAGATTAAACATTGTACTTAGGTATATACCAAAGAGTCGATGTTGAGTGAGTTTCGACGTCCATTATAACATTGGAGTAATATGATAACATGGTGGACCCCTAACAACATATAACCTCTTTTAATTCTATAATGAAAGTTAATCAAGTGTGACACATTCTTCATAGCATCGTCTTCACATGAACTCTAAAATGAGTTTTACTTATATAGCCCTCTCACATACCAAGGAGATTTATCCAAACATTGAAACAATTTGGCGAGAAGTTTATCTCAAGATTCTTCACATGTCAGATAACGCAAGGGAGTTTTGCGTGTGTTGTTTTATTCAAGAGAAAATAGAAGAGGTATATTAGCTCTTTTATGGTGCGTTTTAAAAATGAGACATCTTATATCAAGAGCCTCGACTCAATTATGGATTCACATGCACCAATAACAAGTCTCAAGTCATGTCTATTTTTCGAACTAAATATCATGTCAGTCGTTGAGAACTCTAGATAAGCCAAGGAAAATGGAAGGATGATGCATATAGATGAAATAAATATGTCCAACAAAAGAGAGAGGCTACAAGATATCTATGCAAAATTATAGCCGTAAAATGATGGATGGAATGGCCGAGGAAAAGAAAAAAATTAGGGAGTAGTTCCTTTATATAAAATTCCACAATCATATTTCATGACGCCTACACCTTCAACCTCATTAACTTACCTCGACAACAATAGAACTGACCTATACGAGTCCCATCACATTCATGGGAACAATATAGATGACTAATAGAGGAAAATTAAAAGGTATATTGGTAGAGGCCTTGTTATAAAGTATGTAGAAAAAAAGACAGACCTAGAGACACGAGAAACACCAAACCTTATAGGAGGAGTTATGCTTCATCATCACAAAAATAAGTGTCACATTGTCCATAATGCATAGTTGTTATGGGTAGCTAATCTAGATGGAACAATAATTAAGTGATTATAAAATTAATTTTAAAATTGTATAGATTAAGTGCGATAACACTAATGTTATAAGTCTCACTAAAAACTTGGTATTTCACTCTTGGACAAAACACATAGAGATTAATCACTACTTTATTAGGGATAATGTTGAAAAAGAGGATTATGTAATTGAATTTATGTCTTCATATGAAGACATTTTACCAAGCTTTTACCTAAAGAAAACTTATTTCTCATGAGAACTAAATTAGAAATTCTAAACCAATCATGCATTGAAGAAATTGGTTTATGTTTTTCTTCTAGCTTTTCTTATTCTTTATTCTTAATGTGAGATTTGTGTTGTTTTATGTGCTATTTGTTTACTTACCTATCTTTCCCACTTTTAATTATGGAAAAGGGCTTAAGTATAATCTTAGGAGGAGTAGAGCACATTATCTTTATTTGTAATGGGGGAGTTAACAAATCCAATCATTTTCATCTAAATTTTCCTATCTTACCACTTCATTGAGAGATGCAATGTTGTTATCGATAGAGAAAAATGTGATTCAATATGTTGTACGAGTGATTGTGATTTTGATAATGATAAAACAATAAAGGAAAACTATAATAAGCACCATCAAATAAGAAAAAGGATTTAAGTAAATAAAAAGCGAGAGGATTTCGATGATTGGAGCAAGAGAATCAAATGCTAAGACAAAATCAAAGAAATTGAATTATTTTGCAGGCTCACATGTGATATAGTGCTATAGTTGCTTCCACCTGTTTATGATAATTAAGTTGTAATATTAGGTGTGAGAAAATGTATAGTACTAAAGTAATGCGATCACACACTTAAACATTTCTATAAATGTCATATATTTTTAAAATAATCTTAAAAAGATTTTTAGCCCAATAATAATTGATTAATAAGCCTATTTAATCAATTAGAAAACAAAAATTCCCTCTTTAATTAATTAGGAAGCCTTTTAATCTATTAGACTCCATATTTGGCAAGTTCTTTAATAATTTTATAGGTCATAATCAATTAGCATCATAGTCTAATTGATTATAATGTGATTTTTATCCAAAAATATTTTCTTTCTCGGTCCAAACTTTACAAATAAAGCAGGACTCAAGTTCACTTTAAAGCGCTGATAAGTGCCAAAATGTAGTTATTTTGTATATACATTTTGTGGCACTTATCCGTTCTTTTGTTGATATTTAGTAGAATAATCTTGACTTTTTGTTGTAAATACATTTATTGCGTTTTGTGAACATATTGTACCGTTTGATTAGTTGTGTCAACATTTTTTGTAGATATTTGTTGCATTAGTGAAACATTGAGAATAAAGTCTAAATGGAGCTCCAAGATGCATTTTTGATCGAATAAAGGAATAAGGCTTGAAGGTGGAAGCCATTGGAAGCCACAAGAAAAGCAACAAAAGTTGCTGCCTGGGCAATTTTGTCGGGCAAGGGATATTTCACCGGGCGAAAGTGCAGATGAAGAAAGTTGGATTTCGCTCTAACTTGTTTCGCATCTGGCTGCTGGGCGAGGAAATAAAGATTTCGCCGGGCGAGGCTGACCTTCGTCGAGAGAAGGAGGATATTTTTGGTCATTTGAAAATGTGGCTTAATTTGGGCCAAGTTAACAGAAGATTCGCCGGGTGAAGCTTTTAGTTCATCGGGAGACTGTGCGGAACCAGATTTTCTTTATACTTTCATTTCATTTCATTTTTTGAGTATGGTTTTGGTGGGTGAGATTTTTGCTCCCAATTCCATCACCCATATAGTTTTTGATATATTAGTTTAGAAAACAACACTAGGGTCTTGCTCACGGATGATTGAAGGTGGATTGCTCTTCGATAAGTATTGACAAACCGATGTAAATGGGAAGTTTATCTCCTCTCTTCTCTTTGTATTTCTCTATTGTGTTGGTTATGTATGTATATTTACTCTAAACACATGTATATTTATCGCCCTTGGCGTTGTATAAAGTCTGCTTTATGAATTTGTGTTGGTAGTTATCTTAGGTTTTTACCCTATGTTAGGGATTTGAGTTTGCTACATATAGACTACTTAGATTCTTACCTAGGATGATTATTTGTTAGTTTCTGAATGCTATAAATAGGTTTAGAGCTGACATTCACCATAGAGTATCTGATCTTAATGTCTCTGCGTCGGTGCAGTATGTCAGAGATGGGTATGGAGGTAACGCAGTTGACTTCTGGTTGTCGAGGTATGTTAGAAATGGATATCTAGGTGACTCAAGAGAATTCTCAATTTGGATTAGAAATAACTTAGATTGTGAGAGATATGTGATGACATAGACGATTATCGTAGGCCGAGTATGACATGGAGGTAGATTTAAATCTGTGACGGGTAGTATACATTCGTTTTAGACAAGTTGTCTATCCTTTATACTTTTTGTTCATTTACTTTTTATCTTTATTTTCAACCTATATAATCCAAAACTCATTAACCGTAGAATTGTCGAACGAAGAATCAATAACCAATCTCTGTGGACACGATACGATATAACCTAACCAATATATATCACTCGGTAAAAATAATACCAACTCTTTGCTTGCTCGCTTTACCACTGCAACAAGATGACGTCGTTGCCTGGGATTGGTTTATTGTTTCTGTATTACGATAATACCGTTGTTTTTGAGTTTTGTAATTAATGTATATTTTTGTATAGGATGTTTATGTAAACTTGTATATGTTACTTGTACATGTTATGGTTACTTTCCATACTTGTACATATTTGTGATTTTCTTAGTTTTTATGTGATGTTGTGAATTGTCTCGTACTCGTAACGTTTGTTGTGTGGTTGTTAGGACACTTTCTTTAGGTTTGCGCGGTGTGGAAATACCATGGCATGATGAGAAGAGGTTACTATTGCTCACACAAGAAAGACGTTGAGCTTACGACGCAAAACAAACATATTTTTGTTTGTTTTTGTTTATGTTTGTTTATGTTGTTTGGTGGCTTGTGTTTTAACAAGTTGAAATAGAACTTGTTCTTAATTTTAAATCTTCACTTTTCAACTTGTTAATTCATTTTCACCACGTTTTCGTATCGTAATTTGCTTTTGTTTTGTTACGTAAATGTTGTATTTCCGCAAGCTTGTCGTGTTTAGCTTGACGAGTTTTGTTGGTTGTAAATATTGTAAATATTGTACATTATATTTTTCTAATTCTTTTGTTGTTGTTTGGACTCAAATTTTGGTCCGGTAACTTGAAGACTTTTGAGGTGATTTTCTGAGTTTGATCGTTTCAACTCGCGGATGTATGGTAATGATAGTTTCAAAGTTGGTCCACGTCAGGTACTCGTTTATCGCTTTCTATAACATAACATGTTTAGGAAATTTATCATTTGTACAATTACCATGCCATTCATTCTTTTTGTATTACTTGCTCATGAATTGAATCACTTTAGTCCCCTTTTTAACCATAAATGTAAGGAAGATTTCCATTGTTTACATATGCTGAGAGTCCACATTCTTGTTTTAACTGGATTTTATTATCCTTAATCTTTTGTTTTGTATCGATTGTATGATTGCAAGAAAATTATCAAGGAATTTGTTGATTTTGAGCATAACTACCTTGGCCAAATATTCAATTCACCTTGTGAGTGTGTGAACCTTTATTTGCCCCTTTGAGCTTTTATCAATATCCATGTTTATTTGAACTTGATGTTTGTCTATGAGTGTCAATTCACCTTTTTTGTATGGATGTTGATTTCTTTGTTTCTTGAACCCTCAACTATATGTTGTTGTATGGATTTTTACCCCGCCTTAGAAAGTAGGGAGTATTCACACATTAATGTTGGTTGGATTCAAGTTGGGGAGATAAATATTTATATACTTATATGGTGGTTGATATGAGATTAAGAGAAAAGAAATATAAAATAAAAAAATGTGAAAAAGAAAGATTAGAAAAAGAAAGAAAAAAGAGAAAAGCTTTGAAAAAGAAAAACAAAAAGAGTAGGAATAATGTTATGTTAATAACTGAGGTGTGTTTGGTGTGAAATTTGTGATGAAGAATAAGTTTGATTGAAATTATATTGTTTGGAACTTTGTGAGTTGATCACACCGTTAGGTTTAGACAAGTTTTTGTTTCGATTAGCTTTAGGAATTATCACTTGTTTGTTAACCAAGCCACATTACAACCTTGAAAAGTCCTTTTGATTCTTGCATTTGTATTTTCAATACGTTTTTGGATGAATGCATAATTTAGTCTATTGTTTGCAAGATTATGAAGGAGTGTTTTTTATCCCTCACCTTTGTGTGTCTTCATCTACCGATGAATTTTTGCTAGGTGTGATTCATGATTGAGCTTGTTTTGTTTTAGAATGTTTTGCATGATTTTTGTACTTAGGATTTGCTTTGTTTATATGTTGTCGTTGTAGGATAGTGGTAAGTTTGTATTTTGTCGGGCGAAAGTGCAGATGGAGAAAGTTGAATTTTGTTCTAACTTGTTTCGCTTCTGGCTGCTGGGCGAGGCTGACCTTCGTCGGGCGAAGGAGGATATTTTTGGTCAGTTGAGAACGTGGCTTAATTTGGGCCAAGTTAATAGAAGATTCATCGGGCAAAGCTTTTAGTTCGTTGGGCGACTGTGCGGAACCAGATTTCTTTATACTTTCATTTCATTTCATTTTTTGAGTATGGTTTTGGTGGGTGAGATTCTTGCTCCCAATTCCATCACCCATATAGTTTCTGACAGATTAGTTTAGAAAACAACACTAGGGTTTTGCTCACGGATGATTGGAGGTGGATTACTCTTCGATAGGTATTGACAAACCGGTGTAAATGGATAATTTATCTCCTCTCTTCTCTTTGTATTTCTCTATTGTGTTGGTTATGTATGTATATTTACTTTGAACACGTGTATATTTATCACCCTTGACGTTGTATAAGGTCTGCTTTATGAATCTGTGTTGGTAGTTATCTTAGGGTTTTACTCTATGTTAGGGATTTAAGCTTGCTAGAGATAGACTGCTTAGATTCTTACCTAGGATGATTATTTGTTAGTTTCTGAATGCTAGAAATAGGTTTAGAGCTGACATTCATTATAGAGTATCTGATCTTAATGCCTCTGCGTCTGTGTAGTATGTTAGAGATGGGTATGGAGGTGACGCAGTTGACTTCTGGTTGTCGAGGTATGCCAGAAATGGATATCTAGGTGATTCGGGAGAATTCTCAATTTGGGTTAGAAATAGCTTAGATTGTGAGAGATATGTGATGACACAGACGAGTATCGTAGGCCGAGTATGACATGACGGTAGATTTAAATTTGTGACGAGTAGTATACATTCGTTTCGGACAAGCTGTCTATCATTTATACTTTTTGTTCATTTACTTTTTTATCTTTTATTTTCAACCTATTTAATCCCAAACTCATTAACGGTAGAATTGTCGAACGACGAATCAATAACTAATCTCTGTGGACACGATACGATATAATCTAACCGGTATATATCACCCAGTAATTTATAATACCAACTTTTTGCTTGCTCGCTTTACCGCTGCAACAAGCGCACAAAAAATATGAAATATTACTCTTTCTTCTTTCTCATTCTCTTCTTAGAAACTTTACATACACTTAAAAATGTTTTAGTGTTGAGAGGGAAAACATTTAGTAAGAGGTGAATTTGTGTAACTACTATTTAACTTTCTCTTGGGTGTAATTATAAATTAAGAGTGCTATTCTCTGATATAATTATAAAGGTTGCAATATAAAATTTGTAATAATTTGGTGTAAGAAGGTTGTATGATGATCATGCGATAAAAGCTCAAGTTTTTAATGGAAATCCTTGGGAGTTGTAGTAGCCCATGTGATTTAAGGTCAAACCGATATAAATATTGGTGTGATTTTTCCTTCCCCTAATCTGTTTAACTTCCAGTTATTTATTTTTTGCGCTTAATCTCTACTTTATCTATTTTATTGAAAATAAATAAAGTAAATTCTATCATCTTCTTAATTTTTTTTGTAAAACCTTTTTATCATAATTCATTATCTAATCTCTTGTGTTTAAAATCACTTGGTCAATAAGGTTGAAACTAAGTTACATTATGCCAACATATATATTAAGTCAAACACTAACTTGAAATAATGGAGACAAAAAACAAATCTTAGTAAACATAATTTTATAGAAACAATATATCCAACTTTTCCCTATCATTCTTATCAAACCAAACCATGCTATTTACTAGGAGTCACATAAAGGCCACAAAATACATATTCATCCTTAAAAATGTACTAAGATTAAGCAAATGGTTTCGTAAAAATTTCATTCAAATACTCAAAAGACCCTCCTAGATGTTCTCTTCATCCTATACATACTCATACAATTATCTATTCCAAAGTTTCTTGTTATATTTACAAAACTACACACGAGGTCTTAATCCCACATCACATCTATTAGAGGAAGAAACCAAGGTAATCCTCATCCAATCATCTAAGAATACGACCTCAATTGTAAGATCAAATACATATGTGATTCCTTAAGAAGTAACATGTTCAACTATAATTGAATTGAACATTGTAAAACTACACGTATGTGACAAGAGAGATAGAAATAAGACGTACAAGTCAGAACAAACATGAATCTCAGGTGCATGATAAAGGGAAACACTTAATAGATCAAACGAATTATGTAAAACCTCAAAATGTCGGAAATGGATGGGAAAATAATAAATTAAGTTGATGGCAGTTATATGTCAGCCAAATGAATTGACATACTCATGTGTCATTGAACGAATAAAAAGTGTAAGCAAATGTGAATATGGAGATCGTACACAACTCTTAGACTTCCACCTCATGCTTGAGATGCAAGTCTATGGAGTACACTGCCACATCAACGATACCCTTCAAGATCAGAAATTTTTTATATAATTTGTTTTAAATTTATTTTAGTATATTGCTCTTTAAACCTATTAATATAGTTAAGGGTTTAAAGAACTTGTGCAACGACATGGGCCTAAGTAGTCAAATCCAAAATATATCATGAATCATCTACAAAAAAAATTCTCAAATCAAAGTATAAAAAAAAAATCCAATTTCGAGATCCAAAGCGCTAGAGGTTCTTACCTCGACATACAGAAAATGACACAACACAATAATTCACCATCAAATTCATCCATGCAAATTAACACACTTATTAGTCAAGTATCCATAAGTATATACATGTGATGGATTCTACTATTTGTCTTTGAGTCAGGTACTTCAACAAACTGATACTTATCCACCGATTATTTATCCACCGATGATCTCAGAGGTCACTACACAAAATATAAACTATTTAGAGTGTATCATATAAAGAGGGTCTCGTCTCTTTTGTATGAACATACAATCAATCTATTCACTCTTTAAATACTAACAGACTATCTTAGTTTACAATCAAAAACAACAATTGAGAAATGGACAAGAAGATTGTAGAATTACAACATATAACCACACATTACTTACTCATGTGATATATCCTACAATCGGATAAAAAAACAAAATAAATGTTTGAAGAGTATTCTTTTAATCAATAATTTGCAAATTTTTTCCATAACCATAAATCTCATTAACATTTTTTATATAAATATATAATCAATATATATTTGTGTGTGACTTACATGATGAATCATTTAACATATGATGAAACATCCCATAAATAGTTATGATATATTGGTGTGATGCTGTGATATCTTCTTCTTCAATTTGTATGCACCTTTTTAAAATGAGAAGATATAGTACTTATAAGGACAATTACTATATATTTTTAAATTTTTGTAATTAATGATGCATTATATATTCGAATTGTTTAAAATCATACCATTATATTGTTAATATAATTTTAAATTTAAACTTAAATCACAATCAACGTGAGCAAATGCCTGCCAATCTTTGTGTATGATTGATTTTCATTTTAGAAAAGGTAAAATCAATTATAGTGGTATAAAGTCAATTTTGTAGTTTTTTCTCATCAAAAGTAAAATTGATTATTGACTATAATTTCTAAAAACAATTCTATTTTGAGTTTAAAATTTGCATCTTTTGAATCCACACATGATTATGGTGCCAAAATTTACTATTCAAAATTTTTGTACAAATATATCCAAATGTAATTCATTTTTCCTTCAGACTCATTTTTAACTACAATTAATTTTATTGAATTGATTAAATTTAAATTAATTTTCATCACCTCATAGCCAAACACACTTTCAATAGATCGGTAGATTTTATATTTTCAAAACTAATTTTAATTTCTTTCAAAAATATTAATCTAAATTTATTTCACACAATAAATAAATTATAAAAACACCTCACCACTACATCCAAATGATGTGGCTTATGAGTCAAGTGTTGAATTAGGAAGCAACCCGAAAGGCTTTTTTCATTGGGGTAGTATTTTTGGGGGTCTCAAAATGGAAAAATAGAAAAATAGACCTAGGTCAAGATATAGATAAATAGATGGTATGGAACTGAAATAGAAAGAAGAAAAAGAGAAACATGAAAAAGGTCTCTGAATCTAATCCACTTCTCCTCATCCTCCTTATAGCCCTCTAACCATCTTCCATACTCATAAACCATTACTCCTATATCATCATCATCATCATCATCCACTCTTCACCATAAACCGATACCCAAAATCCCAAATTTCTCACAAACCACACAAACTGAAACCTATTTGAAATCATACAAGAGTGTAGTAAAAATGGTTAATGGGTGGAGAAAAGCATTTTGCACATCCATTCCTAGAGACAGAGAACCAAAAATCACAACAGAGAAAAAACAGCAACATTGTGAAAACTCTTCGACCAATCCAAGTCCTAGAATCAGTTCAAAGTTTGGTTTTTTCTCAAATCCATCAACACCAAGATGTCAATCTCAACCTCAATCAACAGGTTCATCTACTCTTCGTTGCAGAACCTCAGTAGCAACTTCTTGTTCTGTTCCCAATAGTCCAAAACTCAAATGCAGTACTAACCCCAGAACTCCTAAATCATTTACCCTCTCTAATCCCTCTTCACCAAAATCACCTTCAAGCTTCTCATTTCTCAAAGCTACTTTGCGCTTATCCAAAGTAAGTAAACAAAATTAAACCCTAAACTACAATTAATCATATTAATTAACACCTTAATACTTATTATCAATAATACTAATTTATATTTTTCTTTCATATGCAGAATCGATGTGGAATATGTATGCAGAGTGTGAAAAGTGGTCAAGGAACTGCTATTTACACAGCTGAATGCTCTCATACTTTTCATTTTCCTTGCATATCTTCGCACGTGACGAAGCAACCATTACACGTGTGTCCTGTTTGTGGTACGAACTGGAAGGAGCTACCGGTGCTTGCAATTCACAACGAGAAGAAAATTTCAGAGGGAAACAGAAATTTCAAAGTCTACAATGATGATGAACCTCTCATGTCACCAACTTCTCTCTCTAGCTTCAATCCCATTCCTGAATCGGAAAACGAAACTGAAGATGAAGATGATGAAAAAATCGAGTTTCAAGGCTTTAATGTTAAACCTCTTGCCACTGTTTCATCTTCGCCTCCGGTGGTGAAAAAGAATCTCGAGGTTTGTTTGATGCCGGAAACTGCTGTTGTTGCTGCTAATCGTAATTATGAAACTTATGCGGTTGTTATGAAGATGAGGCTTACGAATCTGACGCCGGTTGCGCGTCGTGCTCCGGTTGATATTGTTACTGTTCTCGACGTCGGTGGAGCTATGTCAGGTGAGAAGCTTCGTTTGCTGAAGAACGCCATGAAACTTGTGATCTCTTCCTTGACTCCTACCGATCGTCTCTCAATTGTCGCATTCTCCGGCGGATCTAAGAGATTGTTACCGCTGAAGAGAATGACCGGCGGTGGACAAAGATCTGCGCGGCGTATCGTGGAAGCACTAGCTTCAATTGATCAAACCAGAGAAGGCGTTCCGGCGAAGAACGATGCGTTGAAGAAAGCAGCAAAAGTTCTAGAAGATCGCCGCGAGAAAAACTCCGGCGCCTGCATAATTGTTCTCTCCGATATCATCGACTCACGCGCCTTCGACGCCTCGTTTCAAAAATCAACTCTCGTATCATCCACGCGCCTTCCAAACCCTGACATAACCATTCCAATCCACGTTATTCGCTTTCCTAAAGAAAGCGAGTGCAGCAACGCGCCGGATGAAACGCTTGCGAAATGTGTAACAAGTTTGTTAAACGTGGTGGCTCACGACGTTAGAGTTCAGTTAAAAATCGTTTCACGCTCTCGTCCGGTTGAGATTGCAGCAGTTTACTCACTCGCGGGTCGACCCGCTCCACTCGGTTCGGGTTTAATCAAAATCGGTGATTTGTACTCTGAAGAAGAAAGAGAATTGTTATTAGAGTTGAAAGTGCCAGCTGTATCAGCTGGGTCCCACCATGTTTTAACCGTACTATCTTCTTACCGTGACCCCTTCACTCATGAGATTCAGAATCCCGTTGAGCATGCAATGTTAATACCTCGTCCCCACACCGTAAGATCCTCGAACGAAAAGATCGAACGGCTGAGAAACCTTCACGTCACTGTACGAGCCGTAGCCGAATCAAGTCGGCTCGCTGATCACAATGATCTCTCCGGGGCTCACCATTTGCTATCTTCGGCTCGAGCGCTTCTCTTGCAGTCGAGTAAGCCGGTTGAAGAGTATCTGCGCTTTATTGAAGCCGAGCAAGCTGATTTTCAGAAACGCAGACAGCAGAGTCAAAATCAAATTCCAAGACAGAGAAACAGTCGAGCCGAAGAGAAGTTGGAGCCGCTCACGCCGACTTCGGCTTGGAGAGCCGCTGAGAGATTAGCTAAAGTTGCCATCATGAGAAAGTCTATGAATAGAGTCAGTGATTTACATGGCTTTGAGAATGCAAGATTTTAGAAGTTTAATTAAAAAGATAAACACTAATTGTAATTTTATTTTTAATTTTTATATTGTTGTGCATAGGGTAAATTTATTATTAATAGATAATTTTATTTTATTGTAAATGAACTTCTGCTATAATAGCAACAAAAGGTAGCAGACGTTATTACCCTTTTCTGTGACTATGGCAGAATGAACCCACATGAAGTTGATTGGGCTATGAGGTTTTTGTTTTCTTGTGTATGTCATTTATCTACTTGCCCTTACAATTTTCGAAAATCCCAAAGTTTTATTATTATGCAATCAATTCATATGGATCCAAAGTGTGCTTTGTTCAGAGAATAGAAATAGTAGTATTAGATATTACTATTAAATTGAGAATCCTAAGTTGATTCATTGTGCTCAGAATATCAATAATTAATACTATAGCTGCTGTTCAATGGTCTTAGTCAATAGAATGTGGATAAATAAAAAAATGTGATAATCAACTGTATATTTTGTTTGTATTAAGTGTTTAATCTTGTTTTAAAGAACTCAAGATGGAGGGGGCAATATTTCTTTCTTTTTTAATCTAGTAATATGAAGACAATGCATGTGGAATTCTGCTTTCTGACATTGCATCAATATCCAATGTTGCTGAACAAAAACTACCTCAATGCAAAGTTACATTGGAAAAGTAGGATTATGCCAAAAAGAACTTCCAAAATGCAAAATTTTGGAGAGAGGATGATGAGTGCTATAAAGTTAAAACTACCCCACTAATGGTGAATCCAAAGAGGATAGTAACATTTACTAAAATACAATGCAATTATGAATCATTGTTTTACTGTTTAGCAAAAGTTTAAAGGAGCTTCATAAAGTTAAAGTTTTACTGTAGTAAATGCTCATCCATAAATATTCATAATCATAGCTTTCATTCATGTAATGTAACGTAACTTTCAATAGAAAGTTATTCCTGGTTGTGAAGTTTGGATTTATGTTGGTGTATGGAACTAGTACTATATCCTTTTACGGAGAAATGGGGCAAAATATATAGTAACAAACAAATAGTGAGATGGTGTGTCAATTCAACAATGCTAACATGTCGGTAATGAATTCTTGTTGGTGATTCTACATTTTTTGGATACATCCACATATATGAGAATGTGACTATGGAATAAAGTGAGTTCTTCAAGATTCGTATGTATATGTTAACTTCAGTAATGAATGGTCTTTATCTTAGAATATATTTTTTAGGTATAAGTGAGAGTATCCATTGTATCTGGTTTGTACTTACTTCTTCTTTTTTTTTTTTTTTTTTTTTTTTAAGTTTTGCTTTTTATACACAAAATATGTTACATCAAATACTTACACCAAACACTGTTCATTGTATTTATACGGTGAACGTATTTATACGTTGAACAATGTCTTTTTTATATTTAAAAATAAAAAAAATGAACAGTGCGTGAACAGTGTTTGAATATTGTTCGTGAATAGTGTATGAACAATGACTTTTATTGATAAAATGATGTTGGTTAATCAAATGCAAAATATTGTTTAATATAGTGATGAAGTTGGTTAATAAACATCAAGATATTAAAAATAATTTTTAATAGTAAAACAAAGTTGGTTAATGAATTGTAAAAAATTGGTTAATAAAGTTACGAAATTGGTTAATAAACTGTCCAGATTTTAAGTAATTATGAAGTTGATTAATGAAATGTAAAAAATTGGTTAATAAAGTTATGAAGTTCGTTAATTAGATACTTTTTTATATTTGTATTCCATCGATCTAAAAGAAAAAGTTTAAATTTTTTTTTAAATTTTTAATTTATTTATTTTTTAAAATAATATTTTTATAATATTTTACTGTTTGCCGTATAAATGAACAGTGAAGTATGATGAAGGTGTAAGAAATAATACGATGAAGGTGTAAGAAATAATGAATAATTTTTTTTTTAATAGCAAAAGAAACTAGAAGCTTTTAAGGGTTACTGCTAACTTAGTTGGGGTTGAGGGGCCATTGTTAGGTTGGACCAACAAATAGTGGTCCACAAAATACCATCAAATTAAATTAGTTCTTACCATTTAGATTTGATGTTCCATTAGATATAGTTGTGTACTCTCTTCTATTATTGGATATTGGGTATTTTTAAAGTGTTTAAATATTTTAGTCCTTTAGAAGAGTATTTTGATAAATTGTATAATCGGTAAAAAAATTGATTTAAAACTAGTTGTGAATAAGAGTGATTTAAAGATAAAGTGAAATAGGGGTAGGCGAAGCTCGAGTAATGTATGATATTTGAGTTAAAATGAGTGCACGTTGTTGGTTTGTAGTTAAATTCTCCGGGACAACATTTATTTATATGTATGAGAAACATAAATGAAGCGAAAGATGAGTGACAAATTCAAGAGTGTAAACAACTAGTCAAGTGGAAATGTTATTTTTTATTTTGTTATTATTGGTACTTGCTTCTTTTTTGGTACTATGATGAGGTTTGGTGCTAAAGATTGATGAAGACGAAACGAGGTATATAAGAAGATACAAATAAAAATAGAGATTACTTAGAAATTTAGAGAAAAAGTATAAACAATAATATTATGAATGTGATAGAGAAAAAAATATTGAGAGTAATTCATATTCAAAATTTCTGAGGGACAATCAGAAGTTCTAATGTTC
Organism: Vicia sativa; assembly: GCA_021764765.1. Taxonomy (NCBI): domain Eukaryota; kingdom Viridiplantae; phylum Streptophyta; class Magnoliopsida; order Fabales; family Fabaceae; genus Vicia; species Vicia sativa. Next base: position 117,412,489 of record CM038792.1, on the reverse strand, counting down.
AGAAGCAAAAATTTCTAATATTTTGTCTAGAAGGAAATGAACTTCTGGACGATAATTAATATCTACGTCTTAGAGATAACTTAAGTGTGAAGTTATAATATTTAGAGATAAGTTAAGTGTAAAGTTATCATATTTAGAGACAACTTAGTTGTGAGGCTATCTCCTTTATAAGCTTTATAGGGCCTACGTGACATCCTTCTACTTGCTACTTTTGTGTATAAATAGGTGTTCTTATGCTTCAATAAAATCAATCCAATTCCTTTTACTAATCAGTTGCATCCATCTTTATCATTTATTATTTTTCTCTTCTCCCTCCACTTTCATCACCTTGCATCAACAAAGACGATAATATATGAGAGTTACATTCAAGATTTTGTATTGAATCCGGAATATATAAAATATCTTTATAAAAATGGGCATACAAAAATACTAAAAAAAATTGAGAAGTTAAAATGAGAGAATGAAAGAAAAGAGCGACAGAAAAAAATGATAATATATATTTTAAAAGAAAGATAATCAGAAAAATGAAAGCATTTTTATAATAAAATTTTCAATTTCCTTCTTATTTTCACACCTTAAATATTTGTCTAACTTTGATAATTCGTTTGATCAAGTGGTTGAAGAAATACCTATAAAGAGAAATTCCTACGATATATTGTCGTTGAAGAAAAAGAGATAAATAAGAGCCATGTTGAGAGTCTTCTTAAATAAGAGAGTGATATGAATAAAGCAAAGTTAGTGTTTGAAGATGAATAATCAATGATTCCACAAAAATATTTTTGCGTATGCTTGGTTTGAAATCTAATAACTTTTATATTCTATTTCTTGTTAAATGAAAGTATAATTTTTCACCAAATTTTAAGACTTGTTACATTGAAAATGAATATGTTAGATAATTAAATGAAAAATGTGAAATGACTCTTATCCTACTCGGTACATTTTTAATTTTTCCACAATTTTCGTTTGATTCCAATGAATGTCATGGAGTGTGGTTAATTTGGATTCTTTTTTCATGAAGAGTATAACGTATTTTAAATTCGTGGTTGAATTTCTTACGAGGGAATGATGAGGACCGATGAGGAAAATGAAGAAAATTAAAAATTAAAATTAAAATTTTAATTTACTCTGTAATAACTCTATTTAATTTAAATTGGGATTGTAATGATTTTAATTTAGAAATAGTTGATGTTTGTTTCTTTTCACTTATTTAGGAATATATGATAACCTGGTATAGGTCTAGAAAGTGGCGTTTATGGCTCACAGATTTATGGAAACTTTTACTATAGGTAAGCATTTTGTAAAAAAAATTGAGTAAGTTTGAAACAAACATATTTTCTCTCCCTCTTTTTATGAGAATTGTGAGTGAACTTTTTTTTTCTTTTTGAGTTCTTGGATAAGACCCCTATTTAGATCTTATCAATGACTTTTTTTTTTTATATCAGTGTGGTGATTTCTCATTAACTTAGCAAGTTCTTAGGTTATGATGCCTTCCTTATCATCTCCATCTTCAAATCCATATTTTGTGTTTTTCTCCTTTGATTTGCTAATTTATTAGAAGAAATTAATTTGTTAGATCTTTATCTCAAGTGGAAACAAAATCTCCCATATCATATTTCATGGATGAAAGATTCACGTTTTTATTTCGTAGAAAGAATTAAAGTTAGACATTTTGACATCTCTTCATTTCTTCTGTCTTAAACCTTTTCTCGTTGTTGTTGTCCGTGATATGGTTTAGTTTTTTTTATCTTATATTTATACTTCATACATCCAACCCTCATGTTGACCTCTTCTTTCTGATGGACCATTTTGAGAGGAAAACATCCACATTAGGTTAAAGACTCGTCTAAAGGTCAAAAACTCTCTCAAACAAGTGAGAAAGACATTTCATATTCACATAAAATCTTAAGGCAATGAGTGCATGTGTTCTCTCATTTATAAAATGGACATTTGTATTTTTATTAAAAAATAATATGAATATTAATTGTATAATGTATTATAATTTTTATAAAAAAGAGAGAACAAAGTTAAATAAGCGGGCTACCCGCAACCCAGTTGGGCTAACCTAGTTAACATCGGGCTTTTATAGGGCCGTGCTTATATGCCCGGATGATAAACGAGCTTTAATTTTTTTGTTCAAGCCCGAATTTTTTGATGGGGTTTCGGATCGGCCCAATTAATCCGACCCGTTTTGCCAGCTCTATCTGTTAATGAGAGTACATGTATGTGGATGAAAGAGTTTCCACTTGAGGAGAAGTGTAGTGAATCGACTCACACTTGAAAGTGAGATTGTTGGGAAACAAGGCTGAGTTGTGTAAATTTCACACTTCTTGAAAAAAGTGGAGGTTGGGCATTTTATAAAGGGTTAAAAAAGTTTTTGATCCCTATAAATATCTCAGATTTCGTTTTTAGTCCCTCTAAAATTTTCCTTTAAAGAATGATCCTCCTAAAAATTTAAATTTTAACTTTTGGTCCCTCGTGGCAAAATCGTAGCTAAAATAGTCTCTAATTCTGTCGCTAAATAAAAAGCCATCGCTAAAATCGTCGTAAACCCGTCGCTAAATCTTCATTGACTTTATAGGGCCTACATGACATCCTTCTACTTGCTACTTTTGTGTATAAATAGGTGTTCCTATGCTTCAATAAAATCAATTCAGTTTTTTTTACTAATCAGTTACATCCATCTTTATCATTTATTATTTTTCTTTTCTTCCTTCACTTTCATCACCTTGCACCAACAAAGAACATAATATATGAGAGTTACATTCAAGATTTTGTATTGAATCCGGAGTATATAAAATATCTTTATAAAAATGGGCATACAAAAATACTAAAAAAAAACTGAGAAGTTAAAATGAGAGAATGAAAGAAAAGAGCGAAAGAAAAAAATGATGATATATACTTAAAAAAAAAATAATCTGAAAATGAAAGCATTTTTTAAATAAAATTTTCAATTTCCTTCTTATTTTCACACCTTAAATATTTGTCTAACTTTGATAATTCGTTTGATCAAGAGGTTGAAGAAATACCTATAAAGAGAAATTCCTACAATATATTAACGTTGAAGAAAAAGAGATAAATAAGAGCCATGTTGAAAGTCTTCTTAAATAAGAGAGTGATATGAATAAAGCAAAGTTAGTGTTTGAAGATGAATAATCAATGGTTCCACAAAAATATTTTTGCGTATGCTTGGTTTGAACTCTAATAACTTTCATATTCTATTTCTTGTTAAATGAAAGTATAATTTTTCACCAAATTTTAAGACTTGTTACATTGAAAATGAATATGTTAGATAATTAAATGAAAAATGTGAATGACTCTTATCCTACTCGGTACATTTTGAATTTTTCTACAATTTTCGTTTGATTCCAATAAATGTCATGGAGTGTGGTTAATTTGGATTCTTTTTTCATGAAGAGTATAACGTATTTTAAATTCGTGGTTGAATTTCTTCAAGTACGAGGGAATGATGAGGACCGATGAGGAAAATGAAGAAAATTAATAATTAAAATTTTAATTTATTTTGTAATAACTCTATTTAATTTAAATTGGGATTGTAATGATTTTAATTTAGAAATAGTTGATGTTTGTTTCTTTTCACTTATTTAGGAATATATGACATAACCTGGTATAGGTCTAGAAAGTGGCGTTTATGGCTCATAGATTTATGGAAACTTTTACTATAGGTAAGCATTTTGTAAAAAAAATTGAGTAAGTTTGAAATGAACATATTTTCTCTCTCTTTTTATGAGTATTGTGAGTGAATTTTTTTTTCTTTTTTAGTTCTTGGATAAGACCCCTATTTGAATCTTATCAATGACTTTCTTTTTATATCAGTGTGATGATTTCTCATTAACTTAGCAAGTTCTTAGGTTATGATGTCTTCTTTATCATCTCCATCTCCAAATCCATATTTTGTGTTTTTCTCCTTTGATTTGCTAATTTATTAGAAGAAATTAATTTGTTAGAAGATCTCACGTGGAAACAAAATCTCCCATGTCATATTGCATAGATGAAAGATTCACGTTTTTATTTCCTAGAAAGAATTAAAGTTAGATATTTTGACGTCTCTTCATTTCTTCTGTCTTAAACCTTTTCTCGTTTTTGTTGTCCGTGATATGATTTAGTTTTTTATCTTATACTTGTACTTCATACATCCAACCCTTATGTTGGCCTCTTCTTTTTGATGGACCATTTTGAGGGGGAAACATCCACATTAGGTTAAAGACTCGTCTAAAGGTCAAAAACCCTCTCAAACAAGTGAGAGAGACATTTCATATTCACATAAAATCTTAAAGCAACGAGTACATGTGTTCTTTCATTTATAAAAAGGGTTAAATACGTGTTTAGTCCCTATAAATTTCTCAAATTTCGTTTTTAGTCCCTCTAAAATTTTCCTTTCAATAATGGTCCTCCTAAAAATTGAAATTTAAATTTTGGTCCCTCGTGGCAAAATCATAGCTAAAATGGTCTCTAATTCCGTTGCTAAATAAAAAACCATCGCTAAAATCGTTGTAAAACCATCGCTAAATTGTAAAAATCGTCGCTAAATTGCAGGAGAGACCAAAAGTTAAAATTTAAATTTTTAGGAGAACCATTCTTTAAAGGAAAAGTTTAGAGGGACTAAAAATGAAATTTGAGATATTTATAGGGACCAAAATTATAAAATGCCCAACCTCCACTTTTTTCAAGAAGTGTGAAATTTACACAACTCAGCCTTGTCTCTCAACAATCTCACTTTCAAGTGTGAGTGGATTCACTGCACTTCTCCTCAAGTGGAACAGATCGGATTAACCGGGGCGACCCAAAAGCGCATCAAAAAATTCGGGCTTGAAGAAAAAAATTAAAGCTCATTTATCATCCGGGCATATAAGCACGACCCGATAAAAACCTGATGTTAACCGGGCTACCCCAACCGGGTTGCGGGTAGCCCGCTTATTTAACTTTTTTCTCTTTTTTTATAAAAATTATAATACATTATACAATTAATATCCATATTATTTTTTAATAAAAATACAAATGTCCATTTTATAATACATATTATCCATTTTAATAAAAAAAAATCTATAATACATTATACAATTAATGTTTATTTTATAATACATTATACTACTAATATCTCAACTTGAACTTGATTATTTAATTAAAATAATTTAATTTTATGATATTTTATTTTAGATGTTATGAATGTAATTGATTTATACTTTTTAGTGACCAATAGTTATATATATTTTAGTTTTTTAGTTTTTTAGTTTATAGTCTATTAATTAATTAATTAATTAATTAATTAATTAATTAATTTAAAAATTATATTATTTAATAAAAAATAATATTAAATATTATCCGGACCGATCCGAATAACTGAAGCCCATGATAGGTCAGACTTGGACAACCAAATTGTAGCATGTTTAAATTCTGAACTTTTAGGTTCGGCCCGCCAAAGGCCGGAATCTGTCACGGGCTGGCCCGAAGTGGGCCGGTTAGCCCGTTTTGCCAGCTCTATTAACAGACATCCTTACCACATCACAAACACTTGAAAGAGACACGTTGTCTGACCACCGCCATATCAGAAAGATTTTCGACACAAAAAGACATTCTCTTACTCTGACCAGATTTGGATACTACATATGAGTCACTATAAGGGGAAGTGTCTGCATTAGGTTAAAGACTCACTCAAACAAGTGAGGGAGACACTACATATTCAAATAAAACTTTAAGACAATTAATGTATGAGTCCTATGATGTTCAACTTCTATTTTTTCAAATAATATGAAATTTACAGAAGTCACATTTATTTCCAAACACCTTCACATCCCAAATCGAGTCCTTATACAAAGTTTATAAGCATGGATTTCCATATTTCTCCACTCTATATAACAATTCACCATATACCAACGACATATTTGAGCCTTTAGTGAAAACATGTTTTCTAGCTTGACCTTTTCTTTAGTAAATCTACTTATCTTTTGAAAATTCATAGTTGTTTTGAAAGAATATTAGAAAAATCAACTCTCAAAGGAAAGATCTTACTAGAATTTATAAAAACTAACACTTTCTTCTTACAAAGTGATTTTATAGTCAACATAAATAAAAATTTAATATGATTTTATTGAAATTACCTACCATTATATCCATGTACGAAATTCTATATTGTTACATATAAAAAATGTGTCGATAAATCCAATTAAGATGTTTGTTAAAGATCAATGACAAAAAATTATATAAAAAAATAATATTTAAAGTCGATTTCATAAAAATGAATGTCAAATATAAAAATTTAATAAAATAATCTCAAAAAAGTGTATTACTTATAAAATATTTTATTTTATATATCTACATTTCCAACTCCATTGTTATTATTATATATGTGTGGTCTAGTCCACTCTACATTTAACAAACATGAAAAATCCATTTATACACTAGTGAAAATGCATATGAAAACTATGGATCTAAATATTCATGGATTTGTTTATTCCTTACTATATAATTATATCTATCAACGGCTATTAGTTGTGTGTTTCTTTAATTACACATTTATTTTAAACAACCCACCTATGAACCATTTTCAAGTAGGGTGGAGTTGCATGGACTCAATAATTTGATTGGAGCAGTGAATACTTTGTTAGAAACGATAATTACCCCCAATGTGTAAGGTATTGCCCCTCAAAATCAACACATATGTAGAACTAGTAATACATTATTCATCTTGTTGTCACGACCCTGCTCAACATCCCATCATTAGTGCTGGCTTCCCAATGCTTCCAAACTAGTGGTTCTGGCCAATACTATAAACAATTGAATAAAAATAGATCATTCTCGTCGTGATACAACAAAAGTGAACTTATATATTGATATCTACCCTGCCTTGATAATCTTTTTGTGGTTGGGCCAAAGGCCGTTTTCCTTTCACTTTTGGGGAATATTGAGGAATTTTCCTTAATTTATGCCCACTTTTAGAACCCTTTTAGGTGGTGCTTATGAGTGATTTGTAAGCCCCAATAATAAAGACAAATTCTTTAAGCTTCTACATCTACAAGCATAATGTATTGCCACGAGGATGGTCCATATGATGTGCAAGTAAATTGAACTTGGTCTTACTTTTGGTAGACATAAATCATCTAAGATAAAATTTATTAATAAATAAGATGAGAACTTAAGTTGAAGTTCTTAAAAAAAAGAGGTAGGAGATTAGTAAGTATTCCTTTATATTTCTTTTAGGAATTAACATGTAATCCATGGGTTATGGGTTATACATGCCACCCACTAAAAAAAATGTATTTATTATTATATTTTTATGAATAATTATTAAATTTTAAAAAATCTGAGTTTTATTGAAATTTTTTTTTGAAATTTTCAGTACCATATAAAAAATTTCAGTATACTTTAAAATTTTCAAAAAAAATTTATCAAAAAAAAGAAACCGGAAATTTTAGAAAAAAAATCAGATTTTCTCAAAATATTCAGGAAAATATTGAAATTTTTGAAAAATACCAATTTTTTTTTATTTATAAATATGGTATATTTTTATTTTTTCTTTTTAAAAAATTCAATGTATTAAAAATTTCCAATATCATACCTGAAATTTCGACGAATCTATAAAAAATTATTTATAATTTAATAGTGATAATTTTAGAATAAAAAGAATTAAAATACGACATGTTTAATTTGGGGTGACATATTTCTCACAATCAAGCCCAATCTATTATACTTTTATCAAAGCCCATTGTTCAAAATGATGGATTTCAAACAAAGCCTAGACACTCTACTTCAACCCCACTATTGGGGATTTTGTTCATGTAGTTGTATTTTTACGTTTTTTATAAAGTATTACATGTTTCTCATATTAGTGCGTAAGGAACCATATTTTTTTAAAACATTATGAGTTTTTCTTGGTTTTTTTAAAATACTTAATTTTTATCGAATATTTAAAAAATTCATGAATGTTTTATTGAATTTTTGAAAAAACCTAATGTAAAAGTGTAGATTTTACATCCGTTTTTTAAAAGCAAATATAAATTATAATTTTTTTATTCAAAAAACTATAAACCAAACCACTCTACAATCCTTAAAAGAATTAATTGAAGCAAAGTTGACTTAAAAACATACCACAAAAAAATTGTGGTAGAATAAACTGACTTCAAAAATACTTGTTAAATCATCTTCAAGTATGTCGTGATGTCGCATCATCGACTTTTTACACTTTAAATGTCTAAACTATCATTGTATTCCGACCATCCATTCATTCATCATATATCACAACATTATCCCAATAGCAACCTTTGATTTCAAAACTTGCATGAAAGTTACCATCTTTAATAGACAATTTTATTTGTAAATCATCATTTATCATAAAGGAAATTCCGAGAATATACAATTAGTTGTTGAACTTGATTATTCATAAGTGGTCATATTGGGGAAAACCGCTTCAAGACAACATCGATTAAGGCAAACTTCTTCAAGACTTATAAATTGGGCAAACGACTTCAACACCCAATATGCGGGCAATATAAGTTGGATAAATGTTGGGGCAAGTTTTTTTCATACCTCAAAGTGCTCAGGTAAGTATCATGATATATCAGCAACCATTGAGTTATACAAGTTCAAAGCGAGCGCTTGGAGGTTGATCTAACTTACTATCTTGATGGGTTACATTTTTTCTGGATGATAAGTTTTGTGAAATTATTTTTCTGCTTGTATTGGTTGTATGTATCCATTACATGACATATTGTGTTTCTTGGTATCCAAGTCATTTATTAAAATAAGTACATTCAAATAATCACATTTGCATTGTCTTTGCATTAATCATATTTGCATATATCTTGCATCAACCATGTTCACATCATTCTCGTGTCAACCACATTTGAACTGCTTTAACATAAAACCAAGCATCTCATCTTATCAATATGACATATGTCCACAACATGCATGAATCTGGCATCACTCTTGTGTCAAAGATCTAAAATTATTGTAATACAAGATGGAAAAAACCAAACATCACCAAAAGCCCAATCATCATTGGCCTTCTTGAAGCCTAATCTTTATTGGCACCTATCATATCCCAATCTTCATTGGCACTCCTAAAGCTCAATATTAACTGGCACCTCAATCATTTACTTTTCAAATCCCTATATTCACTAACACCCATAAGTCCAATCTTCATTGACACTCCCAAAAGTCCAATATTCATTGGCATCTCCCAAAAGTTCAATCTTCATTGGCACCTCTTAGAAAAAAAAACAAAACTCAATTTTCATTGGCACCAATCATTTTGTTTCCTAAGCCCAAATTTTTTTGGCACCATCCTAGGCCCAATTTTCTTTGGCACCCTACAAAGCCCAATATTGATTTGCACCAAAAATATTTATTTTTCTGTCGATCTAAGAACCAGCGACGACGATAACGTAATTTTCTTTTCAATCTAAGCATCAGCATTTCGATTGTAGATGATAACTTACTTTCCTATCAATATAAGCATTAACATTTTAGTTGAAGATGGTAATTTACTTTCCTTGTAAGTTTAAGCATCAACATTTCAGTTGAATACGATCGTTTACTTTCCTATCGATCTAAGCATCAACATTTTAGTTAAAGACTGTCATTTACTTTTCTTATCGATATAAGCAACAACATTTCAATGAATGCGATTATTTAGTTTTCTTGTCTATCTAAGCATAAGATTTTGGATGAAGAAGATCATTTACTTTTCTTGTCAATCTAAGGATTAAAATTTTGGGTGAAGATGATCATTTATTTTCCTATTGACTTAAGCATCAACACTTGGTTGAAGATGATCATATACTTTTCTTATCAATCTAAGCATCTACACTTCAGTTAAAGATGATAATTTACTTTTATATAAGCATCAATATTTCAATTGAAGACACTCATTTACTTTGCTTGTCGATCTAGCATCAATATTTCAGTATCATTTAGTTTTCATGTTGAGCTAAGCATCAAATTTTCGGTTCAAGACAATCATTTACTTTCATGTAGAGCAAAGCATCAACATTTGGTCTAAATGATCATTTTCTTTTCTTGTTGATCTAAGCATTAAAATTCCGATTGAAGACGGTCGTTTACTTTCTTGTCGGTCTAAGCCTCAATATTTCGACCGAAAGATGACATTTTATTTGGTTTTGTCAAAAAAGGACAAAATTTGAGTCCTTTATATTTCATTATAATTCACAAAGATTATATGAGGAAAAAAATACTCATTATAATAAGTATCGATTATTGACCATTGCATTTTATTAGATTAATTAGAATAGATTTATGTAAAAATCAATTCTAAGAAGACAACCGATATATTACAGTATAATTTTATTTACAAATGCAAATAGAAAAGTATGGAAATAAAAGTAATATGTATAATTATATTTACAAATGAATATAGCAAAGTATAGAAATAAAAGTAATATGTATATAATTATATATTTACAATACTAAATATAAGAATAAAAAAAATACTAAATGTTTATATGTTTATAAATAACAAAACCTAGATATTAAATCAAAATAGTAATTCCATATAAAAGTGCTAGTAAGCAAAGTGTAGACGTGCTAAAAGAAACTGAATACTTTGACCAATCCTCAGATATCTTCACAAATAGCAAACATGTTAGTAGCATAAGTGTGGAATAAAAACCGAAATGAAATTGTAAGGTATAAAATCGAAATGAAATATAATGAATGATGTACATGAATGGATAAAGAAATAAATAATTGGCTATTCAAATATTTCGATTCATAAATGGAGTAAAACCAAAGAAGTTACAAGCTATAATTCAAATCAAGTCCGAAACATAAAAACTAAATACGAAGTAAGTTATAATCGTAGACACTAATAACGCCCAATAAAATCATCTTCAAAAGTTGTAACACCCCATTTCTACCCAACATTAGTTATAAACTCAGAGTGCGGAAATTTTAAACTAAAAACTTGAGGCATTACATTTATTCAACTCAAAAATAACATTAAACCTTTTACTTCTTGGCGGATACGTAACACATAAAAATAAGAACAATTTCACCGTAATTAAACTTTGACAATTCAACCTTAATTAAATAACCGCAGCGGAAATCTCAACATAATTATTTAAATTCGGCATAGCATCTTTGAAAACAACGGAAGATCATAAATATTAATCAAAACCACAATTATGTCCAACGGAATCAATTGCATAAACATAAATAAAACAAAGCGTTCGTTTCCCCCCGAGTGCTACGTATCAGAGCGACGACACCATAAGCTACTAAATGCTCATACTCTTCATTACCTGCACGTTATCAATATAAAGGTAACGACCAACAAAAGAAAAGGGCGAGATATCGAATAATATAAGAGAAAGTACGATAATTCATATGCTAGGTAAAGAAACATACATTTAATACTACTTTAATCAACAACATGCGATATCCACACAAAACAACATACAATCAACAACGACTTAGAATGCGACTCAAATGCGACTCGACAAATGCAGATGCATGTGAATCCATTGGAGCAAAACTCCCAACGTAAAATATGCCAGGTTATCGAGGCATTCAACAAGGCATAAGCCTTCAACTTACAACGTGGTGCCAATCCAGACCAACTTAATATGCACTTGCTATGTATCATGCGACAGATGAAATCCCAACAACAACTTAATTAACGACAACTGAAAATCATGCACTAATGGCATCAACTTAATCAACAACTTCAACATCAACAACCAAATAACAACTTCAACAATATGCAACGGTAAATTTTATTCAACAGCTTTATCTTTAGCTTTTGCCACATAATTATACGGTTCTTAGATCATCCAATTCATACATAAACAACATGTTCCAGCTGTATAAAAAATCAATTAACTAATGCGAAATTCAACAAAATGACACTATTTTAATTAACTACCCGTATACCCGAACTATCCCGTAAAATTTCGCTCGATTCCGACAAACTATTTTCTCTGCTTAATACGACCGACAGTGTTATTTTCTGCCCTGTTTTTAATTTTCTGCAACATTAGGAATTAGTCCTAATTATTCTACTAGGTAATTCTATCACTGTCTAATAGTTTCCTGCATTATTATGGATCATTTCCCAAATTAATCTACACTGTCTATTATCATTTGTTTACTGCTAATATTAATTTTATGGTATGGTTCTTGCTACTGCTAAATGATTTTCCTGCTACTGCTAATTGGTTTTTCTGCTACAGCTAAACACACTTCTTCCTAAATTGTCATATTTTCTTATATTGGTATTATTAATTGTTATAACACTCTCTCCTAATCACATGCCAAGCATTACATCTCCAAGCCAACATACCACGGATAGCAGAACAGCAAAACATGGCTGAGACCCCCACCCCCAATACTGAGGCGGACGCCCCCCACCCTTAACAGCAAGGAGACGGACGCCTCCTCTAGGACGGCCGTCTCTCCCTTCCCCTTCCCACTGGAGGCGGTCGCCTCCCTCCCTTTGCACCATCAGGGACGGTCGCCTCCCTTAGCATCGACTCAAATTGCATAGAATTTGCAACGCATAGCAGAGAATTAATTTGACACCAATTACACAATATCACCTCACCCAACAATTAATTCAACACAAGCATTAATATAATTCACTCCAACACATAAAATTCATCACCGAAAACACGATTAGCAGTGTAATTACGTAGCCTTAAACCCCACATACGAACCATCCTACAATCGATTATAAAACTCGAACGCCACCCCTTACCTGTGGATTGACGGGAACTCAGAAAATCGATCGGAATAACAGAACTCTCAAACAGCAACGATCCCTCCTAGCACCTTTGTTTCCAACTTTTCTTCCCTTTTCTCACTTCTGGTCTTTCTCCACAGCTAGGGTTTTCTTTTTGTTTTGCAAGCAATATTTTTCTCCTTATTTTACTAGGTTACTCAATTTATATAGTAACGTCTAATAAAATTGGTTTATTAAATAATTCTCTCCATAAATACTAATTTATCCTCATAATAAATATATACTACATTTAATTCATTAATTCCAAATAATAGAATAATCTTAATATTATTTTTATTCTTACTATTTTTACCCGATTATTATATTAACGATTCCACCTACAATTTACTTAATTACTAAATTAATCGGAAAACACTCTACATTACTTAATTAATTTATTTTAATTAATTACGAATGTTACAAAAGTATTCAACGCACATGAAAAGTAAAAAGAAATCATAACCGAATTTCAACATTGTTTGAATTCAAAACAAATTAACTTTCTCGCTTAATTTCATGTGAAAGGAAAGAATAACATAATACCTCCCTAGCTTCTCGGTTAGTTTCTACGCGAACAAATGCGGAAACAACATCACTTTCATTGAAACCAAACCAATATCGCTTCACTCACAATTCCAATTAAAGCGTGAATAACGCGATAGTATGATGTCCTTATGAGTTTCTCGGTTAGAATTACACGCGAGTAACGCGGTCAATCATAAAACCATCATCGGAACTACCCTTGAATACCATTCAAACACAAACTACAATTAAAACGAGAATAAGATGATGTCCCAATGGTTTCTTGGTTAGTTTCTACGCGAATAAACACGGAAACATTGAACCTTCGTCGAAACTAAACAAATATCGTTTTACTTATAAACTTCAATCAAAATAAGAACAACACAATATTATAATGTCCCAAAGGTTTCTCGGTTAGATCGCACGCAATTAAATGCGGCGTCATTGTTAAACCTTCATCGAAACAAAAGTGGAATCCTTATCACAAATTCAAAAGAAAACAAAATAACATGGCTGTCCACGACAGTTTCTCCGTCAATTTCTACGCGTACAAAACGAAACAAAATCACCTTCATTGAAACTGATGCAATTATAATAGACAATCGAAAACCAAAACATACACACTTATGCTAACACCCTATTGCAACATAATTACGTGAAATCTAGCATAAATCACAAGCTCAAAACTCGAACAGAATCATCGATTTAAAGTAAAAAACAAAGTAATTGAGTTTATCAAATTAACCAGCAAAACTTCAACCAAAACCAGGGCAATGAGTTTCAATATACAGATCCAAACCAAATAACACACAAATCAAAACAGATTGAAATAAGAAAGTGAAACGAAATGGCCTTACTGATTCGAACTGTCAAAAGCAAAATAGTGATGGAGTCACAAGCTTGCACAACAAATGCTGTTTTCGTGAGCAGATTAGAGAACAGGGAGTGAGGGACTGTGAGAGAAGGGAGGCGAATGACGGAGAAGAAATGGTGGGATATGGCAGTAACGTTGAATGGAGAGACAGATGGAAGCGTATGTTACGGTGGTGGTCACTGGTTTGTCACGATGAGAGGAAGAGAAGGAGGTTGAAGGCTGTGAAGGGTGTATGGTTTGGCGTGATGGAAAGCGGCGGGGGTTGCTGTGAGAGACGGAAGAGGGTGTGATAGAGATGAGACGGTGTTGAGTGGCTGACGGCGGGAAGCAGCGGTGAGTTGTCGGTGATGATGGCGGTAATGAAGGTCGACAGTAGTGTGACAGAGGGTGAGTACAGGATGAGATTGGCTGAGGAAACAAAGGGTGCGGCGACGATGAATGGTGGAGGATTGGAAGGTGAGGGAAGCGATGGAAGAAGACCTTTTTTTTTTCTTGCGTTTTTATTTTATTTTATTTTTGTAGCCTCCTTTTCCCCGGTGAACTCAATGTAACATAAATATATACAAAAACAATAGAGTTTTCAACATTTTTTACAAATGTCAAAAATGCCCCTAATGATAAATTGGACTATAAGTTTCAATAGACAAAAAATTAACCTATTCGAAAATATTTTTGTTTTGATTTTTGAAAATAAAAATTGAACATCTAAAATTATCAAAAACGATAAAATTTTGGACATTAAAATATCCGAAAAAAATAAATGAACACATTAAAATAAACTACGGGTCTCAAAGGATAAAGAAAAATTATCAAAATAGTTAAAATCGAAATAAAATGACAATAAAGAATACCCGGTTGTAAAACACTTACGGTTAAAAACGAGACTAAAAAATGTATCAAAAAATTAGAGATAGCACATTTCATGATCTACGCGACACATAGATTTATAAAGCAGTGAGTTAAAGGCGAAAACTTGAAATATTTTCTCGTTAATTTTTCGCACAGTGTCGAATCGCTTTTAACGATCTGTCTATAGAATCGAAATATCGATATCATCGACATATAAATAACTTAACCTGATGCAATAAACAGGCATAGAGATAAAAGTGAATGAAGTGGAATAACGGGTATTTTACAACTATAAAATGATTCGAATTTCTATATAAATTGACTTTCGGTCAACCTAAACGCAACTAATGATGCAAATGAAAATTAAATTCATGATGATATCAACAAAATGCGAGTGGGAAAATATCAGGATAAAATTTGGGGTGCAATAACTGCAAAGATACTCGAAGATCCATCTCTGGTTCATGTTTTTTTATTGGCAAATTCCTTATCTCATGGCGAACCAAGAAGCAACAAATTGTGTCTCGTTCGTCCTCTGAAGCTGACTATCGTGCCCTAGCTGCCTCCACATGTGAACTACAATGTATTATGTATCTTCTTCATGATCTTAAAGTAACATGTGAAAAACTCCTAGTTCTGTATTGTGACAATCAAAGCTCCCTTCACATTGTGGCCAACTCAGTTTTTCACTAAAGAACAAAGCACTTGGAGATAGACTGCCATATCGTGCGAGAAAAATTCATGACTGGTGTTATGAAACTTCTTCCCATTTTCTCTAAGAGCCAACTTGTTGATTTTTTCACCAAGTCTTTACTGCCATAGCCGTTTCACTTTCTCATGTCCAATTTGAACTTGATCAATATATATCAAGTGTCAATTTGAGAGGGAATCTCAACTATCATAATTGAATGCGATTGATAGTTAGTTATTTTAGTTACTATAATTTAGATTCAATACTTGCCACACATAGCAGCTTATTGTCTAGCCTATTCATTGTATATATAGCACAGTATATCTCATACCAATACATGAGGAATTAGCTTAGAGTCGTTTGTGTTCATAAAGATATTCACGTTGTGCTTGTTTATTCATGTTGTTTCTCATAAAAATATTCATGTTGTTTGGGTGGTTAGTTGAAGTTCATAGAAACATTCATATGGTAGTTTTGTCATTCATAAAAATATTTATTGTTGTTGCTACATATTTGTGTTGTTGAATGGGAGAGAAAGATTATAAATGCTGGAAAACGCTATTTGCACCCTCTTAGTTGGAGCCCTTTTTTTTGTTTTAATTCACTGGGTCCGAAGCCCACTAATTCTAAAACAAATTGGCACACACACCTTCTAGGCTCAAGCACACCCCCTTTACTTTTTCTTCTTTTCTTATTTTTGTGAAAATAAATTAATAAGCTGTCCCATTAATAACTTAATTCTATGTGCACCCTCTTAGAAAATCTACACCCCTCACTCTTTCCAAGATTAGTATGTTTTTCTATTTTTTTTTCATTCTCTTTTTATTTATGCTTTAAAAATACTTTTATTTATTCATTTTAGTTTTAATTTAGCTTATTGGTAGTAGCTTATGTCGTCGACTTCCATGTTTCTAAGGTCCACTTGATTTCTTATTTATTATAGATTTGTTTTTTTAATGAATTAATTATTCTTTTTATCAAAAATTGTATTATGAATTAAGTCTATTAATCTTTTATTGGTTAATTAGATGTAATGCGTTTTCAATTATTAAACCCTTTTAGAGAGTGGCCTTAAATTGATTATCCCAAATTTGATTTCTCCGCCAAACTATAAAACAGAAATAAAATAAATTAGTAGGAGATTAAAGTTTGATTAAAAAAAAAAACTTAATACATATCCTTTTATTCTCGAGTAAACGAACTCAAGTCATACGACTAATTTAAGTTTGAATATTTATCTCCCTCATAAAAATAATGATTTCTCCCAAGTTTTTTTTTTTGTCACTTTAAGTTTTGTTCTTTATTTTTTAATAGACTAGTAATTTAAGTGCAAAGAATAAAAATCACTTAAATAGATGTCCATGTATTTTAACCGTCGAGTTTGCAAGATGTAAGTCATACAACTTAGTCGTTTTAATTTTTATTTTCTTATAAACCAAAAAAGAGAATAATTAGATACACGTATTTTTATCATCGAGTTAACAAACGTAAGTCGTGCAATTTATTCTAGTAAAAATAATGACAACCATCAAACTTCTTCTTTCCTAGTGTGAGTAACTCTTTTTACGGATTTTTTCTGCGCGATCAAATCTTTTTTAATTAAAAACCAACCAGCATATAATTGCAAACCACAACAAACTACCTAACTTTAAATTCTTTCTCTCACTCGGAGAAATGTAAGAGTAAGAATAAAATCTTGTCAAGTACCCTAGTAAAACATTTTTATTTTTTTTAAAATATTGTAATAATTAAGAGAAATCAAATACATTAAAGTTAATATTATTTTTTACAAAATTAATTAGAGGTGATCGTTATTTACACAGATCTCCTAGAATGCTAACACATTTTCTATGCATAATCTATTTTCGAGACTAAATTTGGTTGTGTATATTTTAATTCTTTAGAAATTGATCTGAACAAATGATCATAAATGGAGACGGTCGGAACGGTTGAAGGTCCTTCGAGCAAGTTAATGTTGAGGAGGGGGTGGTGTACCTGCAAGGCACTCCGATGCTAAAGTAAGCAAATGTTTAAAGAGAGAGAATATTGAATATTAGGGTTTTGAGTGTAAGAAAGTGATACCTCGCCCTCAAGGATATGAAGGTTTATATAATGATCTTAGGAGGACTCTCATTGGTTGCTATATTTGGGCCGGGATATGTGGATCCGCGAATATAGCTGTCAGAGCTGACTAGGTCAAATCGGGAGAATATAGTCATTACGTCGAGCAAAAGAGATATAACGGGCATAGTCCTTAGTGGGATGAACAGCAGATCTGCTCGACGTGTGTCGAGCAGAGGATGTCGCGTGGCTGGGCAGGTGGAAGCCTCCGATGTGTTATCGGATCTCGGTGGATAGAAGCATCCTGAGATAGAAAGATCTGCCCGACAGACATCCGGACAGTCTAGAACAAAAAATTTATCTAACGTTTTCTCTTTTTAAAAATAAATTTTAATAGGAACTTCATTGCTTTTGAGCGTGTACCACCGCGACAACATTTAATTTTCTTACATGATGTATGAGATGGAAGTCAATGTCATTTGTGCTTTGTAGAGTGTTGTAAATAGTTATAACTCCAAAAAGTTCACCATAAGTATTTTTAATTGACTGAAGTAATGCTTTGATAAATGTTATTACCAAAAAAAATTCCAAGCCTACTATTCTACTAAATAAGTATCAAATTTCCAAAAATGTTAGAGGAAGATGTAAGTTTAATATAAATATGAAAGATTGAAAATCTAAGTATGAAAAAGAGATCAAACCAAACGAAGTATGAAAATTGTAAACGTATGCATGAGACACTATATTGGAGTATAACTCAGAGGAAACATATCTTTAGTCCATTCGTTTGTTCAAAATTGTAAGTGCAATTTTTCTAAAAAAATTGAAATATTTAGAAGGTATTATTTTTGGAGCATTGAAAAAGAAAGTGTTAGGACATGAACTGGCCGCGTCATGCATATTAGAAATACTTGAATATGCTTATATTATATAGATTTGAATAGGGATTCAATTAACAATATGATAAAATTGTACCATACTGATATACCAAACTTCATTTTAGAAGAGAATCATTCTAAGGTGTGTTCAACAAAAGGTGTTGTGGTCCCTTTTGGTTGAATTCTAAGAACATATTGTGTATTATAGCAGATGAAGAAGGTCAAGTGGAGGGGTATGGTATGAATAATTTAAATATGGTTGCTGAAATAAGGACAACATACATATTTCCATGTGGATGTGTTTATTTCTAAGAAATCAATCCACAATAAACTCATTTGTCTAGAAAAAATCCGAACTCACTAGAAGAAGTTGTGATTTGATAATGGCAGCAAAGACATTAAGGAAGGTCATTCAAATATATATCTTCTTCCATAATAGAAAATTATATATATATATATATATATATATATATATATATATATATATATATATATATATATATATATATATATATATATGACATTGTTACTACTTTGTGGTATATAAAACAAAAATTGTTGTTAAGTTACTGGTATATTTCATATTTTACAATTTTAATGGGTATTTTGCATTTGGGTTGTACAATCTGAAGTAACATAACAAAATTGTATCGGTTGTTTATTCATGGACTGTAGCACATGTTTATACACTACAAACCATACTTTTAGTTGTTAATTACAGTACGAAGGGGAATATGAAAAATAAGCATCACTAGTTTGCTTTCTCAAATACAACTTCAATTGGTCCATCTCTAAATAACATTAAAATAAACAGTGCATCAAAGAGGAATTGTTCTACTTATAATTGTTGAATATTGTGTAGGTCAAGTGCAGAAGTTGTTTTTGGAAAACAGTTTATGAAGAAAAGTTTTCTGTATCAATATAGGAAAACACAAAATCGAAGAAGAAATCGGTTTCTGTATTTAGGAAAATCGGTTTATGCCTCGAAACTCAAAATTATGGTTTAGCAGTCTGTGCAGTTTTCTGTTTTTTTTATTATTGTGTTGTTTTGTTTGTGTATTAATTTGAGATGCTTATAAATAACTCTCCCTATCTTTGTAATGTACAATGCCATTATGAATAAACATTTTAATTTTCTCCTCAATTACTCTCTCTCTCTCTCTCTCTCTCTCTCTCAATTTTCTCATTTTCTTCATCTTCTCCAATTCTACCTTCACCATTGATTCCCCAGTTGTGTATGTTCCAACATCTTGCATCAAGAACACTGATTCTGATCCATTAATCTGCTGCAAACATGACAACAACCGATCGAATTCTTACTAACCTCCCAATTCTTGATTCTAAGAACTATGACAAATGGTGCAAACAAATGAAAGTTTTTTTGGATATCAAGAAGTCCTTAAAGTGGTGAATGATGGAGTCACACCACTTGTTGCAGAGGCTACAACTGCACAACAAGCCACATTCAAGGAAGAAAAGAAGAAAGAATACAAAGCCCTCTTCTTGATACACTCTTGCGTCGACAACGACAACTTTGAGAAAGTTGGTGATTGTACGTTGGCAAAGCAAGCTTGGCAGATCTTGCAGAAAGCGTATGAAGGTGCCGACAAAGTGAAGGTTGTGAGGTTACAAACTCATAAAAGTAAAATTGAGTTGATACAAATGGAAGAGAAGGAATCGATCAACGACTACATTATGCGCATAACACGTTTGGTGAATCAAATGAAGGCTTGCGATGAAACCCTTACGGTACCAAATATAGTAGCTAAAATCTTGCATTCTTTAACGTCAAGATTGGATAACATTGTGGTAGCCATAGAAGAATCAAAGGATCTTCTCACCATGAGCAAGGAGGAGCTTCAAAGCTCATAGGAGGCACGTGAACAAAGGTTGGATGAAAGAGGAAATGACAAGGCCAAGACGGAAATTGCATTGCAAGCAAGGTTCAACGAGAAGAACAAGAGATCGAAAGGTAAGTGACCTTCGAAGAGCAAGGAAAATTTTCAGAATTCTAGTAGAAAAGATCCACAAAATTCAAGAGGTTCCATGGTCTAAAAAGGAGAGAGGAGCTCTAAAGGTGGTGGTTAAGGCAACAACTTCAAGAGAGGTGACAAGAGTAATGTGAAGTGCTACAATTGTCAAAAGTTTGGTCATTTTGCAAAAGAATGTAATGCGAAATCGAAAGAAAATCATGGAGATGAGGCCAAGGTTTCTAGGCAAGAGGTAGAGGATGATGATACGCTTCTTGTCATGATCACGGAGGAGAATAATGGCTGCAAAGAGGGGCTGGACAACAACTCAATAGTATGTTGAGGGTTGGATAACAACTCTAACAGTGCAGAATTTTCTGCACAAATGGGTTCAGAGCGAAACACAATGGTTACCGTTCGAGGAGGAGTCCAAATTAGTGATGAGTGGTACTTGGATTCAGGTTGTTCAATTCATATGACGGGTAGAAAAGATTGATTTGTGAATATCAATCAAGCCACGAAGAATAGAGTGAGATTCGCGGATGACACCACTTTAGCGGCCGACGATGTGGGTGATGTCTTGTCAAGAAGAAAGATGAAGGTCATTCCTTGATCAAATATGTGTTGTATATTCCTGGAATTATATGTAATCTCTTGAGCATTGGCCAATTACTCGAGAAGAATTACACAATTCAGATGGAAAACAAGATTTTGCGCGTTTTTGACCAAAAAGGCGCTTTAATCTTGAGAGCACCCATGGTTGCAAATCATACTATCAAGATAGAGTTGAAAGTAATAGAACACAAATTTCTTGCTACAACGGCAAGTCATGATGAGTGGTTGTGGCACTACCGTCTTGGACACCTCAATTTTAGAGACTTCGATGCATTGTAAAAGCATGGTATGGTGACCGGGCTGCCCATGATAAATTTTCCAGCTGAGTTGTGTGAAGAGTGTGTGCAACGGAAGAAACACAAGAACAATTTCAACAAGGATGTTGGTCATAGGACCAAGGCATACCTTGAGGTGGTGTATTCCGATGTGTGCGGCTCAATGCAAGTCGATTCGTATGGTGAAAATAGGTACTTTGTCACTTTCATTGATGATTTTAGTAGGAACCTGTGGATTTACCTCATAAAGAGGAAGGATAAGGTGTTTGATGTGTTCAAACAGTTTAAATCCATGGTGGAGCGGCAAAGTGGAATTATTGTGATGATGAGGGTATAGTTCGTGAGGTTGTTCCACCCTATAAGCCTCAACAAAATGGAATTGCTGAAAGGAGAAATCACTCAATTATGAACATAGTTCGTAGCATGTTGAAAGGGAAGAACTTGCCGAAGGAACTATGGGGAGAAGCGGTCTCTACAATAGCCTATTTGTTGAATAGACGCCCTACTAAGAAGCTTGACAAAGTTAAAGCGGAAGAGGTATGGTTGTTGGTGTAAGCCCTAGAGGCCAATACCTTTTGGTACTTGTATCGAATTATTTATTAAATAATAAAAGGCTTTTCTTTATTATGTTCTCTTTTTGAAATAATAAAGTCCCTAGAATAGTTAGTTTGTTTAATGCAATGTTAAGTGTGACTTAATCATGAGATCTATTAAACATAAGGACACTATTCTTAAAGTATCCATAATCGAGCTTTATTGTGAAGTGGGATAACATTAAAGCATTAAGATTATTATGGAGATAGACTGATGATCGCATCTCATGGATCATGGATAAGGAGTTATCAAGTCTTGACATAGGTATAAATATTAGAGTAATATTTATACCGGATTGACCCGCCATGAGAGTACTACATAGAATGTTATGCAAAGTGTCATAAGTTATTCTCATGGTGATAAGTGTGCATACCACCTTCGACCGAAACCACTATGGACCCTAGATGTAGAGTCAAGTGCTTTATTGATCAAACGTTGTCCGAATCGGATGATCATAAAGACAGTTGATGGGTACTTCACAAAGCATGCTGAGGGACATGAGTGGCCTAGATGGAATTTGCCCATCCTGCATAACGGGATAAATGTCTGAGGGCCCAATATTGAACTGGACAAGGATGACACGGTCTATGCCTTGTGTTCAATATAGACATAAGGGCAAAAGGGTAATTATACACACAAGTATTATCACGGAAAGGATTTGTCAGATCACATGACATTTTCGTGACTTGGGTAGCAGTGATGCTAGATACCAACGCTTATTATGTTAAATATGATTTAATATAATTGCCAACGTCGCGGAAACCTACAGGGTCACACACATAAGGACAGATTAATGAGAGATAGTGAAAATAAGGAACATCGTAGGGTACGGTGTACTTAAATGGAATACGGAAGTGGAATACGGAATATGGTAAGGTACCACATGCTTAAGTGATACACGATACATCATAATGTATGATTTTCGTGTGCTTTATTGGGCTTTTAGTTTACAGCCTTTGTTGGGCTTTTAAGCTTGTAGCCCACACTTGTGGTCTTATAAATAGGACCCTTGTGATGAAGCTTGACACTTGATGAAAATTCGGTCCTGAATCCCTGCCGAGATTCCGCTCACTCTCTCACCAAAGTTTCCTCGTGAGCGCCAGGTGATCGAAGCAAGCGCTCGTGGATCGAGTAGACGTTGTTCTTCATCAACGTTCGTGATCACGCCGTAAACCGAATCACCACAAGAGGTAAAAATTCTCTATCACTGACCATGTCCATTCGTAAGGATCACAAAGGAAATCGAATTTCCGCTGCAATTTTAAGAGGCGATTTTCCTTCACTGGCCACAAACCGAATTTAACGCATTTGAGAGTTTTTGGTTCGATTGCATATAAGCATATTCTGGGTCAACTTTGAAAGAAGTTGGATGATAAAAGTGAGGTAATGATTCTTGTCGGATATCACCCTACTGGAGGCTAGAAGCTGTTTGATGTGAGTAGCAAGAAGAACGTGATCAGTCGAGATGTGATAGTGGATGAGCTGAAGCTGTATGACAGCAGAAAAAAATGGTTTCAAGAGCAGAAACCGGTTTCTCAATAGAAGAAAACTGGTTTCTCACGCGAAAATTGCAGTCTAGAAGTCCTGGAATTGAATTTTTGGATGTAGAAACCGGTTCCCCTGATCCTGGAAACCGGTTTCCACAAAAAAAAAACAGAAAATCAGCAGCAGCAGTAGAATGAGGGGCTGATCCGATTCCGGTTGAAGATGGGAATAGTGAGTCCAGTAGAAGACCGACAAGATGTAGAGGTCTAACTCAACGGATCCAAGATTATGAAGTGTTCCATGATAATGAGATTAATAATGATGGTGATCTCATTCATTTTGCGCTTATGGCCGAATCCAAACCGACGAGTACGGAAGAGGCATTGAGCAATGCAAAGTGGGTGTGCGATGAAAGAAGAACTGAATCCATTGAGAAAACAAGATTGGGAGTGGTTAATTTTCCGAAAGAAAAAAGGCAATCGGAGTAAAGTGAGCCTATAAGGTGAAAGCAAATCCTAAAGGCGAGATTGTCAAGCATAAGGCTCGACTAGTAGCAAAAGGATTCTTGCAGCGAGAAAGCATAGGTTATGATGAGGTGTTTGCTCCGGTAGCTAGATTGGAAATCCGCATTTTGAGTGGTCCACTTGAGGAAGAAGTCTATGTAGAGCATCCCCGGTTTTGTGATAGAGAACCAAGAGGAAGAGTCTACAAGTTGAGGAAAACACTCTCTGGTTTGAAACATGCGCCTAAAGCTTGGAACACACACATAGATACTTTACTTATTGAGGTTGGCTTCAAGAAGTGTGTGTCCGAACATAATGTTTATGTGAAGTATGATGCAAGCAAATGTGTGATTTTACTTTGCTTATATGTGGACAATCTTTGATTACGGGCAATGAGGAGTTTATTTCCAAGTTCAAAGGTGAACTCATGGAGGAATTTTGATGAGTGATCTTGGTATCATGACATACTTCCTTGGCATAGAGTTTCACAAGTCAAAGTTGGAACTTCTCATGCACCAAAGAAAATATGCTTGTGAGATATTGAAGAGGTGTGATATAGAGCATTGCAATGCTGCCAATTCACCTATGGAACCAAGGTTGCAGCTGTCCAAGAATGAGGATGAGGGTGACGTTAATCCAACTCAATATACGAGGTTGATTTGATATTTACGTTATTTATGCAATACGCGATCGGATTTGGTATTTAGTGGTCGGTATTGTTAGTAGATTCATGGAGAGACCAAAGGTATCTCATATGGTAACGATAAAGAGGATCCTTCGTTATTTCAAAGGTACTCTTGGCTACCGAATTCTCTTTCCCGCGACTGATGTGGGCAGCATGTGCGAATTACTCGGTTATACGGAACCCCCGGCTAACTCTGCGTAGTGTGATCAATCGCCAAAACTTAATTTGATTTTCTTAATTAACAGAAATTTAAATAATAATAATAAAAGGTGTTTTATTATTTTTCTTGTGGTGATCAGTTATGGCCTTAGACTCTTTTATTTTGGTATTTTAAAATACGAATTGCGTGTCGTGCCTTCCTCTTAATCTCTTGATGTAACTTCTTTTCTCATCTCACTCCCTCGTATGTAAAACGAGTATTCTTTTATGTAATGTAATGTCAAGAAGAAAGAGAAGAATACAATATCAAAGGAGGATAACCTTGGAGGTCTTGCTTGGAGAAGTTTAGATCGTCATTAGGTTTAGCTTAGGTTCTCTCATTGGCTTGAGAGAACAATTGCGCTAGGGGCCATAACTGTATCTTTTTGTATGTATGTTGATGCATGTGTTTGTATGTTGATGCATGTGAGAGACGATTTGCATGTTGCGGTGAGATCAAACTAATAACAAATTCCCTCAAAGTAAATATTAAGTTTATGCTTTCCAAGTTTTAGCACTCATCAAGACTAGTATCGAACAATGTAGGTTTCGCCTAACGCGAGGTGCATGTTCTATATTGGTAAGGTGCGATGGGATAAGTGTAATATCCAATTGCTAAAACTTTGGGTCAAACTTAACTAAACAATTATAATGAGATTATATGTGTTTAGAAGCATGAGTTGGGAATGATCCATGTGATGGATTAGAATAAAGAGTTATTCACCAACTGAGGTATTCGAGAATTGTATTGGATACAATTGGAAGGAGTTCCTACCTAAATAACTGAGTTTTGTGTAATCAGCCTAACGCTGACTTAAAACGAAGTGAAATATGGATCTCGACCCACTAGAAAATCTTCCAACGGGATTTTCCGAATCAAATGATGAGGTCGTTTGGTTTGAGTAAAATAGTGGGAGCATATTTGATTAAAGGCCTAATTGAATATGTTGTTTTAATGATACTAATAACTTTATATCTTTTATGTAGATTACCATGACTCAAAACACATCATCTAACAACATTTTGCGATCAATCCTTGATAAGGAAAAATTGCAGGACAAATTTTCGGATTGGCACCGAAATCGAGGATTGTCCTCAAGCATGACAAAAGGTCAGATGTCTTAGAGACACTGCCCCGAGGAACCTCCCGCTCTGCAATTGAAAGAGATGCTCATAAGAAGCATGTCGATGATGCAAATGAAACCGCTTGTCTCATGCTTGCCACCATGAACTCGAGTTGCAAAAGCAACATGAGAACATGGCGTTCGATATGATCGAACATCTGAAAATGCTCTATCAAGAGGAGGCAAGGAGAGGTTTCGTGTTTCAAAGGCCCTTTTAATAGCAAGTTGGTGAGGGAACCCTGTTGGTCCCCATGTACTCAAAATGATTGGGTATGTGGAGAACCTGAGAGATTAGGGTTTCCACTTGAAAGGAACTGCGGTCGATCCGATCTTGCAATCGTTGCGGATAGTTTCACCAATTTGTTATGAACTTCAATATGAATGACTTGGACAAAAGTCTTCAAGCGCTAAGTATGTTGAGAACCACCGAGCGAATATGAAGTCAAGGGAAGTCCATTCGATGATCGAATGGAAGGTGAACAAGAGGCCCACCAAGGGTTGGTAAAGGGAAAGGCAAGGAAGTTGCCAAATCCAAGCCTACCGCTCGCTTTGAGGCCTAGTGGAGGATAGCAAAGAGGGCACTTGCTTCCATTGCGGTAAGACCGGACATTGGAAAAGAAACCCAAAGTACCGGAAGATAAAGAAAATGGAGTAGAGACTTCAAATTCGGTATTTTGTTATAGAAATTAATTTATCTACTGCATCATGGGTATTAGATATGGATGCGGTTCTCACATTTGTACTAATGCAGGGCTAAAAGAAGTAGAGAATTGGCAAAAGGTGAAGTTGATCTACGAGTTGGCAATGGAGCAAAGGTTCGCTTTATCTGTTGGAACTTATGTATTAACTTTACCTAGTGGTTTAATAATTCGTTAGAGAATGTTATTATGTACCGCAATTAGCAGAATATTATTTCCGTTTCTTGTTTGGACAAGTTTGGTTTTTCATTCATAATAAAGAACAATTGTTGCTCTATTTATTTGAATGATATATTCTATGCTACGCACAAATGAACAATGGATTGTATATCCTTGATCTTGAAATGCCAATTTATAACATTAATACTAAAAGGATTAAAACTAATGAGTTAAATCCAAGTTACCTTTGGCATTGTCGCTTAGGCCACATAAATGAGAAGCGCATTTCAAAACTCCATAAAGATGGATTTTGGACTCATTTGATTATGAATCATATGAGACATGCAGTCTTGTTTAATTGAAAGATGACAAAATCCCCATTCACAGGAAAAGGTGAAAGGGCTAATGAACTTTTGGCACTCATACATACTGATGTATGTGGACCACTGAACATACCTGCCAGAGGAGGTTTTCAATACTTCATCACATTTACTGACGATTTCAGTAGATATGTGTTGCACCCCAAAATTTGCCCTCCTATCTCGATTTTATCTGGTTTAGGCATCACATTCACCTGCATATACTTCCATTAGGTCATTGACATTAAACAGTCATTCATCCATTGCATATGCATCATTTCATCGTATTTAAATTGACCAAAAGTTAGTTTAAATCGATATTTGCATCGTTTTATAGTTATAAAATACCCGATATTTCACTTCATTCATTTTTATCTTCTTACCTGTTTATTGTGACATTTTAAGTTGATTATATGTCGATGATATCAATATTTCGATTTTACAAACAGACTGCTAAAAGCAATTCGACATTGTGCGGAAAATTAGCGGGAAAATATTTCAAACTTTTGCCTCTAACTCACTGCTTTATGAATCTACGTGTCACGTAGATCATGAAAATGTGATCTCTCTAATTTTTCGATACATTGCGAAATTTTGTTTTTAACCGTAAGTGTTTTAAAATCAGGTATTTTTTATTATCGTTTTATTTCAATTTTAAATATTTCGATAATTTTTCTTTAATGTTTGATACCCGTGATTTATTTTAATATGTTTATTTTATTTTTTCGGATATTTTATTGTCCAATTTTTTATCATTTTAACAATTTTAAGTGTCCAATTTTCACCTCCAAAAAATCAAAATAAAATGTTGTTGGATATGTTTGTTTTTAATCTATTGGGCTTTTGGGTCCAATTCATCAAAAGGGTATTTTTGCCATTTTTAAAAATTGCCAAACCCTAATATTTGGGTATATATGTGTATGTTATGTCATTGATTAAAGGAGGCCAATTTGAAAAGATTGGAAACGGAACAATTGGAGGCTGACAAAAACAAAATTATAAAAAAAATAAAAACATCATCTTCCTCTGTTGAGGAACCCATCTTCGTCTCCCTCCATAACTCACTCCGTCTCACCCTCTTCATCACAGCCAACACCACTTCCGTCTTCCTCTACCTTTTCCGCTCTGTGACCCACCATCCAAACGCCTCTTTCATCGTTCCAAAACACCCTTCGTCCACTGCCATCGCTGCCTCCCTGTTCCTCACCCATCCGCTGTTCATCCCCCTCACTGCTACAACTCCCTCCGTAACTCATCCCTTCCGTCTCAACTCCATCTCCTATACTCCCTGCCGTCATCGCCGTCTTCACTCTCAAACCCATCACGAACCGCTTCATCTCCCACCAGAAACCCCATCCTCCATCATCGCTTCAACCGCTCCAACCGTCTTCGTTTCACCGTTCTCCACTCATCGATTGTGATTCCTCAGCTGTAACCATAGTGAGAATCAGTGTATTGAACGATGCTCTTAAAAGCATGTACCATGTCGAGAAAAGAGGAAAGTGTCCATCGTGATTCCTCCTTCAGTCATCATCAGAAAGAATGTTGGTGTAGTATAAAGATTTGCCGTAGCAGTATCTCGATGTTAAAGCATCAACAACAACATCTCGTAGCAGTTTCGACATATTGGACGAAGAACAGCAACTCTAAGCCTTCTCTGTGCTGCTCCATTCGACAACTCGCACCTGTTTCGGTAAGATTTCGTTCTGTTTCGTACCTGTTGCTAAATTGTGATACTGTGATTCCAGCTTACCTTGAAATATGTTGTGGATTATGGTCAAACTTTGAAATGTTGTTAATCTTGTGTTGAATTTATGACGGTGTTATGTTGTTTGTGAATTGAATTCGACTAGTGTTTATGCTAATGCCGGTTTCGCTCTTAGTATGAGAACATGTTGAGTTTACCATGCCTACTAACATTATGTTTGTGTGATGAAAGGGTTTGTAATATGTGTGTTCGAATTCGATTGAAGTTGTGAGGATTTGCTCCATGTTTAAGTGAAGTGTAGATATCACTTTAATTCTTAATGTTGCAAATTGATTCGAAGAATGTGCTATAGTAATAATCGTGTGGTTTAATAGTTGAATAAGTTTAAGGCCGTGTCATGTTTGTTTGAATCAAGATTGGAGAGAATTTATATGGAATTTCGGTTGCGTTTTGAGTCTTAATTTTGGAAGAAAATTCGGTTATGATCTTCGTGTTTTCCATGTGCGTTGAACACTTATGGAGATTGATTTTATCAAGCATTGGTATGGTCGCGTAGTTGCTGCCCGTTTGTGGTTCAAGGGTCCGAAACCTATTTTGAATTCGATTTCACATGTTGCAATACGAGCTTTCGATTATTGTTTCCGTTGTGGTTTGAAATAACTATTATTCTTGAGTTACTTGATATGGAATACGCGACAAAGGCAATATCGATTGAATTTAGGACGTAGTTGCTTGATTCTTGAAAAAATGTTCATATACTTTATGCAAATTTCGTTCGATCTTACTCCTTTGTTATTAACGCATATTCTAATTGTCGAAATTTCATTTCGTTTTATTCCACACTATGCTACTAACATGTTTGTTACTTGTGAAGGCGTTCAAGAATGGTTCAAACATCATTTCATCATAGAATATATATATACTTTTCTTCTTCCAATTACATTCTTATTATTGTTGTTCCATCATTAATATTTAGTAATGTCATTTTTATTTTTGTAAATATAAAATACATAATATTTTTGTTATTATATTTAGTATGTAAATATGCATATTACTTTTATTCTTATACCTTATTCATATCCATTTGTAAATAAATTCAATTACATTTTAATTATTATTTTTGTGTTGCGATTTCGAATTCGAAATTTAATTCAACCTTCGAATGAATTTGAAATACATACTTGAGCATTGCAACATTTTTCGCATAGTTTTTGTTTGTATCTTGAGTAATGTAGGGACATTTATCTCACATTCATCTGACGAGGCAAGCCCTATCCGATCTTGAAGACTATATGGAGCTCAATTCTCGCACCACATAAAAGTTATTCAATTATTCAAACTAATTCGATTTGGTAGTAATAGCTTAGGATTTATTTCCTTGTGTATTCTAGTTACCGTTTAATTACGCGTTATCATATTAGAACACATAGCCTCCTCTTGGGCTCCTTATCAAAGAAGCAGGTAAACATACACAATGCACACCTGCACACATTCATAGTTTGATCCTGGGCTTTTCTACAGCGACAACTATTCGATCGATTGTTCCAATCGGTCGTTTAGAATACTAGTGTCACGCTAGTCTCACATTTAGGAGCATACATAAAGCCACCTTGTATGGGCTCGCTTGTTTTCCTAAAACACTTTCAAGTCAAAAAACATAGTGTTATGGTACTTAATTAAATTGTTAGAGGTTCGCCCAACGATTTAATTAAAATGTAAAGTATTTGGGCCATTAGAGGGTAACCCAATGACTTGAATACTTTATTCCATACACTTGAACATTTAAAACACTTTCATATTAAATTAATTAATTGAATTTGTTTTCAAAAATCAATTTTTCTACAAAAACAAAAAAACATATGGTATTTAATTAAATTGTTAGAGGTTCGCCCGACGATTTAATTAAAATGTAAAGTATTTGGGCCATTAGAGGGAAACCCAATGACTCGAATACTTTATTCCATACACTTGAACATTTAAAACACTTTCAAATTAAATTAATTAATTGAATTTGTTTTCAAAAATCAATTTTTTTTACAAAAAAACATAGTGATATGGTATTTAATTAAATTGTTAGAGGTTCGCCCGACGATTTAATTAAAATGTAAAGTATTTGGGCCATTAGAGGGTAACCCAATGACTTAAATACTTTATTCCATAACACTTAATAAAAAGTGAACTTTGTTTCACCTCACTCTTTTCATAATAAAGATTTTGGATGAGAGATGATCGGTTGACCTCAATCACCAATCTCGAGTATCGAATCGTTAGAGGACCTCCCAACGTTTTGGTACTTGTCATCTACCATTAAAATCAATTCCACCCATTCAAATCCTTTTTCGCTCATATGCGATTATCAAAATTAAAAAAACATTTTCAATTAAAATCAACACAACCAATCCAAGACATTTTCAACAAGAACTACGGAGTTTTGACTTTCCCATTGCACGAGGGAATACGTAGGCACGCGGTTTCGAAACTGTGTCAAACTCAAAATAATAACAAACAAATCCATTTTCTTATTTCTTATTCATGACTTAGAAATTAGCGATTACACACACACAAACATATTTCGAACTAAATGGGTCCCATCGAGTACGATGGACGTAAGAGGTGCTAATACCTTCCTCTTGCGTAACCGACTCCCGAATCCATCCTTTTTGGTCTTGTAGACCGCCTTATCCGACGTTGTGGGTTTTATCTATATTTTCCCGTTCTTTTTAGAACAAATAAAATTAGGTGGCGATTTCATTGTTTTGAAAATTCATTTTAAATGATTTTTTGAAAATCGAGTTTCTTCAGTTGGCGACTTCACTGGGGAAGATTTTAAAAATCTTTTTTTTGACTAAGCGAGTCAACCCTAGTTTAGTTCTTCGCATATTTGTGTGTTTGTTTATCGCTTTCTTCTTTATGCTTATCTATTGTTTATTGCTTACTATTCTCCTTGCACTTTTTGTATATTATTTTATTGATATATTGTTGTGATGGGAATTCATGGGCATTGTTAGATAGATAAGCCCACTACCCAGGCTTCTAGGTCACCTTTTAGGAATAGAGGGGTTGCGTAGCCTAGGTCCACCTGACTCCATTGTCTTGTTGGCCCGAAGCGAAGACTCCGGCTTAGAGTTGGTTGTTTTAAGGAGGTTGTTGGCCCGCGATAGCGCAGGACATCAATCTTTGGACAAATGACCTATAACTCTAAGTTTGTTCAAGTTATCCTAACCGAGACCAAACGCTCAAATTTTGGATTTCGAGCATCCCATTAAGAGCCGTTTCTTGGGGTATACTTTTGCAAATACTGTCGCCACGTAGGCCTCTCGCGCGATGATAATATTTGTTAAAAGGGGATCTGAGACTCCGAGAAACATTTAGCAAAAAAACATTAGAACCACCTTGTTCGGGATTATTGGGTAGAAGCCTAGAGCCATCCTATATTAGGAAGCCCACCTAAATAAGTTGTTCTGATTACCAGTATCATCCTTGATTCACGTCTTTGTGAACCTGTTATTATCATCATGTTGCATTCCATTTGCATCATCCATGCATCATCATGCATTTCATTCATTTCAATCAAAGGACTCATTTCATCCTGGCTTCTTATTCAGAATCTCAAGACTTCAAGACTGATTTCCTGACATCATCGTCATCATGGATCAACTTTGCAAGTGTGGTGCGATCAATACTCGATAGATACCGGATGGATCAATTCATGGAGATTATCCAGAACCTCGCCATTGGACAAGAAGAGTTGAAGCAAGTTGTTCAGAGATCCGAAGTTGTTACTATTGATCATGTTAATCCACCAGGTGTTAATCTTAACCACATGGAGGTCCTTTCAGATCAAAATGTCAGAAACAATGTTCAAATGCATGTCAATGGAACTCCTCACTGTGATGACATCTTCGAGTCTTCGTTTGACACCTTCAGATTTTCGATTGAAGAAACTGAGTCCGAGAAAAAGCTTCACCTCCTTGAGAAAAGGATGAAAGCTATTGAGGGTCGTGATTCCCTTGGTTTAGACGCTCCTAGTTTGTGCTTGGTGCCCGATATCAAAATTCCTGCAAAGTTCAAAGTCCCCATTTTCGAGAAGTATAAGGGTACCTCTTGTCCAATTACTCACATCAAAGTGTATTGCAATAAGATGGCTCCCTATGCGAAAAATGACAAGCTCCTCATGCACTTTTTTCAAGATAGCCTCAGTGGAGCATCTCTCGAGTGGTACACTCAGCTTGAACGAACTCACATCCAAAGTTGGAAAGATTTGGCTGAAGCTTTCGTCAATCACTACGACTATAATAGGGATATGGCTCCCACCAGAATTCAACTCCAAGGTTTGACTCAGAAGACTGAAGAATCTTTCAAAGAGTATGCGCAAAGATGGAGAGAATTAGCTGCTAGAGTTCAACCTCCTCTTTTGGAGCGAGAACTCATTGAGATGTTCTCCAATACTTTGCAAGGTCCTTATCTGATTGCTGGATGTACTTCTACGTTTTCACACCTGGTTGTTGTAGGGGAACGAATTGAGTGTGTCTCAAGATGGGTAATAGTCAGGATGTTGCTATTATTTCTGAATTTCTAGAGCAAATTGATCAAGAGACAAGTACAATTTTCGAGGATGAGGAAGAAGCTCCTGTTTACCCTCCATTTCGATGCCTAATCGGTGACGAAGCTACTCGATCGTGCTCCACAACTGTGTTGCAACTGTTCAAACACCTGCTCAAGATGCTCCCCAGCAGCGAACGCCTCAAGAACAAACTTATCGACAAAGTCGTCAACAGCGAGGTGGGAAGAATCTGATAAGGCCAAGAAAAGTGCATGATCCAATCCCTATGCCTCATAGTGAGTTGCTAACTCACCTACTACAACATTCTTTGGTGGAGTTAAAGGAGCTCAGGCCACCTCCTTTTCCGTATCCTTTGGGATATGATCCTGATGCCTACTGTGAGTTCCATTCTGGGGCACCTGGCCATACAATTGAAGGATGTAATCTTTTCAAAGGCACAGTTCAGAAACTCATTGATTCCAAAGCCATCACGTTCACTCCAAAGGGCCTACGCATCAATTGAACTCTCTTTTGACTCAGAGAACGCCAAGACTACGAAGTGCATCTTCTGAAGCAAGAAATCCATACGGAGACCAGTCTCCTCAACATGGAGATTTCTAGTTTTATCCTGCATGCTCATTTGTTATCTTTCTTGTTTTGTTCAGTACTTTCTTGTATGCAAAAGTTGCTCATTTCTGAATACTAATCATAATGCATTGAATATGTTTGTCTTGAATTGATCCATTCGTATTCACTCTTATTTGTTTTACTATGCTTTTGATATTCAACTCTTATTAATAAAGCAACACCTCTGTAGGGAGGATGACGAACAATTTACCAAGAATCTCAAACGTTATGCTTTCGAGTAAAAACCTGCTAACGATGTACAGGCCTTGTTTCAAATTCCCAAACACCGGAGTTATAAGGGAGTGAAACCCTCGTTAACCCCTTTTGAGCCTTGAAGTAGGAGTTTCTTTTCTGTTCAGAAAAAACCCTCATTTTGTAAACCTGGGGCAGGGTAGTGTTCAGTTAACCCGATCGAGCATTCAAAACTCGTCAAGAGTGCGCATCCAAGGATACAACAATGGTTATCCTTTAAAGGGTCGAGGAAAGTCAAAACCATAATGGTCAACCTTCATCTATCATCAATGTGCATTAAAAGAGGTTGAAACTGTAATGGTTATCTCTCGCACAAGAAATCAACAGATGACGATACCACAATTATTATCTCTCATCCGCCAAGGATTCAAGTAGTCACAATCACCTCCAATCAAACAAGGGTGGAAGATCACACGACTTGTTCAAAAGAAAAAGTGATAAAAAATGATGACAAAAAGCCCGCTAAGTCGAAACTTCATAATAAGTCGCTTAGGCAAAAATGGCAAAAGAAAAAGTTCAACAAAAATCCTTCTTACAAGAACAAAGTCGTGTGATCAGACACCAAAAGCAAAAGGTGAGTGACTGTCGTGTCCAAGAAACCTCAGTGGTTCCTCAACCATCATAAACTTCTCTCAAGAGATGAATGCTCGCATCAAGTTATCTGAACTTAGGAATGGAGAACATCACGGAGAATGGGAGGGCACCAAATATTTTGAGCCTAAATATCTTTTTTCTAAAAAACCCGTGAACCAGACCACGTTACAACCCTTAAAAGTCCTAATTGAAGCATGGGTTAATTCGAAAGCAAATCTGTTACAAGAATACGGTAACCTGACTCCTAGGAGGCTTGCTAAACATTTGAGTTGGTATCACTCAATCTTTTACAAAAAAAATTCAATGTTTCGATATCTTTTCAATAAAAGATTTTTTTTAAACTTCAAGACGAACACGAACTTTGCATTAGAATTATCATTCGTGGAATAAAACATTCTTTGCATATAGATAAGTGCTTAAACATCAAGTGAGCTTGCATATTGAGCATCAGACAGATAATTTGATTGTCTTGAAAGACATATTGCTACAAGTATTTGATTGAACACAAAGCAGCTCGGGTTGAGGAGTAAGGTTGTGAAGTAACCTACTTTCCATATGTAAGTTAACCACCCTGAGCAGGTGATATCTTCAAAGTTCAGTCAATCTGGGGCATTTATGTCGAGATTCGAAGAATCTCTCAAAGTGCTGAGCAATCAGGGGCATTCATCCAAGCATGGTTGAAACCATCTTTACCTTTTGGTTAGTCAGGGGCAATATTTCCAAGTTTATAATATTGGGGCAGATTATCTTGATGGTCCAGATCTCAGGAAGCTTTCTCGAGGCTATTTTCTTCAAAATCCCTATAGATTGGGGAAAAGCATTATGTAGGGGCATTCGTCCACCTCATAATTAATCAAGTCAAGTCCAGGCGCAAGCTAAACAACTATTGAGTTTGAATGGCATGTCAGGAAGTCAGGATCATCATCCCAGATGAATGTCAATCTCTAAGAGTTACTTCCCCAGTGATGTTGATCATTGAAAGAGGATACTTCTATTCTACAATCCCTTGTCGGAATCCAGACTATCATCTCTTTGACCAAGACCAGATGTTTTATTTTCAATCCATGGAGGGTTGATGTTTCCTCGACAGTTCATAATTGCCTTTAGTCTCGGACGAAATATTAAAACATGCATCATTGCATTGCATAACATCCTAAAAAAAAAACGCGTAGCATTTCCATTGATATGGAGCATTACGCTAAAAATAATAATCTCAAACATGCATCATTGCATTGCATAACATCCTCAAAAAAAACGCGTAGCATTTCCATTGATATGGAGCATTACGCTAAAAAATAATAATCTCAAACATGCATCTAAGCATAAGCCAGATTAAGGTGTTTCTCGAGAACCTTTTGCGTCTCCGAAGAGAAATCATTCAATTAAAAATCCCCAAGTGGTATTCCTAGTCAGAGTTCCCTCAAGAAATTCTTCTTGTTGTTATTATCTGCATTTTTGACCCTGTGTCGGTCTCTCACACCGTTCAATTCAATTTAATTACCAAGCGTCTTGCTTTTTTTTGCAATTTTTATTTTGGTATTCTTACCCGTGTTTGCCTCTGTCATTAGAGTGCGAGTAAGAGTCGGTGTCTAACCTTTCTTGCTTCTCGGTTATTTGAGTATCCATACTTGGTGTGTGGTAATTCATATAATTGCCGCTCTTGAAGAATTACACCCCGCCTTCGGCCTGAGGGATATTGTATTTCTTGCACATTTGCAACCCTTTAAAGTCCAACATAGTTGGGCGATTCTTGCTAGGATCCCCTTTGTTTGGCCTCTTTCCCCGTAAATTCGTCTTCGATCGATGATTTTACCATTCCATATATATTCTCCCCAGTGAGTCTGCTCCAGTCGGTCTCTTTCTTGTGTGTGTCTAATATCTTTACCTGACATATACTCCCGTCTGTTCTCATTTTTGATCCAAGCAACTTATTCAAGTATGCTCGCTCCAAAGATCTATGAGTTCTTACCCGATCTGCAAGCAACTTATTTAAGTATGCTCGCTCCAAAGGTTCTGTTTCATTTTGATCTGCAAGCAACTTATTCAAGTATGCTCGCTCCAAAGATCTGTCTCTTCTCATTTTGATCTACGAAGCCGCTTATTCAAGTGTATTCGTGCTAAAGATCTATGATTGGAGTTCGTCGTTTCTCCTTTGAGTAAAACTTTTCTCCCCGGTAACCTTACCGATGCCGAACCATCAGATGTCTCAGCTCCCGATCACCGATCGATGTCTTCCGGTAACCTTACCGTTGTAGCAACTTTGCTAATTTTGTTTCCCCGATCACCTGATCGATGTTCCCGGTAACCCTACCGTTGTAGCAACTTTGCTAATTTTGTTTCCCCGATCACCTGATCGATGTCTTCCGGTAACCCTACCGTTGTAGCAATTTTGCTAATTTTCTTTTCCAATCACCTGATTGTGATACCCCGGTAACCCTACCGATGTTATGGATCTTACTACCTCTTTGGTTTCCCGGTGACCCCACCGACGATAATGACCTCACTATGGCTTTCTTTTCCAATCACCTGATTGTGATCCCCCGGTAACCTTACCGATGTCAGCCACTTTGATATCATTTCAGCCGAAAGTTAGTAAATTTTCCATAATTTCTTTCCAAATACTTATTTCCCGGTGACCTCACCGACGATAATGACTTCACTATGGCTTTCTTTTCCAATCACCTGATTGTGTTCCCCCGGTAACCTTACCGACGTCAGCCATTTTGATATCATTTTCATTCTAATCACCTGATTGACTCGTAAACCAGTAACCATACTGAAGTCGAGCCTTTTTACCAGTTATTTTTCAAAAAAACTTGGTCGTCACCCAGTAACCTTGCTGTCGAGTCGCCCAATTGTAAATGTTCATCATTTCTTCTCCTCTTTGAGGAAATCTTTTGGGAATATCATACCGTTATCCGCCAAAGCTTGTTAGTGGAGGCTTCCAAAAAACATAAAAACAACAAAAAAATATTTCTACTTGTTCTTCGGAGCGCAAATTTTAGGGTTCTTTGAGTATTTAATCTTCTTCTACCTTGAAAGTTCGAAAGGCTAGCACCAATCTCACTTTCAGGTTAAAGATGATTAAATAGGGGCAACTGTTGCACCCCAAAATTTGCCCTCCTATCTCGATTTTATCTGGTTTAGGCATCACATTCACCTGCATATACTTCCATTAGGTCATTGACATTAAACAGTCATTCATCCATTGCATATGCATCATTTCATCGTATTTAAATTGACCAAAAGTTAGTTTAAATCGATATTTGCATCGTTTTATAGTTATAAAATACCCGATATTTCACTTCATTCATTTTTATCTTCTTACCTGTTTATTGTGACATTTTAAGTTGATTATATGTCGATGATATCAATATTTCGATTTTACAAACAGACTGCTAAAAGCAATTCGACATTGTGCGGAAAATTAGCGGGAAAATATTTCAAACTTTTGCCTCTAACTCACTGCTTTATGAATCTACGTGTCACGTAGATCATGAAAATGTGATCTCTCTAATTTTTCGATACATTGCGAAATTTTGTTTTTAACCGTAAGTGTTTTAAAATCAGGTATTTTTTATTATCGTTTTATTTCAATTTTAAATATTTCGATAATTTTTCTTTAATGTTTGATACCCGTGATTTATTTTAATATGTTTATTTTATTTTTTCGGATATTTTATTGTCCAATTTTTTATCATTTTAACAATTTTAAGTGTCCAATTTTCACCTCCAAAAAATCAAAATAAAATGTTGTTGGATATGTTTGTTTTTAATCTATTGGGCTTTTGGGTCCAATTCATCAAAAGGGTATTTTTGCCATTTTTAAAAATTGCCAAACCCTAATATTTGGGTATATATGTGTATGTTATGTCATTGATTAAAGGAGGCCAATTTGAAAAGATTGGAAACGGAACAATTGGAGGCTGACAAAAACAAAATTATAAAAAAAATAAAAACATCATCTTCCTCTGTTGAGGAACCCATCTTCGTCTCCCTCCATAACTCACTCCGTCTCACCCTCTTCATCACAGCCAACACCACTTCCGTCTTCCTCTACCTTTTCCGCTCTGTGACCCACCATCCAAACGCCTCTTTCATCGTTCCAAAACACCCTTCGTCCACTGCCATCGCTGCCTCCCTGTTCCTCACCCATCCGCTGTTCATCCCCCTCACTGCTACAACTCCCTCCGTAACTCATCCCTTCCGTCTCAACTCCATCTCCTATACTCCCTGCCGTCATCGCCGTCTTCACTCTCAAACCCATCGCCGCCGAACCAGCTTCATCTCCCAGCCGTAAACCCCCATCCTCCATCATCGCTTCAACCGCCGCTCCAACCGTCTTCGTTTTCACCGTTCTCCACTCATCGATTGTGATTCCTCAGCTGTAACCATAGTGAGAATCAGTGTATTGAACGATGCTCTTAAAAGCATGTACCATGTCGAGAAAAGAGGAAAGTGTCCAGTCGTGATTCCTCCATCTTCCGAAGTCATCATCAGCAGAAAGAATGTTGGTGTAGTATAAAGATTTGCCGTAGCAGTATCTCGATGTTAAAGCATCAACAACAACATCTCGTAGCAGTTTCGACATATTGGACGAAGAACAGCAACTCTAAGCCTTCTCTGTGCTGCTCCATTCGACAACTCGCACCTGTTTCGGTAAGATTTCGTTCTGTTTCGTACCTGTTGCTAAATTGTGATACTGTGATTCCAGCTTACCTTGAAATATGTTGTGGATTATGGTCAAACTTTGAAATGTTGTTAATCTTGTGTTGAATTTATGACGGTGTTATGTTGTTTGTGAATTGAATTCGACTAGTGTTTATGCTAATGCCGGTTTCGCTCTTAGTATGAGAACATGTTGAGTTTACCATGCCTACTAACATTATGTTTGTGTGATGAAAAATATGTGTGTTCGAATTCGATTGAAGTTGTGAGGATTTGCTCCATGTTTAAGTGAAGTGTAGATATCACTTTAATTCTTAATGTTGCAAATTGATTCGAAGAATGTGCTATAGTAATAATCGTGTGGTTTAATAGTTGAATAAGTTTAAGGCCGTGTCATGTTTGTTTGAATCAAGATTGGAGAGAATTTATATGGAATTTCTTTTGAGTCTTAATTTTGGAAGAAAATTCGGTTATGATCTTCGTGTTTTCCATGTGCGTTGAACACTTATGGAGATTGATTTTATCAAGCATTGGTATGGTCGCGTAGTTGCTGCCCGTTTGTGGTTCAAGGGTCCGAAACCTATTTTGAATTCGATTTCACATGTTGCAATACGAGCTTTCGATTATTGTTTCCGTTGTGGTTTGAAATAACTATTATTCTTGAGTTACTTGATATGGAATACGCGACAAAGGCAATATCGATTGAATTTAGGACGTAGTTGCTTGATTCTTGAAAAAATGTTCATATACTTTATGCAAATTTCGTTCGATCTTACTCCTTTGTTATTAACGCATATTCTAATTGTCGAAATTTCATTTCGTTTTATTCCACACTATGCTACTAACATGTTTGTTACTTGTGAAGGCGTTCAAGAATGGTTCAAACATCATTTCATCATAGAATATATATATACTTTTCTTCTTCCAATTACATTCTTATTATTGTTGTTCCATCATTAATATTTAGTAATGTCATTTTAATTTTTGTAAATATAAAATACATAATATTTTTGTTATTATATTTAGTATGTAAATATGCATATTACTTTTATTCTTATACCTTATTCATATCCATTTGTAAATAAATTCAATTACATTTTAATTATTATTTTTGTGTT
This sequence comes from Vicia sativa, assembly GCA_021764765.1. NCBI lineage: Eukaryota > Viridiplantae > Streptophyta > Magnoliopsida > Fabales > Fabaceae > Vicia > Vicia sativa. The sequence continues at coordinate 117,371,688 of CM038792.1, read as the reverse complement.
GCGATTTCGAATTCGAAATTTAATTCAACCTTCGAATGAATTTGAAATACATACTTGAGCATTGCAACATTTTTCGCATAGTTTTTGTTTGTATCTTGAGTAATGTAGGGACATTTATCTCACATTCATCTGACGAGGCAAGCCCTATCCGATCTTGAAGACTATATGGAGCTCAATTCTCGCACCACATAAAAGTTATTCAATTATTCAAACTAATTCGATTTGGTAGTAATAGCTTAGGATTTATTTTTGTGTATTCTAGTTACCGCTTAATTACGCTATCATATTAGAACACATAGCCTCCTCTTGGGCTCCTTATCAAAGAAGCGGTAAACATACACAATGCACACCGCACACATTCATAGTTTGGTCCCGGCTTTTCTACGACAACTATTCGATCGATTGTTCCAATCGGTCGCTTAGAATACTAGTGTCACGCTAGTCTCACATTTAGGAGCATACATAAAGCCACCTTGTATGGGCTCGCTTGTTTTCCTAAAACACTTTCAAGTCAAAAAACATAGTGTTATGGTACTTAATTAAATTGTTAGAGGTTCGCCCAACGATTTAATTAAAATGTAAAGTATTTGGGCCAGAGGGTAACCCAATGACTTGAATACTTTATTCCATACACTTGAACATTTAAAACACTTTCATATTAAATTAATTAATTGAATTTGTTTTCAAAAATCAATTTTTCTACAAAAACAAAAAAACATATGGTATTTAATTAAATTGTTAGAGGTTGCCGACGATTTAATTAAAATGTAAAGTATTTGGGCCATTAGAGGGAAACCCAATGACTCGAATACTTTATTCCATACACTTGAACATTTAAAACACTTTCAAATTAAATTAATTAATTGAATTTGTTTTCAAAAATCAATTTTTTTTACAAAAAAACATAGTGATATGGTATTTAATTAAATTGTTAGAGGTTCGACGACGATTAAAATGTAAAGTATTTGGGCCATTAGAGGGTAACCCAATGACTTAAATACTTTATTCCATAACACTTAATAAAAAGTGAACTTTGTTTCACCTCACTCTTTTCATAATAAAGATTTTGGATGAGAGATGATCGGTTGACCTCAATCACCAATCTCGAGTATCGAATCGTTAGAGGACCTCCCAACGTTTTGGTACTTGTCATCTACCATTAAAATCAATTCCACCCATTCAAATCCTTTTTCGCTCATATGCGATTATCAAAATTAAAAAAACATTTTCAATTAAAATCAACACAACCAATCCAAGACATTTTCAACAAGAACTACGGAGTTTTGACTTTCCCATTGCACGAGGGAATAGGCACGCGGTTTCAAACGTGTCAAACTCAAAATAATAACAAACAAATCCATTTTCTTATTTCTTATTCATGACTTAGAAATTAGCGACACACACACAAACATATTTCGAACTAAATGGGTCCCATCGAGTACGATGGACGAAGAGGTGCTAATACCTTCCTCTTGCGAACCGACTCCGAATCCATCCTTTTTGGTCTTGTAGACCGCCTTATCCGACGTTGTGGGTTTTATCTATATTTTCCCGTTCTTTTTAGAACAAATAAAATTAGGTGGCGATTTCATTGTTTTGAAAATTCATTTTAAATGATTTTTTGAAAATCGAGTTGCTTCAATATGGATATGTGTATTTAATGAAACACAAATCTGAAACCTTTGAAAAGTTCAAGGAATTTAAGAATGAAGTACAAAACCAGCTAGGTAAGAATATCAAAGTTCTTCGATCAGATCGAGGCGGTGAATATTTAAGCCTAGAATTTGATGACCATCTAAAAGAGTGTGGGATTGTATCCCAACTTACTCCTCCTGGAACACCACAATGGAATGGTGTGTCTGAGAGAAGAAATCGAACCTTGTTAGACATGGTCCGATCCATGATGAGTCACGCCGATCTTCCAAACTCCTTTTGGGGACATGCTCTATTGACAGCAGCTCACACACTTAATCGTGTTCCTACCAAAAAGGTTGAAAAGACACCATATGAGATATGGAGTGGTAAGAAACCACATATGTCTTACATGAAGATTTGGGGTTGCGAAGTTTATGTGAAACGGCAGATCTCAACTAAGCTTGAGCCCAAATCTGACAAATGCTTATTTGTGGGGTATCCTAAAGAAACAAGAGGATATTACTTTTATAATCCTTCCGAGGGCAAAGTGTTTGTCGCTCGAACTGGAGTTTTCTTGGAAAAGGATTTTATTTCCAAGGGAATAAGTGGGAGGAAAGTAGACCTTGATGAAATTCAAGAATCACAAAGCATTGATACACCTATGGAGGAATTGGAGCAGAAACACAAGTAGTTGTGGAAGAACAACTGCTCGAAGAGAACAAGACCAACGTAGGTCAAACAGATACGTCACCAACCCGAAAGATATGGATATCTTATAAATGGTCAAGGTGATGTATTGCTCATGGATCAAGATGAGCTGTGACCTACCAAGAGGCCATTATGGTCCGAATCGAGAAGTGGCTAGAAGCCATGAAATCGAAATGGATTCCATGTACACTAACCAAGTTTGAACTTGGTAGAGCCACCTAGGAGTTAATCCTATAGGATGCAAGTGGGTCTTTAAAAGAAGATGACATGGATGGTAAGGTACATACCTATAAGGCAAGACGGTTGCAAAAGGTTATAAACAAATTCATGGGGTTGACTATGATGAAACCTTTTCTCCAGTTGCAATGCTTAAATCTCGGATTTTACTTGCAATCCGCATATCATGATTATGAAATATGGAAGATGAATGTCAAAGCTTTCCTAAATGGGAACCTTCAAGAGGATGTGTACATGACACAACCTGAAGGATTTAACATTCCGTAAGAATCCCAAAAGATATGCAAGTTACTGATCAATCTATGGATGAAGCAAGCTTCAGTTGGAATCTTCGCTTTGATGAAACAAGAAACAATATGGATTCATCAAGAATGAAGATGAGCCTTGTGTCTACAAGAAGGTTAGTGGGAGCATGATCGTCTTCCTAGTATTATATGTAGATGACATATTACTCATTGGAAACGATGTCCCTACCTTGCAACAAGTAAAAACTTGGCTAGGGAAATGCTTTTCTATGAAGGACCTTGGTGAAGCCTATATATTGGGAATAAGGATCTATAGAGATAGATCACAAAACCGCTTGGCCTAAGTCAGAGTACATACATAGACAAAGTGCTGAGACGCTTTAATATGCATGATTCCAAGAAGGGATTCATTCCTATGCAACATGGTTGTGTCTATCAAAACACAATCCCTTCAACGAAGGAAGAAAGGGATCGCATGAATAAGATTCCATATGCATCCGCAATAGGATCTATCATGTATGCCATGCTATGTACTCGACCGGATGTCTCGTATGCTTTAAGTGCAGCAGTAGGTACCAATCGATCCCGTGATGCTCATGGGTGGTCAAGAATATCCTTAAGTACTTGAGAAGGACTAAGGACTCATTCTTGATATATGGAGGTCAGGAAGAGCTTGCTATAGTTGGATACACTGATGCTAGCTTCCAGACCGATAAGGATGACTTTAGATCGCAATCTGGTTATGTGTTTTGCTTAAATGGTGGCGCTGTGAGCTGGAAGAGTTCAAAGCAAGAAAGCTTCTTGATTCTACAACCGAGGCCGAGTATATTCCGCCTCAAATGCGCAAAAGAAGTTTTGGATCAAGAAGTTCATTAGTGAACTTGGCATAGTCCCTAGCATTGTGGATCCCATTGATCTCTATTGTGATAACAATGGTGCTATCGCACAAGCTAAGGAGCCTAGATCTCACCAAAGATCCAAACACATACTTAGGCGTTATCACCTCATTCGGGAGATAATCGATCGGGAGATATGCAGAGTACCAACACTTGACAATGTCGACCCATTAACAAAGCCTCTTGCACAGCATGATGGCCATACTAGATCTATGGGCATTAGGGGTATGCCTGATTGGCTCTAGTGCTAGTGGGAGATTGTTGGTGTAAGCCCTAGAGGCCAATACCTTTTGGTACTTGTATCGAATTATTTATTAAATAATAAAAGGCTTTTCTTTATTATGTTCTCTTTTTTGAAATAATAAAGTCCCTAGAATAGTTAGTTTGTTTAATGCAATGTTAAGTGTGACTTAATCATGAGATCTATTAAACATAAGGACACTATTCTTAAAGTATCCATAATCGAGCTTTATTGTGAAGTGGGATAACATTAAAGCATTAAGATTATTATGGAGATAGACTGATGATCGCATCTCATGGATCATGGATAAGGAGTTATCAAGTCTTGACATAGGTATACATATTAGGAGTAATATTTATACTGGATTGACCCGCTATGAGAGTACTACATAGAATGTTATGCAAAGTGTCATAAGTTATTCTCATGGTGATAAGTGGTGCATACCACCCTTCGACCTGAAACCACTATGGACCCTAGATGTAGAGTCAAGTGCTTTATTGTGATCAAACGTTGTCCGAATCGGATGATCATAAAGACAGTTGATGGGTACTTCACAAAGCATGCCGAGGGACATGAGTGACCTAGATGGAATTTGCCCATCCCGCATAACGGATAAATGTCGAGGGCCCAATATTGAATCGACAAGGATGACACGGTCTATGCCTTGTGTTCAATATAGACATAAGGGCAAAGGGTAATTATACACACAAGTATTATCACGGAAAGGATTTGTCGATCACATGACATTTTCGTGACTTGGTAGCAGTGATGTGTTTAGATACCGCTCATCGCTTATTATGTTAAATATGATTTAATATAATTGCCAACGTCGGAAACCTGTGGTCACACACATAAGGATTAATGAGAGATAGTGAAAATAAGGAACATCGTAGGGTACGGTGTACTTAAATGGAATACGGAAGTGGAATACGGAATATGGTAAGGTACCACATGCTTAAGTGATACACGATACATCATAATGTATGACTTTCGTGTGCTTTATTGGGCTTTTAGTTTACCTTTGTTGGGCTTTTAAGCTTGAGCCCACACTTGTGGTCTTATAAATAGGACCCTTGTGATGAAGCTTGACACTTGATGAAAATTCGGTCCCGAATCCTGCCGAGATTCCGTTCACTCTCTCACCAAAGTTTCGTGAGCCTAGCACCGTGATCGAAGCAAGTCGCTCGTGGATCGAGTAGACGTTGTTCTTCATCAACGCTCGTGATCACAATCGAATCACCACAAGAGGTAAAATTTCTATCACCGACCATGTCCATTCGTAAGGATCACAAAGGAAATCAATTTCACCGCAATTTTAAGAGGCGATTTTCCTTCACCGCCACAAACCGAATTTAACGATTTGAGAGTTTTGGTTCGATTGCATATAAGCATATTTCGGGTCAACTTTGAAAGAAGTTGGATGATAAAAGTGAGGTAATGATTCTTGTCGGATATCACCCTACTGGAGGCTAGAAGCTGTTTGATGAGTAGCAAGAAGAACATGATCAGTCGAGATGTGATAGTGGATGAGAAGCTGTATGAAAAAAATGGTTTCAAGAGCAGAAACCGGTTTCTCAATAGAAGAAAACTGGTTTCTCACGCGAAAATTGCAGTCTAGAAGTCCTGGAATTGAATTTTTGGATGTAGAAACCGGTTCCCCTGATCCTGGAAACCGGTTTCCACAAAAAAAAAAAACAGAAAATCAGCAGCAGCAGTAGAATGAGGGGCTGATCCGATTCCGGTTGAAGATGGGAATAATGAGTCCAGTAGAAGACCGACAAGATGTAGAGGTCTAACTCAACGGATCCAAGATTATGAAGTGTTCCATGATAATGAGATTAATAATGATGGTGATCTCATTCATTTTGCGCTTATGGCCGAATCCAAACCGACGAGTACGGAAGAGGCATTGAGCAATGCAAAGTGGGTGTGTGCGATGAAAGAAGAACTGGAATCCATTGAGAAAAACAGTACTTGGGAGCTGGTTGATTTTCCAGAAAGAAAAAAGGCAATCGGAGTAAAGTGAGCCTATAAGGTGAAAGCAAATCCTAAAGGCGAGATTGTCAAGCATAAGGCTCGACTAGTAGCAAAAGGATTCTTGCAGCGAGAAAGCATAGGTTATGATGAGGTGTTTGCTCCGGTAGCTAGATTGGAAATCCGCATTTTTGAGTGGTCCACTTGAGGAAGAAGTCTATGTAGAGCATCCCCCGGTTTTGTGATAGAGAACCAAGAGGGAAGAGTCTACAAGTTGAGGAAAACACTCTCTGGTTTGAAACATGCGCCTAGAGCTTGGAACACACACATAGATACTTTACTTATTGAGGTTGGCTTCAAGAAGTGTGTGTCCGAACATAATGTTTATGTGAAGTATGATGCAAGCAAATGTGTGATTTTACTTTGCTTATATGTGGACAATCTTTTGATTACGGGCAGCAATGAGGAGTTTATTTCCAAGTTCAAAGGTGAACTCATGGAGGAATTTTGGATGAGTGATCTTGGTATCATGACATACTTCCTTGGCATAGAGTTTCACAAGTCAAAGTTGGAACTTCTCATGCACCAAAGAAAATATGCTTGTGAGATATTGAAGAGGTGTGATATAGAGCATTGCAATGCTGCCAATTCACCTATGGAACCAAGGTTGCAGCTGTCCAAGAATGAGGATGAGGGTGACGTTAATCCAACTCAATATACGAGGTTGATTTGATATTTACGTTATTTATGCAATACGCGATCGAATTTGGTATTTAGTGGTCGGTATTGTTAGTAGATTCATGGAGAGACCAAAGGTATCTCATATGGTAACGATAAAGAGGATCCTTCGTTATTTCAAAGGTACTCTTGGCTACCGAATTCTCTTTCCCGCGACTGATGTGGGCAGCATGTGCGAATTACTCGGTTATACGGATTCCAATTGGTGTGGAGATAAAGATGATCGAAAGTCTACGACCGGTTATGTCTTTATGTTCGGAGGAGCTCCAATCTCTTGGTGCTCTAAAAAGGAACCCGTGGTGGCACTCTCTTCTTGTGAGGCCGAGTATATCGCAACATCCATGTGTGCATGTCAAGCCGCGTGGCTAATGAATCTACTTAAAAAGTTGGACAACATTAAGGTAAAAGCTGTCATACTCTTTGTTGACAACCTCTCGGGTATTAATCTTGCAAGGCATCCCTTAGCACATGGGAGGAGCAAGCATATAGAGATGAGGTTCCATTACTTGAGGGAGCTGATATTTGAAGGACATTTGAAGTTATCTCATTGTCGAAGCGAAAAACAACTTGCGAATTTGTTGACTAAAGCAGTAACAAATGAAGTGTTCAAGAGGCTTGTGAAGAAATTGAGCTTGAGGAATGTGGAGCACTTGGTTTAAGGTGGTGTGTTGAATATAGTGTAAGTCAAATGCATAAGCTATTTTTAGAAAACAACTTATGCAGAAAAGTTGTTTTGCATCAATACAGGAAAATACAAAATCGAAGAAGAAACCAGTTTTTGTATTTGAGGAATCGGTTTTTGCCTCAAAACTCAGAATTTTTGTTTAGCAGTCTGTGCAGTATTCTATTTTTTTTTTGTGTTGTTTTGTTTGTGTTGATTTGAGATGTTTATAAATAGCTCTCCCCCTCTTTGTAATGTACAATGCCATTGTGAATAAACATTTTAATTTTCTCCTCAATTACTCTCTCTCTCTCTCTCTCTCAATTTTCTCATTTTCTCTCTAAACTTCATCTTCTCCAATTCTACCTTCATCATTGAATCACCCCAATTGTGTATGCTCCAACAATAATGATTGTTTCACTAAATCTTCACCTTCTTTCTTTGAGTATTTTGATTCTTTGCATTTAGATATACATGATTCAAAATCGACGTTATCATGTATAATTAGAAGGAGTGTATGTCATACTAATAAGTCAATTAGTCATTTTAAATATGATTTTATTATATTAATTATATTTAAATTTTTTTAATTATAGTATGATTAACATGTGTCATAAGATCACATGTTAATATGACCCTATTTTAAAAATGGTATCGATGTTGAAAGAGATGGTATCATTGTTTATTCTGAATTGTCTTTAGGCTATTTAACATGTACATTGAATTTCAAACTATGCTTAGGCTTTAATTTTTATTTTTAAAATAAGAATTCATTATTTAAAAATGAACAATTTAATATCGCAAATTTAAACTCATACATCTGCATTTAATATTTCAACATTCGTACCAACTGAACGGACTGAAATTCCTTCAAAATAAAATGAAGAAGTTGAGTTTGGTGCAAACACTTTCATTTTTGTAAAAATAAAGCATCGAAAAGTTAAAATTAAAATCAGTCATCATACAGAACTTTTTTATTTATGAGTTGAAAAGTTAAAATCTAAATTTTTTTTATGGTCTTACTGAATAGACCCTTATTGCAATTTAATTTATCCAAAAAAAAAAATACTTTCTTGACAAACTAAAAAAAATGTATTTAATTTAAAATTTTGATTTTAATCTTCAACAACTATATATAATTTTGTTATGAATTTGACTTCAATTGATATAAAAAAATTAGATTGGATTATTTTTTAAAATATTTTTTACTTACTTTAAAATATACATAAACATTTAAAACTGTTAAATTAAAAAATAATATTAAAAGATAATAAAAAGTTAAGAGATCTTGAGTAAGTCTGTAAATTTATTTGGCTAAATTATAGTTTTGACTCATATTTTAGTGTTTTCATAATTTTCGTCCTCCTATTTTATTTTTAAATACTTTTGATCTCTCATCTTTACTTTGGCTACAAAAAAACGCTTATATGTCACTTTTTAAAATACGTGACATATAATAAAATATCAGTTGTGTGTTATATAATTACACGAAAGGAAAATTTATTTTAAAAATCGTTTTTTTAGCCAAAATAAGAACGGAGACCAAAAATATTTATAGAAGAATTAAAATCGTAAAAATACTAAAATAGGAGGGCAAAAATGTAATTTAATCAATTTACTTTCAAGGTCAATAGAATTTATATATATCTACAATTATTTTGAGGGTGATGGTGTATATTGTATTTAGTAAATAATAATTGAAATTGCTACAAGAAGATTTTTTTTATTTGGATATGACATAGTAGGATTGGACAATGAATTGGTTTGGGTTGATATTAGAATCAAAACTTAAATTTGACATAAAATTGTGATTTCATTCTAGAAATTTGTTTTTTACTAGTAAAATTTGATTTTTTTTGGCAGATTCCATTAGATCAATTTGTCTGGATAGATTTAATCGGCTTAATGTTTATTAAACAAAATCCATAAAAATAACGTTTATAAAATTCCTAAACATTTAGTTTTAATTTAAATAAAAATTATCAAAAATTTAAAAAAGTATAAAATATAATCACTTTTTTACTATTAAAAAATTAGTAAATAATATTTTCAATATGATTCGACATTAATTTGACCATTATCATATTTTAAACTTCATTAAATAAAACTTAAAATTTTGTATTACATATTTTTGTATTCTTGTGAATAAACAATACCATAACCTTATTTTTATAATAGATCAATATATATTAATAAAAATAAATATTAATTTAATTCAATCGAATTTAATTTCTAACGGATTCAAAATTTGAATTCGATCAAATTAATTTTATATTATTTAAATTAAGTAATTGAATCAATCTGACATCATTGAATTTTGATGAGGCAATTAGTTTGTAAATAAAACCTCCCCTAAATGAAAACAAAATAGGAGTAATTGCCATACCGATCACACTGAAACTGAATACTCATAATATACATTGAAAACAGAACACACTATTTTATTGGACTGATCGATCAATGTCACGAGAATTAAAGTAAATAGAGAAAATTCACAACTCACAATACAATGCAGCCTCTACCACATATCCCCTCCCCCAGTTTTCAACTTCATTCACCAAATCTCCACTTCCTTGATTACTTTACTTTCTTTTCTTTTTTTAGCTTATATAAAATCATAGCCATGATCAAATTTGTGTGCATTTCACGTGAAATATGTCATTTCAATTACAGCTGTGATACAATTCAAACGGGAGTGTGAACATAGAATTTTTTGTTAACAAAAACTTAGTAAATCAAAGAGAAAGACAACTTTTGAAAAGGGTTGTAGCATGTAAGTAGAAATCCAATTTCGTTTACAATCTCCCCTCACTACACACCATCATCAAGTATGATAGACCTTAGGTTGATTTTTTTTTTTTTTTTTATTTATATATTTATAATTGTTTAATTACACTTTTTTTCTCTAAAGTCTTGATTGAGGTAGTTTTTGTCGTTTGGTTTTTAGATTTTCAAACATAAAAATTTAGTTTTAGCTCTGAGTTTCAGTTATGAATATTATTAGCACTAAATGAAAAGAAATTCTTCATATTTTTAGTTAAACCATTTTTTTTTTAAATCTCTTACTATAAATTCAAAAAATATAAAAAAAATAATTATGTCATAAGCATCACTACATTGTCATCCAGATGCACTAAAAAATATGAAATAAGTAAGTTTTCACATTTTCATAAATGCTTGTGGGTAAATAGGGTAGTGAAAGTGCATTCACGATATCGTATAGTATTGCTCAGTTGTTTTGATATATTTGTCAATTTGACATAAATATTTTTAGTATTTGTATATGTGTATTTGAGTATATAATCATGTGTTGTACTTTATTTGTTTCGTATTATATTAATAATTGCTTGGACTATTATGTTGTTGTATCAAGAAAAATTATCCTTACTCAATTAATAAGAGTGTTTGATTCTTGATAGTATGTCTTTTAGAACCTAAATAGTTATTGCTTTGTCATTTCATGAAGCGTAGCTTGAATCTTAAGTTAGAACTCTTAAGGATCCACCTGTTGATAAAGTTGTGGAGCCTTCTAAGGATCCACCTGTTGAGGCTACTAGTTTTACTTCTTTTGGTTCACTTTCAACTGATTTGAAGACTTACCTTGATGATTTCTTTAGAAAGCTCTTGGATGACAACTAGATTAGAGAGAAGTGGATTATGGCACACAATGATTTTGTGGCTATGGGAAGTGAAGGGAGCCATGTACATTTGAAGATTGATTTGAGAGTTGATCTCAAGACAAAGATTCAAGTGTCTGAAGCTTGAGTGATTTCTCAAGGTGGATGTTGTCAAAGTTGTTGTTGAGGATTCCAAAACGGGTTTATTATGAGGTCGAGTTTGATTTTGGAAATTCTGATTCTGAACTTGAGGAGAAACAAATAGAGGTTGTTGAAGTTGAGGCTTTGACATGTGGTAACTAAGGATAGCGTAACAGTGTTGCGATCGACTTCCCTTTTCTAGCACTTCTGATATCTTTGCTAAAGGATACCAATTTTCCTAAAATTATCACTTGGTCTCTACCATTCTCAACACTAGTCTTTAGAGTTTCAATACATTTTTGGCAAGTATAGATTTCAAAGGGACCTGGGTATCCTTTGGTGTCATCATCATCTAACCCTGTAATTAAGATGTCTACGCTTGACCCATTCTCCTTGAAAGTCAAAAAATTTTCGTCGATTAGCTCTTGAACTCTACAATTGAAGGAAAACCAATTCTTATTCATGTGTCTTGTAGAGTTAGCATGAAAAGAACATTTAGAATCCTCATCAAACCAAATTTTAGGTGGTCCCAAAACTGGCTTCAACTCCCTTGGTACCACAACACCATTCTGAGTTAGGTAAGGCAACTACTAAGCATATGACATCGAGATAGGTTGAACATCTTCCTTAGCATACTTGTGGTAGTGTAGATTTATTTGTTGGTTTCTTTGCCTCGGTTGAGGAATAATCAATGGTTGTTGGTGAGGAATCCTTTGAGGTAAAGGTGTAGAATAATATCCAGAAGGAGTATTGAACTGGAAAGTTCGCCGTGTGTGACTTTCTTTGACCCAAAGTGACATCAGTTAACTGTAAAGAGGAAACTGAATCTACTGCAACCATTAGTGTAGTGTTGCTCTCTTTCCCCAATAAGACTTGCAAGATATGCATGACTAGGCTCATCTAACTCTTCAGCTAATTGAATGTCGCTCTCAACTGATCTTGACCTCGTTGAAGTTTGTCTAAAGCTCTTCGAGACATTTTTCAAGTTCTAGGTGTTTGTCGGGTAATCAGTTTGATTTCTTGACAGAAGAGCGGAACAAGTTTATGATTAAGATGAGATGCATGGTATTGCAGGCAAGAATGCAATGCAACATTTTACTAATTTTACGAGTAACGGTTCCATGCAATGTAACACCCCAAATCTCCCCATCGAATATTAATAAAAATCAGAGTGCAAAATTTTATCATACATGGGATGCCACATTTACTTCACATAAAAACAACATCATTTATTCACATACAACATAGATACATAGCACTTGATTCAGATGAACCATCAACAACCTGATTTATTCTTTCATAACCAAAACAACTTTTTATTAATAACGAAAATCTCGATGATTTAACTAAAATCATCTTTACATCTTTATTCAACTGAAAGGCAACTTCAAAAGTATTAAATATTCAACTCGAATTTACTTAACATTTTTATTCGACTAAAACAATGTTAAATCATCATACTATTTTATAAATTCAACTTAGAAATCATTAACATATAACAAATTCAACTATAACAACAATCGTTCATCCCCCGAGTGCTATGTATCAGAGCAAGACACTAACTTGAACTAACAGCGATTAAATCCTCGTTCTTCTAATACCTGCACATTACCCACGTAGAGGCAACATCACAATAGAAGAGGTGAGATGTCCAATAATATAAACAAGTGTATGATAAATATTATGTTAGGATTAAATCATACAAAAATATCACTTCGCAGTCAGCAACAATGCAATATGACAAATCAAATGAGCCACAACTTACTAACAACAACAACTTATATCTAACAACAACTTATCAAACAGCAATAACAACTTATATCAAACAACAATCTATCAAACAACAACAACAACTTATATCAAACGGCAACCTCAACCTCAACAACAACAACAACAACAACTTAAACATCAACAACAACATAAACATACAAATCGAATGCGAATCAACTATGCAAATACATGTGGTACCATTTGGAGCAGAACTCCCAACTTAAACACAACTTAAAGTTTATCGAGGTATTAACAAGGCATAAGCCTTCAACGCGGTGCCATCAAGGCCAACTTAATCATGAAAATACTATGTATGCGACAACAACCACAACTTAAACAACAACAACTTAAACAATAACAACTTAATCATGCATCAATTGCATTAACTTAAATCAACACTGGTCGTTCGACCTACAACTCAAACATGCCTATGAATCGAGACAATTCAACGTATTCTGCTGTACCTTCAAATCAACATATTCAACATCGTCTCAACAAAACAAACCAACCAAGATTACTACTAATAACTACAGACTACTCCGACAATTTTCGGTTAATTCCGAATAGCTAATTTAACTGCTTAAATTACTATTTCGGCTAATTCTGGCACTATTTTCATTTCCTGCTTTTACTACCAATTGTAAACTATTTGCTGCTATTACTATCAATTATCGACTAGCTTCTACTAATTTACTGCACTAATATATTTAATTTTCCTGGATTCAAACTACACTGCCATCAGAATTTCTCTTTGTTACTAAATCATATAAGTACCTGTCAGGGAACCTGCTATGAACTAACTGATTCTGCCATTAGTATTACACCTCATATTATTTAACACGGTTTAACTACATAGTATTAATCATTTCCAATTAACTGCTATCCAACCTTTTTAACTGCTACCAATATTATTTCTGCACTAAGGAGTTCGTACTGTTAAATTAACTTACTGTTACTTTACAAATATATTGCAATTGTCTTAATCTATCCTGGTATTAATTTTCAATTCACAAAATCCTACTAATAATTCATTATATCACATGTTCCTAATTAATTAAAGTTTGTGTTAAAACTTAAACTAATTAGCGAAACAAACAAAATACAAACAAACAGTGTAATCAAAAAAAGTTTTCACAAGTGAAACACGGCCCACACCTCCCAGGCGGCCGTCCCACCCCCTTAAGGTCACAAGGGGCGTCTGCCCTCCTTCTCCATACTACAAGGGGCGCCCACCCCACACCTTTAGGTGCCCTCCACCTCAAAACTCTCATTACTTCTTCTTCTTTAGGGCGTCCACCCTCCCAACATACATGCATATATATTATTTTGTTTTTCTTTCGTACCAGTAGGGCGTCCGTCCCCGTTTCTTCTCCTTTTTCTATAATTAACCTGTTATGATCCAATTTCTTCTCTCACCGATTCACCCAAATTAATTTCCAGAAAATTCCAAGCACCACAGGCATAAAATAATTATTCAAGTATTTTATTATTTTCACCAATTGATCATCACCAACGATACTAGTATACAATCAAACAATTTATTCTACATACAATGTACACAAACGGAGATAATTTCATACAATTCCACCCCCATACGATTTATCATAAACTCGATTATAGAGTTGTAATCCCACCCTTACCTGGATTTAATGGTCACTCTAACTCTGATCAAATTCCTAATTTTCGTTCTTATTTCGATTTGGCTTTTCTGGTCTGCAATTTCTCTTTCGGCGGCTAAATCCATAAACCCTTGATTTCTCCTCTTTATCCCACGTACAACAACTTTCTTTTTCTTTTCCTTATTTTATTTTTCCAATAACTATCACAACCTAATTCCTCCTCTTATAATTAAATCCAACTTATAAGAATAGTAATAATATTGTTCTATTGGACCTATTATTCACACCTCCAATTTGTTATTTCTCACACCACCACTAAATTCAAGTTAATAATATTTTTTCTAATATTATTTTCTTTGACTAAACCGACTAATCTGACTAATTACTCAACTATCAACTTAACCGCTCAATTAACATATTAATCCAATAATGCCTCTTATGATAATTCCGACAAATTCTCATCTTTGACAATTTCAGTAATTAAATCCTTAATTAATTTAATTAAATAAATAATTAAATTCGGGGCGTTACAACTCTCCCCCACTTAGGATATTTTTGTCCTCAAAAATCCATCCGACACAACCACCCTCAACTTCGCTTCCGACTTACTGATCCTCAGTCGCATTTGGCAACACTTTGATCACTACTTTTTTGAAATAATAACAACTCATCATGATTTCAATCCAATACACACATCTCAACCATTTGACATCTTCGCAACATAATAATTAATAACTCATCAACCACTTCCATACTAAATCTTCATGGAATCCGCAAAATTTACGAGAACCACAACACTCTGGCACATCACGCTTCAACTGTGCAACTCTGATTATCCATCTTAAGTTATAGTGCTCATTCAAACCTTTGGCAGCTAAACAATTTATAATTCCCAATTTAGTCTCAAAATTCCTTCAACATTCATCACAACATTGTCTTGACAACCTCATCGATACAACATCCATCGCTCTACTCACTATTAACGTAGCAAGACAATGTCATACCATCCGATACGATTCCATCTACTATCAACAAGAGATTAGGGGTGATCAGTTCCTCAATTTGTCGATATATAGCCGACAAACATAATGGAGTATAAACCATCATTACCAACATTAATAGTCTTCTTTTTCCAACCTGCACTCACGGTTCAAAAGATCCCAACAATTCCAATAACTTCTCCAATTACTTACTAATATTCCACAAAAAGGTCTACAACAATCTATCACTTAATCATTATCCCTACGTCCATATCCTTTGCAAGGATACTTAAACAAAAATTTACTAAATTCCCAATTTATAACAATTATTCTTTTCCAAGACGTTCCAACTTGTTAAACAACCAGAATCTTAAATCCATGTTACCTTCGAACTCGAGAAACAACAAAACTCCAACAACGCTTGCACTGTAGCCATCAATAACATACAGAACTAACATATCACAACTGAACTTATCCGAGAAGCAAAGCGTATCCCTGACTTATCTTTAACTCAGCTCCTGCAGACAACAGATCAGAAACACAACAAGTACCGATTGTTTTTCACACACTTATCGCGTACAAAGGAATAAGCAATATTAAATGACACTGGCCGGACGGACCGACCTGCTCTAATACCATTGATGTAACACCTCAAATCTACCCATCGAATATTAATAAAAATCAGAGTGCAAAATTTTATCATACATGGGATGCCACATTTACTTCACATAAAAACAACATCATTTATTCACATACAACACAGATACATAGCACTTGATTCAGATGAACCGTCAACAACCTGATTTATTCTTTCATAACCAAAACAAATTTTTATTAATAACGACAGTCTTGATGATTCAACTAAAATCATCTTTACATCTTTATTCAACTGAAAGGAAACTTCGAAAGTATTAAATATTCAACTCGAATTCACTTAACAGTTTTATTTGACTAAAACAACATTAAATCATCATACTATTTTATAAATTCAACTTAGAAATTATTAACATATAACAACGTCAACTATAACATCAATTGTTCATCCCCCCCCGAGTGCTACGTATTTGTAGCGGCAAAAACTGCGAATATAATCCGTTGAATTGACTCAACTCAAAAATTAACAAAAGAGTCGCCACTGCACTTTTATTTTATCCAAAGGACTAGGAAAAATAGCGAATAAAATCCTAAAAAAAAGATTAGAGATCTGGGACCGGGGGTTGGTTATGCAAAGGAAAGGTGTTAGACACCCAAAGCATCTACGGTACTCCGCATGAACCTTTTTGAAAATTTGTATATATGTGCTAAAAAAAGGTTTGTACAAAAATGGATGGTGGAGGGAGAAAAGAAGTATTTTTTTTTTAAATTTTGGTTTGATAGAACTTCCAATGAGTTCCAGGCCTACATACCAACAATGTGCAATGTTGAAATCAAAACCAAGTAGTTCGGCTAAAAAAGACCAAATTTGTGTGTGGGTTGATTTTAAGAAAAATTAGTTTGGAAAAGCTACAAAGAGCTCAAAAAGGGTTTGAATGAGGTTAGATGTATTTTAGGCTTATGAAAATAAAAGTCAAAGTATTGTTAGATTGATTGAGATTTTATTAAGAAAAAAAGTTTAAAAATTCATGGACCTAAGTCCAAGTTTTTTTTGAAAGCAGTTCGAGTTTTGAAAACAAGAATCCTTTGAAAAAGAGGGAAGATTTTGGAAATTAAAGAATGGGGAGGAGATGAAGAGGCTAACCTAAGTGCTTAAAGTAAAAAGTAAGGGTAAAGAAAGATCTAACCGGGTGAGAATATTAGTACTTGACATCAAGAGCCAATACCATATCCTATCCTTTGGACAACCATATAAACAACAGATAACCAGACAAAAAAACCATGCTTCGGATTAGTCAATGCTTTTAGGTGAACTCTTGTCTCAAGAAAAACGGGCAGAGTAACGATTGTATTTCGAAGAAATCCACTCTTAATCGAGTATAATGGAATAACCTGCATACAAAGATAATAACCAGACAAATACAAAATAACACCAAGAGCACAGAAATCTCTCAAGCTGAGGTAAAGGTCCTAATACTAAGTCCAAAGGTTAAGCTCCAGGTACAAGGATAGTAACCAAGTCCAAATAGAAGTTTTTATGTTTAAGTTGAATGATTAGGTATTTTGGAAAAGGAAAACAAAGGTCAAGTGAGCAAATTCAAAATAACAAGAAAATAAAATGCTCAAATGAGCAAAGGAAAATGACATGAAATGTAAACACTAAAAGTAAAGTGCATAAAAATAAAGAGCATAAAAGTAAATGCGAAAAAATAAAGAGCGGAAAATAAAAGGCATAAAATAAATGACAATTAATAAAGGTTAGCAAGATGACCATCTTGAAACTTGTCAAGTATATCATCGAATTATTAATTGTTAGTCGTCAGCAAGGTGACCATCTTGAAACTTACACATGAAGACTTGCCAGAAGCTTGATAGAATCAATGCGACCACACAACAAGTTTCAATTGTTTTTTGTCCAGTATATCACCGATTTTGGAATTATCATATCACTTGATCAAGAATGATTGAGAGTTTCAGATGGTCAAAGTTAGTGGAAACTTACCAGAAGCTTGATTAGAAATCAACGCGACCACACGACAAGCGCCACAAGTGTTAAGCCAAGATGAAAGCTCAAGTCATCTTTTGGGGCTTATGTCTGAACTTTGAAGTTCATGCCACCAATTGATCACTTTCTCCGAATCGGGACAAAAGAAAAATAAGATGGAGAAGAAGAAAATATTTTCAAATTTATTTTGCATTAGATGAATTTTATTCGGTCTAACTTCGTCAAAATCAATCAACTTTCTTGGTGGATTTGGTCAAGAAACCTATCAACACCCAAATTTCATTGATGTTGGAGAAATTTGTGACTCCAAATTAAATTAAAAAATCAGCAAAATAAAATGAAAATAAAAGTCAAATAAAAAATATTGAAATTAGGTTATTTAATTGGACTTTATTGACGAAATACATAAATAGTATTTTTTCATCAAAATAAAATTCCAAGAAAATTACTCAAAGTTAATCAGAGGTCAACAAGTGTTGACATAATTTTTCAAAATTTTTCTAATTCAAAAACTATTTTTAAATAAAAAAAGAAAATGATGAAATAAGCCAAAAATAGCAAAAAATAGTAAAATCAGAAATAAAAATAAAATGAGGTCATCAATATTTGTCAAATGACCATTGGATCCTTCCATAATTTTTCTAGAATTTTAAAATGTCAAAAAGTATTTTTAAACAATTAAAAACATTAAATAAAAGAGAAAAAATCATAAAAAATATCAAATCTGAAAATAAAATTATGAAAAAATTAAATTCAGAAAGATAATATTCCAAAATATTTTTATGAATTTTTTTCATAATTTTTGGACCAGAAATGAATTTTATATGATTTTTTGAAGTTTTAAACATTAAAAATATAAAATCAGAAAATAAAATAAAAGCATAAAAAATGTGGACCATCTGATCATAGTCAAAACGCGTTAGTAAGCTAATCTAATGGATCAGACGCGTTGTGCTTGATATGGACCTCTTTTAAAATCACACCGGATCATCATTTAAATAAAAATTAAAAAATAAAATTTAGAATTAATGTCACGCGTTGGATGAAGTCTGACTCACAAAAGTAATCAGATCCAAGGGCTCACATCACGCGTATATGATAAAACGTTTTCATCGGATCCAATTAAAAAAAAATGACACGACACGCTTTCATTGGTTGAAGACAGACATGTAGGTCGTCTTCAACCTCCAGCCTCCCAGAATTGGAGTTCGTCAAACTGTAAAATCAATAACAATGGATAGTATCCTTGAATTCGTCTATTCAAGACTTCTCAACCACATGCTCGCGAAAAATTTGTTTACACTAAGTGAAGAGAATTATTGAAAAAACTCAAATAATAACGAATAGGATTTTGGTGGATTTCTCAGTCAATACTTGATGAAAATGCAAATGGTGAAGATCACAAGGATCAGGGAGATGAGGAGAGTGCAATGATGCTTTATTTTACAAGGTTTGATGATGATTCCTACCTGAATGAAGTTCACTTTCAGCGCTCTAAAACTGGACTTGGATAGCACGATTCAAGAAGCTTCAAGGCACGATTCTTGTTCTGTTAGCTTCAGTGAGGTTTGTGATACGGTGAACTGACTTTTTGTGTTTGGTATCGCAAATGTGCGGATAGCAAGAGTCGCCACCGACTTTTATTTTTATCCAATTAAGGGAAGGTAAAAGTACAGAAAAAGACCTTCGTTAGATTCTGAGTAAGGGAGAAGGTTATGAAAAGGGAAGGTATTAGCACCCCTTTCCATCCGTAGTTATCTACGGGCTCTTAGTTGCTCTTAGATCACTTTAAAATTGTGCTTTCTGTGTGTTTGACAAAAATGTTTTGAAAAGGAATTTCGCTTTGACTTTGTAATGATTCATGTAGGAATGTATACAAAGTGTTCGGAAATGTTTCGTTTTGAAAAGAGTTTGAACTTTGACAAAAGTGTGAGGTGTGAAAAGCATTTGATTTGAGCAAGCAACTAAAAGTCTTATTACCTACTCAGAATTGGTCGTTTTCGTGTTGTTTTACTTTCCTTTAGAATAGCGCTATCCATACCATTAGTTGGTAGGTAACCCTATTTGTTGGATGTAAGCGGGACATTCGAAGGGACATCGGATGGTCATAGAAAGCAACTTGTAGGAAGTATCCTAGCACATTCGAAGGGACTATCATCATTTTTCGTAGGCGACAATCAAGGGTCAAGATCATGTATTCGGAGGCGACATCGTGGGTCTTATGATCTTTGTATCGAAGGGACTATGATGATTTGCTTTGAAGGCAACAGTGCTAGAATACCTCTACGTTCGAGGGACATGACCATTTGAATTCGTAAGGCAACGAGAGAGAATTACCCTAAGGGGTGCATGTGTGAAAAGAGTGTGTTGATTCAGATATCTTATCTTTGAAAATTAGTGGGCTATATTGATTTTAGTCTTGCCATACACGCCTAATTACTAGCAATTTATAGGGTGCGGAAATTAAAATGCGGAATGTAAAGTGCGGAAAGGTAAATGTCCTACGCTATTACATGGATTTGGGGCAGATACATAATTTAAACTTGCGGAAAATAAAAACCTAATTTAAACTATTACATCCCATGAGCAGTTACATTATTGGAAAAAAAATGAAAACGGTAAAGAAACGTCTGAAGCGGAATAACCTGTGAAACGATAAGAGAAATCGGAAAATATGATGAATCGAACAAGAGAAAAAATGTTAGAAAAATGCAAATTTTTGAGTGAGAAAAATATGACATGCTGGAAATAATATAAATATGCTAAAATAATTTTTTTGGGATTTTTGAATGCAATTTAATAATTTAAAACTAATTAAATATGATTTAAATGCAAAATTATGAATAAAAATAAATATGCATGCAAAATTATATTTTTTAATTTTATAAATTAAATAAGTATTTTCTGGAAATAAATGCAAAAGGAAAAAATATTTTGGTAATTTTTTAATGCATAAATAAAATATGAAAAGAAATTAAAATTGTATGCAAAATATTAAATAAATTAGAAAATAGAAAAATAGTAAAAAGCTTGAGTTTGTAAAAAAGAAAGCAAAACCGGTGCCAGTGAGGATCGAACTCATGACCCTGGAGAGCATCCGTGCACAGTGAGAGCCTTTACCACTACGCCAGCTTGCACTTGTTGTCATGGAACAAAAACGTGGGATCATGAGTGCACACGCGTCGCCGTTTGGAGGAGTCAAAGCCCAGTCAGCTGGTGGACCCCGGGTTGAATGAGAGAACCAATCGAATCGCCTAGAAATGCCACACACGCTCGCTGCCGGTCTTCGCCTGAGTCCACGCCGGAGCTAGGGCTCCGGTCATCTTCTCCGGCACCTGTGATTCTCAATCTGCAAAAATACACGAAATAAAAAGAAAAGAAGGACCTTGTCCCCCTAAATCGGCCACGGCGAACACGATGGTGGTGTTAGTTTCAGCTAAAAATGCTTGCACAAGCCAGTTCGAAGCTCATCAGTTTGGAAACCCTAAGTATGGCAAAACGCGATTCTAACGTCCAAACTCACAAACGATTGCCCAGATCTTGTCCATGGAACCTCATGAGCACAATGAAAACATTAGAATCAATTTACACACGCAGAATAATAAAATGCAAAAATCAAAAAGTTTTGAATATGTATGTATGTATATGCATCGATTCTGGATGGTTTGATCAATGATAAATATGTATTCTTACTCAACCTTACCCCCTGAGCACGTTTGAATGGCTGGAAGAGGCTGAAAGAGGCTGCAACCTAGAATTCGAAATTCAAAAGTTTGTGAAATTTTTTGGCAAAATAAGGGTTCTTTCTTGGGCTAGGGTTTCGTCCCTTTGGCTTGTGATCTTGTTGGCTATTTATAAAAGAATTGTGAGAGGAAAAATAAGGCAAGAAGATTTGATTTGGAATGCATTCAATAATTTTCAAATAAAAATCAATTTTTTGAAAGAAATTTGATTTTCCCTTTAATGCATGATCATGCACGAATTTGGCAATTGTTATGGGATTCCTTGGACCTCAAGCATGATATAAAATCAGCCCTTTTGGAAAAATATATTATTTTCATATTTTATATAATTTAATTTTGAATTAAATGTTCTAAAATTCAAAAATAAATTAATAAAATAGAAAATTGCCATGGCCAAGCATTTATGAGTCAAGAATAATGTCATGAACAAGTTTGGATCAAAAGATTTTAGGCCCATTTGGAAAATTTTGCATTTTGACCAAAATGTCCTTTTGTGCAATTGTCCAAAATTGCCCAACTTCTGAATAGTGTATCTTGCTCAATTTTCCACATTTTTGAGTGTTCTTGGACTTTTTAGAAAGATCTAAGAGTCCTCTAACCAAACTTTATGGTCTCATCTCAATTGGAGTTTCCATGCTCAATATATCTTCAAAACAAAATGTTGACTTTTTGTTGACTTTGAAAATGACCTGTAATGTTTTGAGCCATACCTCTCAAATGAAGCATTTTTTGGACATTCTTGTGAGACATGAAGTTGTAGAGAATTGAATTTCCTTCAAAACAAGAGGTGGTGGAAAAATTTCTGAGAAAGTATGAAGAAGTTATGATCAGTCAAAGTTCAGTTGACTTTTCACCTAGAAACCCTAATTTAGAAAGTTTGACTTTTGAGTAAATCTTGAGTTTTCTTGATGAATCATGATCAACCCTTGATCAAATGATGAATGTAACTTCAAAATGATGATGTTGACCAAAAATTATGAAGTTTGACTGTATGTTGACCACAATTGACTTTTTGTCCAATACAACTGATTTTCAACCATCTGAGCAATTGTCTGAGCAACCTTGACTTGTAAGGCTTGAAACTTGACATGGAGAATCTTTGAAGCATATGAGGAAGCATGAAGACCATTGGAGATGTTGGAAGTCCATCTTGGCCTGAGAATTGCCAAACCCTAGTTTGGGTTGTTTGTCTAGGAGAGAGTTTGTCTGATCAACTCTTGAGGAATCCTAGAGTATGGATATATGAGATATCTTGAGGAGATGGAGGGCAAATTTTGGGGTATGACAGCTGCCCCTGTTCAATCTTCTTGTACTGGAAGGTTAGATTGGCATGCGTGCCTTTCGTGACCTGGAGGTAGAAGATGATTGAACACTCGAGTACACCTGAAAATTTGCACTCGCTGTTGGTGGATGATGCGGGAATGGGCTTACAGATGCCATTTGGAGAAAGTGGAGACTTCACTGGGGAATGAGTCATACGCTAGACTCGAGGATGTCGATAAGAGAATTGACGGGGATGGGCTTAAGATGCCATCTGGAAAGGTCGATGCTGGGGAGTGAGCCGTACGCTAGACTCTGTAGATGTTCTTGATAGTGGAAGGAGCGCGGAGATGGGCTTAAGATGCCATCCGGAAGGAGTTGTATGTTAGACTTCGTGCTCATCTTTGAATGAAGTTATTGGTTTGTATTGATTTTTAACCATATATGCAGCATTCCAAAGGTTGAGGAACACTGATAAGTAGTCGGAGATGGGCTTAGGATGCCATCCAGGGCAACTGAGTCGTACGCTAGACTCTGTAGTTGCTGTTGATAATAAGAAGGGATCAGAATAAATCTTCGTGCTGATTACTCGAGGGTAGTAGTTGGCAAAATGTGGATATCTTCCTGTTGTGCATCGGTGTTGATCCACCGCATATCGGAGGATAACCGGGCGGTCTTCGATAGTTTTCCGTCGAGATTCGGGCTTAATCTGGACCAGCGGAGGACAACTAAGGCGGTCTTTCGATAGTTTTCCGTCAAGATTCGGGGCTTAATCTGGACCACCGTCGGAGGACAACTAGGGCGGTCGATAGTTTTCCGTCGATTCGGGCTTAATCTGGACCTGTCGGAGGACAACTAGGCGGTCTTCGATAGTTTTCCGTCGATTCGGGCTTAATCCTGGACCTGTTTGCGTCAGAAGTGACTTTCACCTGTTTTGGAAAAAACAAGAGAAACTTTGATAGAATATTCGTTAGTCTTATGCAAAGTATGATGCATGACAATGTGTATGAATGACATATGCATGAATTATGACTTTATGAGTAATGTATGAATGATAGGTGTTGTGGTATTTCAAAACATATCCATCTTGAAGAAGATGTGGATGTTCTGCTTGAGGATTTTTGTCTTCTGCTTGGGGATTGAGTAAGTGAGAACCCTACTTTTGAAGGAGAAGAAAGATATCCTGGATTCCTCCGATGCACTATCTGACCAAGTCTTGGGCCTAGATTTTGTTGAGGAAGGTAGAGATTGAGAAACTCGTTGTTGGAGATCCCATACATAGACCCTGCCGGGGAGAGTCTGGGAGGCAATTTGTTGGGGATCTTGCATGTAGATCCTGTTGGGAAAAATTAGGAGGCGCTCTACTGGGGATTTTGAGTGTAGATCTCACTGGAGAGCGTTTGATGGTTGCTGGGAGACCGAGTTGGGGCCCGTTGGAATCTCTGACTGGGGAATAGAAGATGTAGATTCTCTCTGGTGCACTATCTGACCAAGTCTCGAGTCTGGATACCGCTGCTGGAGAAAAGGGGAATTGTTGAGAAATATCCGCTGGGGATAAACATCTTAGCTGGGGATGAAGTGTTATTGATGTGACATTGCTCAGTTGGGTGGAGTCACTGCTCGTGGATTAACATATGCTCCGCTGGGGGAGGTTTAATGAGTGACACCTCTGCGGAGATTATGCTCTGCGGGGGAATGTTTTTGGTGACCTTTGTTGTCATCTCAATTCCTGGAGCCTGTAGTAATTACTTTTGTTCGTTCACTTTTCCCATGTTTGTGATTAGATTCTTATTGTCAAATGCGTATAGTCATTCAAAACAAACGTTGGACTTATTGCAAACGACAACAGTGAAAAATGTAAAGAGAAAGAATTTGTATTCATTTGAAATGTGGCGTATGGCCAAGTAGTTTGTACACAAGAAAGGTAAAAATCTATGCGGAAACAATCTCGTTAAGTTCCAACCATGCTAGTACTCATATATTTCAACTATCTCATCTCCTTGCTGTCAGTAGAAAGTGAGTAGACTGATCTTCGCCATTTGAATCTTGAATGCTGATAGTAGTATGGAAGGTGATCCGAAGAGACATAGTCACGCTTAAATCCTAACTTTTGCCTAGACCGCCTTTCGGTTTTCATCTGGGATACCCTTTTTGCCCAAGCCGCCTTTTCGGTTTTCGACTTCTTTGGGTGTACATTTTTGTATATATCCTTAACTTTTGCCCGAACCCTTTTGGTTCGCCAGGCTTTATTTTTGCCTAGGCGATCGACCTAGCGGGTCTCTTTATCGTAGTATTTTTGACTATGTCTGCGTTCACAGGGTGGGAAGTCTTCACCATCCATGGTGCTAAGTATCATAGCTCCGCCGGAAAATACTGTCTTGACTACTAATGGTCCCTCATAGGTGGGAGTCCATTTGCCCCTGGGATCACCTTGTGGAAGAATGATGCGCTTGACTACTAGGTCACCAACTTGATAGACTCGGTGCTTGACCTTCTTGTTAAATGCTCTGATCATTCGTTTCTGATAAATCTGTCCATGGCAAATGGATGCGAGTCGTTTATCATCAATCAAGTTAATCTGATCGAGGCGGGTCTGAACCCAATCATCTTCGTCTAACTCTGCGTCCTGGAGGACTCTAGTTGAGGGTATCTGAACCTCGATGGGTAGGACTGCTTCCATACCGTACACAAGAGAGAAGGGGGTTGCCCCTGTTGATGTTCGTGTTGTAGTGCGATAACCATGAAGAGCAAATGGTAACATCTCATGCCAATCTTTGTAAGTCACTGTCATCTTCTGTATAATCTTCTTAATGTTCTTGTTGGCGGCTTCCACTGCGCCATTCATCTTAGGCCGGTATGGAGAAGAATTATGATGCTTGATCTTGAACTGCGTGCAGAGTTCGGTGATCATCTTATTGTTGAGATTGGAGCCGTTATCTGTGATAATCCTTTCGGGAGTGCCATACCGATAGATAAGATTATGCTTGATGAAACGAGCCACAACATTCTTGATAACAGATGCAAACGAGGCTGCTTCTACCCATTTGGTAAAGTAATCAATTGCCACAAGGATGAAACGATGTCCGTTGGAAGCTGTGGGCTTAATTTCTCCAATCATGTCAATGCCCCACATTGCAAAAGGCCAAGGAGCTGTTAGAACATTCAGAGGTACTGGAGGTACATGTACTTTGTTTGCATAAATCTGGCATTTGTGACAAGATCGAGCGTAGCGGTGACAATCAGCTTCCATGGTGGATCCATAGTAACCTGTTCTCAAAATCTTCTTAGCCATGGTGTGTCCACTAGAGTGGGTACCAAATGTGCCTTCGTGTAACTCTTCCATGATGCGTATTGCCGTTTTCTGGTCTACACAGCGGAGTAAGCACAAGTCATGGTTGCGCTTGTATAAGATGCCGTTGCTGAGGAAGAATTTGGATGCAAATCTTCTCATGAACTTCTTATCATTAACAGATGCCCCTGCGGGATATTCCTGAGTCTCAAGATACCTCTTCACGTCGTAGTACCAAGGCTTCTCTTCTGTATCAAGCTCATAGCAATACGCTGGTTCGTCAAACTTCTCAATGATGATTTGGGGAGCCTCGTTGTCTCATCTGACTTTGAACATAGACGACATAGTAGCCAATGCGTCTGCCAACTGATTCTCTTCTCGTGGAATGTGATCAAAAGTAATTTCTTCGAAGTAGGGGATCAACCTCAGAACATGCTCTCGATAGGGAATGAGATTTGGATGCTTCGTATCCCACTCGCCCTTAATCTGTCTGATCACTAAAGCTGAGTCTCCATACACCTGTAAGAACTTGATTCTTAAGTCAATAGCAGCTTTGATACCCATGATGCACGCTTCATATTCGGCCATGTTGTTCGTGCAACTGAAACATAATCTGGCGGTGAAAGGCGTATGTCCTTTGTAGGGGATGTAATGATGGCGCCAATGCCATTGCCAAGTGCGTTTGAGGCTCCATCAAAACCATGGTCCATCGGGATCCTTGTTCAGTCCTTCGTCTGGCCTGGTTCTTCCAATGACTAGTAAAACATCTTCATCTGAAATTGAACTGCATAGGCGATAGTCATCTACGGCTTGATGAGCCAAATGATCGGCTACTACACTTCCTTTGATCGCTTTCGAGAAGTGTCTTGGATGTCATATTCGGTCGGATCATTTGCCATCTTGCTATTCTTCCGAGAGAGCTGGTTTCTCAAATATGTATTTTATCGGATCCATCTTGGAAATCAATAAAGTAGTGTGAGTCAACATATCTTGTCTTAGTCGGCACCCAAGCCAAAGCGTTGCAAGTTTTCTCAGTGTGAGTATCTTGTTTCACATCCGTAAACTTTTTGCTAAGGTAGTATATTGCATGCTCTTTTCGACCAGACTCGTCATGTTGCCCCAACACACACCCCATTGAGTTCTCTAGCACTGTCAAGTACATGATAAGAGGTCTTCCTTCAGCAGGCAGCATCAGGATGGGAGGATTCTGAAGGTACTCCTTGATTTTGTCAAAAGCGGTCTGGCAATCGTCGTTCCATTCTACTACTTGATCTTTCTTAAGTAACTTGAAGATTGGCTCACAAGTAGCAGTTAAATGTGCAATGAATCTAGCAATGTAATTCAATCGGCCCAAGAAACCTCTGACTTCCTTCTCGGTGCGGGAAGCTGGCATTTCTTGAATAGCTTTAACCTTGGCGGGGTCAACCTCAATACCTTTACCACTGACAACAAACCCTAGGAGTTTACCGGATCTGACTCCAAAGGTGCACTTGTTAGGATTAAGTCTCAGTCTGTACTTCTTCAACCTATCAAACAATTTCTGTAGATGATCAAGATGTTCCTCTTCAGTCTGTGATCGAGCTATCATGTCGTCGACGTAGACCTCTATCTCGTGATGAATCATGTCATGAAATAATGTCACCATAGCACGATAAGTGGCGCCGCATTCTTGATCCGAGCGCATAACCTTGTAGCAGAAAGTGCCCCACTGTAACGAAAGTAGTCTTTTCCATGTCTTGAGGAGCCATTTTGATCGATTGTAAGGAGAAACCATCCATGAAGGAAAACCTTATCTTGGCGGTGTTGTCAACGGGACATCAATATGGGAAGTGGAAAATCGTCTTCGGACTTGCTTCGGATCTCATAATCCACACACATTCGTACCTTGCCATCCTTTTAGGTACGGTACTACGTTTGCAATCCATTGTGGATAAAAGTGACTAAGAAACCGCGTTGAACTGTTTCATAACTTGCTTTGATTTTCTCTGACATCTCGGGACGCATGCGACGAACCTTCTGTTTCACTGGGAGAAAACCCTCTTTTGTCGGCAATCGGTGTACCACAATATCAATGTCCAAACCCGGTATGTCTTCGTATGACCAAGCGAAAACCTCAATATAGTCTTGTAGCATCTGAACCAATCTTCCTTTAACACTGTTCTCAAGATTCGCTCCTATCTTGATCTCTTTTCTGTCTTCGTTAGTACCCAAATTCACAACCTCAACTTGCTCTTCGTGTGGCTGTATAACTCGCTCTTCTTGCTGTAGATCGGCAAGTTCTCCGGCACTTCACAATTTTCCTCACTTTCATCTTGGCTTGGTAGATCGGATTATCGAAGTCATATTTAGCAATAGCATTTGTTATTAGATTCGGAGTGATTCGAGTGTATCACGTGGGTGTGTGAGAAACACATAGCTTTTGAAGGGGTGATAAAGTAAAGAGAAAACAAACAATGAATACAAAGTCCAACGAATTTATTGAATGAAAGCGCAAACAACAGATAATAACCCTCAAACGAGCCATGATGCCGGGCAAGGCACTAGGCTTTCAAAGTTTATTGTTCAAACATAAAGAAATATGAAAAGCAAAACAAAACAAGAGCGATTACTCGACTAAAGGAGATTGGTATGACGTCTTGGTCTTCCAATTCTTGAGCCCTTTATCGGAGTTGGGAAGATCCACTGCGATGTCGAAGTCGTTGTCATCGTCTTCTATAGCATGGATTCCACTCGGCGATGCGGAAAGGAAGTTGGCGGCACGTTCGCGGCGTATCATCTTCGACCTTTGATGGTGAAGCCTAAACCGGTCTTGTCGTTAAAAGGAAGATCGGGATCGACCCCAACAGCTACCTCCTTGCTCAGCGGCTTGAGCATCCTTCACGAGGCCATCCTAGGCGGAGCTTGTGTAACTTCAGAGGGGAGAGTCACAGGCATGACTGGGATTGTTTCAAAAGCTTGAGGGAGTCTCGAAGAATTCACCTTCCATCTCGAGATATCGGAATGATTGTAGATGACTGGCCATATATTCTTCTTCTCCACATACTGTAACAACTTTCCCTTTCGCCGGGTACTTCAGCTTCTGATGCGGGGTAGAAGTAACAGCGCCTGTCCCATGTATCCAAGGGCGTCCAAGTAGGCAAGAGTAAGCGGGACCGATGTCCATGACAAAGAAGGTAGAATCAAAAGTATGGGAACCGACTTTAATAGGCAGAGTGAGCTCTCCAAGTACTGTTCGTTTAGAACCATCAAAAGCTCTCACAATAATGTCACTGGGTCTCAGAACCAACCCTTCGACATCGAGTCGATCAAAAGTAGTCTTCGGAAGGATATTTAGAGCAGAACCGGTATCCACCAAAACATGAGATAATGTAATGCCCTTGCATTCAACAGAGATGTGCAAGGCTTTTTTGTGTTTCTTTCCGGAAGGAATTAAATCAGCATCAGAGAAGCCTAGGCCGTTGTTGGCAGCCAGGCTAGCAATACAAACTTCAAATTGATCAGTGGTAGTGTCTTGAGGTACGTGAGCATTCTTCAGAAACTTCACCAAGGCATTAGCATGAGCCTCGAGCACAAGCGGCAAGCATGGAGATTTTGACGAGTCTGTCCCAACTGTTCCACAACATTGTAGTCACTCTTCTTGATAATCTTGAATTTCCTCCATTTCTTGTTTGGAGGTGTCTTGATAACTTCCTTTGGTACTTTGAAGGGACGAGTCTTTGGTTCTTTCCTCTAGCTTGGGAATGGATTGAATAGTGGAATGCGAGCTGGAGTCGCGGTGTCTTTTGGAGGAGATATTTATGGAGAGAATACCCTTCCGGTTCTGGTCACCTTACTAGATCCGGTGATGTTGTCGATGTCAGGAATGGTAGCTTCAACTGTAAGATCTTCAATGGTAAGAGGGTCTTGCTTGACGCCATGATAGTAAACATCAGCTCCATAATTCCAAGGGATAGCCTTGTCAGAGGAATAGGGAACTGGCCTGGGAGAAGTAATGATGAGAGGTGCCACTCTAGGCACAGGATCAGCAGAGGAAATCCTTATTGTGTTAACATCAGCATAATCTTCTGGGAAATCGTCACCCCATCCGGTCGCCTTAACATCTTCAATAGGAATCTTGTAGCTCTCAGGAACAGTGTACTTCACCATGTAATCGAACTTTCC
This sequence comes from Vicia sativa, assembly GCA_021764765.1. Taxonomy (NCBI): domain Eukaryota; kingdom Viridiplantae; phylum Streptophyta; class Magnoliopsida; order Fabales; family Fabaceae; genus Vicia; species Vicia sativa. The sequence continues at coordinate 117,341,174 of CM038792.1, read as the reverse complement.
ACTTGGCTGCCCCAAGGTATCCCACACAAATGGTACAGCTTCGTTTGCATTGTCAATCTTCAACTTAGACATTTCTTCACACAGCTTCTGCATAAGTGGTTTCAGAAATAGTATCTCACGGTTATCCATCATGCACTGAACACGTCTTCTCAACCAAGGACAGCCATCAGGCGCAGATGGGCACCAACGGCAATTCTCTGGGCATCCTGGATTGACACCGGCTCGTAGCAAATTTTTCTTAACAGTCATCAGAGGAATGGTCAAGTCATCTATGTTGAAAACATAAGTATCTTCACCAACAGCATTGGAACTTTTGTCATGGTTAGGCATAGGAGCGTTGATCACATTCGGAGTCTCAACAGGAGGATCAAACTCAATTTGCTTAGCTTCAATCATATCTTGAATCTTGTTCTTCAAAGCCCAACAATCATCAGTACTATGTCCTGGGCTATTGGAATGGTAAGCACACTTAGCATTAGGATTGTATCTCGGAGAGGAAGTGTTGACATTCTGAGGAGGATCCCTCAAGGTTATCAGCTCCGCTTTCAACATGTGTTGCAAGGCTTGCGACAATGGCATGTTGATCTTCGTAAACTGTCTTCGCTGGGCGTTCTGATTACGCACGTTGTCTCGCTGAGGTTGTACTGATGTAGGATTAGAGATCACAACTGCCCCCACAAATTGAGCACGGTCGGTCTTGGCTCGGCTTTTCTGACCATACACAGCATTAACTTCTTTCTTACCGCCAAAAGATCTCTTCGCAGTATTTGAAGATGTCTCTACTTGAATCTTTCCACTCTTGATACCAGCTTCAATACGCTCGCCTGTCAATATCAGCTCGGTGAATCCGGCTGAAGAGTTTCCAATCAGATGATTGAAGAATGGGCATGTCAGTGTTCCCATAAACATATCAACCAATTCCCTATTGGACAAGGGTGGTTGAACTCTGCCTGCTAGGTCTCTCCACTTCTGAGCATACTCCTTGAACTTCTCATCACGACCCATAGACATGCTTTGTAGTTGCATGCGAGTGGGTGTCAATTCAGCATTGTACTCATACTGTCTGTAGAAAGCATCTGCTAAGTCATTCCAAGTACGGATACAGTCATTCTCTAGCTGATAATACCATTCCAACTGGGTTCCGGACAAACTCTCTTGAAAATAGTGCATCCACAACTTTCTGTCATCAGTGTGGGGATTGATCTTCTGGACATAGGACTTCAAATGCAACTTCGGACAAGAAATGCCATCATACTTGGCAAAAGTAGGAACTTTGAACTTGGGAGGGATCACAACACCAGGGACGAGACTCAAATCATCAAAATTCAGCCCGGACATCTTCAGGTTTTCCACAGCATTCAGACGGTCTTCAAGTTGCTTGTACTTGTCATCTTCATCAGAGTATTGGCCATCGTCATAGTTCTTCTCAAGCTCAGGCTGACTACCTTCGCCATCCCCCTTGTTACTTTGCTCATCCTCCTTCTTGACACTTTCTTCAGAGAGCTCAATTCGACTAACCACTCTAGGACCTCCTTTGTAGCGTCTGCCCATGTTGAGGAGACCAATAACCTTCTTCTTTCTGTTGATGAGCTTCTTCAGATCTTCTTGGCCTTGGACCAAGCTGGTGAACATCTGCTGGAACTGAGCATTCTGAGCTTGAAGATCTTTGACAGACTGTTCAAGAGCCATTTCTGCTAAAATAAATAGCGTGCAAATGAGAAAACCAATCTCCAATGTACCTGTGATGCAATGTTATGCTATGATATGCAATGTTTATGCGAATGCAATGCAATGTTTTCAAGGACCTTAGAGATTTAAATTTGTTAAACAAGCAAGAATAAACATTTATTAGTACTCTTTTTATTATTCTTTTTCTTTTTAAGTACAAAAGATAGTTCAAGACAAGAACAACAGAAAAGCATAAAAATCCGAAAGCTCTAAGTCTCCCATGGGCGCTTCCTCTTGGTGCCGATGTAGGCGTTGATGCTTCGCTCCTCGTGAAGTAGCTTGGTCAACTCTAGCACTTTCTTCTCACTTGCATAACACTGAGCTTCAAAGGTATCCCTTTCCTCTTTTAGTTGAACCCAGGATCTCTTCAAGTCTTCAAAATCAGTAGGCATGTCGGGATGGAGAACGGTATAGGATTCGTCACCTATAGCAACAGGTTCCATAATTACTGGTAAAACAGGCGTGAATGGCATCATGAGGTTTTGAGCTCGAGCTCGCACCCATTTGAGGTAAGGTTCCAAAGGAGTGGAGTTTTGGTGCCCCAAAGTCTTGTTATCAGTCTTCTTTACCATGCCCCAAGCGTGTATGAACCTTCGTCGGTAATTCTGGAGATCGTGGTTGTAGTCGAACACAATATCTTGGAGAAGCATATCATGTGGACCATCTCTTCGGGCAAAACCAAACTGACATAGAGCTAGAGAAGGGTTGTAAGTAATACCTCCCCTTATACCAAGTAGTGGTACATTAGGGAATTCTCCACAACGCTCAATGAATGTGAAATCCTTTTGAGAGAAAAGATTCCAATGGATGTCGGAATGAGAGAGTGACATTAACCTTTGAGACCATCTCAACCTTTGCTCGTTCTTCAAAACTGATGGAGGAAGGTGCGAAATAAACCACCTGGAAAGTAACGGTATGCAACACATGAGAGTTCCTTGTCTCTTGATGGTACGAGTGTGGAGAGAATGTAGGATGTCCCCAAGTAAAGTAGGCACAGGATTGCGGGTAAGAAACAACTTGATGGCGTTGACATCTATGAATTGATCCGAGTTAGGGAATAGAACCAAACCATAGATTAGCAAGGCCACAATGTCTTCGAATGCATGGAAACTCATAACTTTGAGGAATTCTCAGGCTTTCTTAATTAAGAACTTGGAAAGTAAACCCTTAACTCCGCTTCTGGTTTCCCAATTGGCTTCAATGTCTGAGTGCTTTAGATGTAAGGCTGATGCAATGTCTTCGTACTTAGGAACCTTTTCTAGACCGGTGAATGGCATTTGATCAAGAATAGGTATCCCAAGTAGCTTAGAGAACTCTTCCAAGGTAGGAACCAACTGATAATCTGGGAATGTAAAGCAATGGTGCTTCGGATCAAAGAACTGAAATAGGACATGCATCATATCTTCTTCAAAACCGGAGATAACCAAATCAAGTAGATAACCATGTCTCTTGATAAACTGAGCATGATCAGGAATTTCTGAAACCAATTCTTTGAGCTGAGAAGGTATACCCATGAAGTTGATTCGGATAGTCTTTCTAGAAGCCATAATCCCTACAAAACAGAGCAAAGATAAATCCCTAGGTCCTTGAAATAGTTAGAAATGATATGCAATGCAAATGATGTCATGATGTCATGTTTGGCACACACAAACAATTCACACAATGAGCCTAGGGTTAAGGCTTGCATGAGGTATAGGTGATTACCCCACCAAAAGTTTGAGTTGGTTCATCCTGTCCTATAATAGTAACCGGGTTCTAGGAATCTCACATCATTGATCTTTCTCGTAGGCGTTTATTTCAATACAAGTGGTCGATCGAAAATATCCCAAAAGTCTGATCTTAATGAGCGTAGCATCGAGTATCAACCAACCTCGGTCTACACCAAAGCCGGCCATCTCACTACCTTCTAATGGCCAAGATGGGTCAATTAAGGTTCTAAAAGTTTAGTTAGCGCTTGATGACACCACGCAGAAGCCAAATACTATCCTCAACTTGGGAATTAAGAGTATCAGGACATCCAAAGTGTCACGCTAACGTAGCCATCATGTTGACCGGGTGTAGGATCCCCCACAAATATAATACCCAAGCAACCCTTAAAGATAAAGCAAGCAAGTCAAACAAAAAGCAGTAAAAATGATCTAGAAATCCCTAAGGTAATTCTCTCTTTAGGGTGATTTCCCCAGCAGAGTCGCCAGTTCTGTGATACGGTGAACTGACTTTTTGTGTTTGGTATCGCAAATGTGCGGATAGCAAGAGTCGCCACCGACTTCTATTTTTATCCAATTAAGGGAAGGTAAAAGTACAGAAAAATACCTTCGTTAGATTCTGAGTAAGGGAGAAGGTTATGAAAAGGGAAGGTATTAGCACCCCTTTCCATCCGTAGTTATCTACGGGCTCTTAGTTGCTCTTAGATCACTTTAAAATTGTGCTTTCTGTGTGTTTGACAAAAATGTTTTGAAAAGGAATTTCGTTTTGACTTTGTAATGATTCATGTAGGAATGTATACAAAGTGTTCGGAAATGTTTCGTTTTGAAAAGAGTTTGAACTTTGACAAAAGTGTGAGGTGTGAAAAGCATTTGATTTGAGCAAGCAACTAAAAGTCTTATTACCTACTCAGAATTGGTCGTTTTCGTGTTGTTTTACTTTCCTTTAGAATAGCGCTATCCATACCATTAGTTGGTAGGTAACCCTATTTGTTGGATGTAAGCGGGACATTCGAAGGGACATCGGATGGTCATAGAAAGCAACTTGTAGGAAGTATCCTAGCACATTCGAAGGGACTATCATCATTTTTCGTAGGCGACAATCAAGGGTCAAGATCATGTATTCGGAGGCGACATCGTGGGTCTTATGATCTTTGTATCGAAGGGACTATGATGATTTGCTTTGAAGGCAACAGTGCTAGAATACCTCTACGTTCGAGGGACATGACCATTTGAATTGTAAGGCAACGAGAGAATTACCTAAGGCATGTGTGAAAAGAGTGTGTTGATTCAGATATCTTATCTTTGAAAATTAGTGGGCTATATTGATTTTAGTCTTGCCATACACGCCTAATTACTAGCAATTTATAGGGTGCGGAAATTAAAATGCGGAATGTAAAGTGCGGAAAGGTAAATGTCCTACGCTATTACATGGATTTGGGGCAGATACATAATTTAAACTTGCGGAAAATAAAAACCTAATTTAAACTATTACATCCCATGAGCAGTTACATTATTGGAAAAAAATGAAAACGGTAAAGAAACGTCTGAAGCGGAATAACCTGTGAAACGATAAGAGAAATCGGAAAATATGATGAATCGAACAAGAGAAAAAATGTTAGAAAAATGCAAATTTTTGAGTGAGAAAAATATGACATGCTGGAAATAATATAAATATGCTAAAATAATTTTTTTGGGATTTTTGAATGCAATTTAATAATTTAAAACTAATTAAATATGATTTAAATGCAAAATTATGAATAAAAATAAATATGCATGCAAAATTGTATTTTTTAATTTTATAAATTAAATAAGTATTTTCTGGAAATAAATGCAAAAGGAAAAAATATTTTGGTAATTTTTTAATGCATAAATAAAATATGAAAAGAAATTAAAATTGTATGCAAAATATTAAATAAATTAGAAAATAGAAAAATAGTAAAAAGCTTGAGTTTGTAAAAAAGAAAGCAAAACCGGTGCCAGTGAGGATCGAACTCATAACCCAGGAGAGCATCCGTGCACAGTGAGAGCCTTTACCACTACGCCAGCTTGCACTTGTTGTCATGGAACAAAAACGTGGGATCATGAGTGCACACGCGTCGCCGTTTGGAGGAGTCAAAGCCCAGTCAGCTGGTGGACCCCGGGTTGAATGAGAGAACCAATCGAATCGCCTAGAAATGCCACACACGCTCGCTGCCGGTCTTCGCCTGAGTCCACGCCGGAGCTAGGGCTCCGGTCATCTTCTCCGGCACCTATGATTCTCAATCTGCAAAAATACACGAAATAAAAAGAAAAGAAGGACCTTGTCCCCCTAAATCGGCCACGGCGAACACGATGGTGGTGTTAGTTTCAGCTAAAAATGCTTGCACAAGCCAGTTCGAAGCTCATCAGTTTGGAAACCCTAAGTATGGCAAAACGCGATTCTAACGTCCAAACTCACAAACGATTGCCCAGATCTTGTCCATGGAACCTCAGGAGCACAATGAAAACATTAGAATCAATTTACACACGCAGAATAATAAAATGCAAAAATCAAAAAGTTTTGAATATGTATGTATGTATATGCATCGATTCTGGATGGTTTGATCAATGATAAATATGTATTCTTACTCAACCTTACCCCCTGAGCACGTTTGAATGGCTGGAAGAGGCTGAAAGAGGCTGCAACCTAGAATTCGAATTTCAAAAGTTTGTGAAATTTTTTGGCAAAATAAGGGTTCTTTCTTGGGCTAGGGTTTCGTCCCTTTGGCTTGTGATCTTGCTGGCTATTTATAAAAGAATTGTGAGAGGAAAAATAAGGCAAGAAGATTTGATTTGGAATGCATTCAATAATTTTCAAATAAAAATCAATTTTTTGAAAGAAATTTGATTTTCCCTTTAATGCATGATCATGCACGAATTTGGCAATTGTTATGGGATTCCTTGGACCTCAAGCATGATATAAAATCAGCCCTTTTGGAAAAATATATTATTTTCATATTTTATATAATTTAATTTTGAATTAAATGTTCTAAAATTAAAAAATAAATTAATAAAATAGAAAATTGCCATGGCCAAGCATTTATGAGTCAAGAATAATGTCATGAACAAGTTTGGATCAAAAGATTTTAGGCCCATTTGGAAAATTTTGCATTTTGACCAAAATGTCCTTTTGTGCAATTGTCCAAAATTGCCCAACTTCTGAATAGTGTATCTTGCTCAATTTTCCACATTTTTGAGTGTTCTTGGACTTTTTGGAAAGCTCTAAGAGTCCTCTAACCAAAATTTGTGGTCTCATATCAATTGGAGTTTCCATGCTCAATATATCTTCAAAACAAAATGTTGACTTTTTGTTGACTTTGAAAATGACCTGTAATGTTTTGAGCCATACCTCTCAAATGAAGCATTTTTTGGACATTCTTGTGAGACATGAAGTTGTAGAGAATTGAATTTCCTTCAAAACAAGAGGTGGTGGAAAAATTTCTGAGAAAGTATGAAGAAGTTATGATCAGTCAAAGTTCAGTTGACTTTTCACCTAGAAACCCTAATTTAGAAAGTTTGACTTTTGAGCAAATCTTGAGTTTTCTTGATGAATCATGATCAACCCTTGATCAAATGATGAATGTAACTTCAAAATGATGATGTTGACCAAAAATTATGAAGTTTGACTGTATGTTGACCACAATTGACTTTTTGTCCAATACAACTGATTTTCAACCATCTGAGCAATTGTCTGAGCAACCTTGACTTGTAAGGCTTGAAACTTGACATGGAGAATCTTTGAAGCATATGAGGAAGCATGAAGACCATTGGAGATGTTGGAAGTCCATCTTGGCCTGAGAATTGCCAAACCCTAGTTTGGGTTGTTTGTCTAGTCTAGGAGAGAGTTTGTCTGATCAACTCTTGAGGAATCCTAGAGTATGGATATATGAGATATCTTGAGGAGATGGAGGGAAAATTTTGGGGTATGACAAGGTTCAAGGAAGAAGAATGAATGGTTAATTTCAAGCTGGAAATGGTCTAAACACGAATTTGGAGTTACAAAAAAACTAGTTATGAAGGAAGTTTGGCAGAGGTTTTTTGGCTATTAAAGCTTGAGGAAATGAGTGGAATGACTTACTTATTTATAGGAGAAGTGAATGGGATCAAAAGAGAGGGTGTATGATGCAATTTGGAGCGAAATCGTGCACACCTGCATCATGAGCAAAGTGTGACTTGCAAGTTGTCAAAATTCAGCCAAATCGTGTGTTTTATCCCTCTAATCAAGATTGGAAACTTTGCTAACCATGTTTAAGTCCAAAACGCGCATCAATTTGATAATTAGAAGCTACATTATTGAAAACAAAATCTGACTTCAAGCACAAAATCAGTTCCACGAGGCTCTCTTTGCAACCATGGTTCTCATCACTCAAGGACCTCTATGATGCAATATTGGGATATTTGGAAAGCTGAGATTACAAGATTTACAATGCACTTGGAAAGGTAGCATTTGGCCACCTGAGCTGAAAGTTGTGATCACTTGAAATCACCAAAAAACATCTGGCTTTTTATACTTAGAAAAATTTCTAAGTTTGGCAAAAAATGACCTATAATGTTTACAATCCAAACACGGTCTTCCATCCAAAATTTGCTCTTGATTTCTAAAAATTAAATTAAGTAGATCTTTCAAAGAACATTTTGCAAAAAGAACCAACCAAAAACTCCAAAAATTGAGCAAGTTATGGCCTTTTGAAGTTGAGAAAATATCGTGAAATGACCTATAATCTTTTGATCTTTTCAAGTAACTTCCAAACACTTTCAATCTTCAAGTATTATATGGAGATAAAGTTCACATCTTCAATATTGTTGTGAAAAAATAATGACCTCAAAATGATAAATGATGATCAAGATATGTTCATTTGAAGTTGATTGTCCAAAAGTTGAGGAATTCATAAGGACTTGTAATCTTTTGACCTCATAGGCAAACTTCTAAGCATTTTCTTTTCTCACCAATTGAACTAAATTGTTGTAGACACCCTTAGGATCATTGTGAAAGAAAAATTAGCTCAAGGAGGCAAGGGATGACTAAGATATGATCCTTTGAAGTCATACAAGGTGGATGAAGCATCAATCTAGAGAGTGGGCAATCATAGGTCTTCAAAATAAACTTCTCATCACTAAAACTTCTTGAATCAAAGCATATATATATATATATATATATATTAATTCCTTTAAGGATTAAATGATCTTGAATTCATCCACAAACTTCACACACACACACACACATCAAGATATGGTCCTCAATTGTCCAATACCCTAATTTCAAGAGAGATGGCCATGGGATGGAGGAATTTTTGAATTTGATTATATCTTTCAAGCATGAAGCACATATTCAAGATAAGAGAGCATATTTGATGATGAAATAAGTCTTCAAAGATAGACAATACTTTCAAAATCTTGAGAATTGATGAGAGAAGGCATGGAAATAAACACATGAACCTATCAACTCTTTGAGGAACTTGTGCACCATTCACCTGCAACATTTAGAGAAAAGTATACACATCATGGTTAATAAAATATCAATCATAACACACTGTTTACAGTGATTTCTGGTAAAACAACCGCTAGTCCTCCAAACTATCGAATAATCTTTATGACTGTTATTCAATTTCTCTGGTAACTTGCGGGATCGACTAGATTGATCCTACGGGGTATTGGTCGTTTGGATAAATTTAATAACAAAATTAGTATTCATGGTTAAGACTTGTATTTAGAGTGTTTTATATATGTCTAATGTATTCCGATTACAATGTTAAAGAACTTAATGACATGATCAAGTAAAGAAATATAAAATTGACTTGAATGAGTAAAGGTTCGATTTGCAAAGAAATGCGTAAATACAGAAATACGTAAATGACTTTAAATGTAAAAGACTTTTAATATAAAAGCATTAATATAAAAGCATGAAATGTAAAAGCATGAAATGTAAAAGACATGAATGTAAAAGGTTTCTGAAATGTACAGGATTTCGAAATAGAAGAAAAGCGTTTAAATGCAAAAAAGAGTTAAATGACTTTGAATGTAAAGAACTTTAAATGACATTGATGTGGAATTAAGAGATAAACTGGAAAGATAAAAAGTTTTACTGAATTATAAAGGTTTGGTGCAATCATACGTACATTGTTCGAGCATTCGTTTCCCTAGCCATGTGGTATTTTGAATGTTTACTGAATTTTTGTACAATAGATATGACACACGAAATCCTAACACTAAGACTTCTATTTATACTACTTCGACCATAACGGTCTGACTTATGAGATCTTGCCACGTTCAGAACATGCAGAACACTGCGCTTCTCTAGCTTCCACGCGTCTTCGAACCGTTTCCAGCGCATATATTTTAACTTCCAATTATCCCGCTCGCGTTTGAATTTCAAATGCTTTGGCCATCTTCGTTTCGAATTCACTTCATAGACACAACCTTGTTACCACTTCGAAGCTTCCTTTATATATATCATCATAACGGCCATTCGAAACTCCGAGCTTTAGTATGTCCGTTCGAAGAGCTATTTCTCCCATTCCGAACTGTGACATTCACTTTGTTCCAACGAACACTAACATCATTTCATTTCGAGCTAAATGATTCCATTTCGAATCATATATATCAAAATCTTCAGCCAACACACACAAACAATAATCACTTCCTCAAGGTGCTAGGTGATCTCCCAAAGGGCAAACCCTAAAGATAAGAGAGAGAGAGAGAGAGAGAGAGAGAGAGAGAGAGAGAGAGAACCAATTTGTGATCTTTGTGCAATGCAATTGTATGAAGTATGAGGGAATCTTAGGGACAAAAATTGGGGTAAAATAGTATTAGATCAAGACACCAACTTGAACTAACATCGACTAAATCCTCGTTCTTCTACTATCTGCATGTTACCCATGTAGAGACAACATCACAACAGAAGGTTGAGATATCCAACAATATAAACAAGTGTATGATAAATAATATCCTAGAATTAAATCATACAAAAATATCACTTCATAATCAACAACAACGCAATATGACAAATCAAATGAGACACAACTTACTAATAACAACAACTTATATCTAACAGCAACTTATCAAACAACAACAACAACTTATATCAAACAACAATTTATCAAACAACAACTTATATCAAACGACAACCTCAACGTCAACAACAACAACAACAACTTAAACATCATCAACAACAACAATAATAACAACATAAACATACAAATCGAATGTGACTCATCTATGCAAATGCATGTGTACCATTTTGAGCAAAACTCCCAACTTAAACACAACTTAAACATATGTCAGTATATCGAGGCATTAACAAGGCATAATCCTTCAACTTGGGGCCATCAAGGCAAACTTAGTCATGCAAATGCTATGTATGCGACAATAATCACAACTTAAACAATAACAACTTAATCATGCATAAATTGCATCAACTTAAATCAACATTGGTCGTTCGACCTACAGCTCAAACATGCCCATGAATCGGGACAATTCAACGTATCTGACTGTACTTGCAAATCAACATATTTAACACCGTCTCCACAAAACAAACCAACCAAGATTACCTACTAATAACTACAGACTACTCCGACAATTTTCGGTTAATTCTGAATAGTTAATTTTACCGCTTAAATTATTATTTCGGATAATTCCAGTACTGTTTTCATTTCCTGCTTTTACTACCAATTGTAAACTATTTGCTTCTATTACTATCAATTATCGACTATCTTCTACTAATTTATTGCACTAATATATTTAATTTTCCTGCATTTAAACTACACTGTCGTCATAATTTCTCTCTGTTACTAAATCATATAAGTACCTGTCAGGGAACCTGCTATCAACTAACTGAGTCTGCCATTAGTATTACACCTCCTATTATTTGACACGGTTCAACTACATTGTATTAATCATTTCCAATTAACTTCTATCCAACCTTTTTAATTGCTACCAATATTATTTTTGCACTAAGGAGTTCATACTGTTAACTTAACTTATTGTTTACAAATATATTGCAACTATCTTAATCTATCCTACTACTAATTTTCAATTCACAAAATCGTACTAATAATTCATTATATCACATTTGCCTAATTAATTAAAGGTTGTGTTGAAACTTAAACTAATTAGCGGAACATACAAAATACAAACAAACAGTGTAATCAAAAGGAGTTTCACAAGTGAAACATGGCCCACACCTCCCAGGCGGCCGTCCCACCCCCTTAAGGACACAAGGGGAGTCCGCCCTCCTTCTCCATCTTATAAGGGCGCCCACCCCTCACATTTGGGTGGTCCCACCTCAAAACTCTCCTTACTTCTTCTTCTTTAGGGCGTCTGCCCGCCCAACATACATGCATATATATTATTTTGTTTTTCTTTCCTACCAGTAGGGCGCCCGTCCCTGTTTCTTCTCCTTTTTCTTTAACTAACCAATTCCGATCCAATTTCTTCTCTCATCGATTCACCCAAATTAATTTCCAAAAAATTCCAAACACCACAGGCATACAATAATTATTTAAGTATTTTATTATTTTCACCAATCGATCATCACCAACGATACCAGTATACAATCAAACAATTTATTCTACACACAATCTACACAAACAGAGATAATTTCATACAATTCCATCCACCCATACGATTCATCATAAACCCGATTATAGAGTTAGAACCTCACCCTTACATGGATTTAACGGCCGCTCTAACTCTAATTGAATTCCTAATTTCCGATCGCATTTTGATTTTGCTTTTTCGGTCTGCAATTTCTTTTTCGGTGCCTAAATCCAAAAACCCTTGCTTTCTCCTCTTTCTCCCACATACAACAACTTTCTTTTTCTTTTCCTTATTTTATTTTTCCAATAACTATCACAACCTAATTCCTCCTCTTATAATTAAATCCAACTTATAAGAATAGTAATAATATTGTTCTATTGAACCTATTATTCACACCTCCAATTTGTTATTTCTCACACCACCATTAAATCCAATTTAATAATATTATTTCTAATATTATTTTCTCCGATTAAACCGACTAATTCGACAAATTACTCAACTATCAACTTAACCGCTAAATTAACATATTAATCCAATAATGTCTCTTATGATAATTCCGACAAATTCTCATCTTTGACAATTCCAGTAATTAAATCCTTAATTAATTTAATTAAATAAATAATTTAAATTCGGGGCGTTACATGCAACACTTGTAGAAGTTACAGGGTGGTTGGATTTGGTTTGATTTCTACCCAAAAAAAACCCTCATGGGATAGCTCTATGATTTGTTAATAAAATGGTTCCTATAGTCATAGATCCTATATGACGATAGTGTTGACGTAGCACAGGCATGACAACCAATAATATTTTCAAAAGGACCTACTCTAAGTGAGGTATTTGTGCCACCCAACAAGACATACGTCCAATAGGTTAAACACTACACAACCATTGGTCCGGATGAGTCCAAAACAACTGGTTAGGGGTTCCTAGAGTCATCGATCCATATTAAAATATTATTGACGAAGCATAGGCATGCATGCCAATAACCTTTCTAAAGGACCTACTTTATGCAAGATCTTTGTACCAACCAAACAAGATATTAGTCCATAAGGTATAAACAATACACAACCACCAATGAAACATGTAACAAATAAGAGATGAAAACACCAAGAAGAAAACAAGTGCATGCAGTCATACAAAAAAGCATGCACAAACTAAACTAATGTGAACTTGCTTAAGAGATTTTCCCTAATGAAATCTCCAGATGAAGAGGCATAAAAAATACTCGAGCGTATCGCACGTTCAAAATATAAAATAATGAAGTCGCTGTTGATCTTTCTTTGTTCCAAAAGGAATAGAAAAATATCGAATAAAACCTACTAGAGAAAATAAATTATCATCACAATCAAAAGAGGGTTCGGGATTCAGTCATGCAAGGGAAATGTATTAGCATCCCTCACATCCATTGTACTTGATAGGAACCATTTAGTTAGTGTGTGTGTTCGAGTTTTAGCGTGATATTTTGCGATCTTCTTCTTTATTAAGCGAGAAAAGAGAGAAATAGGGTTTTTGTTTTTTAGTTTATTGAGCTCGCTAAGATTTCACAGTCACGTGCCTATGTATCCTCATAGTGCAATAAGGAAATCGTAGTTGCGTAGTTCGCTAAAAACCCCAAATTTATTGGTTGATTTTAGAAGAATGACGCCTTAGACATTTCGAACGTTTGAACTTTAACTTGTTTGCTCGTCTGAGAGGTTAAGGGCATGTTTGAAATAGTTTTTTTTTTAGTTTTTTAAAACTGAAAAGTAAAAATCAAAACACAACTAATTCAAATCAAAACACAACTAATTCAAATCAAAACTGAAATAATTTTCCCCGAAGAATAATAATTAAAATCAGAGTAATTTCTAAAAAATTCAACATACAATTAGGATGCTACATTTTCGAAAACATACAAAACCTGCTCATAACATATTTAGGATACATAACACAACTATAGATGAACCAAAAAAAAATTCATGGTCTTCAACTTTAACTTTTATTAAGAAGCAGAAAAAGAATCACACTTGGAATTAAATCAACATCTTCAAAAAAAAAAAACATTCTTTCAAGTAATAAGGAGTTTCAAAAGACTCCAAACAAATCCTTAGTTAATACTAACTCTAAATTAATTAATTAAAATAAAAGAAAAAATCAGTGGAAGTTGTCTAATTAATCCTAATTATTTAACCTAATTACTAATTTTTAACTAATTAATAAATAAGAAAAATAATAAAAATATGAAAAATAATGCAAGTGTTGAAACGCTTCTGGAAGAAGCCATCCCAGAAGCTGGAGCTTCTGGGAAATCCTTGCTGGAGGCACCCAGAAGTTGGAACTTCTGGGGTTTCTGCTCTGGAGACGCCCAGAAATTGGAATTTTTGGGGCTTTCTGCTCTAGAGGTTCCCAGAAATTGAACTTTCTGGGGCTTTCTGCTGATGACGGATCCAAAAGTTGGAGCTTCAGGGGCGCAACGCTTTATAATGGGATCCAGAAGTTGGAGCTTTTGGACATGTTGCTGCTTCTGGGGGTCCAGAAGCAAGCACTTCTGGAGACTGTGACTTCTGGAAGCTGAAATATCTAAAATATTAGAATTTCTGGGAAAAGGCAGGGTTTGAACCCGTGCCTTCTGAGAGAAACGTGTGTTGCCTGTACCATCTGAGCCAACCTGTTTTGGTGTTAGACATATGAAACAAAAAGAATATAAAGGGAATTGATTTCTGGGAACCATTTAATCAGAAAACGCGCGCAGGGGTCTTCTTCCCCATTTGAATTTTTAAACCTACAGCCACGGTTTTTACCTACAGATGGCTTTTGTAGCTGAATCCCTGTAAATCAAAACATCACAAAATATGCAATATAAATGAAATATGAGGCCATGGATCAACTGGAAACAAGGTTCTAAACACAATGGTGACCTTGGTTCCTTCCAAATTGTCCTAAATAACAAAACCCCAATCGGAGCTCTCAAACCCTAGCAATGGTGAAAATATATTCCTGGATTCTGGACGTTTCAAGGCTTGGTGATGACTCGGTTAGCTTCAGAAAACACCAAGGAATTGATTGGCAACCTTTGTTTGGCTTGAATTGATGCAAATCCTTGGCTGCTAGATAGCTTGGAATACACAATTTTTGAACCTTGTTTAGGGTTCTTGGAGGCCAGAATTTTGTCCCTTATGCATGTAGAATCATCATGTATTTATATTGTAATGAATTAGGTCAAGAATTGTAAGAAAATATCATGCCAATCAATGAAAAATTATTTGATTTGGAATCAAACCAAATATTTCCTTTTTGAGCCAATTTCAATCAAATCAAATTGCCAATCTCAATTATTTCGAATTAATCAGATTAAATGGCTTGCTTGGACCTCAAGGATGAGAGAAAATCCATCTTGCACTTAATTTTTGATTTTATATCTTTTATTTTAATTAAATTGGTTTTAAATGAATAAAAATCCAAAATAAATAAAAAATAAAAGATAAAAACGTGGCCTTGGGCTTGGAGGTTCCCATTCAGATAAGGAACATGTTTGAATCAAGAAAATCTAGGCCCATTTGGAAAAATTTTGATTTTCTC
Organism: Vicia sativa; assembly: GCA_021764765.1. Taxonomy (NCBI): domain Eukaryota; kingdom Viridiplantae; phylum Streptophyta; class Magnoliopsida; order Fabales; family Fabaceae; genus Vicia; species Vicia sativa. The sequence continues at coordinate 117,325,629 of CM038792.1, read as the reverse complement.
AAGTATTTCTCTTTGTGCACCTCCTAAAAAATGCTCAACTTGGACAATGTGTATCTTGCTCAATTTTTAACATTTTTGGGTGTTCTTGGACTTTTTAGAAAGCTAAAAATGTCTTCTAAACATCCCTTTTGGTTTCATCTTCATTGAAGTTCCATGCTCATGAACACTTCTTTACAAAAAGTTGACTTTTAAAAAGGACCTGTAATGTCTTGATCCATAACTTCCAAATGAAGTATTTTCTGCCCAAGCTTGTGAGACATGAAGTTGTAGAGAATTAAATTCTCTTTAAAATGAGCTGTGGTGGAATTTTTTTTGATAAAGTATGTGAAAGTTATGCCTGGTCAAAGTTCTGTTGACTTTTGTCTGAGAAAGCCTAATTTAGAAACTTTGGCTTTGGATCAAATCTTGACTTTTCTTGAGGAATCATGATCAAATCTTGATCAAATGATGAATATCACTTCAAAATATTGGTGTTGACCAAAAATTATGAAGTTTGATTGTATGTTGACCACAGTTGACTTTTGGTCCAATACAACTGATTTTCAACCATTTGAGCAATTAACTGAGCAAACTTGACTTGTTGATTCTTTGAAGCATATGATGAGGTATGATGACCACCTAAATCAATGAATGTCCATCTTGACTTGAGAATGGCAAAACCCTAGCTTGGGTTGATTGCTTAGGAGAGGGTTTGTCTGGTCAACCCTTGTGAAATCCTTGAGTATGTATATGTGGAATGTCTTGAGGAGTAGGAGGGAAAATTTTGGGGTATAACAGTAGGAAACCGTGCTAAGATATCCCCACGTTCGAGGCACTTGACCATTTATAAGGCAACGAGAGAGGATACCCTACGGGGGTGCATGTGTGAAGAAAGTGTGTTGTATTCAGATATTTATCTTATGATTAGTGGTCTATGTTGATTTTTCTCTTGCCATACACGCCTAGTTGCTAGCAGTTTAATAGGTGCAGAAAGTAAATCGCGGAAATGTAAAGGGTCATACGCTATTACATGGCTTTGGGGTAGATACATAATAGGAGGTGCGGAAAGTAAATGCAGAAAATAAAATCTACGCTATTACATGATAAAAAACTTGCAACCTATACATCCTTTCTAAAATTTAAAATGCAAGAAAAATAAATAGCAGAAGAGAAACTATGCCCTAGTATTTTTTGGTGTTTTTGAAAATTAGAGTTTATGTGAAAACAAACTAATTCTAATTGATTTTAATTAATTAAGAAAAACTAGTGAATACTAACCTAAATTAAATTAATTAAGTTAGTTAAAAAAAAGGTATTTGTAAAATTATCTAATTAACCTAATTAATTAACTTAATTACTAATTTAATTAATTAATTACTTAAAAAAAGAAAAGCAGAAAATAAATAAAAATATGAAAACAAAAACGAGCTTGCCGGGCTTCTAAGCATGGGTGGGCATCTAAGCGGAGTTTTGGTGAGTATCCTGCTGAGCGTGTCCAGAAGTTGTGGTTTCTGCATCTGAAGGGGTCCAGAAGCTGGAGCTTCTGGAGGTTCTGTTGCTGGAGGCGCCCAAGCTTTTGGGGGTTCTGGTGCTGGAAAGGGTCCAGAAGCTGGAGCTTCTGGAGACTCTGGATCTGGGACGTCCAAAAGCTGGAGCTTTTGGGGACTTCTCATCTGGAGCCATCCGGAAGCGGGAGCTCCTGGAGGATTCTGGCGCTGGGGAGACCCAGAAGCTGGAGCTTCTGGTGCTGAGCAGAACCAAAAGCTGGAGCTTCTGGTGCCGGGGACACTCAGAAGCTGGAGCTCCTGGAGGCGTTCCTTCTCGAGACTCTAAAACCTGTAAAAAACAATGAAACAAACAACAAAAGGTGGGGTTTGAACCCACGACCTGAGAGATAGAGAGTGACATAGCGTGCGCAAGGTGAACCGCTGGGGTGGTGATACATCCATTCATACTGTTGGACTCATAAACATGTAAGTGTTGGTTGTCCTTGAGTCAGAAGCGCCCGAGCAAGGCTCCGGTCATCTTCTTCGGTCATCTGGAATCCAATGGTGGTATTTTTAAAGCTTGAAAGTCCCTGTATCAGTGGGTTCGAAACTCACAGCTTCTATGCCTTAACAATGACATCATGGGATTTAAACCCTAAAGCTCACATGTAACATGTTGTACCTGTTCTAAACAACATCCTGAGATCATACAAACACAGAAAAATAGTTAGTAATGCATGGATTAAGAGAAACGATTTTGTGACATTTACCAAATCGGAGCAGCATTGGAGGCTTGATCTGGAGTGTTATGGGGTCGTGTAATGATGTGAATCAACCCCTGGGAACTTCAAGAACACGAATGAGTGGCTAGAATGGCTTGAATCTGCCTGGAAATCAAAACACGATTTTGCAAGTTTTGAGAAAAATTTGAGAAATTTCTAGGGTTTGTAGGAGGCTAGCAATCTGTGTAAGAGGGTGCAAAATTGTCCCTTTGTCTTGTGAGAATGCTAAGTATATATATATAGGAGAGTGTATTAGGTCAAGCATTGAGTGGGAAAAATATTTCCTTGAATGCAAAAATATTTGATTGAAAATTTTATCAAATCTTTCCAAAAGTGGCTCAATCTTGCCTTGATTCTTCTTGCACGAAATTGACAGCTTGTAATGAGTTATCTTGGACCCCTAGCCATGCAAATATCAAGCCCAACTTATCTTAAATTTGAATTTTGGGTATTTAATTCAAAAATAAATTAAATAAATAAGGAAGAGGCGTGGCAAGGAGTGTAGAGGTCAAGGATAATCTTAAGAATAAGTTTGGATCATGAAAACTTAGGCCCATTTAGAGAAAACTTAAATTTGCCAAGTATTTTTCTTCATGTACCTCCTCAAAAATGCTCAACTTGCACAATTTATATCTTGCTCAATTTTTCATATTTTTGGGTGTTTTTCGACTTTTTAGAAAGCTCAAGATGTCTTCTAAACAACCCTTTTGGTTTCATTGTCATTGAAGTTTCCATGCTCATGAACACTTCTTTGCAAAAAGATGATTTTTGTTGACTTTTCTAGAAGGACCTGTAATGTTTTGATCCATAACTTCCAAATGAAGCATTTCCAACCCAAGCTTGTGAGACATGAAGTTATAGAAAATTGAATTCTCTTCAAAATGATCTTTGGTGGAGAAATTTATGATAAAGTATGTGAAAGTTATGCTTGGTCAAAGTTCTGTTGACTTTTGTCTGAAGAAGCCCTAATTTGGAAACTTTGACTTTTGATCAGATCTTGACTTTTTCTTGATGAATCATGATCAGCTCCTGATCAAATGATGAATATGACTTCAAAATATTGATGTTGACCAAAAATTATGAAGTTTAACCGTATGTTGACCACAGTTGACTTTTTGTCCACTACAACTGATTTTCAGCTATCTGAGCCTTTGGATGAGCAACTTAGACTTGTATGACTTGGAACTTGATATGAGAATTCTCTGAAATATATGATGAGATATGATGACCATCTCGTGGAATTCTTGAGTATAGAGCCGTAGATTGTCTTGAGAGGAAAGAGGGCAAACTTTGGGGTATAACATTTACAAACCAGTTTTATAAGGAGGAGTTAGGCATAACCCAAATTCTAATATGGTATTAGATCCCAATTCAAGACCAGTTGAGCCACATACTATTAGATTACCACTAATGTGTTACCTATCATTTATATAAACACATTACACCTAACAATGTTGATGTGGGGAGATGTGTAGAGAGTTCCACACCAAACAATATGCTACATGAATACATGTTAATAATTAGGGATAACCATCATCATATAAGTCAGTTTATAAGGTTGAATTAAGCACATCCACAATTATAAAATGGTATCATGGTCAAATTCAAGATCTTTTGGACCACCTACTATAAGATTTTCGTTAGTGAACCACGGACCATTTATATCCATACTTTAGATGTTTGGTCCTGAGTGTGAGATATGGGTTTTAAGAATCCTATATCATACATTATATTGTATAATTATATTATATGGCATGTACGTATATTTAAGTGAAAACAATCCTCACATTATAAGTCATTTTGTAAGGTTGAGTTATGTTCAACCACAATTATAAGATTATGTGTAACATGATTAATTATATCTTTCTTAAGCATCCTTTTAAAATATAATATGTGTGTTAGAACAAAGTTTATTTCTAATCATAAATTAAATTTTTGATGATAACAAGTATAATAAATTTTGTGTAGAAGTTATGATCCTCTGATGAATATGATACTCTGACATGCTTATGTTTAGTTTCAGAAGATGTTCTGACTCAAGCGTTTAAAATGGAAAGTTACACTATGTTAAGCAGAAGATGAGTTTAGAAGATTCTAAGGAAGAACTTCTAAAACTCACACGTTGTAAACACAACTTCTGAGTGAAGATTGAAATACAAACTCTGATAGAAGCACCATTTATAAACTTCTTATAGACGTAACTTCTGATAGAAGCATGCAAGCGCAAACTTCTTATAGAAAGCACCAACAAAATGTTCTTATAAGAAGATGTTCTATCAAGGCTTACAGAAGATTATTATCTATATGTACATCATCTTCTAAGACAAAACTTGCTACAATAAACGTTCACCTACTGAGCTAAGAAGACAAAATACTTGAGTGGTTCAACTTTCAAGGATCAATTAGTAAACAAATCACGTGAAGCTAAACAAGTCATAATTACATTTTCCAGTACCCAAGACACGCTACCATGCAACGAAAATTTTCTGGAAGCACTACATAAAGCATTCAAATTCAAAGGAGCAAAACAACAACTCGTAATAATTATCTTGAGTAAACTTACGCTACAAAATAAAAAGTCATTCTTGTAATCAGTTTACTGAACCTTTGGGCTAAATATTTTTGTGTAAACTTCAAGTTGTGAAGAAAATGTTTTTAGAAGCAATATTGTACACAATCAGTTAGACATTATTCATTTGATAGTTGTTCCTTGAGAGACCAGTTGGGTCAGTATTCTCGAGAGGGCTAGGACTAGTGAGTCTTAGAGGAAGTTAGTAACACAAGTTTGGGTAGTGCATTATTGTTAGTCACAACAGTTGGTTGTGCAGCGTAATCGTTTGATTATAGTGGATTAAGTCCTCGTTGAGAGAGGCGAAATCACCTTGACGGGTGGACTGGAGTAGTTTGAGTTCAAACGAACCAGAATAAAAATCCCTGTGTTACTTAGTTTGTTGTTTGGGTAAAAGAATTAAAAAGAAGAAAAACTTATTCAACCCCCCTTCTAAGTGTTTTTCCAAGCCTTCAATTGGTATCAGAGCACTTGGTTCTGGGTGTAAACACTTAACAATGTCAGATCAAGATCTAGAAGAAAACACAAAATGGCAATAGATCACAACAACAACAACACTAAACCTCAAATGTTTGATGGAGAAGATTTTGAATACTGGAAGGATAGACTGGAAAGTTTTATTTCAGGCTATGATCCTGATCTTTGGGATATGGTGTTGGATGGTTAGAAACATCCAGTAGATGGAGATGGAAACAAGATTGAAAGGAAAGATATAGACAAGACACAAAAAACAGAATATAAAAATCATCACAAAGCTAGAAATCACAAACAGAGACACAACACATGACATTTTTTAGTCACTCAAAATGTCACATGAAGGACACGCTTAAGTCAAGAAGACCAAAGCTCTGGCGCCTATCAAGAAATATGAGGCATTCAAGATGGAAGAAAATGAATCTATTGAGGCAATGTTCTCAAGGTTCTGAACCTTAACTGTTGGTCTAAGAGTGTTAGATAAAGGGTATACCAAAGCTGATCATGTAAAGAAGATTATCAGGAGCTTACCCAGAAGATGGGCACCTATGGTGACAACATTCAAAGTGTCCAAAGATCTAAATGCAATTTCCTTAGAAGAACTCATCAGTGCTCTGAGGAGTCATGAGATTGAGCTTGATGAATTTGAACCTCAGAAGAAAGGTAAGTCAGTTGCATTAAATGAAAGCTCTGAAGATTCAGAGTCAGAAGAAGATGAACTTTCAATGCTTTCTAGAAGGATAAACAAAATGTGGAAACATAGGCAAAGGATGTTCAGGAACCATAGAAGTTCTGAAGATAAAGGAGAATCTTCAAGACACAAGAAGTTTGGCAAAAAAAAGCATCACATGCTACGAATGCAAAGAACCTGGACATTTCAGGAGTGAGTGCCCCAAGATACAAAGAGAAAAACCAAAGAAAAGATTTGAGAAAAAGTGAGGAATGATGGCCACCTGGGATGATTCAAAATCTTCTGAAACTGAATCTGAGTCAGAATATAAACATGCAAACCTAGCTTTTATGGCAACCACAGCAGATGACTCTGCTTCTGAATCTGAGACAGAAGAGATATTTTCTGATCTACTAGAACTGAACTAGAAGATAGTCTATCAGAACTTCTGGAAAATTATAGTTAAATCAAAATCAAATACAAGAAACTCATAAAGAATCTTGTATCTGAAATTGAGAAACTTAAGGCAGAAAACTCTGAGCTTAAAGAAAATAATATTAAACTTGAAAATGATTTTCAAAATGCTAAACAAATTTCCAAATCAGATAATGCTTCAAGTACCAAAGATATTCTGAAAGAATATGACTATAGCTTTCAGAAGTTTCTGGCTAAAAGCATAGATAGAAGCAAGATGGCTTCAATGATCTATGGAGTTAGTAGAAACATTGGCAATGGTAACCTCCCTTCCATATCTGATGTTATGTTAGTAGAAGGATTAGCACATAACTTATTGTCCATAAGTCAATTAAGTGACAATGGTTATGACATAATCTTTAATCAAAAATCATGTAGAGCTGTTAGGCAGAAGGATGGGTCAATCCTGTTTTCTGGAAAGAGAAAGAACAACATTTATAAAATTAATCTTTCTGATTTAAAATCTCAAAATGTAAAACGTCTTCTGTCAATAAATGGTGAACAATGGGTCTGGCACAAAAGATTGGGACATGTTAGCATGAGAAATTTTTTCAAATTAACAAACTCAATCTGGTCAGAAGACTTCCAAATTTGAAGTTCAACTCATAAGTTCTGTGTGAAGCCAATCAGATGGAAAAAATTTCAAAAACATCTTTTAAATCTAAAAATGGTGTTTCTTCCTCTAGACCATTAGAACTTCTGCACATTGATCTATTTGGACCAGTGAAAACTCCATCCATTAGAGGCAAGAAGTATGGATTAGTCATTGTAGATGACTACAGCAGATGGACATGGGTAAAGTTCTTGAAACACAAGGATGAGTCATATTTTGTGTTCTCTGACTTCTGCAATCAAATTCAAAATGAAAAAGAGTTTAGAATCATAAAGGTTAGAAGTGATCATGGTGGTAAATTTGAAAACCAATTATTTGAAAAATATTTTAAAGAAAATGGAATTTCACATGATTTCTTATGTCCTAGAATTCCCCAAAAAAATGGAGTTGTAGAATGAAAGAATAGGACTTTACAAGAAATGTCCAGAACCATGATCAATGAAACTAATATGGCTAAACATTTTTGGGCAGAAGCTGTGAACACAGCGTGTTACATTCAGAATAGAGTTTCTATTAGACATATTCTTGAAAAGACTCCTTATGAATTATGGAAGAATAGAAAGCCCAACATTTCATATTTTCATCCATTTGGATGCACTTGTTATATTCTTAACACTAAAGAACATATGAACAAGTTTGATTCTAAAGCACGAAAGGGTATTATGCTTAGATACTTTGAATGCTCAAAAGGATATAGAATCTATAACACAAACTCTGATTGTGGAAGAATCAATCAAAGTAAGATTTAATGATAAGCTTGGCCAACAAATGCCAAACCAGGTTGAAAATATTGCAGGTACAGAAGTTCATTTGTCAACCTCTGAAGGTATAGAACAGAAGGATAACTCAGAAGATCCTGTTGTTGAAGAAGCTTTGAACAACATAAGAATATCAAAAGAACCTTCTCACAAAAGATATCCAAGAATCACATCAGCACATCCAGAAGATGTTATCATAGGAAAGAAAAATGATCCTATCAGAACTAGGTCCTCCTTAAGAATAAATGAAGAATCTCTATTTGAACTAGTTTTTATGATTGAGCCAACTTCTGTAGATGAAGATCTTCAAGATAATGATTGGATTATAGCCATGCAAGAAGAACTCAACCAATTCACCAGAAATGATGTATGGGATTTAGTTCCAAGACCAAAAGGATTCAACATCATTGGAACAAATAGGGTGTTCAGAAACAAGCTAAACGAGCTAGGAGAAGTTGTCATAAACAAGGCACGACTGGTTGCACAAGGGTATAGTCAACAAGAAGGTATTGATTATAATGAAACCTTTGCTCCATTTTCCAGGTTAGAATCCATTAGATTGTTAATTTCTTTGGCTATACAAAATAATATTACTTTATATCAAATGGACGTTAAAAGTGCATTTTTAAATGGTTATATAGAAGAAGAAGTTTATGTCTGTCAACCTCCTGGTTTTGAAGATTCAAAATTTCCAGAATATGTTTTTAAACTTAAAAAATCTTTGTATGGTTTAAAATAAGCTCTCAAAGCTTGGTATGAACGTTTAAGCAACTTTATTTTAGAAAATAATTTTACCAAAGGAAAAGTGGACACAACCTTATTCAGAAAAACATTTACAAATGACATTTTAATCTGTCAGATATATGTTGATGATATTATATTTGGAACTTCTAATGTCTCTCTTGGAAGAGAATTTGCTGAGTCTATGCAGACAGAGTTTGAGATGAGTATAATGGGAGAGCTGAAATTCTTTTTGGGAATTCAGATAAATCAATGCTCATAAGGTACTTACATACATCAAACGAAGTATGTTAAAGAACTTCTGAAGAAATTCCAATTATCAAAAAGTAAGGAAGCAAAGACTCCAATGTATCCCACGTGTATTTTAGGTAAGGATGAGGTAAGTAAGAAGGTAAATCAGAAACTCTACAAAGGTGTGATAGGATCTCTTTTATATCTAACTACATCTAGGCCAGATATTCTGTTCAGTGTATGTTTATGTGATAGATTCCAATTAGATCCTAGAGAATCTTACTTAATTGTTGTTAAGAGAATTCTAAGGTATCTGAAAGGTACTACTAATGTTGGACTGTGTTATAGAAGATCAAAAGATTTCAAATTAGTAGGATTTTGTGATGCTGACTTTGTTGGAGATAGAGTGGAACATAAAAGTACATCTGGAAGTTGTCAATTTCTGGGCAACAACTTGATCTCATGGTACAGAAAGAAGCAAGCCACCAATTCACTCTCAACCATAGAAGCAGAATACATTGCTACTGCTAGCTGCAGTACCCATATGCTCTGGATGAAGAGTCAATTAGAAGATTATCATCTGTATGAGTGTAAGTTCCCTATCTTATGTGATAATACTTCTGCTATTTTCCTTTCTAAAAATCCTATTTTACATTCAAAGGCAAAACATATTGAAATTAAAGATCATTTCATTAGAGACTATATTCAGAAAGGAATTTTAACTTTAAACTTTGTTGATACAGACCATCAATGGGATGATATTTTCACTAAACCTCTTTCTGAAGATATGTTTAAATTTATTTTGAAAAATATTAGTATGGAAATTTTCCCTGAATGAAATTCTGTTCAAAGTCAATATAGTCAGAAGTTCTGTTTTATATAAATGTTCTAGTTAACATCCCTTCAGAAGTTAGAAGAGAAGTTAAGTTAAAAACCATATCTAGAAGTTCTGAAACTCTTCAAAATGTTTCATTACTAAGTATGGTCAGAAGTTCATTAGATCAAACAGCTGTAACGTTTTAACCCAGAAATTGAACATGTGTTCCAAAACTTCTGCTAGGTTACCCACACGCGTGCTAGCTATTGACATGCAACTTCTAGGTAACTGTTCAATCTCTTCAAATCTCAAGTAATCCCTCCATCTATCAGAAATCATTAATTTGTGTGATGATTAAAATTGATTTTAATTTTCTTAATTATTACTTTTTAACCGTTCATTTGCATGTGTAACCTCTTTATAAACTCTTTCAAAATTCATTTGTCACTTTTCAATTTCCAAAACCCTTTTATGCATTTTTGCTTATTCTTTTCTCTCTTTAAAAACCCTAAACCCCAAATTTCTAAAATGTCTTCATCTTCAACCTCCAACACAACTCAAACCAACCCAGAAAGAACTACGTTGATTCCTAATGACAACCTGGAAGTTCTCTGTGAGATGATAATTGATTTGGAAAACATATGTGACAATGGGTTTAATCTGTTTATTATTGTGGAGTTTCAAGGACGGAATCAGGTTTTTTATTGTCTCAATGGTCTTGTCTTTCCTTCTTTAGTTAAGGAATTTTGGATTCATGTTGTTTTTACTCCAACTGTTGTTCTTTCTTTTGTAATGGGCAAGGAAATCTCCATTACAGAGAATCTGATTAAGAAATTGTTGGGTCTTCAAGGAGATGGAGAAATTGGAGTTCTAGAAGAACACTTTGATATGGATATAACTTATGAGGAAATCTTTACCTCTGGAGAAGCTTCAACAAAAATCAAAGATTTGAAAGATGTCTACAAAATCTGGGCAAAGATTGTTCCCATTTGCATTCATCACCGTAAAGAGACAAGTTCACCAGATTGCATCAATCTGGATCAGCAGTATCTACTGTATTACATTGGCAAGAACATCAAGGTTGATTTGGCGTATCTTATATTTCGCCACCTTTGGACTCATGTAAAAGAGACAAGGGAAGGTTCCAGAACCAGAAATCCCAAGGCTAAAAGAAATTGGATTCCTCTGTCAAGATTGATATCAAACTTTCTAACTGAGAATGGTTTGATAGCTTTCTTGGATGAAGCTAATTTGATGAAGGAGTCAGAGCCTATTTGTGGAAAGGCTCTGACTGGGGAAAATCTATTAAAGAGGAAAATTATTCCAGAACTTCCGGTGGAACCTATCCCTTATGTATGGATGAATGTGAAGACAAGGAAGAATCCTCTATCAATGTTTCCTTGTTTCAACTCTGAAGAATATTCTGCAACGGTCAAGGAATACATTAGAAGTTGCAAGAAAAAGGGAATTTCTGTTGATCCTGCTTGGCTGTAAGGAATAGAATATTCAAGTCCGTGAGGAAGGTCAAGAAGAGGAAATATGATGGTGAGGGAACTTATGCTAGACCTCCCAAGTCTTAGAAGAAGAAGCAACAACAAGGTTCAGGTAGAACATTTGCATCTCTTTCTATTTCTACTTCTGCTAGTAATTTTACAACTGCTGCACACCCTTTAACTACTGTTCCCCCAACTCCACACACTACTCAACAAATAATAGAAACCATTGATATAGATATTGACCTGACTGTCCCATCAGAAACTCTGGAAACCAACCCTCACATAGATCAAGTCCTTTATGATATAAATTTTTTTGAAACTTCCACCCTCATCCACCTCAACACAAACCATTCCAATCAATACTCCACAAACATCACAATAGGATACCCCTATTTTTGCTCCTCTAAAAATTAATCTAAACACATCATCCTCTGAGCCTCTTGTTTCTCACCCAGAAATTAGTGAATGGAACTCAGATGTTCCATCTTGGATCTTACCAGGAATAAATGTTCCTTTGCAAACACAATTCCCTAGTCCAATCCCACATACAAACATCTTATTTGTTACTAGAAATCCACCACACCTCATTCATACTGTTTCAATCCCAACAAAACTTCCACAGACTACCACCTTTCAACAAACAACCACTACAACAGAACCTCAACCCACAAACACTTCTGAACAACCAACAACTACCTCATAACTTTCATCCACTCCATCATCTAAACTTTCACAAACTCCCATTCCATAACAAACCCCCAATCCAGAACAAACCACAACTACAGAACTTCCACCTCCACACTATCCAGAAAATCCCTCATCACGTCACTCACCAGAACTTCCAGAACCAAACCCCCCAGAAATTGTTCAAACTACCAGACTTCCATATCTAGAAATTTCTGATTCCCCAGAATTTCTGAGGACACACGTAAATCTCCATTCCCTAACCAAAAAAACCAATGTGAATGCAAATGTTAAATTAAGGTTGCATAAGTTTGAACAAGATATGCTGAATTAGATGGAACTGCTGAAGGATGACCTGGAGAATAATCTAAGTCTATCTGCATCCTCTGACTTGTGGAACACCTTCAGAAGGAGATTCATTGCTGAATCCCTAACACTCAAAGAGATGTGCTTATCTCATACTTATGAGAAATTTTCTGAGTGTTTAGAAGGTTTGAAGAAAGTTGTATACAACATTTGGAATGAGAAGCCATTATTACAACTGGACAATGCTCTGTGGCAACCACCTGCTAATTATATGGAAATCTCTAATGATAAAACCTCAGAACCAGAAGTTGCTGACCCAAATTCTAGAGCTCTTGTGTTATACAAACCTCTGAGATTTCATCTAAGAGAGTCTAGGAAGAAAGTGTTGACTTTGATGATTGATCTTGACACCTTGTTCTCAAACTCCTTCTACCCCAGAAGTACTGCTTCAACCTCTAAGGCTGTCTCCACATAAGATGTTGATTCAACTTTTGTTGTCTTGGAAACTCTGAAGGAGGTAAAGCAAGAAAATGAAGTTGTCATATCACATTTGGACAAACAAGATGAAACCAATCAGGAAATCAAAACGTGGATGCAGAAGTAAGAAGAATCTGCTGCTGAGATCAAGAATCTTCTGCTTTCTCCTTAGTTGCACGCCCAACCTAGAACCTCTATCTTTTTAAAACACCCATGGATGTATCTTTTTTGTTTTTTAAGTTTTTAAGTGTGTTGTAATTTTTGTCTTTTTGATAATCTTCTGTCCTCGTACTACTTCATTTATGTTATAAGTATTTTGGCTTACTATTCAGTATTTTTTAAACTTATGCATTTTTTATTATGACAAAAAGAGGGAGAAAATCTTGAGATTTTGAAATGATAAATCATAGCAATTATCAGGATTAAATGTCAAACATTTCTGCATTTCTAACATATATACAAGTGTACTTGCTTCTGAAGTATGCAGGAAAAGCTAAGCTCTAAAAGAAAATTCTGAAAAGCTCAAAAGACCAAGTGCTAAAATCAACACTCTAGAAAGTAAACTCTGGAAAAAAAGAAAAATCTCAGGGAAGTTCTACCTTGCAATTATTTCTTTTCAATATTTAGTTCAGGGGAAGATATTTTTTATCATATACAAAATTTCTTAAATCAAAATCTAGACATTTTTGTCATCATCAAAAAGGGGGAGATTGTTAGAACAAAGTTTATTTCTAATCATATATTAAAGTTTTGATGATAACAAGTATAATAAATTTTGTATAGAAGTTATGATCCTTTGATGAATATGATACTCTGACATGCTTATGTTTAGTTTCAGAAGATGTTCTAACTCAAGCGTTTAAAATGGAACGTTACACTATGTTGAGCAGAAGATGAATTTAGAAGATTCTAAGGAATAAATTTTGGAACACGCACGCTGTAAAGACAACTTCTAAATGAAGATTGAAATACAAACTCTGATAGAAGCACCATATGTAAACTTCTAATAGAAGTAACTTCTGATAGAAGCATGCAAGCGCAAACTTCTGATAGAAAGCACCAACAAAATGTTCTGATAAGAAGACGTTCTAACAAGGCTTACAAAAGATCATTATCTATATGTATGTCATCTTCTAAGACAAAATACTTGAGTGGTTCAACTTTCAAGGATCAATTAGTAAACAAATCACGTGAAGCTAAACAAGTCATAATTACATTTTCCAGTTCCCAAGACACGTTACCATGCAACGGAAACTTTCTGGAAGCACTATATAAAGCATTCAAATTCAAAGGAGCAAAACAACAACTCATAATAATTATCTTGAGTAAACTTACGCTGCAAAAATAAAAAGTCATTCTTGTAATCAGTTTACTGAACCTTTGGGCTAAATTTTTGTGTGTAAACTTCACGTTGTGAAGAAAAGCTTTTTAGAAGCAATATTGTACACAGTCAGTTAGACATTATTCGTTTGATAGTTGTTCCTTGAGAGACCAGTTGGGTCAGTATTCTCGAGAGGGCTAGGACTAGTGAGTCTTAGAGGAAGTTAGTCACACCAGTTTGGGTAGTGCATTGTTGTTAGTCACAACAGTTGGTTGTGCAGTGTAATCATTTGATTATAGTGGATTAAGTCGTCATTGAGAGAGGCGAAATCACTTTGACGGGTGGACTGGAGTAGTTTGAGTTCAAACGAACCAGGATAAAAATCCTTGTGTTACTTAGTTTATTGTTTGGGTAAAAGAATTAAAAATAAGAAAAACTTATTCAACCCCCCTTCTAAGTATTTTTCCAAGCCTTCAATGTGTAACCTAAAAGTCAAATTAATTGATATTTTATTTTGTAATTAAATATGATGATGAGTAGAGTTTAGACAATGTGTTATAGTATTTAGGGTTAAATATATAAATCCCTTGTAATATTAGGGGGTTTTGCTTCGCACTATTTGAGTCCAGATTCTATATTTTATCATATGTGGCAGTTTACATGGATTTTATTTTTATTTCTTTATTATTTTTAAATCCACCTGGATTATTTTTAAATCTTTATTTTTTTTATTAATTTTTTTGACGTTTTATTATTATTTTTTATATTATTTTTAAATCCACATGGATTATTTTTTAATTTTTATTTTTTTAATTAATGTTTTTGACGCTTTATTAAATTATTTTTATTAATATTTTTTATGAAATTGTATTTATAATTTAATTACTAAATCATTTCCATTTTTATTTTTAAAATTTTTTTAATAATTATTTAAATAAAAATTAATGGCATACACTTATGACTCAATGACTCTCAACCTATTTTTACAATCAAAACATGAGGTATGAGTGTTTGCCTTATAAACACACATTTTGATAATATACTAACCGATGGGACTAATGCACTAGTTTTCTAAGGAATTAACAACCACCACCACAGTCATCGTCACCTTTGATCCACTGTTCATCGTCATCTTCGACTCACATGTTCTCTTTATCTTTTCATCTTCATCTCTCATCTTTGTTCTATACTATACAAGTTACTCAATTCACTTTCTACTAACTAACCATGGTGATTTTCCTGCTTATACAGAAGTGATTCATGAGGGTTGATGATTTTAATAATTATGCAGTTTTCTTTGTCTATCGTAATGAGAGTTGATGATTTTAATAATTGTTTTCTTGACGTCAACATGGAAAAGTTGATCTATCCTCTTATCATTACACTTGAAGCGTCAACATGGGAAGCATCTTCTGCGACCAAGTCACACTTGTAAACACAAATTCCATTTTGATAATTTCCAAGAGTTTTGGAATCCTTGTTGCTGTTTTCTTAACTCAAGTTTGTTCAGTTAATACTATCAATTTTCATGCTTCTAAGGGATTGTTGGGTTTATCTTAGCAATGAAACATCATTTATAAATACACTTCATTCAACTTACTGCTTTTTAGTAGCTTGTTATTTCATTCAATTTGTTAAATATATTTCATTCAACTTAATTTAGAGGTATCATAATCACTTTATTATCTTTCTCAAACTGTGTTCATTTGTTGATGACCGGGAAGAATTTATGTGCATAACATAGAAGATTGACCAGAGATTGCTTGTGTTTCCAAAAATATTGAAAAGTTTTTTTGTTCTATTTTTTCTCTTTTTCTGTAATATTGAAAAGTGATTTTGTTCTATCTTTTTCTCACAAAATTTTAGCAACACTTTTTAACTCTTGTTTCTTTTCAATTGAAAGAAACATTAACTCAGTATCCCAATAGCTTTGTTTCCATAACATTGTATCTCTGTTGTTGCTGAGCTAGTGAATTAAACATATCTTTTCCATTATGTCAAAAAGACCTACGAAAGTCTTTTTTTATCTTTTAAAAGCACTGTCGTAGGTGGCGCTGTTATAGCTTTTAAAAGCGCTTTCTTAGGGTTTTTTTCTATAAACCTATAATTTATATAATTCATAAACCTTCATTTTTTGTGCATTATTTCATAAACTTGTAATTCATAAACCTGAAATTTACGATCGTAATCCCGTTATTTCAACAAAGAGCTTATATACAAATATCATTGTATACCATTGTTATCCAAAATATATATACACCATTGTAATTCAATTCACATATTTATTACCAAAATCAACCCTAACAAAATCAGCCCTAACAATAACTAAATTAGTCCTAATGTATGAACAAAACACGATCAGTTATGTATTCAAGGTCCTGGTCCTGCAAGGTATGAACATAATAACACGATCAATATTGTATTCACACAATAACGTATTCATAACATTTTTCACACAATAATGTATTCATATCTTATATGATTCTTTGCTCAATAAAATATTGACATAATTCCTCTTTGATTTCTTCCAACTAAAGTTTCGTGTAATATGCACACTTGTGTTCATCGAAGTACTACATAACAAAAAATAATATGCATGATTTAGTTAAAAGTAATAAATTATATAAAATATCCGATAAATAATAAAACAAATTCTAAGTTATAAATCTATACCGTGACTTAAATCTCTATTTAATTCATTTGAAGAATTTCTTTGATAAACTTCAAAATGAAGTATCCGCAATCTATACTGTTTTACTATTGAGGACACTACATAGAAAAACAAATAAGAATATATAGTTGTCTTGTTTTATCAAGTAGCATAAATAATATAAGCAAAATTATGGAAATTAATATACCTGCACTTTGATCCAATTAATGTTGTTTGATTTAGACTGTGGTACCCGAGCTTCTCTTTGACATCGGAATACTTGTATTGCTCTAACAAAATAAAAATATATATTTAGAACAATGTCACAGAAATAATTAAATATATAAATAAACACGAATATTTAGAATAATCTCACTTATGTATCAATCATTAACTTCATATCTGGATAATTTGTCTAATCACCATCAATCGAATTCAGATAATAGACCACTTTTTTTATAGGACCGATAGCAACCAACAATCAGTGACGTCTATAAATTAAAACAACAGTTTAGATGAAAAATTTCTACGCAAAAAATACAAATATTAACATAAACTTAGAATGAAAATCTAACCCTGTAGAAATAGTATTATACGGCCAAAGATACAAGCTTTTCTGCACTGACTTGTGCTTGTAATTCTTGCAATATTTGCATCACTTCTGCATTGCTAGGATTTCTTATCCTTGGATGATTATACAAAGAGGTTGGAGTCACACCATGACCTTTACCCTTCACCCGACCCCGATACTCAGCAACATTTAGTGCTCGACTAAGTGAGCTCCTGATATCCTGGTCCTCACCTATGGATACCGACTGGGAAAGGGTCTTCTGTAATTCATTTACATATCGAAAATTATTAGGGGAGATAAAAAATTAATTATATATTAATAAACATTTGATTTAATTAAAGACACAATGTTATATTTACACGTTCATCATAAACATGTTGAACATCAGGATTAACAACTTGATCCTTGCCCACACGAGCTTCCTTCCATAATACATGTGCTGGTAGTGATGTTTCGTCACTTTTTGTCTCTTCTAACTACGCATTGACACAAATAATAAGATCATCAATTATAACACATTGGGATAATTAATAAGATCGTAGAATTTATATTTACTTACAATTTTTTCCTGTAAGCGTGCATATGCAAAACGCCCTTTTTTGTATGGATACGTGGGTTTTGACGCTCTCTCGCGATTTATGGCACTCACTTTCTTGAAATTCTCGTCTCTTCCTTGGCCTACAAAAGCAACTCATTCTTCAGGTGTAATGAAGCTCTCATACTTCTATAGACGTTCTGAATCCTCTTCAAGAAAATTTCCTTTCTCATCTTTAAGATACTTGTTTGTAAAAAAAGTTCTCCATCCTCTGTATCTTTTTCCAGACAAACCCATTATATACTTTTTACGGGTATATTCAAAGTTAAAAGACCTCTACAAAAAAACATACGCATAGAGTATGTTAGTATAAATAATTTAAACACATTATCGTCAAGATAAAGCAAATAACAACAACCATATATGGTACCTTTATCTCCGTTCAAACTTTCTCTTTAACCTCATTCAACTCTCCTATTTTCCATCTAAGAGTGATGATCGGAATGTGCATACGAACAAGTGTACCAATTTAGTTTGTCAACTTTGCAGCATTAGACCCAATATATATATATATATATATATATATATATATATATATATATATATATATGACATATATTTAAATTTTATTGAATGATATAAGCTATAATTATATATACTATTACCTTTTTCACTAATGTATCTTCCTTTTCTTGGTAGGAATATATTCTACTCGTCTCTTAACAACGTAGACGGTTAGATTGATCCAAATATCCTCATTATGATCATTTCTAATACACGATTTATTCTCATTTTGCTAATTTCTGGTTAAAGATTAAATGTCAACACCAATATCACCTTGATCTCCAATGCTTTCATCAATTACTTTGTTAGATAAAAGCACTATAGACCATTTCGTACTTGTCGGATCAGTGACATAGAACACTTGTTTAGCTTGAGAGGCTAGAATGAAAGGCTCATCTTTGTACCCCACCCTATTAAGATCCACTTGCAAAAATCCTGACTTATCCATTCGTATGCCATTATTATTTTCAGCCCACTTGCAACCAAATATAGAAATCTGAAACTTCTCGTAATCAAACACCCAAATGCGCTCGATAACCCCAAAATATGACAGATTTGCAAATTTCGAGTTTAAGTCCTTCGCACTTGATATGTGCATTGCTTCAGCGACCAAGGTGACACCACTATTTTGCATAGTACTTTTATCATCTTGTTCTTTGGTATAAAATGTGTATCCATTAATTGTGTATGCGCTATAAGAAAACACAACCAAACTTCGACCATATGCTAAACATCTCAACATTTCTGATACTGAAGCGGGATCTGAACAATACTTTGAATAAATATGTTCCTTAAACCATGGTATGAAACTTCGATTGTGCTCTCGTACAATCCAATTCTCATTTCTATTTTGATTTAAACCTCAAAGAACACCCTTGTGCATTTTAACATACGGATTAACCTCAATCTCATTATGCAGAACATACAAATGCACTTGATCCCGTTCGACCCTTGATATTGTTACAACTTTAGTTCCAATTAGCTTCTTACCTTCTTTTTTTAACAATATGAGATTTGGGGAGTCCAATTGATTGAAAATTTGACAGATATTCAGTACAAAACTCAACCTCTTCTTCAACAATGTATCATTCAGCAATACAACCCTCTGGTCGACTTTGGTTTTTCACATTTTAATATTTTCATATAACGTTCAGTAGGGTACATCCATCTCATATAAGCTGGTCCGCACAGTTGTGTCTCTTTCACAAGATGAACGACAAGATGAACCATTATGTCAAAAAATGAGGGAGGAAAATACATTTCAAGATCACACAAAGTAACAACTATTTCTTTTTGCAATGTTGGTAAGATCTTAGGATTGATCACCTTACTGCAAATTGACTTGAAGAAAAAACACAGTTTAGTTAATGCACTTCTTACTTTTTCTAGAAGAATAGAACGTATAGCTATCGGTAGAAAATTTTCCATTATAACATGGCAATCATGCGTCTTTATACTCTTTAACTTGAGGTCTTTCGTAGACACAAGTCTTCTAATATCTGATGAGTAGCCTTCTGGAACTTTAAATTCACTTAGGAACTTACACAATATTTTTTTCTCCTTTCTGGATAGAGTGTAATCAGAAGGTTGTAGATATGTTCGTCTTCCTTTCTTCACGGGTACCAATTCAGTTCTTATTCTCATCTCTACCATGTCCTCCCTTGCTTTAAGGCAATCCTTAAACTTCCCTTTTATATTGAGTAACGTACCAATAACACTGTCAAATACATTTTTTCAATATGTATAACATCAAGAAAATGTGTTATGTACAAAGATTTCCAATATGGCAATTCAAAAAAAATCGACCTTTTCTTGACAATTAGAAGGCTTAATACTCACATCTTTCACCTTTTTATGATCACCTATCTCCGTCTCGTTGACGCTTCTCTCCATCCACGATACTGATGTTTAGAATTTAAGAATATACGATAACCAAGAAAGACATTCTTCTGAAAAAGTTTCAATTGCGTCGTATCGGTTCCATCTTCATAGACAGGACACAATTTTTCACCTTTAATGCTATACTCAGATAGATTTGCGTATGCTGGAAAATTGTTAATTGTTCCAAACAACATAGCCCTCAAGTTGAAACTTTCTTTCCTATACCCATCATAAACCTCCACACCGTTCTCCCACAAAATCTTCAAATCTTCGATTAAAGGTTCCAAGTATACGTCTATGTCATTTCCTGGTTGTTTAGGCCCAGAAATTAACATAGATAACATCATGTACTTATGCTTCATACATAGCAACGAAGGTAGGTTATAAATCATAAGAATCACATTCCATGTGCTATGCGAGATACTTTGAATATCGTGTAGGTTCATTCCATCAATAGACAATGTCAAGCGAAGGTTTCTTGCTTCTTTTCCAAATTTAGGATAATCATTATCAATCTTCATCCACTGTGGTGAATTTTCCGAATGTCGAAACTTTCCATCAATAATTCTTTCATCTGCATGCCAAGTCAAAGTGTCTTGAATAGGTTTCACTATGATACATCCATCTAAATCTAGGAATTATAGGAAAATACCATAAGACTTTTGTCGGAGACAACTTTTTCTTATATCGAGGGGCACCGCATTTAGGACACTCATTTAACGATGCATACTAGTTTCGAAACAAAACGCAATCTTTTGGACAGTCGTGTATCTTATCATAGCTCATGCCAATAGAGTACAACATCTTTTTGGTCTCATACGTTCAATTGGGAAGAACATTGTCCTCTGGTAGCATATCTTTCATAAGGGCTAATAACTCTGTGAAACTTTTATCCGACCATCCATTACCCGCCTTTAAGTTGTACAACTTTAATACCGCAGACAATCTTGTGAATTTTGTACAACCATTATACAACGGTTTCTCTACATCGCTTACCAATCTCTCGAACATTTTGGGACAATCATTAAGATCTTCTTCAATCGCTTCTGCAATCTCTTCGACTCGATCATAATCATATGTATCTGTGCAATTGGCGTTTGAAGCATAGGTCCTATTATCCCCTGATTCAACATTCCCGTTACTTTTCTCACCATTCATATTCCAACATGTATAACTTCTATCAATTCCATACTGTATTAAATGTGATGCTAACGGAACCGCGTCAACCGACTCCCATAACAGCAAACTTAACAACAAACTTAACGAATTCTGATACCCCATTCTTGTACTCTTTAGACAATCGATTGGAATACATCCATGTCTTATCCATGTATTTACTAATTAAGCTAAACAAAAACAACTAATTAGGATACAAAAGGGTAAATGTGTTTCTGTCAAAACGCAAAGTATACACATAATGGATTCGGAGCAAGAAAATGCAACATATTCACGCAATTTCAGACAAATTCATCACAATACCAGTAATTTGAGGAAGAAATTTACCTCGGATTTACCGAACAGCAACATCAAGAAGTTGAAACGAGAAAGTCAAACTCACGGAAACATAGGGAATGAGCGTTGTACATATAAAACAACATCAAGGATAAGTCATAACATATAAAACAATTCAAAAAACTTATATATGAACAATTCAAGGATAAGTCATAACATATAAAACAATTCAAGAAACTTATATCAACGCAAACTGAATTCACAATGTCACTATAACTGAAGTCACCGTTCCAAGTTCAAATTAAAAATTCAGCCAAGACGTCACGAAAATTCAGCCATTGGTGTATAGTTACACTAGTAGCCACACTTATATCAATTTCATTTCATGTCTATGTAGATTTTGTAAGGTTCATTCAACATTAAAAAATAGTTTAAAACATAGTAAAGTATAGAACAAACCAACACAGTCCACAAACTCATGCATAAAAATAGTTATATAGTAGGAGATATTCATCTAAAAATCTATCAACTAAAATAATAATCCCTAAAACAGAATGTATAATAAACTCATGAGGTAATTCTGATTATTCCTATGCTAACTAATGACACACTTTTGTCACTTAGTGACATAGTCAACAATTTGTTTGGGATGTCATAAAACAGACCCTGTAAATACTAGAAACCAAAACTTGTGTTAAAGTCCAATTGGATGGAGAAGAACATTGGTATTGCACTTGACTATAAGGGTAAAAACACCTTCAAAATTGAGTTCTTGCTACCTCAATTTTAACCAAATTTCTTATCCGTGAAATACCTCTAAATCAAGTTTGGATAGTATTGACAAATTAGATATTGTAACGACCCGATTCCTTTTAACAAGTTGACCAAACAAACTAAGTATCCAAAATCAGCTCACAGATTTCAACTAAATCACCACAATCTCAACTCAATTTAGGCACTAATAAATCAGAAAGTTTCAACAATCAAACAAAACCAAGCTAATATTCTTCCACGAGTATATCAGTGATTATTTGTAATGAACAATCAAAATTCCCAAACTAAAAATTACACCACAAATCACCAAAACACAAAAAAGAATTCCATTATCTATCAAAAAAACACTGCCAACAGAAAAAACCTAACAAATCCAAACAGAGTTCCATTATCAAAAAACCACAACCAAACCAAAAACAATCAAACAAAACTGGGAATTAAATCAACAAAAAGGATGAAATTGACTATGTTTACCACTTGAAGAAGCTGTAAATGGTAAGGCAGTGACGGATGCGAGACAGTGACAAAGATGGAGACAGAGGTTTCCGGTAAGGCAGTGATAGAGACGGAGACCGAGGTTTCTGGTGAAGGCAGTGACAGAGACGGAGACGGCGAGAGACAGATATTTTCGATTACAGGTGAGAACGATGAAGAGAGAATAGTGGAAATCGTGAATCAGAGAAGGGGAAATAGAATGAATTAGTTTATGGTTTAACAATTTTAAATATAAAACTAGCAACGACATCGCTTTTAAAAGCGCTGCTATAGGCATATGAAATGAAAGCGCCTTTTCCCTAAAATGCGCTTTCATTTCATATGCAATAAATAATTTTAAATATAAACTAGGAACGACAGCGCTTTTAAAAGCGCTTTCTAAAGGTCAGCTTTAGCAACACTTTTAAAAAGCGCTTTCTAAGGTTAACCTTTAGCAGCGCTTTTGAAAAGAGCTTTCTTAAGATAACCTTTAAAAGCGTTTTTTTAAGCGAATTTTTTTTAAAACCTACAACAGTGCTTTTTTCTAAAAGCATTTTCTTTGATGACATGTTACTTCCTCTGGGTCACTAATTATTGGTCTGCATTCACATTTAAGACAGGGACATCTAACCCCTCCTTCGCTTCGACAACATTCCTGAGCAAACGCCCACTTGATAAAGCCATCAACTCCTACTATAAAATTGGGTTTAAGTCCACTTCTTCTTGGATATGTTCTATCGTACATCCAACTACGATAATACCGATAATATTTCATATTGTACATTTATACAATCATTGTCTTTTTCATTAGACATATTAATCAACGTAATAATATTTTTAATCGTATACTATTTAATTACTATTCTTAAAAATATTAATTTATTTTAATTAACTATTAAACATGTAGCATATAAATATATATTAAAGTATTAACTTTTACTTTAACTGCTATAACAATAATATCAAAAACAATAACACACACACACACACACACACACACACACATATATATATATATATATATATATATATATATATATATATATATATATATATATATATATATATATATATATATATACTTTTATTATATATATTATAACAATAATATTAAAAACAATAATATAACATTTATACTTTTTATTATATATATAACAATAATATTAAAACAATAATCTAATATATCTTTTTAATTATGTTTTATAAATTCTTATTTTAATATATAATTTTTAAAATATTTTAGCATATAAATAAAAACCAAAACTACTATTAAATTTTAGTTTTTAAATTTGTTTTTAAATTTATGTTTTAATATATATATATATATATATATATATATATATATATATATATATATATATATATATATATATATATATATATATATATATATATATATATATAACACCCCATCTAGGGGAGGAAGAGGCCGAGGCTATGTACGAGGCCTTGGGAGAGGGAGTAGGTGATTCTACTTTTGGTTTTTGATATATTCCATGTGGAATTTTGTTTTCACTTAGTCTTATGTTTTCGACTACTTCTATTTCTTCT
Source organism: Vicia sativa (assembly GCA_021764765.1). Lineage (NCBI taxonomy): Eukaryota > Viridiplantae > Streptophyta > Magnoliopsida > Fabales > Fabaceae > Vicia > Vicia sativa. Next base: position 117,301,298 of record CM038792.1, on the reverse strand, counting down.
CTTAATTGAGAAGTTGAAGGTCTAGATAATTGGCTAGGAGCAGAATAAAACTCATTTATAGAATTCACAGAATGTCTTCCAGACATAGATCTGGGTATTCTAATCATTCTTTTAGAACTAAAGTTTATCTCCAAGTCTCCTTCATTAGACTGGATTATTTGATCAACTTCTTTATTAAGGACAGGTTCAGGTTCTAAGGCCTGAGGAAGATTCCAGGTTTCTGGAAAATTAATTTCATCCCATTTTAGCAACCTATTAGTTGCAACATTAGAGGTTAACAAATTAGTTTGCACTAAAGTAGTGGTTCCAGGAAATGATATATGTCTAGCTTTAGGGTTTAAAGTGGTAAGAACTTTGTAATAAACCCTGTAACATATAGCCATGATTTCACTACCAGATTTAAAATTATAACCATTGGTATGAATGGTTAATTGAAGAGCGTCTAATAAATTTTTATCAGACATAGATAAGCTTATATTGGGAGAGACATCAAAGTAAACTGGTCCATGACACAGACTTGTCTCAATTAAAAGACTAAAGATTGTTTAAAATCCTTACATCTACCATCCCTAATATATCCCAGGATGCTAGTATTTAATCCTAGCAAAGTCAAAGGTTTAACAGCAATTTGTATTAAACCAACATGAATATAATTATAATTTTTAAAAGGAAGTAAATCCTTTTTTGTTAAAAGTTTGATTGTTTGAGTACTTTCAGAAATTTGAATAGTTTGTTCTAAGCTTTTTACTGTGAAACGAGATAATAAATCTATTTTACCAAATTTATAAATTTGGTTTGAAGGTACTGATGGAATTGTCCATTTATTAAGTTTATCCAAATTTTTTGGATATTCCATAAGTTCTTCATGTTTAATCAAATTATTTTGATGATTATCATCATCAGAATCCATAAATATAGCAGGCTAAGGATGTTGTGGCTGATTAGCTATATTAGATAAAACTAAGTAAGTAAATTGAACTCTTAATTTTAATACAAATATATCTAGGCAACAATTAAAAAGTCATCTTTGCAAACAACAACGTTGTTTAACTATCAACCCTAAGGGATAGAAGGATCTCTCCTAAATCAAAGATGTCCAATATTTTTTAGCAAAAATTTTTTCTTTTTAAAATACATCTTTACTCTTCCTTCTCTAGAAAAAACGATGATTATTAGAAAACACTAAAAAACATCTTTAGTTTTTTATAAAAACTCTTTTTACTTGTTGCCCTAATAAATATATATTAACATTAAGAGAAGAATCTACATACTTAGTTTCATCTAAGTTACCTAACCTTCCACAACAAAAAATTTAGCCACTAATTGTCATAACAATTAGTTTTGAAAATTAAATATATATACTTTAGTTGGTAACCAGGTGATGATACCAAAATGCACAATCAGCGGAGCAGGATCGGAATTCAAGATGCTTTAATTGATATGATTAAAGAGGAGTAAAGGAAGACAAAGAGTATAAACAGAAGATAGTATAAAAATTTTGCGTACTTCTAAAAGAAAATAAGGTCCCTATTTATAGGGATACAAAGGCTTATTGATAAATCCGGTACAAGCTACTTATGATAGCCGGTTATAAAAAACAAATGAAGTATTATTGTCGGGTACACAGTGGGCCCCATCGACACAATAACACATCACAAAATACAAAAACTTTTCTTATAAAAAGTAGAGCCTATTGCTATCTACCTAGATAAGATTCTTATCTTCTTTGTCTTTTAACTTTTGGTCTTTCCAAGATAAGATTCTTTCTTATCTTTGTTTTATTCATTGTTGTTGCTCTTGTCTTGTCTTCAAGATAAGATTCTCGCTTATCTTTGCATTGTTACTTTGCCTTGGCTTTCTCTTTAGCTTTTTGAGCCATAGCTTGAATCATAGCATCCCAAAAATCTTCAGCTGTAGGGTCATCATTTTGAGCCTCACCAGCTAATCCTTCAAAGGTATTGGAATCCATTGATCCCATAGAAGAACTGGTCTTCATAGACTGAACATCATCTCTTGAAGCTTGGGATTGAAAAGTATTGAAGAATTGAGTCTTCATATGATCTAGAGTTCTGATCATAATTTCTTCTTCTGATTCATTAGGATACTTTCTTTGGAAGAAATTCTTCAAGCTTCCCATAGACAATTGTTGAGAACTTTTTCTTTTACATTGTTATTTTTATCTTGACCATTCTTGACTTAATTTGAATAATCTTGTCCTGGATTTCTTCTTGACTTATTTTATTCCACCATTTGTAGAAAAAATTTCTTTCTAGAATGGGAATATTAAATTTGTCATTAGAAATGGTGATAGTCCATCTCCAAATCCAAGGAATCTGAAATTTAGTGAAGAAAAGAAATGGACATTGTCCAGTTATCAAATTTGATGAAAGGTTTAATACTAGTGAACTATTTTCACACCATGGAGTATATAATTCATTTAATTCTTTTGGTAATATTTCCAAAGAAGGACCAAATTTAATCCACCAGGCATAAAACCAATTCGGAATGGGTCTATTAATCACTTCTGGATTAATTGAGAAAAACCAAGAATGTTTATTCTTGGGATTTTGATAATAAAAAGCTTGGGTGAAAGCCTGGACATAGTCCCAATAATTGAAATAAATGTATTTTCCTTCGGCAATTCTTATTGCCTTTTCACCATTAGGGTTAAGACCCCATTCCCTTGGTGATAATATCTTGTTAATATGGCATTTGCTGAAGTTTATAAAACTCTCAGGATTGTTGTTTTGATAGTGATGAGTAAAAGTTACCGATTCGTGGCGCGATATCTCTAGATGTGGTCTTGATTTACCATGAAGGCCTGGATATCCTCTTGATTCGAGGTATCTTGTTTTAATAGCCCATCCATCATTTGGATTTATTTTTAGATCTTCATCATCAATATACATAATTTTTTCTGTAACAGAAGCTGGATTCTCAAAATAATCAGTTACTTGCTCTTGAGGTGAGTCATTGACTGCAATTTCTTTGTAAGATATAATCTTTTTAGAGGATGAAGAGGAAGGTATATCTTCCTTCTTTGAAGTAGGCAGTTGTTGCACATTTCTACCTTTATAGATTGTAGTCCAATCCCTATTAGAGGAATATTTACTTCACTTTGGGGTAACATATTGTTACTCCCTCCCAAGGCCTCGTCCATAGCCTCGGCCTCTTCCTCCCTAGATGGGGTGTCATTTTCTGCAAAATTCACGGGTAAGGTAATCGGCAAGTGAATTATTTTCACCTTTAATATGTTTAATATCAAATTCAAACATTGATAATTGAGATTGCCAACTAGCAAATATTTGTTTTGCAACAAGATTTTGACATCTTTTTCAATAATAGATTTAGAGCTGCAATCAATTTGTAATAAAAACTTTTATTAAGTAAATCATCTTGAAATTTTGAAACACATTTTATAATAGAAAGCATTTCTTTCTTGATAGTCGAATATTTCATTGAGTAGGATTCCATTTTCAGGTGAACCTAACCAAAACTTCTTTAGATGTTTCAGGTATAACCTGTTTAAGAATTCCTCCATTTCCTAAGTCAGAAGCATCAGTTTCAACAATTTTAAAATACTTAGGATTAGCTAGAGATAAGCAAGGCAAACATTTAACCTTATTTTTAATTCTTCGGACTGCTTGAGAATGTTTATCGGTCAAGGACCAGGATTTTTCTAAGCCTAGCATGTAATATACTAGTATCCATGGCAAGATTCTCATAGTAATCAGCAATATAATTAAGACTTCCAAGAAACCTTTGTAATTGTTTCTTATTGGTAATTATATCAGGAAATTTAGAAGCAAATTCAATACTTCTTTGAATAGGAATAATTTTTCCTTGATCAATTTCATGTCCTAAAAATCTAATTTTAGTTTGAAATATTTTCATCTTAGGAGCAGATATAACTAACCCATTATGCTTAACTAAACCCTTAAATATTTTTAAATGTTTAATATCTTGATCTATTGTTTTAGAAAAACTAAAACATCATCAATGTAAACAATTATAAATTCATATAAGGAATAAAAATATCATTCATAATATTTTGAAATTCGGAAGCGTTTTTAACCCAAAGGAGAACATTCCATTCGAAATGTCCAAAAGGTACATGAAGGTGTTTTATATTTATCGATTCATTAATGAATTTGCCAATATCTAGATTTCATATCAAATTTAGAAAAGATTAAAGCGATATTTAATCTATCAATAAATCCTTTTATTAGGAATAGGATATCTAATCCATTTAACACCTTATTAAGGGGTTTATAATTAATAACAAGTCTAGGGACACCACGTTCTCTTTCAGCAGCGTTATTAACATAAAAAGCAGTGCAGCTCCAAGGAGATTTAGATTTTCTAATTAAACCTTTCTCTAAAAGAGAATTTATCTCCTTTTTGCATAGTTCTAAATACTCATGATTCATTTGGGCTGGCCTTAGTGGGAATCTGACTTTCATTAAAGTCATCAAGATAAGGTAAAGAAATAACATGTTTCTTTCTATCCCAAAAAGCATTGGGTATATCATTGCATACCTCATCTTGGAACTGTTGATCAATCAATTTGATTTGTCTTTTTATTTCATCTCTATTAAGTTGTTCATTAATATTTAATAAACTAACTTCTTCTTTAAGAAAACATAATTGTTTTTCTTTATTCAAGAGAATACTTTTAACTTCATTAAGCATCTTAATATGAGGGTCAGTAATAAATTCAAAAGTGACCTTTTACCATTAATCATGGTAGTAATGCCTTTAGTGTCAACATTAATTAAAGGCATAATGCTATTCAAAAAAGGAGTTCCAAGAATAACTCTATGAGTCATATTTTTAACTAAAATGAAATGAGTAGGTAAACAAATATCTTGATTACAAACATATGTATTAGGTAATTTATAATTAACCGTTAATTTGTCACCACTAGCCTGAGCAAGGGTTTGGGTGGTTTTAGTATAATACTTGGTAGGAACAATTCCTTCCTGAAGGCAATTAAAATCTGCGCCACTATCAATAAGAGCGACCTCATTTTGTAATATAAATGTTCTATTAATAACTAAAGTTATTTTAACAAACCATTTTTGAGAAATTACTCTATCAATAAGAGTAAGAAATCTATCATTAGTAGAAAGACTACTGGTAGAAGATATTTCTTCAATTTTAGGATAATCTGTTTCTAGTAAGGAGACCCTTTGAGATAATTTTTGATTATCTTTCTTTATCTGAGCAATTTCAGATTTTAAGAGATTAATTTCTCTATTTAAATCGTAAGGAAACAGTGTTTCACGGATATGATTGAAATCTAGATAAAACCTCACTTAATTGGTAAGGGCTTCAATAATAATAGGAGATTCTTTTTAGAATTTTCTTGAATTAATACTTCAAGCATTTTCTCTTAAGATTATTATCGAAATGGACTCAATAGCTTTTATGGCTTCATCTTGTTACGTAGTAAGAACATTAAGACCATTCATGTCTACAATAGACTTCCATAATCTATTTGATTACATTGACAATTACTATTGCGGAATCATCGGAGGAATAATCATTGATGATTCATAGATCATATCAATATCTTCATTAGAAGAATTGGTTTCGAGTCGACTTAAGCAAACAAACTTTCTCAAGTTGAGGCGTAATTGCTCATCTTCGATTTCATTAAGAGCTTTTTGGTCCAACATTGATTTGCATAATGACCAGCTTTACCACATTTGTGGCAAGATACATCAAGCATTTTAGCTTTTCTTTTGCCTTTATGATTAAAAGCCTTTTCTTTTGGTCTACTTTTATTAAAGTGACTCTTTTCTTATATTTACTATAAATTTTTATAATTATTCTTATTATTTTTGTGAGATTTATTCCTAATAATTTTTTCTTTTTTCTTTTTATTTTCATTAGATCTTCCAAGATCGAAAGCGAATTGGTCACAGAATTCACCCATTTGGTGTTTTTCAGAAAGTTTCTGTTTTTTAAGCTGATTTCTAAGCTTAATATCATTACACAGGGTTAATCCTTCATTAACGCAAGTGCTAATAATTTGACCATAAGTAAGATCGGGATAATTAATATTTATTCCATCATTTTTATTTCTCAAAGAATGTCTAACCTTTTCTGAAAAGAAATGAGGTAGACCATCAATAAATTTGGATTTCCAATGGATAGAATTAGGATTGTTTAATTGATAGACTCGGATAAAAGGTATCCTTGTACCATCTAAAATGTGTAAGGGAGGGACATCTTAGATTTTGGAGTAGAGTTTGAATTTTTCTCCAATAGGAATATTGGTTCCAACAAAATGTTGAAGGATAGAGAGACACAATGTATAGACCGCATCTTCTTCTCCTGTGGTAGCAATTCCACTTACTCCGATTCCAGGAGCTTCGGACTTAACAATTTTCTTATGATTAAGAATGTCTTTTTCCTGATTTTCAGTGAGATAATGATCCCACCTCTTAATTGACCAACAAATCCAGTTGTTATAAAGGAGGCAATATCTCTGTCGGAATTTCCGTGTTGTTTACAAACAGTAGAATACATAATCATTCTATGTATTGCATCAAGGATTTGTTTGTCATTTAATCCATCAATGTTCCATTCATAAATGGCTTTTCCAGAATACGAATTTTGGAAAGGTTCAGGTTCCTCAAAAAGTAAATCTTGAGGAGAGGGGCGCTTATAATAATATTTTTCTAAAGGTTTAGAGTTATAAACTGGATTTATTTCACTAGTATGTTGATTACTAATGTCTAGGTCAGCAAACATATTTGCTAAATCATTAATGTCTTCTTCATTAGAAGATTCTTGGTTAGACATAACTGTTAAATGTAAATCCTTAAGCTTTTCTTCAAGAATACGGACAAACTCATCACCGTTGGTTTCCATTTTAAATCCTTCTATAGGTATAGGAGGTTGAATTATAGGAACATCTGAAATATTAGATGTTGAAGCTTGTTCTTGATATTTAGGCTTATTTATAAGGTCAATAATAATCTTTTGACGAGCTATTTGTTTGTCTAAAAGATCTTTTATGGACGAGAGTTCTTTTTCTAGAGAAATAAATTGTTCTCCTAAACAGACAAGATAAGCATTAGTATAATTATTGGATTTAATTATGGAATTTAGCTCTTTAAGAGTAATTTGATTTTGTTCAACTCTTTGTAGTTGAAGGGTAAGATATGGTGTAGCTTCTGTATGAGGACCCAAACTTATGGTTTGCTCTGGGGGAAAAGGAGATTCCATTTTTTCTCCTCTGATATTTTCCCAAGGTTTTTGTAGGACTAGGAGTTCGTCTTGTTTTATGAAAACCAACTCTTCCTTTTGTTTTTTTATAAAGTAACTAATGAACCATTTGACAAAGGGAATGAAATCTTGATTCACCGACATTTGAGTATAGTACTCATCTTTAAAATTTTTAATGGAGTAGAAAAGTTTTAAAAACCATTTTCTAAATTGAGTGTATCTTTCATGATGAAACTCATCATTGACGAGGTTTCTTAAGTTACTTCCGGAGAATAATCTAACATTATAATGGGAAGTCCATATCGAGGGAGTAGGTGATCCTACTTTTGGTTTTGATATATTCCATGTGGAATTTTGTTTTCACTTAGTCTTATGTTTTCGACTACTTCTATTTCTTCTCTTAATTGAGAAGTTGAAGGTCTAGATAATTGGCTAGGAGCGAATAAAACTCATTTATAGAATTCACGAATGTCTTCGGACATAGATCCGGGTATTCTAATCATTCTTTAGAACTAAAGTTTATCTCCAAGTCTCCTTCATTATTGGATTATTTGATCAACTTCTTTATTAAGGACAGGTTCTAAGGCACGAGGAAGATTCGTGTTTCGGAAAATTAATTTCATCCCATTTTAGCAACCTATTAGTTGCAACATTAGAGGTTAACAAATTAGTTTGCACTAAAGTAGTGGTTCGGAAATGATATATGTCTAGCTTTAGGGTTTAAAGTGGTAAGAACTTTGTAATAAACCTGTAACATATAGCCATGATTTCACTACAGATTTAAAATTATAACCATTGGTATGAATGGTTAATTGAAGAGCGTCTAATAAATTTTTATCGGACATAGATAAGCTTATATTGGGAGAGACATCAAAGTAAACGGTCCATGACACGGACTTGTCTCAATTAAAGACTAAAGATTGTTTAAAATCCTTACATCTACCATCCCTAATATATCCGGGATGCTAGTATTTAATCCTAGCAAAGTCAAAGGTTTAATGACAATTTGTATTAAACCAACATGAATATAATTATAATTTTTAAAAGGAATTCAAGATATATATATATATATATATATATATATATATATATATCTTGAATTCCTTTTAAAAAGAGGAGCAGGATCGAATTCAAGATGCTTTAGTTGATATGATTAAAGAGGAGTAAAGGAAGACAAAAGTATAAATGAAGATATATATATATATATATATATATATATATATATATATATATATATATATATATATATATATATATATATATATATATATAGACATCAATAAAAATAAGATTTTAATTTTTGTTTTTAAAAATTCTTATTTTACTATATATTAAAATTTTTGTTTTTATATATATAGTAACATATAAATAAATATTCTTATTTTACTATATATTAAATATTTTTGTTTTTTACTATGAATATTCTATTTTTAAATTTGATTTTAAATTTATGTTTTAACATACATATATAATAAAAAATAATTAATTTTCTGTTTTAAAAAATCTTATTTTACTATATATATATATATATATATATATATATATATATATATATATATATATATATATATATCTAATTTTAAATTGTTTTTAGATACTAACCTATAATACTAACCTAAAACTAAAATTTAAAAAATAATTTCTTTTTAATTGAAATAAACAAAATATAATATAAATAAATATAATACATATAAAATATAAAAAAATTGCATAAATACCTCATGTATATCCATCACTTAATCTTTTTCTTCTTGTATATATCTCTCTTGATGTTCTTCTTCAAGATTCTACAACTTAAACAAAATAAATTTCATTAAATTTTTTATTACCAAAATAAATATAGAATACATAAAATTAAAATTAGACAACATATAATTACCTTATATGATATTGGAATTCTAATCAAGAATACTTTGAGCCAAAATTGGATAAGGAAATTTTTTTGGGGAAATTACAGTGATGAAACGCAGAAGAGAAGGAAAGGAAAGGAAAGGAAGAAGAAGAAGAAAGCAAATGGTTTTTAATAGGGGTGCGTTATAATTTGTGATATTTATATCCCACGTAGCGACGTGAATATCACGTCGCAACCTTGCCACGTGAAAATCACGTCGCTACACTCCCAACGGCAAATAAATTTAATTGGTCAGTCTGTCACCCTATAATCAATCAAGTCAAAGTCAGATTTATTTTCTCACTAAAAAGTAGCGACGTGGGTATAGCGTAACAACCAAAATTCAAACAAATTTAAACCTCCCTCCAACTAAGCGTTCCAGATTTGGTTTAATTTATTTTTTTCTTTTATGTAGCGACGTGTGTATCACGTCGCAGTTTTTTTTATAAAAAAAAATTCTAAATTCTTTGTTTATAATATTGGCCTGACTTTTTTATTATTAAAATTGTTTGTGACGTGGTTGTCACGTCGCAACTAATTTTTTTAGCCACGTGACAACCACGCTACTTTACATATATATATATATATATATATATATATATATATATATATATATATATATATATATATATATATATATATATATATATATATATATATATATATATATATATATATATATATATATATATATATATATATATATATATATATATATATATATATATATATAAGGAAAAGAATATTAAAATATTTGTACTACTACTAATACCGACTAACAATTTAAGTATATACTTCATTTGCATATTTGTAGAGTTTTCCAATTCACTTCATATGGAGGCCACAACATAACTATTAGAAATCAATTATTTATCAATTAAAACAAACTGCTACCACCCATTATTATCTATCTATTAAAATAAACTATCGTCAAATTACAAATAATACTATTCATTTTAAAAAAATTATACATATAAAAGGTAAAAATAGTAAAAAATTAATCTCTCAATTAATCTTTTCTCCTTAACCCAAATATTATCAAGTATCAAGTTTCCATTAGACACTTACAACTTTCACTTTCTCCTCAATTTTCCTAGCTCTTTTACTCACCATCTCATTCTTCTTTCAAATTAAATTTATTGTTCTTTTAAATTTTCTTTTCTTTTTTTTCATTATTTTATCTTTTTTATTTAATTATTTTATTTTTCTTTTAATTATTTTTAATATAAAAATATACAATTATATTATGTAAAATTAAAATTTTATTTTATGAAATTAGATAATACTACTAAATAGCCAACACACAACTAACTTTGCATCTCATTCACAGATTACTATAAAGAAAAATATATATTTTATTTTAATTAATATTTTTTATTATTTAAAATATAAAAATATTTTCAAATATAAATTTTTTTATCCCAAGTCACTTTCAAATGTCATTTTTTTCTCATGCTAACTACTAGTAAAATATCTATTTTATTTTAATTAACAATTGATTTTATTTAAGACACAAAATTTTACTTTTAAATGTCAAAATTTATCTTTTCTTCATCGAGCACTATCATCAAAATACTTATTTTATTTTTATTAAATTTGTCTTTATTTGTATATAAAATTCTTATATTTTAATATCAAAAAAAATTTCACAGAAAACTATCAATATACCTATTTTATTTTAATTCATAATTTTCTTTATTTGAGACACAAAATTCTTATTTTTAAATATTAAAATTTATCTTTATTTATATATCACTATCATCAAAATATTTTTTATTTTAATTAATTATTATCTTTATTTGATACACAAAATTTTATTTTTTTTCTTCCTCTATTTTATAGATATTTTTTCTTTTTATATAATTGTTTAATATAATTATATTATATTATTATTATTATTAGTTTTATAATTAAATATTTTATTTTAAATATTATATATATAAATAAAATTTATATCGTTTTAAATAAATTTATCCGTGCGGGTGGACACATGTATTTTATGTATTTTAATAGTTCAAAGTTGATATTAAAACATTAAAAAAAATTAAAATCCACTTAAATAAGTCCAACAAAAAAGAACTTTTTTAAAATGAAATAATTTTTCTTTTCTAATTTAGTAGTTGTGTCTATGTCTTAAATAAGTCTAAAATGAAATGTATCCAATGTATATTAGTTGTACACCACTGCCAATAGTTTTAAATATTTCCCATTAATTACTTAAAGATTAGGAAAACAATAAAAAAATTAAAATTTCAAAGTACATAAATTTGGAAAGAAAAATTCAAGTATTTCATTTTTTAAAACTAGAAACAGATAAGCATAAAAATGATTCATAGTCATTGACAGGTTTCCAAGTGTCAATAACAATTAAAAAAAATATTAAATTGATTTAATATAGTAACATGAGTTTTTTGCAAAATAAATATATACTGGGACATGGGGATGAGTGTATTCTACGTAGGATAAGAGAAACAGCATAGGATTGCTTCCTTTTTTGTTCCGAATAATAATGAGTTGAGTATTAACCGAGTGATGACGAGTGAGATAGAATTTAACCATGGTTATCTTAACTAGGGTTAATTAATTAACTCTAGTTAAGCAGGGGCTATTACTACACCCTATATAAAAGGACATCACAATACATCAAATTTCCATCATCAATTTGTTTTTTCCATTACATTGTTACACCAAAAGTTGCACCACATTTTTTTAACCATTTCCTTCGTTTCTCTTTAGTTTTTGCATTTCCAGTTTTCCTCATTTCCTCATCAACAATTTTCTGGTTCGTTCTATTCTTTACTAACGTTATACACACAAATATCACAAAGATACACACATATACACAAATATCTGACACAACACTGACACAATACATAAACACCAGACAGAACAGTGACACACACGTTATGTACACGAACACCAGACATAACACTGATATGATAATGGCGTCGGTAAGTTACACTACATGCATGGCTAATAATTATTTTATTTTTTTTTGCAGAAGATGGCTGAAAACGGGAATGGAAACGTTGCAACTGCAAACGGGAATGGAAACATTGCGACTGAAAACGGGCTTGCGAAGATTCAGACGCAGAAGGCTCTGAACGGAATTTGTCATGATGACAGTGGTCCTACCGTGAAAGCGAAAACCATAGATGAACTTCACTCGCTGCAGACGAAGAAATCTGCACCAACTACACCTAATACGGGGACTACATCTCCGTTTTCTTCTCTCTCTGAACAAGAACGCCAGCAGCTTCAACTTCAATCAATTAGGTACTAAGTTTCTCACATTTTTATTTTCGTGCAATCGTATCCATAAAACTTGGCTAATATTTCGTCATGGAAAAGAATTGTAAAGCGGTGAAGTAATTAAGACTTTATTAAATTTTGCACCTGCATACATTTATTTATTTGACTTTTAATTAAATTTCAAGAAACTTTTTTACACGTTGCAACCATATGAAATGAAAAAGTTACACGTAAATTTATTTTTGTAAAATATCTTAAAAGTATTTATGATAAAAAAAACTTTACACACCTTTCATTTATTTTAAATTGTCTTATGTGAGATTTTAATCCATACCTTTAATAAAAATCAATATTTTCAATGATCTAATATTATATTTGACTAAATATTATTTTATGTGAGATTTGAATGCATAATTTAATTAAAAATACATTTTTCAAAGATCTAATATTATAATTGATTGAACATATAGTTTGATATTCGTTTGTATTAGATATAAATTATTTTAAATATGTAAAATAGATTTTGATATTTATAACTAAAGTATGATTGAACTATTTTTAAAAAATTTTTTTTTTACAAAATACGATATGCAATGAGATGAGTCAATATAAGGATTTGTGCATCATAAAGTAAATTTGAGCAAAATGAGGATTTGTGGGGCCATTTTATATTTAGTATCATGCACGTTACTCCTATATGTGAAGAAAAAAATGAGATGGATTTGACGGTGCCAAATTTTGTGATTTTGTATAATTAATAAATAAATTAATAAATAAATTGTGAATATATATCTTTTTTAATGAATTAATAAATAAATTGTGAATATATAACCTTTTTTTAATTTGTTTTTGTTGAAAAATAGTGCATCCCTTGCGTCACTGACAAGAGAAACTGGACCAAAGGTGGTGAAGGGGGATCCAGCTAAGAGCCAGAGCCAGAAGGTTGATCATGTGCACCATGTTCATGTTGCTCCAACCATTGCTGTTAGTGACAGTGCTTTGAAATTCACTCATGTTCTCTACAATCTGTCCCCAGCTGGTACTGTTCCAAACCTTCCTATGTTATTGGTTGAGAATTGAGATGAGATGATTCATGTGAATTTGAATTTGTCTAATTGTTTTTTGTTTTGTTTGGATTTGGTGTAGAACTGTATGAGCAGGCTATCAAGTATGAGAAAGGTTCATTTGTTGCTTCCAATGGAGCCTTGGCAACACTTTCTGGTGCTAAGACAGGTCGTTCTCCAAGAGACAAGCGTGTCGTTAAGGATGATGTTACTGAAAGTGAACTTTGGTGGGGAAAGTAAGTACTATCATGGTTGAGTTTGAATTCAGGATGATCTTTTACCGTCTCATTCAATTTCAATTGCTATTGCGTAGTAATAATGCAATTTTATTTGATGCTACAATAATAATAATAATATTGTGGAAATATTTTGATTTGTAGGGGCTCTCCTAACATTGAGATGGACGCGGAGACTTTTTTGGTGAACAGAGAAAGAGCTGTTGATTACTTGAATTCTTTGGACAAGGTGATTGAATTTCTTTTTATTATTTCATGGCTGTTAACATAGTGATGTTGACATGGTGCTGCCCATGTTGTCATTTTGTCCAAGTGGGTTCTTGCCTGAAACAGGACACTATCTACAATTCATGACATGTCACATTTGGTTGAAAATAGATTGTGTTTTGTACTTTAGTATGGATATGGAGAAATTTTTGTCGCCTTTATGCATATTGCTAAGGGAAAATAGAAGATATGTGTCCATTCCATTCTTTATGCAAATCATTACTCAGCCTTAGAATTCATGCACAGGGAATAAGTATATATGCTTTTCCTTTCACAGTATAGACCACCATGCCTATATGGTGTACTAAGGCCTATCCTTTTATGTGCTGTTAATTACCTCCATTCAAAAAGCATCTTCCTGTTTTTATTGTCTTAACCTCGATCGGTTGAAAAATGATTTCTATAAATTATAGTCGAAAGGTAATTCAAATTCAAATTTGGGGTGACTATAAACTGAATTGGATTAATTAAGTTTTAGATAAAGATAAAATTTATATAACTATTTATGGTTGGATGAGATTTTATATGTATAGACATAAAAATGAAAGTGATGTGTGAATGTATGAATATGAATATCTTACTAATAAGATTAAATAAATAATAACAATGTTTTTGTCTAATTAATTGCAGGTGTTTGTGAATGACCAATTCTTGAACTGGGATCCAGAGAACAGAATCAAAGTCAGAATTGTCTCAGCCAGAGCATACCATTCATTGTTCATGCACAACATGTAAGTGAAAATTTTGTTCATGCACAAAATTGCCAGCACTATGTTGTTTGGTTTCTCTTTTGTTCGGTCGAGACAAAAAAGGTAGGTATATAAGCTCCGCCACCAGATAAGTACCCTATATCGTTGAAAGCCTTATATATATAATTTATATTATCTAAACAAAATGATATGTAAAAGTGTCAATATAATAATGCGGGACATCCGAACTATGTAAACAAGTAGATAACTGGGTTGGTTACAGGTGTATCCGACCCAGTCCTGAAGAGCTGGAGAATTTTGGTACTCCGGACTTCACTATATACAATGCGGGAAAGTTTCCATGTAACCGTTTCACTCACTACATGACATCTTCCACTAGCATTGATCTTAATCTTGCTAGAAGGGAAATGGTTATCCTCGGCACACAATACGCCGGGGAAATGAAGAAAGGTCTTTTCAGTGTCATGCATTATCTCATGCCTAAGCGCCAAATTCTCTCCTTACACTCTGGTTGCAATATGGGCAAAGATGGTGATGTTGCACTCTTCTTTGGACTCTCAGGTATAGTAATCAATGTGGTTGGTTAGGTTACCTCTTCCAACCAGCCATACCGGCCCACGATACGTTCCCTTCCTTGTCCTATACTCCACTCGATATCTATATACTTAGCCATGGAAATTGGTTATGGATTTTGTTCTCATTTTCTTATAATTCTAATGGTCTTTTTTTTTGGAAAAAAACAGGTACCGGAAAGACTACTCTTTCTACCGATCATAATAGGTATTTGATCGGAGATGATGAACATTGCTGGAGTGAGAATGGTGTCTCCAACATTGAAGGTGGTTGTTATGCTAAATGCATTGATCTCTCCCGGGAGAAAGAGCCTGATATTTGGAACGCAATTAGGTTTGGTACAGGTATGTCGCGGCGCAAAAATAAAAAATAAAAACTTTATGTGACAGTCTAAATATTTTATAATGTTTGAAATATATTTTTGATTTTTTTTTGCTTTCGCATTTATCAGTGCTGGAAAACGTGGTGTTTGATGAGCATACTAGAGAAGTTGATTACTCTGACAAATCAGTTACAGGTAAACAATGATTTTTTTTAATATCAAGTTGAGTATTTCGGTTCTCTTAATTCTTTTGTTTAGGGTTGACTTCATCAATTTTGGCTGTATAATGACTAAGATTGTTTCATTTAAAACTATTTGTTCTTAGCTGACAAAAAGAGGACTAAGCTGTGACTTTGTCTTGCCAATATTAACATTTGACTTCGTACAATCCTTACAACTTGTACTTCATATGTGACAGTTGACTTCGTACATCCTTATTACAACATGTACATATGTAACAAGCAATCTATATATCATTGTGAACCGTCACTTTTTATTTAAATATAAACCTCCTGTTATACTGCACAGGGGATAAGGACTTTATTAAATAAACGCACAAACATTTAAATTGACAGATAAACAAATTATTCAAACCTCTACTTGCCAGCTACTGAATTTTTTATTGAATTTGTAAAGTTGTAAATTGTAGTCATCCGTTACAAGAAATCTATATAGTTGAATGCATAGTCGGTTGACACTGACACATGTGGTTACATTCAATAAATTTATCAATGTCAGCGTGTCAATGTCATGTCTAGCATATATGAAATTTCTTCTGATACTTATGTGTATGGTAATTTTTTATCGCAGAAAATACTCGTGCAGCCTATCCTATTGAGTACATTCCAAATGCAAAGCTACCATGTGTTGGACCTCATCCAAAGAATGTTATTCTTTTGGCATGTGATGCTTTTGGTGTGCTACCACCTGTGAGTAAACTCAACCTTGCGCAGACCATGTACCATTTCATCAGTGGATATACCGCTCTGGTAATATTTCATCCTATCTAATTTACTGAGTTTTGAAATCTAGATTGTCTGATCTTTGATCGAACGACTGTAACCATTTTTTGAACAATAACACATGTAGGTTGCTGGAACTGAGGATGGCATAAAGGAGCCACAGGCAACATTTTCGGCCTGTTTTGGTGCAGCATTTATAATGTTACACCCTACACAATATGCTGCAATGCTTGCTGAAAAAATGAAGACTCATGGTGCAACAGCTTGGCTTGTGAACACCGGTTGGTCTGGTGGCAGCTATGGTACCGGAAACCGTATCAAACTAAGTTATACTAGAAAAATAATTGATGCTATTCACAATGGAAGCCTCCTGAAGGCAGAGTACAAGAAGAGTAAGATTTTTGGCCTTGAAACCCCAACAGCTGTAGAGGGTGTCCCTTCAGATATTCTCGAGCCTGTGAATGCGGTTAGTTATTCTATACTCGATCGATACGCTATACTATTTTCAGAAATTCTCTTTGAAAATATCAAAATAATCTCTAATGATGTTTTTAATGGATTGCAGTGGACTGACAAAGATGCTTACAATGAGACATTGTTGAAGTTGGCTGGACTGTTCAAGAAGAATTTTGAGACATTCACCAACTACACAATTGGAAAGGGTGGTGATAACCTCACAGAAGAGATTCTTGCAGCAGGACCAATCTTTTGAAGCAATATCTTGTGTTGCTAGGATGTTGGAAATGAAATAAATGTGGCCTTAGAATAATTATATTGGTTGGGTTAGGTTCATATGTTTTGTTCTTGTCTTAGTGTAATGCATTTGTCTAATGTGTTAAGTCTTTATATTTTTGAACCCATATATGTTATAAGAAAAATGCCATCTCAATGATTTTTTTTCCTAGTTTTCTCTTATCAACAATTTGTTACTTCAAATAGCACCATGAGCACTAATTATTTTGCAATTTCAAATAGAGTTTCTTTTTTACCTCAAGCGTCTCAAACATCGAACTATCCCCTTGTTCATCAGCAAAAAAAAAATGGAATTTTTTATTCATCTCGATTAGTAAATTTAAAGAGAAGTGAATGGAGTTTAAAAGTTATGAAGGACGAACACAAACACTTTAAGAGAAAAAAGTTGTATTGCCAACCGCAAGGAATCAAAATTCAGACTACATCAGTGTCTGTTTGATAAAAATAGCGGTTGACTGATAAGCTAACTTATGATTGATAGATAGTTTATAACTGATGACTGATAGCTTATGACTGATGATTGATAAGCTAATTAAAGTATTTGATAATGACTGATAGCTTATGACTGATGATTGATAAGCTAATTAAAGTATTTGGTAAAATTAACGTTTAGTAGTTGATAAATGTAAAATGACATAAAAAGACTTTTCTAAATTATTAATAAAATTCATATTTAAAATTTAATAATTTAAATTTATTAAATCTTTTATATACTATTATTATATTAATTTTAATATGCTAAATATTTTTTAAAAAAAAATACTTCAAATTTATAATAAAAAAATTAATATTTCATACTAAGATCTACACATATAATAGTAATTTTATAGACTTAAAAATGCATTTTATGTGAACTTGGAAATATATATTAATATAAAAAAAATTCTTAATTTATAACAAAAATGTATATCAAATTAATATTTAAGATGCATAAAGTTAATAATAATAATAATAATAATAATAATAATAATAATAATAATAATAATAATAATAATAATAATAATAATAATAATAATAATAATAATAATAAACCATATTAAACACATTTGTGTAAATGTTGTAATATATATAATAAAAATTAAGATAATCTCCATTACAATTATATTAATCTAAAATAATTATTAAAATAAGTTTATCGTCTAATATTCCAAATTAAAGCAACAATATTGTTACGAATTTCCTTCGTTTTGGTTGATCTCCCTGAAAGATCTCTGCCTTGAGGATCAACAACACTATCTGAAAGATCATCATGAGGTAAATAATTTGGATGTTGGGCGAGAACGGTAAATATTGGGTCATCATGTGAGTTGAAGCGAATATAATTATGCAATGCAAATGCTACTATTATAACATCAATTTGAGTGTTAACACTAAATTGTGGCATTTTATTAAGTATATTCCATCTTTTTTTCAACACTCCAAATGACCTTTCTATACAACTTCTAAGAGATGAATGTGCACGATTAAAGGCTTCTTGAGAATTAGTTGGGGGTTCATATTCAAATTGTGACTTATGATACCTTATCTTAGGATAAGGCACCAAATATCCTTCTTTATTAGGATATCCTTTGTCAACCAAATAATATCTATTTGTAAAAAAAAAGAATAAAGATGTATTTTTTATAAAGCAAACATCTCTCAAAAAGAAAAAGAAAATAAACTTGTAGTATTACATATAATAATATTGTTTGGTGGCTTTGGAAAGTTTAATGCTTGTGTGTTGATTGCATGAAGAAAAACACGGGTGTCATGTGCTGATCCCTCACATCCAACTGATATAAATGTGAAACACATATCAAAATCACAACTAGCCATGACATTGAAGGTGGGGATTCCTTTTCTACCCCTATAACGCATTTGCTCTGTCTTAGGAATACATGCAGCTATATGGGTACCATCAATGCATCCAATACAATCCTGTTAAAAATATATATAAAGGTATATCCATCATGATAAGAAATAAGATACATCACACACACACCTTGAAATAAGGCATGTATCGCTCGTCATTAACAATATGAGGTGGCACATATTGAAAAGTTGAATCCTTTGGTTTTATGATATCACATGCTAGGCCTTGGTAGTCCCTGAAGGTGTGAAGAAACACAAGAAATGTGGGGTTTAAATTGGGTTTTCACTTCTTGATAAACTTTTCGCATGTTATATTGTTCCACGTTGATTCATGCTTCTAAACTTTGCTTCTCAAGATTGCTTCTTATGATTGGTTCTAACTAATACTTCTAACAAGTTGTAGAATTATAGACAAGGAAACATATGCAAGATTAAGGAACACGTAATTTTATCCTGGTTCACTTGATGATCCTCAGGCTACTCCAGTCCGCCCTTCTGTGGTGATTTCGCCTAGACCTCAAGGTCTTAATCCAATATAATCAAACTGATTATAACTATAAAACAGCTTACAAAGCAAGCTAAAAAACTCAGTATTTAAAGAGGAATAAAATTCTAGTTCACAGTTCGGATGTATGAGGAAATATGGAAAATAATTATATCAAAAATTTGCAAAATGTAAGGAAAACTGTTATGGACTGAACCAACACTTGGCCCACAATCATTAGGCCCAATCTAACATTCCTTGAAGACCTAGAAGCCCACTTGCCCATGACCGTTGGGGACTTCCCCATGTGCATGCTAGGTCAACATGGCCAACGGTTACTTTGACCACCACCATTCCCTCTTAGAATAATGGGTCAAATCCCCTTGTATCTTGGAGCTGCAGACTAGGGAGGAGACCACGTGCTAGACTCCATATACACGTAAGCCCTTGCAGCCTTTTATTGGGCTCAACAATCCAGCCCATTACGTAGACATTGGCCCAACACTGAGGGTTATAAATACCCTATCACTTGAGAGGATCAGGTATTCATTCACTCATTCTTACTTCTCATACTTGCACTCTGATCACTTCCGTTCTTACTTTGGTATCAGAGTATCTTACAGGTACCCCCACCCCCATCTCTTTGTTCAAAGGCATTTCACTTCCAGTCTATGGGCCAGCGACAATTCTTCTGATGAGGTACGATTAGAAACCGTGAGAACAAAAACCAGTTAGTATTCCAGCTATGTTAAAAGATGACTCAAACACATCCGAATCATATGCATTTTTTTGTGATTTTGATTTGGTTTGATTTGTGATTTTCTATTTGGTTGGTTCAGTTTTGAACACCCCTAACACAAAGTGTATATGAGATTGTAAAAACTATGACTTTCTTTATGAACTTAACTTTGCGAAAATAAAATTTTCTTTTGAGTTTGTGAACACCATTTTTCATTATGGTTATTAGAAACGATTGTGTTGAAAATTATTATAATTTTTAATATAACTATAGAAATTAAGGGACACACGTTTTTATTTAGAAAAAAAATAGAAAAATGGTGCTAGGATTCGAAGCCGGTAAGCCTTAACATATAACCACAATTATTAGTATGGATCAAAGTGAAAAGTCTTTTAATAAAATAAAAAAATACAAGCGTCTAAATAAGAGTTATTATTTTTGGTTGATTGAATAATCGAGGTAATAACATGTTATGATAAATGTATTATGTAGTAGTGAATATTTTGACTAGGGGTGACAAAATAAATCAAATCCGTCAGACGAGCTCGTTTGACCCATCATTTTTAGTAGAATGGACTGAGGTTTTTGCCTCGGTGTCTTAAGTTGATTCGCCACACCTAACATACTTTAAAAACGAGCAGGATCGAGGCAGGATTTGCCTGCGAGATTTTTGTCATAATGAATTTTATTTTTAATTAAAATTGAACAGTGTATTGAGGAAGCCAATTCACTCATTTTCTTTTTATTGATAAAAGTTATAATTAGAATACTTATATCTAACGTCACCAAAAATTAAAAAATTTATTTTTATACAGTTTTACTTACATGGATGGTCAAGTTGCAATCATAAAACTCAAATTTATGACATAAGGCTTAAAAAATTTAAAAGTAATGAAATAGTAATTTTATTATTATTATTGTTTAATAAAATACTATATTTTTAATATATTTTATTATATAATGACTCTGTTCATTATTATTTGGAATGTAATGACATATGAAATAAAAATTCAACCAAATATAATAGTTCGTCAATAGAGTAGCAAATCAAATTGTAAATAAAGTAATAAATTATAAAAAAATATAAATAAATTAATAAATTAAACTTTAAAAAAAGTTTGACGATAATGTCTGTCAATCCACCAACTCATTAATAAAATAATGAAATTTAACTTTTGAGTTTAGACACTTCAGTTAAATTAATCTACTTTATCTCACTTTTGAACAGATTTAGATGACACAAATCTAAATTGGAGAGACAATCCACTTTATCACTCTCTAATTTTGACCCGTGCAAACATTATTCTTTTAAATTTGATTTTAGAATTTAGGTATACAAGTTTTTAAAGGAACGTTTTTAATAGTTTTTACAACAACAAAAAAATTTAACCACACAAATCTCTATTCAATGAACAATTGTGTTAGTAAAATATTTTTATAAAAAATTTAACATTAATGAAGATTTACGAAAGTGATGAAGTGAAATTATTTATAGATCAGACACATTATTTATTTAATAAATTTAAAAAACAAAATTTACTTAAATTATTATGGAGAAAGTATGTTTATACTTTGAATTCACTGAACACTAATATATATCTAATTATTTGACTCATATTTCTAAATTTTAAAAATGAAAAGGTTTTTAACATATATAAAAAAGAAAAAATTAGTTTAACATAAATGATATACACATAGGAAAATCCATTGAACTTGACACTAGTGACCTGCCATTTTTCTTTCATTTGACCATAAAAAAAACAATTTAAGAAACTAAAAATTGTAAAAAAAATCAATTATCATTAATACAAATGAAATATATAATAACATGATAAATTTATATATAACATTTTGACACAAACGCGTGACATGATAAAACATAATATTATTATTTTATGTGTCCCATATAAATTTAATGTTGATATAATAAAATATATATTATATTTAATGTATATAATTACTCTTAAATAATTATTTAACTTTTTTATATTTTAAAATTAATAAAAAGTATGATATTTTATCTTACGTTATATATAAAAGTTGTATATATAAATATTGTTAGGTAGTTTAGACATTTTTGGCGCATACTTTTATAATTTTATGTTTATTTATTTATTTATTAATATTATTAGTACATATTTATTTAATTATTTTATTTACCAATTTTCTCATTAACTTTATAATTTTTTATAATTTTTTATTTATTTGTTTAATATCTTATAAAATTTCACAACTTAAGAAATTATTTTGAGGTTTTGCATAAAAAAATTAATAATTAAAAACTCATTATATAAAGAAGAATTTATTATGGTTTTTAATTATTATTTTACGTGTCTTTTAAAATTAGACAATTAAAAAATTATTATGGTGTATAAAAAGTAACTATTGTAACTCAGAAGTTAAGTGTTTTTAAACACATATACTATGCCATAGATATGTAATATGAAATATATGTTGTGGACTTAGTTACACAAATTGAATAAATATGCCTTAATTATAGTTAATTGGCAAAGTATGGTTGATTGCATAAGTTGGGGTGTGATTTTAATCGGTCACTAAAATTTTATTATAATTTTTTTTTGAATCAAAGATATTTTTATGATAATGTTTGCAATTGATTATTGGTAAATATTTAAAATGTTTAAATGTACTTTGGACTATAAATGTGTTATAAATAGTATAAACTGAATATTAAATGATAATACATAGAATGATTAATGATATGAAAAATAAATATGATTACTTCTCTTTTATCATCTCCCTTGTAGTAATTTTTATTTATGAAAAAATATATATTTATGATCCAAATAAAAAAAAAAATATCTTTCTTTTAAAATTAATAAAGTCTTTTGAAAAAAATATACAATTTTGTTTTTATTTTTTTCTCATTTTTATTATATTCGAGAAATAAATACGCGTAACTCATGAGTACTTGTGTGAACGCATGACTAAGATAATAGTACGTATTTGAACGCACGGGTATTTAGATCAAAATTTATATAAATACAAGGGTAATACACCATTTTATTTATTTTTTTTGTATAATTAAAGAAAATAAAATAAAATAGGCTTAAATACACTTTTGGTTCTCTTATATTGATTTTCTGAATATTTTAGTCCCCTATAAAAAAACCAACTTTAAATCCCCAATATCATATTTCATGTTTTTTTTAAGGTCCCCATGACAAAATAGTCTAATTTGCATATGTGACATTGAAACTATGATGTGACATTTTTTAATTGTTGTCACGTCATTAAAAATAGACCAAAAATATATATTTTAGAATTAAAATTTATAATATATAATTTATAAATAAATATTTATAGACAAAAATAACTAAAATAATTAAAAACATTTAATTATTATAAAGAAAACTTAAAAATAATAAAATAATAAATTTTTAAATATTTATAATGACGTTACATCAATTAAAAAATGTCACTTCATGATTTCAATGTCACCTATGCAAATTAGACTATTTTATCATGAGGGACCACTAAAAAAATATGAAATATGATATTGAGTGACTTAATAATTTTTTTTTATAGAGGACTAAAATGTTAAAAACAATTAATATAGGGGGACCAAAAGTGCATTTAAACTAATAAAATATATATTTTTAATATAATATGTATGAATCCAAACACAAAAGTGTTGTTTTTAAATTATTTATGTTACTAATATTTTTATTTTGATCCATATATAAATTAAAAATATGTCTTTTTTAAAAAATAATTAACTCTTTTGATAAATCAATTTTTTTACGTTATTTTATTATATTTTAAAAACATCTGCGCGTAACACATTAGAACTCGTACGAACGTACGGTAACTGTACAAAATTTGCACAGGTAATACACCAGTATCGTGTGAACGCACAGATAATCATACCAACTTTAAAAAAACATGTATTGTTGATGAAAGTGTATTATTGATCTAAATATTTGTATAAATTAAGCTAAAATAAAATATTGTTCATATATAAAAAGTCTATCGTGGATCCAAATGATGTTAATTTTCTGTATATTATTGGTATACAAGAATTTTAATTTGTTATTGATAGGAATATTTTTATATACAAAAAATTTATTATTGATCTAGATATTTTAGTAAACGATACCAAAAAAAAAATTGTATACGGAAAAAAATTTATTATTGATTTAAATATTTTCAAATACGAAAATTTATATTTATGATTCAAATAGTTTTTATTCACAAAAGGTATACGGGAATAAATCTATTATTGATCTAAATATTTTTATATACAAAAATTTATTATTTATCTAGATATTTTTGTAAGTGATATCCGAAAATGATACATGAAAAAAATCTATTATTAATTTAAATATTTTTATATGTGAAATTTTGTTATTATTAATTTAAATATTTAAAAAAAAATTATTAATAACCTAAATATTTTTTAAAAATAAATATATCATATAAACAAATATACGCACAAATTTGTTACTAGATATTAATAAAATTGAAACATACTAATAACATGATAAATTTATCATATAACATGTTTTGACACAACTACGTGACATGATAAAACATAATATTATTATTTTATGTGTCTCGTATACATTTAATGTTAATATAATAAAATATATATTATGTTTAATGTATACAATTACTCTTAAAAAATTCTTTAACTTTTTTATATTTTAAAATAATATGATATTTTACCTTATCTTATATATAAAAGTTGTTCAATCATTTTATTATTTTTAGCTCATATTTTTATAATTTTATATTTATTTATTAACATTATTAGTACATATTTATTTAATATTTTATTTATCAATTGTCTCATTAACTTTATAATTTTTTAATAATTATTTATTTATTTGTTTAATATCATACAAAATTCCAATAAATTATTTAGAAGTTTTGCATAAAAAATTAATAAATTAAAAACTCATTATTTAAAGAAGAGTTTATTGTGGTTTTTAATTATTATTTACGTGTCTTTTAAAATTAGACAATTAAAGAATTTTTAGTAATTTTGCATACAATTTAATAAATTAAAAATTCATTATTTTAAGAAAAATTTATTAGGTTTCATGATTAAACTAAAATATTTGAGTAAATTATTAAAGATTGGGAATGCTTGTCCACTTTCTCTATTGAAACTAAACTACTCTATAATCTATGACAATTTGCAATACAGTGGGAGGAAAATCATTCTTTGCAAAAATTGTTATAATTGACTTTCTTTACTGTTAGTTCATCATTAGAATTGTAATTAATACGTAGTAATATATTAATGTTAAAAATAAGTTTCAAGATATTATACATGATATTTTTCTTATTATTACTAAATCATTATAATAAAATAATTTTGTCAATTGAAACATGACACACTTGTATAATTAAGACCGTCCTCGAGATTTTGAGTGTCTAGTTTAAAATTATGAATTTGATGTCTTTTTATAATTCATAATTTATTTTACAGTATATATGCATATATAATTTTTTTTTAAATTGTGCCCCTAAAAAATTGAGATCCTTTTCCACCGCTCCTCCCGAACACCTTCCGAGACCCCTTTGTGCATAACATGTATGTTGTAACGGTTCAATTAAATATTTAGTCATTATTTGTCAAATTAAATTGTTGTGACATAATTAGGATTATGTGGGTAAGATTAGAGGTGTGAAATAACTTAATTTTTGGAAAATATTGATATATTAGAAATTGAGGAAAAATACTAGTAGTATTATTATAATTATTAATATTATTAGTATTTATATTATTAGTATTAGTATTTTATTATAATTATTAATTTTATTGTTATTATTGGCATTAGTAATAATAAAATACAATCAGGAAGGGTTAGACCAATTAGGAGAATTATTGTCACGTAGAATCAGGGAAGAGAAGAGAATGGAAGAAGTACGATAAGAAGAATTCCACCATTGTTGAAGGAATCAAATCTCCAAATTAAGATAAGGGGGTGAATGAGTTTTCTAAATAGTGGTATTAACATGAGAGGGTAGTGAGGGTTCCTTTCCCTCTTTAGGTTTTTCATGAATAAATTGATGAATGTTTCCTTGATTTGAATTCTGTATTTCTATGTAAATTTTGTGTGAAATTCGTGACCTATTCTCTACTATGAACATGTAGATGTTGTTGTTGTGTTGTTGTTATTGTTGTGTTGTTCCATGAAATCCCAAGAATATGATGAAAATTGAAGAATTGGATGTAGAAACTGTTGTAGATTTGCAGGATAATGAAATTAGATTAAGTTGTTATGTGAAAAATGTTGTTTTGGACCCAAAATCGGAGACTAGAAAGACTCAAAACGAAGGGAGAACGAGCTGATATGGTGATAGAAAATTTGTGTAATAGACTGGTCATACGTGTATGATACATGTATGGGGGGCGTCCCAGAGGGCCTTACACGTATGGTACACGCCCTATCCCCAAGCCAGCACGACCAAATAGCCTTAACGCATATGGGACGCGTAAGAAAAGAAGACCATACGCGTAAGGTGTAACACCCGTAATTAATTAAAGTAATATAATTTAATATTATAGAGTATTTTTTGATTAATTTGGTGATTAAGTCGAATTGTAGGTGGAATCGCTAAATTAGTAACCGGGTAAAAAATTAGTCGGAACGAAATTAATATTAGAATTTATTCTATTATTTGGAATTATTAAATTAAATCTAATATATTAATTATGAGGGTGAATTAGCATTTTTAGGAGTTTTTTTTTAGTAGACCAAATTATATTAGGAACCCATTATATAATTGAGTGACCTAGTAAAATAAGGAGTCAACATTGCTTGCAAAAAAACCAAAAAAACCAAGGCATAGTCGTAGCAACAGTAAACCATAAGAGAAAAGGAAAAAAAAGTAATTTGGGAACAAGGGTTGCTAGGAGGGATCGATTGTTGTCCGAGAGTTCGCTAATTCGATCGATTTTCTGAGTTCCCTTCAATCCACAGGTAAGGGGTGGGGTTCGGATTATATAATCGATTGTAGGATAATTTTTATGTGAGGTTTAGGGCTGCATAATTACACTGCTAATCGTATTTTCGGTGATGAATTTATGTGCTAGAACAAATAAATTGGTTTTTTATATTAAAATATTCTGTTATGTGTGTTTATACTGGGTAATTGGTTGCAATATTATTATTTTGCTATGTGTTGTTGTACTGTGAATTGGGTTGCAATTCGTGTTGATTCGATGTTGTGGGAGGCGACCGTCCCTGCGTGGTATAGGAGAAGGGGAGGCGACCGCCCCCAGTGGAGAAGAAGGATGAGGGGACCGTCTGGGAGAGGGAGATGACCGTCTCCTTGGGCCATTTGGGAGAAGAGGCGACCGCCTCAGGTGTAGGGGGTGGGCGTCTCAGTTCATGCCTGTTTGTTCTGTTCTTGTTCACGTGGCTTGCTGGCTTAGGAGTGTAGTGTCTTGGCATATTATTAGGAGAGTATAACACTAAATAATTAAAATGAATAGGTTGCTAGCAGAATGGAAGGATTAACTAGTCAAGTAGCAGAAGAACATTATATCAGTAGTAGATGGTAATAGCAGAACAATATTAGCAGCAACATATTGGAACAGACAGTGCAAATTAAGTAGTAGAGTGGTCCATAAATATGCAGAAGATTAATAGGTAGTGACAGGATTAATTAGTAGAATGTATAGGACTAAGTATTAATATTGAAGGAAACTATAAACAGAGCAGAAAATTAGACTGTCAGTAGATTTAAGCAAAAAAATTAGTTTCTCGGAATTGGACGAAATTTTGCAGAATAGTTCGGGTATACGGATAGTTAAATAAAGTAGATTGAATTAAATTATAATTGCATTGTGTTGACGTTGTTATTTTGTTGTTGAAGTCAATGTTGTTGATTAAGTTGATGTCGTTCGTGCATGATTTTAAGTTGTCGTTGTTTAAGTCGTTGTTGGAGTTAAATCCGTTGCATCGTACATAGCATGTGCATTTTCAAGTTGGCCTGGATTGGCACCACGTTGTAAGTTGAAGGCTTATGCATTGTTGAATGCCTCGATAACCTGACATGTTTTTAAGTTGGGAGTTTACTCCAAATGGATCCACATGCATCTGCATTTGTCGAGTCGCATCCGAGTCGCATTTTAAGTTGTTGTTGATTTTTATGTTGTTTTGTGGATATCGTACGTTGTTGATTAAAGTGGTAATTAATGTATGTTTCTTTACCTAGCATATGAATTATCGTACTTTCGCTTATATATTTTGATATCTCACCCTTTTTATTTTGTTGGTAGTTACCTTTATATTGGTAACATGCAGGTAACGAGGAGTAGAAGGTTTAGTAGCTTATGGCGTCGTCGCTCGAGCACTGGGGACAAACGCTTGTTTTCTTTTATGTTTACGCATTTTCTTCCATTGAACTAAGTTGTGGTTTTCCGTTGTTTCAAAGATGCTATGCTATTTTGAATATTATCATGTTGAGAATCCGTTGCTGTTTATTATTTAAAGTTGAATTGTTGAAGACTAATTATATTTCAAGTGTTCGTATTCATTAGGTGTTATGTATCCGCCAAGAATTAAGTTGTTTGAATTTTTATTTTCAAGTTGTGAAAAGTGTAATGCCTCATATTATTGAAAATTTTTGCACTCTGATTTTTAAATAAACATTGGGTAGAAATGGGGTGTTACATTAGTGGTATCAGAGTAGGTCGGTCCGTCCGACCAGGTTGTTGTGTCGTTAACAATCGAGTATTGTTAATTACTTTTATCTAATTGTTGGTTATGTTGTAGTGCTAAGTTGAGATGGCTGGAAGGAATGATGTTGCGATTGTTGTTGCCTTGGAAGCAATGACTCATGCTCTAGAGAATCAACCGAATGCTGGCGGGGTGCTGGATCCCAAAGTTTGGCAACCTTCCAGAGAGAGAATCCACCGGTGTTCAAAGGCAAACATGATCCTGATGGTGCTCTGGAGTGGTTGAAAGAGATTGAGCGGATCTTTCGCATAATGAACTGTACTACTGCGTAGAAGGTTCGGTATGGAACTCACATGTTGGCTAGTGAGGCTGATGATTGGTGGTTGGATACGCTTGCACGATTAGAGGCTGCAGGTGAAGAAGTCACTTGGGTTGTGTTCCGTAGGGAATTTCTGAGGAAGTATTATCCTGAAGATGTTCGAGGTAAGAAAGAGATTGGATTCCTTGAACTGAAGCAGGGTAATATGTCTGTTACTGAGTATGCTGCTAAGTTTGTGGAGTTGGCCAAGTTCTATCCGCATTATAGCGCGGAAACTACTGAGTTCTCGAAGTGCATCAAGTTTGAAAACGGGTTGCGCTCTGAGATCAAGAAAGCAATTGGATATCAGAAGATCCGTGTTTTCCCTGATTTGGTGGATAGCTGTCGGATTTTTGAAGAAGATAATAATGCTCAATACAAGATTGTCAGTGATAGAAGAGGCAAGAATCAGCAAAACCGTTGTAAGTCGTATGATGCTCCACCTGGTAAGGGAAAATAGGAAGTTGTTGTGGGGCGGAGAACTAGTGGGGGAGACGCTCCTGCTAGTGTGACTTGTTTCAAGTGTGGGAAACCTGGCCACAAGAGCAATGCCTATACTACTGAGGTGAAGAGGTGTTTCCGTTGTGGACAGACTGGGCATGCAATATCTGATTGCAAGCACAAGGAGATGATATGCTTTAATTATGGTGAAGAAGGGCATATTAGTCCTCAATGTCAGAAATCGAGGAAAGTGCCTGGTACGAAGGTGTTCACGTTGGTTGAGCCTCCAACGGACAGAGATACTAGAGGTATGTTTTCATGGATCTAACTCCGTTGATTATTATGGTTGATGAGGTCTAAGTGAAATGAAATTGCGCATGTACCTTGGATTTTAATTGTGGTAAGTTGTGGTTATGTCGGAAGGTTAGGCGTAGAGACAAGGTTAAGGATGGATGTGTCGGACGAATTTTCAAGGACGAAAATGTTCTAAGTAAGGGAGAGTTGTAACACCCGTAATTAATTAAAGTAATATAATTTAATATTATAGAGTATTTTCCAATTTATTTGGTGATTAAGTCGAATTGTAGGTGAAATCGCTAAATTAGTAATCGGGTAAAAAATTAGTCGGAACGAAATTAATATTAGAATTTATTCTATTATTTGGAATTATTAAATTAAATATAATATATTAATTATGAGGGTGAATTAGCATTTTTAGGAGTATTTTTTTTAGTAGACCAAATTATATTAGGAACCCATTATATAATTGAGTGACCTAGTAAAATAAGGAGTCAACATTGCTTGCAAAAAAACCAAAAAACCCAAGGCATAGTCGTAGCAGCAGTAAACTAGAAGAGAAAAGGAAAAGAAGTAATTTGGGAACAAGGGTTGCTAGGAGGGATCGATTGCTGTCCGAGAGTTCGCTAATTCGACCGATTTTCCAAGTTCTCTTCAATCCACAGGTAAGGGGTGGGGTTCAGATTATATAATCGATTGTAGGATAATTTTTATGTGGGGTTTATGGATGTATAATTACATTGCTAATCGTATTTTCGGTGATGAATTTATGTGCTGGAACGAATAAATTGGTTTTCTGTATTAAAATATTCTGCTATATGTGTTTATACTGGGTAATTGGTTGCAATATTATTATTCTGCTATGTGTTGTTGTACTGTGAATTGGGTTGCAATTCGTGTTGATTCGATGTTGTGGGAGGCGACCGTCCCTGCGTGGTATAGGAGGAGGGGAGGCGATCGCCCCCAGTGGAGAAGAAGGATGAGGCGACCGTCTGGGAGAGGGAGACGACCGTCTCCTTGGGCCATTTGGGAGAAGAGGCGACCGCCTCAGGTGTAGGGGGTGGGCGTCTCAGTTCATGCCTGTTTGTTCTGTTCTTGTTCACGTGGCTTGCTGGCTTAGGAGTGTAGTGTCTTGGCATATTATTAGGAGAGTGTAACACTAAATAATTAAAATGAATAGGTTGCTAGCAGAATGGAAGGATTAACTAGTCAAGTAGCAGAAGAACATTATATCAGTAGTAGGTGGTAATAGCAGAACAGTATTAGCAGCAACATATTGGAACAGACAGTGCAAATTAAGTAGTAGAGTGATCTCTAAAAATGCAGAAGATTAATAGGTAGTGACAAGATTAATTAGTAGAACGTATAGGACTAAGTATTAATATTGCATGAAACTATAAACAGAGCAGAAAATTAGACTGTCAGTAGATTTAAGCGGAAAAATTAGTTTCTCGGAATTGGACGAAATTTTGAAGAATAGTTCGGGTATACGGATAGCTAAATAAAACAGTGTCATTTCGTTGAAATTCGCATTGGTTGCTGGATTGCAGGTACTATCAGAACGTTGTTGTTTATGTCTGAGTTGGATGATCTAAGAATCGTAGGCTTAAATGGCCAAAGTCGAAAAATGAAGTAGATTGAATTAAATTATAATTGCATTATGTTGACGTTGTTATTTTGTTGTTGAAGTCGATGTTGTCGATTAAGTTGATTCCGTTCGTGCATGATTTTAAGTTGTCGTTGTTTAAGTCGTTGTTGGAGTTAAATTCGTTGCATCGTACATATCATGTGCATTTTCAAGTTGGCCTGGATTAGCACCACGTTGTAAGTTGAAGGCTTATGCCTTGTTGAATACCTCGATAACCTGACATGTTTTTAAGTTGGGAGTTTACTCCAAATGGATCCACATGCATCTAGATTTGTCGAGTCGCATCCGAGTCGCATTTTAAGTTGTTGTTAATTTTTATGTTGTTTTGTGGATATCGTACGTTGTTGATTAAAGTGGTAATTAATGTATGTTTCTTTACCTAGCATATGAATTATCGTACTTTCGCTTATATATTTCGATATCTCACCCTTTCTATTTTGTTGGCAGTTACCTTTATATTGGTAACGTGCGTAACGAGTAGTTTAGTAGCTTATGGCGTCCTCGACGTAGCACTGGGGAACGCTTGTTTTCTTTTATGTTTACGCATTTTCTTCCGTTGAACTAAGTTGTGGTTTTTGAGAAATAATTGTGGTTTTCCGTTGTTTCAAAGATGCTATGCTATTTTGAATATTATCATGTTGAGAATCCGTTGCGGTTTATTATTTAAAGTTGAATTGTTGAAGACTAATTATATTTCAAGTGTTCGTATTCATTAGGTGCTATGTATCCGCCAAGAATTAAGTTGTTTTAATTGTTATTTTCAAGTTGTGAAAAGTGTAATGCCTCATATTGTTGAAAATTTCTGCACTCTGATTTTTAAATAAACGTTGGGTAGAAATGGGGTGTTACGTAAGGACTAGCCAGTACGCGTATGTGGTTTTGGGAGAAGTTTTTAATAGAACACTCCCTCTGGTCGTACGTGTATGTCTTATTCTTCTAAAATTACGTTGTTGCATGTTGATAATGCATACATATCATTTGGTGAGGGCTCATTCTCTGTTGTTGGCCTGTAATGGCATTGTGTTGATGGCTTATGCCCTGTTGTTGCCCAAAATTGGCACTATGTTGGGGGCTTATGCCTCGCTGGTACCATTTGGATTTAGTTGTCGTCAATTGTATCACATTGCATTATTTTGACTTGATGTTGAATCATATGAATGAGGAATGTGACGTGAAGCATTGTGTAGAATTATGTGTTGTACTTTATGTGATTATGTGTATTACTACTCCTTAGCATGTGATACTTCACCATATATTTATTAAATGTAATTCCTACCCCTTTTGTGTTATTGTGTCTGTGCTCCTCTAGGAGTACAGATAACCAGGTACACAAGTAGTACTTGGAGAGAGTGTTATCTGATCGAGTCTTAGAAGTCGCTCTGATACGTAACACGGGAATTGAGAACTTTGTCATGTTTTTGCCTTCTTTTTACTTGTTACGTATCTTGAATAATAATTATGAAGGACCAAGTATTTTGGGGAGTTGGTTTTTATTTATTGTTAAGGTTGCATTGCCATGGAACTGAACTAATTTTATTATTCTGCTACTGAAATCGATTGTTTTGAATAATGAAGTAATAAAGTAACTTTAGACTTTATGAATTTTTGAATTATGTGACATCCCATTTGTGGAACTATGATATAATTTATACAATTCTTTATTATTATTATTATTATGGGAAAGTGGGGGTGTACACATGCGTTTACAGGGAATAGAGCCAAAAATCACAAGTTCTTTCTACCTCTAAACTGATCGATTGAGACACGACAGACTTGCACAACATGCATCTGTTCGAGGGAATAGAGCCAACAATCGCAAGCTCTTTCTACCTCTAAATTGGTTGATGCGAATGCGTTAGGTTCCAAGGTTCACGTGTCTCCGCCTTTTTCTTTGTCTTTCTGCAGCAGTCGAGGGTCTTCTGATCATGCTTCCCCCGCCTTCATCTTCACGTAGACACACGAGTTCACATATTCAGACACTTGAGGCAAGAGAGACATCACAAACCCAAGCAACTGAGACGACACCTGAGGCATCACAAGCACAACACCGGAGGCATCCTAAACTCATGCAACTAAGGCATCATATTCCCACTCGATTGAGGTGACACTTGAGGCACCCGAAGCCCAGGTGCCTCTGGAGGCACCTCTGGGTTTTGGAGGAGGCCCACCAGACTTATCATTGTTGCCTCTTTACTTGGACCATGTTGCCAGACATATCTGGGATGAAAGGGTAAATTTTAGTTGGAATTATTCATTTAAACTAGTGTTTTGTTTTATTATTAACTTTTGTTTATTCTAATCATTCTTATTAAACCATGCATGCAAGAATGTGATGCACTAAAATTCATCAACCATATGCGGAAGATAACTCACCTGAAAGAGTCCAATGAGCCATGGTTTGTGGAATTTTTGCAGCTAACTGGGGTGTGAGACTTAAGCAAAATTGATTATGTTACAATTAACCATGGCATGCTTAATGCATTTGTGGAGAGATGTCACATGAAGACATCATCATTTCATCTACCACATGGTGAAATTTCTATCACACTAGATGATGTCTCATGTCGGCTACATCTTTCGGGCAGGGGAAATCTTTTAGATCATGGGAGGTGTAACAAAGAAGAGGTGCTTGAGTTGATTGTGGACTATCTAGGAGTTGACCCAAAATGTGCCATTAATGAGCTTGACTTCTCCTGTGGGGCTCATGCTAGATATAACTATTTGTATAAGGTGTTTGATGATGAGATAGAGAGATCACAACAAGTTCTTGCTGATAACTGGTAGGTATGGGTGCATATATGGTATGATATGAAAGCAAACCTATTGCATTTGGTTGGCACTACCATTTTTATGGACAAGAGTTCCACATATGTGGATGTCATATACCTGTGATACTTTGAGGAATTTGAGAAGATCCACGAGTACAACTGGGGGACCGCTTATTTGGTCTACTTTCACTATAAGTTATTTGAAGGTTGTATTTGAAAGACGAATCATGTGATAGGCAGTATCACACTTTTGACGCTAACACTTCTTGGTCTTATATTGCTCGTGTGCCATTTTGTTAATTATTGTAACATTGTTACTAACTAATGATTTGTGTTTTCATACTTGAATCTTCTAGCACTTCCAACACATTTCTGCTTGGTCACTTGAGCCGACTTATACCGAGGATAAGCCGCATGCTTCTAAATTCTCCCCACTTGGAAGGAACCAGGCAATAAAGTCATTCACAGTGTATATTAATGAATTAGTAGTAGAGGATATACATTTTCACTGCTATGTCGATCACCGTGTGATGATTCCTTTTGATGACATTGTCTTATACTCAAGATGATTGACTTGCAGGTTACATTTGATGGCTTCTCATATGCTTGAGCGTGTTATGCGTAAGTTCGGCTACATGTAGTACATTCTCAAAGATCCTTTTGTGTCTGCTCCCCCTAATGAAACATAGAGATGTGAATGTTATGCATGGTGATTATGTTAATTGTGTGGCATGAAGTACCATATTTGAGAACAACTAGAGCTACATAGATTGTAACGCCCCAAATTTAATTAATTAGTTAATTAAATTATTGAAGTATTTTATTGTTGGATTTAGATGAAGTTTGAGAATTACTCGGAGTGTTTGGATTTGTCGGTATTATTATAAGAGGTATTGTTGGATTAATATGTTGGTTGAGCGGTTGAGTTGATAGTTGAGTAATAGTCGATTTAATCGGAGGAATAATATTAAGAATAATATTATTAATGGATTATTCTATTTAATTGTACTGGGTTGGCTTGTTGTGTGGTTGTATGAGACACTTGGGAGGTGTAAGAAATATGCTCATTAAGGAATAATAATAATATTATTATTATTATTATTATTATTATTATTGGATTAAAAAGAAATAGAAGGAATTCGGTTGCAGTAGAGAATAAAGGTTTTGGCTTTTGGGAGAATAGATCGTGAAAAGAAACTGCAAACCAAAGAGGAACAAGGATTTTGACGGAGAAAAGTGATCGATCGAGAAATTCGTAGAGCAACCTTCAATCCAAGGTAAGGGTGGGGTTCTTGCTCTATAATTGGGGATATGATGGGTAATAGGTAGTTAGGGATGTATAATTTTGCTAGATTGAATCATGCTGTTGTTGGTGATCATAAAGAATTCCAATTGAATTGTGAAATTTTGAGAAAAACTGGTTTTTGGGTGTTTGCACGCAACATGAGTCAACCTAAGTATGTATGTATCGATACAAGCATGATTGATTTTAAAAACTAGAGACTGGAAAACAACTTGCATCGATACATAAGGCCTTGTATCGACTCATGGGGCTGTTTTGGAAGACTTGTATCGACTCATATCAGTTATGCATCGATACAGTTAGCTTTGTATTGATACAAAGGAGTTTGTATCGACTCATACTGCTATAATTCAAAAAACAGAGAAATAAATTATGGATGAATCGAATCATACGAAGCTTGTATCGATACAAGATGTGTATGCATCGATACATAGGCTTTTGTATCGATCCATATTGAACAAAAACAGAGAAATAATTTCTGAAAAATTGTTTTGGTCATATCTTCGCGACCGTAACTCCGATTTTGTTGCCGTTTGAACCGTTGGAAAGCTAGAATTATGATTTAACCTATAATGATACTTTTAAACACAGTAGGTGAGTTTTTGTATGACTTGATGTATTTTCCGTATGTCAAATCTGTTGTTGTTGTTATTGTTGAACGCTTTTGTAGAGGCTTTGATAACTAAAATTGATGGTTGAATTGTTGTTGATTATGTTGGCCGTAAGGGGAGAAATGAATATGTCATAAGCTGGTTTACATTGTGGTTTTACGTTGTTGTTGTATGCCATTTTTGATCATCACATACATACATTTACATATTATGTTGAGCCGTGAGGGGCAAAACCATATTGAGTCGTTAGGGGCAGGATGATTACGTTGAAGGCTTACGCCTTGATGCCTCAGAATTACTGACAATTGATTACGTTGGGAGTTTTACTCCGATGGATCCACATGCATTTGCATTCGTTGAGTTGCATATCATAATATATAATGATGTTGTCTTGTATTGAATCATGTTGTTATTGCCATTGAATTTAGTTGCTGTTTGATAAATGTCGTCGCATATAAGTTGCTGTTGATATGTTGTTGTATTGAATTGCGTTGTTGTGGAATATTGGTGTGATCGCAAAACAGTAATTTTGTATAATTCGAACTATATATTGTTTATCATAATCTCAATTATATGATTTGATATCTCACCCTTTACTTGTTTTCGTCGTTGCCTTTATACTGGTAACATGCAGGTAATGAAGAATGAAGAGTCAGTAGCCGTTAGTTCGAGTATGATGTAATTTGCTCTGATACGTAGCACTCGGGGGGGGAATGAACACTTGTCGTATTTTGTTGTTTCGTTGATTGAATATGCTGTTGTTGAAATGAGAAGTTTATTATGTTATTGTTGTTGAAGAATCATAAGATGCTATGTTTTGTAAAAACTATTTTAATTCTGCTGCTAGTTGATGAAGTTGTTTACGTTTAAATGAAAATGACATGATTATGTGTTTACGTTGTAATTGTGACATCCTGATATTGTTGAAATTGTTAAACTCTGATTTAAATTAAATGAACACGCGAGGTAGAATCGAGGTGTTACATAGATGATTACATCTCGTGGTTATTACGGGTGTCACATCCTTATATGGTACATGATTTTCCAAGAGACCCACATGTGCCACCTCATAAGGAGATTTAAAGGAGGGCCAAGCTAGAGCAAGTTATGATGTTGATGTCTTGCCTATTTGTCGTCTATCATGCATATCAGACATACAAGCATTGATGAAAGACTCTTTCCAGATGACTTTGAGGAAATAGGCTTCGTGGATGCTGGTATAGCAGATACTCTACAATATATGACGCAATGTAGGAACATGAGGGGCAAAGTGGCGAGGCCCTCCGAGTCACTCATACACACTAGATTGATGTATTTGCACTTTTAATACATTATATTTTGTTTATCGACTACAATGTAACTTTTAGATTGAATTTATGTAATCTTGACCTACAACTTTATATATGTCATTTTATTCACTTGTCGAATCTTAAAATACCTTCTGACCATATGATATGACTATATGATAAGAGAATCATTTAACAATAATCTAAGATTATTGTTTACATAAAATTCAAATATACATCTCCAATACTTTACAAAAATATATCTTTAAAACAAATTAGTATTAAAAAAAAATACATACAAAGATACCTCTATGAATATTGAAGGATATTTCAAAAATTGTATTATGTCTTTTTTCAGATATATAAGGTGCATTAAATAACCCAATATTGATTAAATAGACTTGGGCTGGATAATGAAGATGTAAGGGCCCAAGTACACATGTAACAATTATTATATTTTTGTCGGATTTGTAATTAAAATCTTCCGAGGGGGGAAGAGGGTCTATGGAAAATTCTGGAACAAACAAATTATAAAATCACTTCCCCCTTCCCAATTTTCTCTCCCTTTTTTCGCTTTCTGCCCTAATCTACAATTTCATTCCATCGCTGCTCATTTCACTTCACCGTTCGTCAATTCAGGTACCTTCTTCCTCAATTTCTCCTCTCTCTCTAACGCTTTTTTCACTCATCGTTTCAATTTCTGTTATTCTCATCTTTTACCCTTTCTCGTTTTTTTTTTTGTTTTTTTTATTTTTCACGTTTTTTTACGATTTCCCCCAAATTCCCACTGGATTCGGTTTTTTTGATCGATTCTTCATTGATTCTTGCTGTGAGAGGTTTCAATTAAAATACGTACGGGGATCATCTTTGTGTGTGTGTAGCAATTTGGGGGAAAATTAAGCATAGATTTCAAAAACCCTAATTTTAGTACTTTCCGGATAATGTTCGTACTTTTGGTTTCTGGGTTTTTTTTTTGGTGTGATTCAGTTTTTTTTAACACTGTCAGTTACTGTTTTTGAGAAATTCAGGTTTGGATTAAGATAATTGTGTTGACAGTTTTGATTAGATTGTATTCTGATTAAATTGGTGACTGTTTTTTTTAACAGTTGATTTGATTCGCTAGTTATGAGTGGAACCTCAATGCGGGGTGGCTATGAGGAAGATGTAAGCATTCTCATCTTCAATGATTGAAAATTTGCGATTACAATTACTGTTCCTGTTTCTGAATTGAATTTGGCTTTTGTGTTCAGGAATATGAGGATTATGATGATTATGAGGATGAGGAAGGGGAGGGATATGAAGACGAGGAAGGTGAAGAATATGTGGAGGAAGAACCTCGGAAGCCTACTCCGGAAGAACTGGAGTACCTTGAGTTGAGGAAGAAGTTGAAAGAATCAATTAGAAAAAAGATGAAGAAGGAGAATAGTATTTCTCTTGCAGATTCCAGTGGTAGAAGGAAGCAAGTTCATTATGATAAGTGAGTATTACAATTGATTTTGACCATATGCATACTGACATACTATAAGCTTGAAGTATTTTTAGCATGAATATTTTGATGAGACTAAACTCCAAAAATAATCAGAGAATAGGTATCTGGTTTATGAGTGCACCCAATGCAATTTTATTTCAGTCTTTTGTTAGTTAAGTGCATGTTTCATACCATGGTGAATTTGGCAGATTCATGATGAACCCCTAGAATTTTTCCAATGTTGCTTGTTCTGCCTACTACCCGATGCCATTGCCTTAGGGGCATGGCGGCAGTGAATTTACAATGTTTTGTTTTTTTGCATGGCAATTTGTATGAAGTCAATTGTTTCAGGAATATAAACTTATTTTCTTATTTGCTTTACTTTTGGAGGTTTCCTTTCTCTTTATCTATTTATCCATTGCATGCTTTCTTTATGTCTAATTACACTTTGCATGCTTTCTCTATGTCTAATTATCCCCATTGATTTAGTGCTACCCTATAATGTCCTTTTTTTTTTTTAATTGTTTTAACTGAAATTGTATTTTTAAATTTGTCATAGTTTTGTGACATGTTAATTGTAATGATAGTAATCAGAATTTTGAGGCTACACTTTACTATACTGTCTTGATTGTGCAACTATTAACAATGCCTCTTTTGTGCTCTTCATTGTATGATTTGTTTTTCATATCACATACAATATGCGAAATATGCCAAGAGGAGTAATTTTGAAATATTTGTTTTCAATCGTCATTTTGTTGCAGTTACGGGTCCTTTTTTGGCCCATCTCAACCGGTTATTGCCCAGCGAGTAATCCAAGAGAGCAAATCCTTGTTAGAAAATCGTCATTTGGTGCCCAAGCCTTCTAACTCACCTCAAGTTGTATGCATT
The DNA here is from genome assembly GCA_021764765.1 of Vicia sativa. Classification (NCBI taxonomy): domain Eukaryota; kingdom Viridiplantae; phylum Streptophyta; class Magnoliopsida; order Fabales; family Fabaceae; genus Vicia; species Vicia sativa. The sequence goes on along the minus strand of CM038792.1, from coordinate 117,261,227 downwards.
CAACACCTTTTCTTTTCCACAGTCCTTTTAATATTGGTTTATCAAATCCCTTGTGATTTCGTCAATCTTCATTTTGAGTTGTGATATGCAATTCCCATTGCTTATTTTTGCTATCCAGTACTTATGCAACTTTCTCATAATACTCCCCTCTACAGAATAGAGGTACAAATAAAGTTTCTAATGGTGTATCAAAGTCTTCAGCTCATAAGCAGCCACCCAGAATCAATGAGGTATTGTAGCTGCTTTTGTATTCGTTTTCTTTTGTAACTCTAGTCATTATTTTCTAATATGATGATCTGTTATGGTTAAGCAGAAGCTAGTTAAAGCTGAGAAACTCAAGGTTACCAGAGATTATTCATTTCTTTTGTCTGATGACGCGGATATTCCTGGTCCATCAAAAGAGCCTCCATCTAGGAATACATTTGTGCGCGGTTCAGGTATGTTGTTGTTTTGTGTGGTGTTTAGTTGTGGGGGTTTGAACATATTTTACTGTGATTAAGGAAACTTATACAGGGTTTTTGCTGATGTTAAAGTGGGACAAGCAGCTCAAGTTCCTGGAAAGAGTAAACATCCTTTGAGCAATGGTGGCAAACTCGTTCGTAGTACTGGTGATAATCGGAGACCTGTTGTGGGGGCTAGTCATTTGGCTCCTAAACCGCATTCCAATTATAAGTTGAGTTCTTCCAGCCAGGCCAGTAAGGCATCAGTAGATCCTAGAAAACAGCTTGGTAACAACAGTGGAAATGGACCAGGCCGGCCAATGGGGTCAAAAGGCATGCCTTCAAAGATGCCTGTTAATGCCATGGGGAGTAAATCAGTCACACCTGGCATGAGAAATCCTGTGAATGGTGTGCAGAAGCAACCCCCGCCAAAGGGATTGTCATCTGTTCCAAGGCATAGTATGGACCAAAGAAAAGATGCACGAGAACTGCATAAACCCAAAATATTACCGAGACCACCGCCGAGACCACCAGTAGCATCATCAAGAGCTCAGGTATACAGTGATACACACATGCGCGCACATGTTATGGAACCCATAAATTTGATTCTCTTCTCCTTATCACTTTTGTTGTTCAATTATTTGACAGGTCAGTAAACCACCACTTAAACAAATTCCTAAGCGTCATGATTTGCATGATCAGCGCCCCAAGAGTAAACCTGGGAAACGACGCCTTGAAGAGCCTGAGGATGATGTGGATGTTAGCAGAATGATCAGATCAATGTTTAAGTGAGTTATTTACGATTTAAGTTTCCTTTTTTGTAGTGTTGGTGCTTGATTTTTGTTTAGTTTACTGATAATTGAAAAGTTTCAAATGGGTGAGACTTGTTTTAATAACCGAAATCTTCCTCATAATACATATATTTATTTCACTTCATATTTATACTTTTGTTGGATTATTTGCAGTTACAATCCCAGCAGATTTGTCGATGACGATGACGTTGATAATATGGAGGCAGGCTTTGATGAAATCGAGCGGGAGGAAAAGAGGAGGTTGGTTATTCTCTAAAGCTTAATCTAAAGTATTTATTTAGTTCTTTCAATCATATTTTTGCTTTTTTATTTGGAACACGAAATTTACTTGATTACAAAAACCTTTCTCTCATCGGCTGATATTTACCATTGCGACGAATCCAAAAACCGCCATATATATATATATATATATATATATATATATATATATATATATATATATATATATATATTGATAGCACTGCAGATTACCAAGTCTGCTAATCGTTACAGATAGTTCTTTCTATAATACTTAAAATTCTTCATATAAAATCGTGCTTCTGGGAAGAGATTCTCTCCCGTGAACTTTTATATCCAGTGAAAATCTAGCCATTAATTTTTTTATAATATATTAATTAAATTATCGTTAAGTTAATTGAATAAGGAGACTGGACTGCCTCCGGTGTATTCTTCACGGGAGAGTATCCAGGTCCCTTCTCAATACACTTTTTTCTAGTGAACAAAAGATAGTGTTAGAAAGTGTGTTGGTAGCATTTACTGTCAGGAGGATTATAATCAAAAGCTGCTGTGTAAGACTTCTTTCATTATTTTCATATCTTGGATGTGTTAGTTTGGTTTTAGAGAATGTTCTTTATTTTTGTTTTTACTAATGTAAATTTTCACCTTGTTTTTTATTTTAAAAGATTTTAAAATATTGATTTTCATTGTTTGTATTAATTATTCAAAACATACATTAATCTAAAACAAAGTAACATGTTTGCAGCGAAGTAAATAATAGGAAATATAATGCTAAAATATGCATAATCTTTCACAATAAACAAAAATGTAATATTTTGTAATGCTGATGATTGTGTGTTGCAGTTCTTTAATTGCTAAAAAGGAGGACGAGGAGCAACTTAGGTTGATTGAGGAGGAAGAAAGAGCGCGGAGACAAAGGATGTTAAAGAAGCGTAGGGTTGGGGAGTAGTAACATGAAAATCAAAGGCCGTACTAAGCTCGGTGCGATTATCATGAAACCTGAATTGCCGAATTCAGTCCAATGAAGTTGGGATCACAAACAAATCGGCAATATCGATGATGTAAAAGCAAGTTGTGTTTTGCCGATCAAGTTTGTATTATATTTTGTAATTTGTAATAATGCCTAATCATACAACTAATGATTGCAATTTTTTTATTTTTAAGAGGGGGCAAATACTGGGGGGGTGTCTTAGTTTTGATAGATTTGGCTTTCAACCATAATTTTTATTTGGTAAATTGTTTAGAAATAACATGATTTTGAGTTTAATAAAGATGGATTTAGGTTGGTCATGAAAGATTTATCCATCCCTCATTTTGCCTATATCAGTGACCGACAAAATTAAGGTAATAATGTGATGTTTTCAAAACTGCCTTGATATGATCTTTTCAAAATGATATCAAGAACCGTGTTTTGTTTGTGATTAGGGATGTCAACTTGTCCCCTTAGAGGGACATCCATGTAGGGATTTTTCCACTACGGGAATGAGGGACAAAGTCTTCTAGAAGGTATCTCAGGGATGGGGGTGGCTTAAATATTTTCTGTCTCATGGAGTCTTTGTCACACCTATAATACCATAATAAATATAATTTATATATAATTTACCTATAATACCATAATAAATATAATTTATATATAATTTTAAATTTTTGCGTAGGTTTATGTCATTTTATATAATTTATTTTATAAATAAATTTAAAATATAAAATTGCTAGTAAAAGTTGAAATATAAATAATTATTTTAAATATTTTAAGTTTAGAATTTTGATGGTTATGACACTCAATATTAGAGATTAAATATTTTAAAAATAATATATTTATTGTAAAAGAATATTTTCAAAATTTTGTTCTAGTTAGTTATTTTTACTATTATTTTGGTTTAAAATAATAAATAAAGAAAATCATGTTTATGGATCTCTGTGGGGACGGGGGACAAGATTTTTCTGTGGCAAAGACCGGAAACGCGTCGGAGAATAGATTCGAGGGTTGAGGTTGAGATGAGAATGTATTCTCCGCCCTGCTCCATTGACATCTCTATTTGTGATATTAGTTTATTTAAAAATGTTTAATTTTGATTGAGAAACTCTTAATGCACCCTATACGGTGCAAAAGAACCCTAAGTAAAATAAAAAACGACCCTCTGTTTTCGAAAATACATCTCCGAATGTATCTCTTGTATCACATACGAGTGAGCAAAAATGACTTTACTCTATATGTAAAAAAGAGTTTCTTTCAAAGATACATATCCGTAGTTTTGATAAAATAAATTGTCAATTGATCATTTTAGGAGTTATTCGGAGACGTTTCTACGAAAAAGTAAAGCAGAAATTTAGAAATCTGTCACTTTTACATGTTAGAATATTTCGAAGATGTTTCTTCAAAAAATCAAATGTGTTATTGCTTAAAACAACCATCTGCATGATGGGAGTTTATTTTCAAGTTTTTCATACCCTATTCAAAAGTCCATCAACTTTCTATCAAGTTTTTCACTCTAACACTCCATTATTGTGTTTCATCAAATCAAAAGGAGCAAAAGTAGTTGAAATTTAAGGTAAAGTTCACTCATTTTAACTCTAATTGCTCACATTAATCATATTTTAAAGATGAAAAAGGTTACTCTGTCTTTCACACCATGATTGTTTTTTCGATCAGGGCACACCCTTTGTGTGTGACCCTAATTCTTACAATGAGAACACTTATTTGTCAAAGTATCATCACCATAAGATTTTTGCCGACCTTTAACTTTTTTCTTTTCAAACTTACCATCTTTTTTCGAGAATTTCTCTTTAAAAGATAAACCTTCAGCAACAGACGAGGTTTATGCTCTTTCCTCTAGTTCAAGTCCTTTGAGTACAAGGCGGGTTAAACTTCTTCAAAGGCCAAGGAATATCTTTCATACAAGAGAGTTTCTTTGAATTGAGCATGAGAACATGGTAAAGCACACATCAACAACGCTTGGTCTTTATCATCTATACTATTTTCGATATTCTCTAAATCAAGAATCATTTTGTTGAACATATCAACCTACCCAACCGATACTTTGACTTCACTCATTTTGAATGAATACAAAAATTGCTTCAAGTAGAGGCGATTGACCAACGATTTGGTTATGTATAAATTTTCGAGTTTCAACCATACACACACTGTCTTCTCCTTTTTTGATATTTGTCGTAGAACCTTATCACCAAAGCTTAATAAGATGTCATTGTGGACTTTCTCTACCATCAATTTTTTCTCCTTCTCCGTTAGGTCAACATCCATGGCTCCGCCTCCCTTCAACTCTTCTAGCAAACCCTATTGAATAAGAAGGACTCACATCTTCAAGCGCCATAAACCAAAATCATTCACTCCTGTGAATTTCTCAATCTCAAACTTTATTGAGGACTTCTTCTCTATGTTAACCGTGCCAGTTTATTGTAATGCAGTGTCGTCAATAACAAACCTTAACTATGAGTTTCTTGAAGAAACGCAAGAAAACCTATTAAGTTTTCACAAATGAGAGAGAGAGTGAAGATGAAGAAGAAGAAAATTATAATTGGTTGTAATTGTTTCTCTTCACTTTATCTATTAGGGTTTACATATTACAAGTGAATAACAACAATAAACCTCTCTCAACAACTTGAGAGAACTAGTCTATTTATAGACTACTAAGCTAACTTAAACAATTGAGCTTAAACACAAGCCCAATTCGACATGCTAACAAACCTAACATTATCGACTACTGCATGCTAGAACACAATTCAACTACAACATGCACGACTTCGACATCAGCATGTGAACAAACTTCGACCACATGCTCAATCTATATCGAACCAAGAAACCTATCCCTATCGAGATACTAGATTTCAATCCAAAATTTCACAGTACTCTACTCAAATTGTGCCCATTTCAATTCCTACTTGCACTTTATTGTACTCCTAATGGTAATATAATACAATATCCATGTGGTTGAGGTGTTTATTAGGGTCTTTAGTGCCATCATAAGTTACTTTATAGTAATCTAATGTAATATTCACGTGTTTGGTGAAAGATTTCTATATACAGTGGAACACAAATTGGTCAGTAGGGTAACCTTTCATGTATTCTTTGATAACGGTGGAATGAGGATTTTCATGGAATATCATCACCTAGTGGAGTATGATTGCTACCCTACCTCCTGAATCATAAGAAGGGGAGGGAATTTTTTTACCATTGTGACGATGATGACACATCCTATACAACTCTTTAGCTCTTAACAATTACGAATCAACTTTGAAGGGAGGTCTTTTGGGATGCCTTTAAAGTGGTTGCATTGCAGTACTTTCAATTGTGTTTTTATTTTAGTTGGAATTTTTTGTTGGTTTTCTTAGAGGAAAAATAACCCCACGTTTTGTTATTGAACAAATTGACAATAATTATCATAAGCTCAATTGTATTAGTGCTCAAAGCAAAACTAGAACTTGTTGAGTATTGTGTTACAACCACCTAATGCTAATGGGGAGTTAATTGATATTAAGGGGCAGAGAATGAATGATATGTTAGTGGAACCAAAATATGAATAGTGAAAGTGGAGAATGAAATTAGAATGATAGAATTGCATGAGTTTCTTAAACTATGCATTGTGAACTTACCGTAAAGGTTTGGAGATCTTGTTGTGGAGGAAGTTCTTCACCATTGGGAAAATTACTCGTGCATTGTAGTCTTGTGGAACACTTATGGTTGATGTGCATTATTGATCATACCGCGAATACAAATTGTTTTCAATGCGACCGTTAGAGAATGTACAAATGATAATTGGACTCCTTCCCAATGTGTACATGCAAAAAATTTCCACATCTAATAGGGTAAAAATACGCAAAAATGGATACATACATATGTATGGACAATTATCCACAAAAATAAGCTGGTATGGATGCAAGTACAGATACCTTAAAACCCTCTCCGCCTCATACTGGCACATTATTTATTAATATATTTTATTTTTATTATTATGTACACATGTTAATTTATTAATTTTATTAAATATATCACTATTAAAGTTGTACCCATTTAAAATTTTGTTTTTTAACTCAACAATAATATCTTTGCTTTTTTTAATGTTGTTGCAAATTTTTTAAAATAATATAATAAATTATAATTGATCTATTATTTTTTGTATTAGAATACAAGTAAAATTTATGTGTATGAGTACTTAGGTATCCATAGCGTACATGTACGAGTATAAATGTTGGTGTCCACACAGGTATGGACTCAGTGACATATTTTTTTTAAACCGGAGATACAAGGATGAGTACTATAGTATCTGCCTAATCTCTACTCATTACGATCCCTAAGAGAAGGTAGCAGAAAAAATAATTATAAAATGGTTACAATTGTTGAAAATAATGAGAAGACAATTCTAGTGGTGCAATGAAGAAAACTAAGAAAATTTGGTGAAGAATTTTAGAGAATCAAAAGATGATTCTTACGGACATCGCTACTATTAAGTATTGAAACACAAGTAGATGCTTTTTGAAGTATAACACTTTCGAGAGGCTTCCGGTACAATGGTTGTGGTATGTGGTGATTAGAGAAGAATTTTTGCAAGATTATCACTTCAACACTTAAGTCAATGTTTAAATGAGATGAAACTATTCAAGTGTGTGTAAATGAATGTTCGTGCATTGCTTGCGGTCACACTTATATAAAAGAGACAATTATAACTATTCTTTATTGATTCGACATAGAATGCCAATGATATTTGGACGTGGATCAATCGTTGAGATGAGGAAGGAGGTAATGCTCCTATGTGTTGCTCTGAGATAGAGAAATACATATATCTCAGTTAGATTGAACCTATGAATTAAACCAATCTTATTCAGCATTTGACCAAGCTAAAATAATAATAAAAATATTTAGAGTTGCTCAATAGACACTTAGGGTATGTTTGGATTGATGGAATATGATGGAATGGAATGGAGTGGAGTGATATTTAATCAGATTCCATTGTTTGGATTGGTAAAAGTGGATGTAGCGAAATGGAACATGATGAAATCCATTCCATCAAATCTTTCAATTTTTATTCCATCTAATTTGGGGTATATGCAATGGAATGAACTAAGTTGTTCTATTCCGCTCCGTCAAATTATAAAATATACACATACAATGGAATGAAATCTCAATTCTATTTCGCTACACTCCATTCCATTACATTTCATTCTGCTCTGCTCAATTCTAATTCATCAATCCAAACATAGCCTTGTTTAAATAATATTATTCAAACGAATATATAGAGACAAAATATGATATTTAACATAGTTTGTTTGAATATAAACGTCAATAAATTATAGTTGTCGAAATAAAAATGCTATGATTTTTTTATCCACTACAATTCTTAAAAACGAGGCTTCTTAATTTAAACATGATTATTGTTTAAATTAGATATTTATCCCAAATAATAGTATTTGAAAAGGGTGAAAGAAATAATTTAAAAAATGTATAGGATTTGAGAAAAACATGTAACATACACTTCATAATATTTTTATAACAAAAATTAGAATACATTTGTACTACTGAGGTATATTAACACATAAAATGGTGGAAGATATGGATCACCAAAATTTCTAGTAACTTCAACTCTGAACTTTATTCTTGTGTGAATTAAGTTCACCTTAACCAATCTTTTAGTAACATTTGAATTTGCTTTGACACGTGTTGTGTACTTACACAAGTTTCCAAATGAAGTAACATCAATCATCACATGATATTACATTAACAACATAACATCAGTTCAAGAAAAAAATTAGTAACAAAAATTATGGCGGCATGGTTCAACTCAACCATGCCAATCTTGGGAATTCCTTCATCTTTTCTTCCTAAACCCATTTCACTTCCTCCTCCTTCTTCTTTCAGGTCACACTCACTTTCATCTCTCTTGCACTTTACATTCAACTATAATTTACCTTATTTTTCTTGTTTTGTTTTGTATAATGTGTTTTCAGGAATAATGGAGATGTTAATAATAATAGCTTACATGAACAAAGGTAAAAACCTTCTTTTTTGTTTTAGTTTTGTATATTAGGCTAAGTTTCAATTAATCTATGATTGTGTATCTTAGGTTAGAGGGTGGTAAAAATGAGGACATGTACAAGGTATGTTTGATTTTGTTTTAAATATTGTGTTTTATAATTGAAATTATTTGATAGACTCGGAGTGTGTTCTTCTCAAGGTCTCTGATCTCATGTTCGAATTCTGTTAGGTGCTAATGATCCTGATGTTTTTTTTTTTGTTTTAGTCATTATCTGATGATGAAAAGAATGAGAAACAAGATAACATTTGGCAATTGTTCAGAGAAGCTCAGCAGAGTTAGTGCTTTCTTTCACCTCATTCATATACTTGTGGTTTTTGTGAAAGAATGTATGTTTAGTAATTTTGGGTGTATTATTTTCTTGTTTTATGCAGATATACTATACTTAAACAATCAACGCCTTGGTGCTATTGAGGAACTTAACAAAACAAAGAAAGAAAAACAGTTCCTATTTGATAAGATAAAGAAATTAGAAGCAGAAAAGAAGGTGGGCACAGGTAAAAGTGATAAACTAGCCGCGCAATTTGATCATGGATTTTGGATAATCGGGCATGCGTCTCCGAGCATAAAGAGTTTGCTTTGATTTTATTAACAAATATTAGGGTTTCATGAAAAAGCTTTTGCTTAAATACTCTCTTGCTCGAGTGACTGCATACTTATGATGAGTTATTCGATTTTAGCAATGACATGTGTAAAGTTGATTTGAGTTTAGGAATGATTTGTTTATATATTGTCCTAGAAGAATACAGTTCATCATTAGGATGATTAACTGAACTAGTGAACTGTTGTTTCTGTTTGTTTTTTCGAAACCAGATACGCTATCAACTTGTTCCGAATTGCTGCTTCGAATAGACTCAATGGTCCTTGGTAGCGTGATTAGTCCTGCAGAGGCATCGGACTTTAGAAGTTTGGTGTTAAACAACAAAGGAAGTGTGGCTGATGTCTTTAATCTCGTCTCACATAAAAGCGATTCTGAGCTTCTCGGAGAACTTCGTCACTTTTCAGATCAAAGCAAAACGTAAACCTTCCTGCAGTTCATCATTTTATTTAATTTTCATATTTAAATACCCGAGTTAATTTTTCTTTCATGGATGGATTTTAAGAAAATCTGATTATTGTTATTCTTTATATCAACTTCATTCAGGAGGGGTTTTCATATTATTCACATTTCCACAGAAATGGCACCATTGGTCCCTAGAGGGACTGTAGCATCATATGTAACCGGCATATCTCGTGCACTCCAAAGAAAAGGCCATCTGGTGGAGGTTATATTGCCCAAGTAATTAATAATTTGTACTTTTGTTATTTCTTTCAATTAAATGCCAACCAATGTGAGCATCAGAAGATTCTGTTATGATATTTACAATTCCTCAATTTATCTGTTTCTAACTACCATGTAGGTATGCTTGTTTAGACCTTGATGAAGTGCAAGGGTTGCGTGAAGTTAAAGCGGAGGTTTACTCATATTTTAATGGTCAATTACATGGAAATAAAATTTGGACTGGGTTAGTTTGGCTTTGTTTTCCTATTTAATTACCGTTGTTCGGTGTGTAAAAGGAATGTCAATAATATGCATTAGTGGTGATAAAAGAATTAACAAAAGTTACTAGAGATAAAGTTTTGTGTCTTGTTTAAAATAAAATCAACTGATGTTGCTTTCCTTTATACTTACCCTTAGTGTATGACAGTGTTGTTTATGGCATTGGAGTCACATTTATCGAGCCATTGCACTATTCATCATTTTTCAACCGTGATATGATATATGATTACCCGGATGATTTTGAAAGGTAAATGAACTGAAAGTAAAATCTGATCAAATTATGGTTTTCCCTCTATTATGCATAGAATTTTTCAATAATCTTGATGCGTGATCTTCTTCCATCAGGTTCTCTTACTTCTGTCGCGCCTCACTGGACTATATTGTAAAATGTGGGAAGCAGCCCGATGTACTGCATCTACATAACTGGGAGACTGCCATTGTTGGGCCCCTTTTCTGGGATATATTTTTTGACAAGGTATATAGAAAAAGTCTTTATTCCTGCCACTTATCTTCTGTTTCTGGTTATTTCTGAAGAAAAAATGTTGCTTGCAATGTTCTCAATCATTTGTGTTGGTTTAGGGACTTGGAGGAACCAGAATATTACTCACATGCCACAACTTCAATTCACAGGTTATTAGTTCCACATGTTTCAATATTGGATATGCATTTTGTATTGAGTTTTTTCAATCTTGCTACTTCTTCCTCCTGGAATTTGCTTCTAATTGCTGAAAAATCACATTAAGTCATTAAGTTTGTTATGAAGTTGATTATTGAATGCGCTATATGCTATAGGGTATCGAGCTACCAAATAAATTGGCCTTATGTGGACTTGATCCTTCAAGTCTTCATCGACATGATCGTCTGCAAGACAACACTAACACACAATTTGTCAATATTTTAAAGGTGTTCTCATACTCTTGTATTCTTCATCGCTCCTCATGATGCAGCTTTTAATTGTTTGGTAACACCATTTGCCACACCATAATGTCTTTTTGCAGGGAGGAGTTGTGTATTCAAACAGAGTTATAATAATGTCATCTATCCATCCAAAGCACACAATTGTCCGTGATTTGAGTCATGAACTGGAACCTACTTTAAATGTTCATGGGTAAGTACGTTTTTGAAACATTTTATCCTGCTTATTTGTTTGATAAATGCTTCTTTTTTTCTTTTTCCTGCAGTTTAATATTAACTTTGAGTTGTTAACATAGAAAATGTTCTTCTTAATGAATACTATTGGTTTTATACTACAAGGGTCTGTTTGTTTGGGAGAACTTATGAAAACAATTTATGATAGATGTTTATGCTAAAACGTCTCATTAAGCTGTTTATCCAAACAGTGTCTAAAGCCTTTTCCCTATGACATTTCCTCAGTATTTAAAATGAAGAATGACATTTGGTTGCAGGGACAAGTTGGTCGTTGCTCCATATGGATTTGAGAAATCAACATGGGATCCTTCGACGGACTGTTTTCTTCCAGAAAATTTCAATGCTGAAAATATGAATGGAAAAGCTGTTTGCAAAGTCGCATTGCTGCAGCAGTTGGGGTTATCTGAACATGCTTCTAGTATTATTGTAAGTGGCCTACTTTCTGCTTTGGTCAAGCCTTAATTTTATGTGTGCATGACAAATACTAAAATAAGGCGGTAGTAAAATGAAAATAGAAAATATTTTCAGCAAGAATCCATTGAGCTAGTTTCCGATATTAGGAGTGCAAGTTTCTGTTTTGCCAGCTATGGTTTAAGCATTTTTCACCATATATGATGAGAACTTTTTGCATGATTTTTTACTTGGCTTATCTGTTCATAATTGAAACTTTTATCAGGTTGGATGCAATTTTTTAGAAGGAGCAGATATTGATGTGAAAAAGATGAAGGATATTGTTTTGAATGCCAAGCCGAATGACGTCCAGGTTTCCCCCCTACACGGAACTTATAGTTGCATAAGCTATATAAAGAGTGAAAAACAAATTAATATTTGAAGAACCCAACACTTCTAGATGAGTGTCATTGAACATAACATAAAATCAGTTAGTTAATTCGTAATGTTGTAACTACTTGGTTAGTCAAAATGGTAGTTCAGTTATGCAAAAACACAATGTAGTTTTAAAAAAAATACAAAATTAATGACAGCTGTGGGATTTGAACCCACGCCCTTTCGGACCAGAGCCTAAATCTGGCGCCTTAGACCACTCGGCCAAACTGTCACTGTTGAAGAAATCTTGTGACACTGAAATCTATACTAATAAGACGCTTTTCATTTTTCCTGGTTTTCTCTTGAGCCATTTTTGTATATCTAACTCGTAGTTCTGTCAAACTATTATTCATGAGGATTTCTTGTTTAGGACCAGTTATGAATGATTATTTATTCTCTGCAGTTTATATTAATGAACACAAGTGAGAGACCGGTCTTGAATCAGGCACTAGAATCACTTCAACAGGAACTCAAGGTTGTCCGCTACGCTCTTAATTTTCATTATTTTTCAAAATTACGGCATCGAGTATTGATAGCTTTGCCACATCTTGTTATTGTTATGTTATTATGTTATTGGTAGCTCAACTAATAGTATCTATTTAGCCTTGTGTGCTCTACTAACACTGCCATTCCATCAAAATTTGCAGGATGATGATAATATTAAATTCGTGGGTGCATATGATGAATATCTATCGCATTTATTATTCGCAGGATCTGACATTATGTTGTGTAGATCATTTCTTGATCCTACTGATGAAACCGCGGTATGTCAATGGTTTTGCTATCAACATGATTTATGATATTATATTATCATTAAGTCATTTAATCAACAATGTATTGGATTCCACCTACTGGAATATGATTGTTTCTGTTTTGTAGCTAAAAGCTTTAAGGTATGGAGCAACTCCAATAGCTGTTGGCCTGGATACTCCCCAAAACAGGTTGAAAAGTCCAAACAGATATTTTTGACTTGAATGTAATTTATTTTCATACTTGTATAACACTTGCATCATTCATATTTGGTAGGGTGATACTTTTTGAGAGGAACCTCATGAATCATGACCAAGAGGCAACTAAGTACTCAAAGATAATCAACAATACCTTTGGAAACATGTCACTTGGTCTTGCCATTGATGAAATTGTATGTATATGGTTTCTGTTGCCTTTTTCTTATTTAAGTTTTACTCTATGTAGCACAGACACATGTTGGTGTTAAACATACGACACTGAGTCGCCGCTGACATATGGTTACATTTAATCACATTCGTGTTTGTGTCGTTGCCTCATAGGTATCATTAATTATTGAGTTTGATGTTGATGTAGAGGAGTAACCCATCCAAATGGAAGCGAAAAATAATGGAAGCAATGTCCCATGATTTATCATGGGATGGTGAATGCTACGAAGTTCATTTGGCAGCTTACTCAGCTATAAAGAATATGTGAAGTGGATATATATATGTATTGCTTAAAGAAAACATGTATATGTATGGATATTTGTAAGGATATTTTGTATATGTATGTATGTCTATATGTAAAGGATGTTTTGTTTAGTATTTTTGAGATACATGGCTGAATAAGATTTCTTCTCATGTAATCATTTAGTATCCTTTTCACCTTTTTAATTGAGAATGATATTGCTTTGAACATTTGGCTTGGCCATCTATTGAATGAACTTGCATTTGAACATTTGGCTTGGCCATCTTTTTAGTAAGTAATACAACTTGAGAATGATATTGCATTTAATAGTTTAGTATCCTTTTCATCTATTGAATGAACATTTAGTAACCTTTTTGTTTAGTATTCGATTGTCCTTTCATGGAACGTTGTATTGGCAACAATGTGTCTAGTTGAATGATTGTCACATTATAGAAGTGCATGTATGATAAACTCAACATGGAAGTCACACAACAAGTATGTGAGCCATTGTAACTCACAAACCGTTGAAGAAGGGCTCAATTTTATGTATCAGAAGATCTAAAAATTGTGATTTGCTTCTTTGATTTTCAAGATATGAGTGAGTCTCCTAAGAAAATGCAGAAGCTTGTAATTGATCGCCTCGTATCATTGCATGAGGCTTAGTATGAATTGCTAAAAGCGTTGAGTTGAATAAGTAGATGTTGAAGAGAAGAACAATCCTTGAGATGCAGATTTATCGATGTACTTGAGGACTCTATAAGTGGTTTGCAAGTGGAGAGGTGTAGTAGATGACATGAATTGACTTAGTTGTTGTACTAAAAAACTTAAGTAGGGTCTCGTGGTACACAAATATATTAATCGACCAATGAGCCTTCTATAAGTGGTGGGATCAGTTGGAGGAGAAACACCATTGCTAGTGTACTTGTGAGATCTTGTCACTGGAGTATTGGAAGGCTTTGCAACTAGGAGACGTGTGTCATGTAATACTTCGAAGGCATATTTGTGTAGACAAATGGAAATCCCTTGAGAAGAGTGAACTACCTTAATGCCAAGGAAGAATTGTAGGTTTCCAAGGCCCTTGATCTTGAAATTAAGGTCAAAGTTTAATTTTAACTTTAAATTTCATCAATATCATTTCCTGATATGGTCGGATCATCAACATAGATGAGTAGGATTCTAAATTTCTGATCATTAAACTTAGTAAAAAGGGAAAGGTGTGCTTGAGATTTCTTATAGTGGAAAGAAATAAGTAAAGGGGACAATTTTGCAAATCATTGTCTACTGGACTATTTCAATCCTTAAAATGATTTTTACAACTTGCAAACTTTATGAGAAATATGTAAAATAACAAGTCTAATATGGATACATTGTTCATGTACTCATACTAGTACTCCTATACGACTAACTTATGGGGTGGAACTGTGAAGAGGGAGATTTCAAGATGATTAAGAATTTCAAGTATGAAATTATGGAAAGAAAGAGTGACCCTCCACCCAGGAGAACAACCACACCTACACAGGAAGCCCACATATCTTAAAGTAACTACATATGAATAAGATATTTCTTTCGATACATAAAAAATCTTCATGTCAATTTTCTTATACTTTCACATACATGTTTTGGTTCATAACAAGGAATTTGTTAGGAGATTTTTCCGGATAAAGTTTTAACGAAGCACATTTAATATGGACATCAAGGAAGAGTGTAACAATTTGTAAGTATTAATCTAAAAAAAATTACTTGAAGAACCTTTCGTGCATGTGAAGTAACCAAATATTTTTATAATTTAGGTTTCTTATAAATTATGTGCATTGCACAACATTGATGTGACAATAAATATAGTTAAATATAGTTGCCGAGTTCTATATAGTCAATATTAACTAAGTTTCAGACTAAAAAATGTAATTTTATATTATTAAAATGATAGATAATGGTAATTATATATATATATATATATATATTAAATAATATTTAAATATATTTATCATATTTACAATAAAAAATAATAAAAATTATATATAAATACTAGTATATACTACGAGGTAAAAGGGTATCACACAAGGGCATTTCTTAACCCACTCCAAAGTGTAATAATAAACTCTATGCGATTTTTAAATTGCTTCTCTAAAATTGGAATTATATTTCTAGCACTCCTCTAGAAAAGAATGGAACAAAATATTATTCTCGTTTTTTCGCATCACAAATTAAAACTTAAACAAGCTCACACACATCACAAATGGAACAAAATATATATATATATATATATATATATATATATATATATATATATATATATATATATATATATATATATATATATTTAATGTGATAGAGTTGTACACAATACAAAAATGTAATCCAAGTACAAATACAATACAATACCAAAAAACTAAAACTAAAATACAAATGCATAAACTACTGAGTATGGCGGATGATGAATCGACCTGTCATCTTCGAGGCGTCACTCCGCTGCCTCCTGTATGACAAAGCACATCGAGCCTCCGCCATGATGGCATTCAAAACACCTCCAACATCAGAACCATAAGAAAAAAGCCCTCTGCCAATATCATCTCGCGCAAGCTCTATGATGCGATGTCATCTAGGCAACACGTCATGAGTATATGATCCATGTTAGCCCGCTCCTCCTCTAGGATCTCCTGATGAACTTGTCTCAGTGGGTTTCTTGGAGCATCCTCTACCATGTACGGATGAGACACCTTGAAGAACCATATCATATAACCGTACTCGTAACTCCAATCGTCTAGTGCCACAGTACTTTTGGCCTCACCAGGAACAAGATGATTCTCAAAATTATCAAACAAATCATCCATATCCCTTCGTCTCACAGTCGAAGAAGCACATACAACAAGATCACAAGTAATGGTCTGGGTAAACCTGAACTGACGCATCACCCGCTCAGGTATATAAGCATCACCCGCTCAAGCATATAAGCAACAGTCTTGCGAATCCCGCAAGCCAACCAACCTGTAAACAGCGAAACCTCATCAAACGACATCGGGTCATGGTGGTCGAGTATGATTTAAAGTGAATGTCCTTATGCACCCCCGGTCAATGTAAACCCGGAGCGACTCTATCGCCTGGTTCCTTCGCATCGGGTCGTATGCGCATGCATATGGCTTATCTTCAGTATAACTCGTAACATACGACCAATCCGAGATGCGGCAGAAGTGCTGCAGGATCAATTTCTAAAATAACAAAAATAAAGAGTTAGTTTCGGAATAAAAAACATATAATTAACAAAGGCCACAAAGACAAAGAATTTATACTGTCATAAGTGACATGATGTCGTTCATCTGCTTCGTATCTCACTTAATGGCTTTATCCAAATTGGTATACAAGTAAACAAAGAAGGCATCCCCCCAGTTCCACTGGATGATCATCTTAAAATCATCAAAGTACCGTAGGTACATGATGTCGGTATAAGTGGCATTGATGTCAACAAAAATTTGTGTGCCAACAAGATATAAGAGGTATGCTCTCATGGCAAAACCTCTGTGAATGGTAACCTGCTCGGGATCACCATCAGCCTGTTGTGCATGCCTAATCTAATCCGCGAACATAGTAGCCAAATAGTTATACCTGGCGTGGCAACCATGGGTCTTATCAATCTCTTCCAGGCCACTCTTAGGGGTAACTCCCAACTTCTAAACCAACAAATCTAACGCCTCCTCTTTGTCGATCCTATCATGATCCAAGAACGTGCCTATGATAGACAAATGAAGTAGACACGCGACGTCGTCAAGTGTGATCGTGATCTAACTATATGGTAGATGAAACGACGATGTCTCATAGTACCACCTCTCAATAAAAGCGTTGATCATACCCTAGTTGACCATACTGTATCTATACAGGGCCAAATATTTAAACCCTGTATGCCGTAAAATCTCGTCAAACAATGGCTTGGGAGAGGACACGAGTTTACTGATCTTTCGCCCATGGCTAATGACCTTGAGCGTAGCACATTCCTGCATAATAAAATTCAAGTCAAAATCACAATAAAATTCACAATAAAATTCATAATAGAAATGAAAATAAAAAATGCAAAATTCATACCTGTCCGTCCCAAATGTATATAGCAACACAGTTGAGATAAAGAGGCAGAAGTGACAAATTAGACGACCCTCCTCTAAAAGCCTTAGGGTCGCAGTTGCAGGCTGAGCTAGTGCAGCCTTAGGTGCCGCTGGTGTAGCCTTAGGTTTCGCTGGTGCGGCCTCGAGTATCGCCTTTGCTGTCTGGGATAACTGAGGCACAACCTCGTATGGCATCTAAGTCTGAGGCTGTGATGATGCCTCAGGTGTCGCTTGGGTACTAGATGATTGTCTCGTCTTAAATACCCTAGGTGAGGAGGTGCGCCTGCGGGATGACAGGGGTGATGAAGAATGAATAGGAGAATCCCGCCTGTTGCGGGATGTCGACGTCGACTTCAAAGGAGTAGAAGCGGCCACACCGGGGGGTGAAGCTGTATGAGGTGCATCTAGTACTGGTGTGGTAGAGGCAGGAGGAAGCTGAGTAGCCTGACTTCTTTCTCTCCGCACATAAGCATGTTATGCAACCCTTTTGTGCCTCAATCGTGATTGTCCCTAATCCATATCTCTTGTAGAAGTACAAAAATTGTTAGTATAAGGTCTAGTGTGCAAAACAAATCTTAAAATAGACACAAACAAAAACCAGAACTATACATCCGGTATTATTCTTGCCAAAATCGAAATTACATTTCCTGTTTCTGCTGCGATAACAGTCCCACGAAAATGGCGTCTCAGTCTCCCAAATGTGCTCAAATAAGGGCATTGATCATCAAATAAAGTCTAAAAATAATTTTCTAATGACTCCTAAAGATGATATCTAACTACAATATCATATTTTGAACCATATTTCACTAATTTGAGTAGAAATTACACTCTAAAAAATTTGAAAAACAACTTATTTGATTGATTGATGTTGATTTTGTTTGATTGGTTGTGTTAGAATGCTATATTTAACCAATGCTTAATGATTTCAGATGATTCTTTAATCATAATTATAATAAGGATTTGAAAGAATTTGAAAATGCTGATGGTAATGAAAGGGGAAGAGGCAGCGCACCATATAGTTACTTTAGAAACCAAAATTATATTTACAATTTAGAACCAAAAATATACTTACGCTTCTTTATCGACAATCACAAGAAAAACCCTTATTTTTTTATTTTTTTTTGAGCAATCAATTTTAGATTGTTCAAATTTAGTACTTATCAATTTAGTCCCACCGACTTCTTTACCCATTTAAGTTGGTTCCGTTAAAATGTTGTTAAATTTAAACAAATAAATCAGAGCAAAATATACAATTTGGAGCGGTTTGGAGTTATTAGAAGATCAATTGCGTGACGATATAAAAAAGAAACTTGAAGCGAAGCCAACACTTACTTCAACTCTTTGTTTATTTCCAATTCCAAAATGGTTCCCAATCCTTCTTGGTTCACGCCCAAAAGGTCAAGTCTACTTTCGCATTTCAATTCTTAAGAATTTCACTAAATCTAACACATCATCGTGATTTCAGGCTTCTAGGTGTATTTTGTGTCATAAACTTGATTAACTACGTGGATCGTGGAGCTATAGCTAGCAATGGAGTTAATGGAAGTCTCGCTACTTGTACTGATTCTGGTGCCTGTACTTCCGCTACTGGAATTCAGTATGTTCCATTATTCCTTCAACCTAAATTTTAATTGTAATTATTATTTATCTTGTTATAGTCTTAACAGAACACTGACACGGCGACACCAGTAATAATTTGAAATCACTGGTGCATGGTTCAGACACCGACTCACATACCTCTTTTCAGAGGTGTTGGTGCTACATAGTAGATTGATTTTTCTCTTTTCAGGGGAGATTTTAACTTGAATAATTTTCAAGATGGAGTTCTTTCATCTGCATTTTTGGTTGGACTTCTAATTGCTTCTCCAATATTTGCTTCTCTTGCCAAAAGGTTCATTTCTTTAATTTTTATGCATTAAACTTGACACCAAAATGTTTAATGCTTTTATTTTATTTAATGTGCGTGGTCTAATGCATTGTCATGTTTTCAGTCACAATCCATTCCGGCTTATTGGTGTTGGATTGTCTGTTTGGACATTTGCAATAGCTGGATGTGGCAGCTCTTTTGATTTTTGGTCTATTGCTATATGCCGAATGTAAGGGAATATTTTAGTGTTTTCAACTTTTCAAGGACTTCGCCATTTTCTGATGCTATATCTGAGTTAAGACTGGCGGAATTTTGTTTCACAGGCTAGTTGGTGTAGGTGAGGCTTCCTTCATTAGTCTCGCTGCACCATTCATAGATGACAATGCCCCTGCTGCACAGGTTTGAGTTATTTCTCCTTTTCAAATTCATAATTAGTTAAAAATGTTTCTTTATGAATATTGAATGCATAGGTTTAGGTTCTTAGTGTTTTTACTGATGGCAGAAAACAGCATGGCTTGCTACATTTTACATGTGTATACCAGCTGGAACTGCTCTGGGCTATGTTTATGGTGGATTGGTAAAGATTACTGGCACAACTAGCCGTGTTAAGATGTTTTTTATTGTTTCTTTTGTTTGGTGGTGTGACCTAATTGCTTTCTTTTTGTCATGAATTTGTGTAAGTTTATATATATATATATATATATATATATATATATATATATATATATATATATATATATATATATATATATATCTGTTAATTGTATTGTCTCAGTTCCTTGATGTGTGTGTATATATAGATATGCATCTATGTATATATGTAAGTGGCATCTGAAAATATCATTGGAACTTTTAGTTAGGAACCAAAAAGTTAATTGAAAGATAGAAACAAGTCAAAGGAATGGTAGTAAAATTGAACAAGAGATTGGAACCAAATTACCCCAAGGGTTTTCCCTTCACAAATGGACTCCTCTAACTCACAATATCACACGTACAAAATGCTTCTTTACATTCTCATTTCTCCTATTTATACAAAATATTCCCTTCCAGCTAACTAAATTTTCTCAACTAACCCTTCCCTATATCCAAACATAGTGGAATCTTCAGTACAACTGAAATTAACTGTATAACGATGAAAGACAAAAATGTTGTGCCAAGACCAAACTAATATATTAATTTCCTACCAGTTGGTGCTCTTGCAAATTTTCGTGTAAACCATTATCTACTGCCAAAGAAAGCAAAAACCAGTATACCCTAGGGAGACAAATTCCCCAAGAAAAACCGGATGTCTGATGTGAAAGGGAATGGCGTTCGAAAGAAAATTGGCCAATGCAATGCTCTATTAAACCAAGATTACCAACTTGTGAAGACCCTAACCCCCTTCTTTCTTAGCACAACTGCATATTTCCCAGTCACCATGTGGTCATGTTTAATATCTGCAGCACCTGGCAAAAAGAGTCCCTCATAATATTTTGGTGTCTGTCATTCCCAACTGCAATACAAAATAAGATGGGTAATGAAGAGGGATGGAATGTTTGGAATGCTAGCTTGAATGAGGATAATCTGTCCCCCTAGAAGAGATTGTTTTGTAAAACACCCTGTTTCCAATTTTGGGTCATTTTTCTTCAGCAAGTGGTGTGCTTTTGGACCACTCATTCCTTTTGATCAATTTTATATTGATAAAAACGTTATCTGTTGCTGTTTTGTAGAAAACTGTTTGTCTTTTAAAAGAAAACCATATTGATTACAGATAACATTTGTAAATGCTTTTGAGACCTATTGAGTTCATTTTCCATGTTCTTAATTTATTATGTAAAAAAGCAAGGATGCCTGTGAAACTATTTTCAAAAGAAACTGTTGTTTTATCCTGAAATGAACTACTGGCAACTTGCAAGCTTAATGCTCATGCTCAGCTCGTTTATTATTATACAAGAAGGCTGTATGTGTGGTCTACCTTACCTTGAACATTCTTCAGTGTGATAATGAGTCAGCTTCAAATTTTCAAATAATGTTGTATAGGTTGGAAGCCAATTTAACTGGCGCGTTGCATTCTGGGGTGAGGCAATTTTTATGCTTCCCTTTCCCATATTGGGTTTTTTAATAAAGCCTTTGCAGTTGAAAGGTAACCATTTTACTCTGTTTGATGCGTTTCAGAATTCCCTTAATTTTTTTAATCATGGTAAAGTTACTCACTTTCTAATTTCTAATAACAGGATTTGCTCCCATGGAATCCAAGCAGACACTAACATCTAATGAAGCAAATGTTTCAGAAAATGGAGGTATGTTTAAGTATCTTGTATACTACTTAGGTAATTTATGTTCGATATTTTCTTAGGTATCTTTTTGAAATTAATGGGGGACAAAGAAATTCAGGGCCTATTAGGTTTCTGTTTACATTTTTCAATTTTGAACACAAAAGTGCTTGTTTTATATTTTTGATGTTTTGTTTGATAAACAGTGATTTTTTTTCACTGTCCCTGTACAAAAAGCGAAATGAAAATGCGGGGGCACTTTTTGCATTTCAAAATTAAAATGGAGAATGGAAATATAAACCAAACAGGCTCTTGAGAAAATTCAAAGCTGGATAAAATTTTTTAAGTTAACTTTTAATTTTGAAAAACAGCAATAACACTAACCAAGAGAAGAGGATAGGGTATGTCTTCTTGATATAAAAATAAATGAACATCTACATTTTTTGCAGGTAGGCATCCATATGTATCTATTACTATTTGAAACAAAAATTGTTGAGTGTAGGCTGAAATCAAATTTTGCAATATGTGCGGTTTTCTGTCAAAGGCTGCAATTGCAGTGAATTCCAAAACGCATTGCTTTTGTAGTAATTATATCTCCCATATTTTTTTAGTTATTTTCCATCTTCAAGGAAGAAGCGATGCCATATATATTAGGCAATCATTGAAAGTGAACATTCCATGTATTTTAGTGTTGTATGGTCACTTTTTTCTTCTGGTACTAAATAATTTCAATGCTCAAAGTTAAAGGTTTCCCTTACATATAGATGATGGCGTGCTTGCTGAAAATCAAACCATTATCAGAGGATCCAGGTGAGCTGCACTGTTGCCTTTGAATTTTTGATTGTCTGTTTCCTTCTTCTGATCCCAAGCAGTGGAAAACCCAAAGCAGTGTTTTTTATGACATACAAAAAAGAGGGAAAAAAAATTTAATTAGAGGCAAAATTCAACTACCATTACCCTAAATATAATTGTTTATTTAATATTCGGTGAACAGTCAATGGCCTAAATTTTAATTGAGTAAATAGTGCCAATAACATAATATATTTTTATTTTTGAAACGGAGAATGATATGGTTATGGTTATATTTATCAAGCTAAACATTTCACTCAAAGCAGCCATGCAGTGGCACTATTACAAACCTTGTCAGGTTTCAGGTCAGACTGAAAATGATACTATGCAGGCAGACAGACAGTCAGAGACAACCACATATACACTTTACCAGGCATATGCATACTCACATGACATACTGGAAATGGGATTCACTCACTTAGGGCCTGTTTGAAAGGCTTTTTAAAAACTCTATTTTAGTTTTTGAAAATTTAAAAATTAAAAACTTGTTTGAATACAATATTTTGCAAATGTGTTTTTAAAAACTCTTCACTATTTTTCAGTTTTTAAAAGCAAAAAACTGAAATAGCTAAATTGTGTTTTGATTTTTACTTTTCAGTTTTTAAAAATTAAAAACAAAAACTATTTCAATCAGACCTTTAGTGTCAGGTTTCCTTTTCCAGTTAGACCGATGCATTTCTGTTAATATAACTGAAATGAGAAGAAAATTGTCATCACATATTGCATAATCACATGCACCCCACTTTCACCCAATGCTACTTTCAAAGAACTTTTCTTTTAAACTGTTTTGAATAGTACAGTATGATTAACTGGTTTCAGAGCCGGGTTGGACGGTTCAACTGGTTATACTAGGAACTGGTCAGTTCGCCGGTTTATTCAACCACAGTCGGTTTTTAGTTAGTCAGAATCTGGATTCTACTGGTTCAATTTCCACCCAAAAAAAGCCTATTTATTTATATGTCATTGCACATTGCACCATGACCCAGAGGTCTCACCGGTTCGATCTTTCGTCCGGTTTTTAAAACATTGACACCCCTTCTAAAGTTCAATTAAATTTGAGACCTTTATGATTATGGTCAAAAGAGATTGGTGATTTTGTTTCCTTTTTGTGATCGAAGAGATTAATCAAAACATTGTTTTTCCCCTATGATTGCCAGTGTAACATCCAAATTGAGGAATCAGCTCACCAGATTCTCAAAAGATATGCAGGAGCTTTTGCACGACCGTGTGTATGTTATAAATGTTCTTGGTACTTGTTCCTTTTCCTTACTTACAAATAATAACCTTTCTCTATCTGTTTCTGGAAATTGAGGTTTAATAACATAAAAAATGGGAACATTATTGTTATAGTTTTATCAACCATAATGCCTGATAGTTGAATAAATTTTCATTTGAGAGTTTCAAGATGGTATAGTCGATTTCAAAATATGTTATTTCTTTCCTTACTTAAGAATTCAATCATTGCCAGGGTATATATCATACAATTTTGTCATTGGAGCTTACTCTTATTGGGGACCAAAGGCTGGATTTAGTATTTACCATATGGTATTTTCATATGTTTTCCTTCAATAGTTTTATCATATAACATATTGTTAGAAGTTATTGCCAAAAATCCTTAATCTAAATGTTTTTTCCTTGAGATTTTGTTTTTTTATAGAGTCCAATGGAGTTGATTTATCCATCTTGTCAGCCACAGTTAGGAACCAAACTTAGTTATTGTTGTTGTTTGTTCCTTAATATTATTTTTTAATTGTTACCTTTACTTTGGCACAATTCCGACATTGCTGTTGGGAATGCACTTCCTTGACAGTTGTTTTTTGACAGAGTAATGCTGACTTGTTGTTTGGAGGTATTACAATTGTTTGTGGGGTTTTTGGGACTCTAGCTGGAGGCTTGATTCTTGATAAGATGACTTCAACAATCTCAAATGCTTTCAAGGTAAACATAATTGATACCATTTACATACAATGTGAAACAAGTAAAATGGCTCATGAATCACCTTGTTTGTTGTTGGGTATTTGATTGAAAATCCAGACTTACAAAGGTGGTGTATTGCTTGGAAATAAAATATATATTGATTCTTGACTTAGATGCAAGAAATTTATTTTCACCTTTGTAAAAGTATTTTGTGTGATTTCCTGAGTTAAATGTCAACAGTTGTAATACTTTTGTATCTCGGACACGAGGCTTTGTCATCCACATTGTACAGACATAAAATCTTCTTGTTTGTGTGTGTGTATTTCTTTGATTAAGATAAAACAGAGATCACTAGTGAGTTTGTATCTTTAACCATCCTCAACAGTCTTGATTATGCAAGAATAAGAGATTACAATATATATAGATCTGTTACCGACTTCCATATACAAGGAGGGCTTCATGAACCCCTGGAGTCCCACTTTGGGCGTAATGGTGTGTGGGCTTATATCGGATTGGGTAATCCTCCCCTTTCATGCCATATATTGTCCAATGTGGGACTCTTAACAAGACTAATTAAACCTAAATTTCAAATTTTTAATAAATCAAACCTAAAATAATTCTAAAACAAATTGGAATCAAATTAAATCCGATCAAATCCGAAAAATCTCTCTTATCAGTTCAAATTTCTACCAAGCCTAATTAAAATTTGAATTAAAAGAAAGATAAATATATAAATAACAAAGTTTTGTTTTTTCTTCAACTATTTCATGGTAGTTTTATGCTATGTTGTTTAATTCATTTCTTCTTTGGATTGGCTTCTCTTGTTACAATTGCAGCTTCTTTCTGGAGCAACATTTCTAGGGGCAATCTTTTGTTTGATTGCTTTTCTTTTCAAGGGCTTGTCTGGTTACATTGTCTTCTTCTCTGTGGGTGAACTGCTGATATTCGCTACCCAGGTACTTTTTTGAATAACTTGCTGGATTACATTTTTTATCTCTTAAAGTGTCCACCTGCTTTTTATTTGTTTGAAAGTTGCATTCTATTGGTTTTGTATTGGATTTTCTGTTGAGATTGGTGCATACTTTTCACTTAATGGACGAGCTTACGGACAATTCTCTTACCCCTTGCATGAATAGACTAAATTAAATTGCAACTATAGTCCAAACATGTGTAGTCTATTTTGGAGTTTTTACCTTAAAGTGTCTATAGCCTTAATTTCAACTTAGTTATTGCTCTCAACCAAGAATCTAATCATTGGATACTTACGTTGTGTGCTTTAATGGTCAGCTATATATAGTTTCTTTTGAAGGGCTGCAGACCATAGATCTATAGCACGATTGTATCTTGGCTTTAGATATCTTGCTTTCTATTGCTTGAAATATGTGGTGCCAGAGGTTTTTTTTTGGGGTTTTTAGAATGTTAGACCTCTTCAGTTTTGTAACTGATGTTAAATTATTAGGAGCATTACTGAGGTAATTATTATATTATTAAGAGCAATTATATTTAATTAATTCTGAGTGTTTGTCTAGAATAAATAGGGGAAGACATTGGGGGAGTGGATTATAGGAGGAAATATTGAGTAAATATCGAGTGGTTAGTGGGAGAGACCCAACTCTCAGAACATTTGGGAAGGGGAGAGGCCAAGCTCTCGAATCTTGGTAGGAATGTGTATGTGTGTAAATATTAATAATACTCCTTTTGTTCCTTTTTAAGTGTCGTTTTAGAAGAATTTTTTTGTTTCTATTTAAGTGTCGTTTTTATAGTTTAATGTCATAATTTGTCAATTATACCCTTACTTTCTCAATAAATGAGAGAGAGTGTATGAGTGAATTTACTAGGAAAGAGAAAGTAAATGAGGGTATAATAAAAAAAAATAACTCTAACAATCCACCATCTTGGTTGAAGAGCTTTATGCTAAAATGACACTTAAAAAGGAACGGAGAGAGTATTTAGTTTTGATCCGGGGCAAGAAGTTCACAGCAGGGGAAAATGGACATGCTGCAGTTAGATGGCAGGAGTGATGCATATTGGTGGCTGATTTGTATTGAAAAGTATTTTGATGTTGTGGGAACACCGGAGATTGAGAAGTTGCCAGAGGTGGTGAAAGCCTTGAGAAACCGTGCTCTCATATGGTGGCAGTGGTGGAGTCAAATCCCTCTACAAGCGAGTTGGCAAACGTTTCAAGTTGCGCTACTTTGGCATTTTAAGCCAGAGTATAGAGACATTCTATCTTATCTAATGAAGAAGAACTTGAATTGGAAATAGAGAGACACCTCACACATTTAACTTTCAACAAAAAGAAACCAACCAAGGAAATTTCGCTCTCTTTCAGATATTGGAAGAGAGAAATGGGAAAAAGGTTGAAATCACAAAAGTAGAAGATGCCCAAAAAAATTCCCCTATGAATGTCATTGTGGAATAGCAACAAGAGACAAAAGCATATTTTTGCAAATTTCTTAGTGTCGGCAGACACTTTGATGGACACGGTGCGAGTATGTTGTTTGAATCGAAGTCACTTAACAGCAGTACTATATTTAATACATCGATCACACTGATCAGATATCAGTGTGTCTGTGTGCGCGCATTGTCATGGTCTGAGTTGGACTTTCCGCCTTTAATTGCGGTCTGCCCCTAGTCGCCTTAATTGAGGCATTTGGCTTGCCTTCATTGCAGCCCCAATACCATCACTGTGTTGTGTTTATAAGTGGGGGCAATCCTCACCTTAAAGTCGGTTTTGTAGGGATGAGTTAGGTCCAACCCAAATTCTGAGAGTTTGCTGTAAGTTGATTTGTTTTTTGTACTGATGGACACCACGTGCTTCACATGGACCAAGAACACTAACAGGAAATAAAGGGAAAATGTTGCATCTTTTGTATAAACTAGTGAGAACACTGCATGCCTACTAACCCTATGCATCCTCATTCGATTGGATATGACACTTCCAGATTTCCTTTAATAGGGATAATAATAGTTCGATAGAGGTCTCAGTCAATCTGTTCATCAGTTGATATTATTTTTTTATAGATTCTATTCCTATTTTATTGTTAGTCTCTTTAGTTAATATTTGGTTGATGGTATAGTACTATTTTTGCAGGCTCCGGTAAATTATGTTTCTCTCCGTTGTGTAAAACCAAGTTTGAGGCCGCTATCTATGGCAATCTCTACTGTTTCAATCCATATCTTTGGCGACGTCCCTTCCGCACCACTTGTTGGGGTCTTGCAGGTGGTACTTTATTTCCTGATATTTTTGTTATGTTTTGGTGAATTTAAACAGGATATTATAGTTAACTACCAGCCAGCATATATGGGATTTATTAGATGATCATTTTCACTCATAGTGCTCTAGTGAAGTTCATTTTACCTACTCTGCTATTAGAACACGTTTATCTTTTACTACTGATGTCTGTATTATCAATCCCATCTTAGTTGTAGGATACATGTTACACCTGGTTTGATTTCTCATAATACTGTTTTTTAGCTGTGTCTTTCTATACTTACCTCTCCATTGATGTGAAGTAGTTTCAACTTTCAAGTCTTACTTTGCTAGAGTAGAAGATAACTAGTAGTATGCCCTTACAAAATCTATAGCAAAAATGTTTGAAAAATTAATGGCACAAACGACACTGATTTCTGTTTTGCATTTTGATGTAACCTTCGTCCAGATTTGCCGACCTGAATACTCTTGGCATCATTCTTCCTTTTGTCTTTATTTAGAGTCTAATTTTTAAGCATTATCTCAACTCTAATCACTTCCGTTTTTCTTCACAGGATCATATTAACGACTGGAGGAAAACAGCTCTTTGTCTAACATCTATTTTCTTTCTTGCTGCTGGAATATGGTTCATAGGTAAGCAAGTACCAATGCAGTTTTACTAGTAATGTATTAGTCATTCATCCGTTTCTTTATCTCCCGACGGAGAGCTATAAGTCATTAATGGAAAGAAATGTCAATCCTGGATACTCGGTGATCTCATTCTGTAAATAGCCTGAAGTTTGAACTGTGTTCCAAACTTAATGTGGCAGTAGAGATCATAGGTGACGTGCAGGTATATGTTCATAAAGAACCCCATTGAGTGTGCATGTAAACTGAACTCTACTACCCTGCTGCTGCTGCTGCAGCAGGGAAAATTAGCGTCAGGTGAGAAATTTTGAAATAAAATGGTGAAAAGAAGAAGAGAGAGAGAGAGAGAAAGAGATTCAGAGTTGTAGAGGGAGCAATGGAGGATCTTGCAGTATAGGATCCAATTCCACGTGTGTGAGGTAGTCAGTAGCCCTGATTATATACATTTGAATAAATCATCAATTTTCATAAAATGTCACTCTCTCCAATTTAGTCCTCAGAATATATAAATATAAGCGATCCTTAAAAGTATATAAAATCCGTCAATTTAGTCTCTACTACTATTAAGATGTTAGTGACTGAATTGACGGGTTTTCATATACATTAAGGGTTAAATTGATGAATTTCACATACTTTAAGGATAATTATTATTTGTATACTTTAAAACTAAATTGGAGAAAGTTTAACTTTAGCGACTAAATTGATGGGTTTTTCATGTAAGTTTGCTTGAATACAAATCATTGTTGGTTAGGCACACCAACAATTTGACGGTGATATCAAGAAAACTCCGGCTACTAATCACTTGAAGAAAGTTATACTGTTGAAAGTTAAAGATATAAATGGATTATAGTTACTTAATCATATAAGTTCTACAGGAACCTTTTTGAAAAGTAAGGATCTGTTGAACGAAGAAGACGAAGACCAATCAACAACAACTCTAATAGGGGAAAGGAAGCCATTGCTTGAAGCGAGCAGCTCCAGTCAAGCCTAGTTTCTTACACTTTTATTACTAATGACATGCGTACAATTTGCAAATTATATTATCCTGGTTTATCCTTCAAGAGGTGAAAATCGGTAGCATCTTTACTCTAATGGTTAGTCCTACAGAAAATGGTGGATGGTGCTTTTGATACTTGTGTAAAGAGGATATTGGAACAATTTCAGTACATATTTTCAAGTCTTGCAACCACTCATCATGATGAATTTGTTGTTTCCGCTATTAATCAAGTCTTGTAAGTACTGCAATACTCAAATCTCAAGTCTTACCACGAAAAAGAAACAAGTAGTGTATATTTGTTATTCCATTTAATTATTGTAATTAAAGTACTGACTTCAAAGAAAAAGAAAAACTAGTAGCAGATATCTTCTGC
This sequence comes from Vicia sativa, assembly GCA_021764765.1. NCBI lineage: Eukaryota > Viridiplantae > Streptophyta > Magnoliopsida > Fabales > Fabaceae > Vicia > Vicia sativa. The sequence continues at coordinate 117,231,578 of CM038792.1, read as the reverse complement.
TGGGAACGTGTACTTGCTCAAAGTTTCTTGTTTTCTTTACAATTCTTCAAGCTTTCAGGAACAATCAACAATCAAAATGCTTTTTATTCTGAAAATATACAATCACAGTTCTCTTATGAGAGAATGAACTTAAAAATCAGAAGGATTATTGAATAAACATGTGACAGCTATAGTGGGATGGTTCATTTTTGTTGAACGTCAGCTGAGCAAAATTATTCGTATTGAAACAGCTTATGAAGAAATGTTATGTACTTTAGTGTACACATATTTCATATATTTCATATATTTCATAGAGGTGATTAGGAGCATGGTAGACAGAATTGCGATCCAACTCGTGGATCGGACGATTCTACGTTCTTGCTTCCCTCCTCCGTGCCGGAATATAACCGGAATCGTTTTTTTGGGCGCGGCCAGGATCGACGCGATTGGACGTGGAATCGCTGGTATCGACGCTTCTGGCATCCGCGACCCGTTTAGGAGAAAACCCTAAAAAAACGTATCCTTTTTAGTCACCTCTCACACGTAAATTTTTCCAACTTCCCAAATAACTCATTATTATTATTATAATTAATTTTCCTATTTACTCTCATTATTCATTAGCAGTATGTTTTCTTCACCTTTCACGCCAAATATTTCTCTCACATCTATAAATCACTTTAAATACAGCCCCTAATTCACTCCATTTTTATTACTCTCAATCAATTCTCCTCTCTCTTTAATTCTCTCATAACCCCATCAGTTCATCTTCTTACGTAAAATGAATACTATCCTATGAAATTTCAGATTTTTTTTTATAGTTTTTATTAGATATTTGTTACTGTTCTGAATATTGTTTTATATTATATTATGCATGTTATATTTATATATGAATTTTTAAATTTGGTAGGATCTTACGTTCCGTGATACGATCCTCCGATTTACAATCTTATTATACCAATTCGAATTTGTGTAGGATCTCGAATCTGACTACCTTGATTAGGAGTTTAAATATTAAGCTTCACATCTTACAATTTGGTGTGTTTGGAACCACATTTATGATACCATTCCCGCGACCCTAGGCTATCTTGATGTGGTTTTAAACATTAATGATGTTATTTTCGTGTACCTAGACTATCTTGATGTTGTTTTAAACATTCTGATGGCATACTTGCATTTCTAGGCTATCTTCATATGGTTTTATTGAAGTTACTAGCTTTTGGTTAGTCGCGATTTACTAAATGAGACTTAAGTAGCTTCTATTTATGATGCCGCATGCATGAAATCACATTTTATGGCGATTTTTATAAGTTTAAAGCACTTGCACTTACGATGTAAGTGTATGTATATACGTGCATTTCTTATTTTATTTTATTTTCTATTCCATCCATTCCACAATAAATGATTTACTTAAAATAAAATAGTGTTTTAAAATAAAATAGTGTTATAAAATGAATAATTAATTTCAATGTCTAATACACTTTTTCAAATTTTATTCTCTAATTAACTAAACTGTCATCATTTTCAATTCATGATTAGGGATATTATGGTAAAATCAACTAAATTATTTTGCATTGATGAATCAAAATCAACTTGAGTATTATTTTTAAAATTTTAATTCTTTAGTACCTTTAAATTTATTTATTAATAAATTATTTTGTATTTATGAATCAATTGAGTAATTTTTTTAAATTTTAATTCTTTAATACCTTTAAATTTGTTTATAATAAATTATGAAAAATTAACATGACAATGAATGAATGGATAAAAACCCTCTCTGCTTTTTATCTCCTGTTGCCATTTTGCTGCAATCTCAGCCCTTCCTCTTTCTTTTTTATGTTTTTTCAAAATACATTTTATTTATTCTTTTATTTATTTTTAATAGTTTCTTATCGATGGATGATGAGCGTGAAGGGATGGCTGAAGGCATTGGCAGGAGAGAATTCCTTTTCTCGATGAATAGATACACATCCAATCAAATGTTAAGATATTATAGTATTTACCCAAAAAATAATAATCAAAATCAAACTACAAAGCAATTTCTTAGCCAGTGATGTTTTTCTTGGGTATTACGTAAAATTTTAAAAATATTTTTAAAAATTAAAAATATATTTTTGACAAGTGCTATTTTAAATTGTATTTACAAAATATCAGAAATGCATTTCTTAAACAAATCAGAAATATATTTCCGATTTTTAATAAAGCATAAAAATATTGCCATAACACCAAAAGTAGCATAAAATCATTGGGGTGAGCATGTTTTCTTTTATTAAAAATCAAAAGTGATTTTCGGTTTCATTTTTTATTTTTTGAAATATATATCTCAAAAAGATAAATTATAAATGTATAAGATGCGAATAAGAAATATATTTCTGATTTTCAAAGACGTTTTTGAAATTGCATAGAGTATTTTCACTCTTATAGAGTAAATAAGAAATTTTATTCATTTTAAATCACCTCCTTTCCTTTTTCTTTCTCCATTTCCTTCTAATTCTAACTCTTATCTCTTTTTTAATTCCATTCTCTTTATTATATAACATTATATAATGAATAGAGAACAAAATGAAGAGAGAAAAAAGAGAAAGAAGAAAATGACTTAAGCCCATCGATTATCACATTTAAGAATTTCATTTTAAACTTTTACAAAATATCTGCAACAAAATGATCTCAAACTTGAAATATGGCATGAATTTCTTAAATGAAGAATAAATTCGATATATTTATAGCAAAAAATGAAATAAGTTATCTATTATTTGGAATTTCCTTTTTCCATAATTATCCTTCCCGTAATAAAAAAACATGAAAAACCAGAAAGGGATGTTAGGTAAACATAGTTGGCGCCGTGACCGTATCATAACACTCTTTTCCCTTAAAAACAACGTTTTAGAGATAGACACGGCACTTTAACATAAAACAAGGTTTGGTCGAATACACAAAATTATTAACATTTGTGACGTTTGATTCCATCCCCTCTGTGTGTGTCCACTGTCCAGTGTCCACTATAACAACTTAACTCTCATTCGCTGATATAGTCGCTATCAGACAAATCGTGTGTGTTGAGTTGCTAAATCACCCTTCTTGAGATTCACTCAAATTTCTTCTCTTTCAACCTTTTTGAATCACTGGGTAACAGAACAATATAACATCCATTCTTTGTTTCATCCTTCTACTAAATTACATTGTTCTTTCATCCCATTCGATAAATCACGGTAACATTCTATGTTTTAAAGGTTTTTTTTTTCCTTTTTTTTAGGATTAATTATTTGACTTGTCATCTCCTAATTCTACCTTATCATATTATTCTAGCTTTATCTGTTTGATTGAAAGAAATAGCTTTTGTTTGTTTGGATCTAATTTAGTAAGATCCTCACTTTGTTTGGAGTTGTTTTATTTTCAATCTTTGGATGAATCCCACTTTTTGTTCTTGTTGATTTCTCCCTATAGATGGGTATGTGTTGATTTCAAGTGTTTGAGAGGGAGCCAATTATGAAGCACTTGTATCATTGTATGAACATGAACACACTGACCCAACACTGGTGATGATGTAAGATAATGAACTTGATTGAATGAAATCACATGTGACTGTATTGTGTGGTGCATCATGGGTGAAACAATACAGTCACATGTGACTGTATTTGTTTCCACGCAGATACAGTTGAAGATGGAGTGTCGCTTTCTTTCACCTGCATTTACTGCAATGAACTTTCAAATTCTTATTGGTTGCTGTAGTTGTTGTACCTTCTTGTTTGTGCATGTGTATTCGTATATTCTCTAGTAGGGTTGTGATGTGGATCCTAACATGCACTTATTCCTGTCCTGTACTTTTTTTGGAACTGTATAAGCTGTATCTATGGATTATGATGAATAAAACCGTCCTCCATAGGGCCCTTGTTCCAGATACAATAATGGTTGCTTAGTTATCTCGGTGGTCTAAAGGATAATTTCATTGGTTTGTGATAGTGCTTCATGTCATACCTGCATAAGCGCGAAATTAATCTTATCATCTTTGAATTTTTTTTCAAGACTTCGTATGTATTCTTGTTTCTGTTTTCAGTTCCTACTTTCTACCTCTTAAAAAAATTCCCTAAAAAAGCTTTGGACTTGTTTTGCTAAAACTTTTTTGAGCACTATCTTTTGAATGTAACTGTGAGGTATTCTCTGTGTGTATCCTTCTATAAATAGGAATTGGTAGTTAGGACCTGTTTGGATTGACTTTTTAAAATTTATTTAGTGGCATACACACTTATCAGACTAGTTGTGTGAGAGTTTAAGAAAATAGTTTATGATATGTCCATAAACTGTTTTCAGCTTATTCTGTATGTTCTCAAAGATATCTTATGAAAACAATTTGACCATAAGCACTTAATTATGTTATTTATCCAAATAAAACCTTAGTGTTTTCTTTTGAATGAAGTCAATATCGGACATATTTCATTATAATTATATTTCTTATTATTTCTCTATCTCATAACTACAACAAACATTTTGTTTTTTCCCCAGATGGGAGATGTGGCTAAGGACCTTACTGCTGGAACTATTGGAGGAGCAGCACAACTAGTAGTTGGTCACCCATTTGACACCATAAAGGTCAAACTTCAAAGCCAGCCTACACCACTTCCTGGCCAGGTTCCGAAATATTCCGGTGCAATTGATGCTGTCAAGAAGACAATAGCAGCTGAAGGTCTAGGGGGATTATACAAAGGCATGGGAGCACCACTTGCTACCGTAGCCGCCTTCAATGCTGTCCTATTTACGGTTAGAGGGCAAATGGAAACATTGTTGAGATCATCTCCTGGTGATATCCTCACAATAAACCAGCAGGTTGTTTGTGGAGCTGCAGCTGGACTTTCTGTTTCCTTTCTAGCTTGTCCTACTGAACTGCTCAAATGCAGGTTTGACCCCGCTTATCGTGTTTTAGGCAATGTTTGGATTGACGAGTTTTCAAAATCTGTATCGTTCTTTGAACTAAATATTTTGTTGTTTCATGATGAATACAGGTTACAAGCACAGAGTGCACTTGCTGGTTCAGGAACAGCGACATTGGCAGTGAAATATGGCGGTCCAATGGATGTGGCCAGACATGTTCTTAGATCAGAAGGTGGCATAAAGGGTCTTTTCAAAGGCTTGATCCCCACTATGGCGCGTGAAATACCTGGAAATGCAGCAATGTTTGGGGTATACGAAGCAACAAAGCAGTTAATTGCAGGAGGCACCGACACCTCAGGACTTGGTAGAGGCTCTCTGATGGCTTCGGGAGGCTTGGCTGGCGCTGCTTTTTGGTGTATGGTTTATCCAACTGATGTTGTTAAGAGCGTGTTGCAAGTTGATGATTACAAAAATCCGAAGTTTTCTGGTTCAATTGATGCTTTCAGAAGGATAAAAGCTACCGAGGGAATTAAAGGTCTTTATAAGGGTTTTGGTCCTGCAATGTTCAGAAGTGTTCCTGCAAATGCAGCATGTTTCTTGGCATATGAGATGACAAGATCAGCTTTGGAATGATTAATTTATAAGCAAGATTCATAATCATAAAGGGTATTATTGAGTACCATGAATGCTCAAATATATTTATATTTTTATTTCAAATACTACAACATTTTTATATCATGCTTTGCAACATTGCAACATTGCCACATTGCCACAATGGCTTGTGTTTATTGATGCTTCATGGAATGATTCTTTTACCATTGGTAATGAAAGCAACCTTTTATTTTTGAAGTGTGCTTAAAAGCTCATATACACAGTACAATTCGGCCATAAGGAAATTTTAAAAATTAAGATTTCATACGAGTAAGATATGATACAAGAATGTTTTATGAAGAGACATTCACATAAAGTTTGCTTAAAATGAGTCGAATTTGATTCAATTTGATTTTCCTCAATATCAAGAATGTCACCCAAGGTCCATCAAATTTCCTTTTTATGTTCCTGTAATAGTTTTTCTTTCTTGCTCAGACTCAAGCTTTGATGAATAATTTAAATCTTTAGAAACTAGTTTAAGCTCTAAAGAAGGTGATTGTTCAATGGTTGGTGTGTTTTGGGCAACATGGATGTTGAGGACTTCAATTGCATAAACAACATTATCAACAATATTTGCAGGAAAAATATCGACCTATAAGACACCTTCTATCTCAGTGCAAATAGAATAAAGATGAGTGTCAGTACATGCATCATAAAGAGCAAGTATCATCAAAATTAGGTGGTGATGGAAAATTGATGACACTCTGTCATTACATATATTTTGTCGAAGAATTGGAGAAAACAAGTCAAAGATGAGAACACTTGAGGAATAATGGCCAAAGAGTGATGCAAAAATGACCAAAGATATCCATGACGTGCGCAATAGGCTCTTTTTCTAGGTAAATTTAGACGTGTTCTACTGTTTTGGAAGGCTTTAAAAGGGGATTTTGACTTCTTTTCAATGGTTCTGCTATTTTGACTACATGTGACGAAAGACAATACTAGAAGTGGGATTTGAAGATCAGAAGCCATTGGAGGCCAGATCTTCAAGGTTTTTCTTATGCAACCATCATCTTATTGTTTGACATTTTAATTGTATCAGTATGAGTAGATACATGCTTTTAGGTTAAGTTTTGTCTGATGAACTTATTTTGAACCTTTTAGGAATATGTCTAATTTGTTATTGCATAAATTGTCATAGTTATATTTCTATTTAATTGTCTCTTTTGCTTAATGCATATTATTTGAGATACTCTGTTAATATGATCATGGACGTATATGGATTAATGACCATTATCCTATGCGTCTGAATTAGGGAAATTATTGTACTTACGCTGGTTGAATATGGATAGGATACCCCTAGTAGTGACATTAGAATTAACACACACTGTAACATCGCTTGATTTCACTTATGTAGTGCATTAAACATCAAGAGGAGATAAATAAGGAATTCTAGACAAAACTTGACTGCTTTCTCATTATTGTCAGAATAACTTTTATTTTTCACGAATCAAACTCAAACCCCTCAATTGTTACTTAGTAAACATTGCACAAAATTTGTCTAGTTAAATAGCAGTCCTTAAGGATACCATCTTATTTATTACTTTGAAATTATCAGTACACTTGTCGAGAAGTCATCAAAAATCAGCTGAAAACAACTCAAAATATGTTTCATCAACTAATTCAGAAAGCAAATCAATTTGAAAATAGAATAATCTTTTATGGGGTGTTTCATAGCATCAAAAATTTTAAATTTTGCAGTAATATCGCCAAACTCGATGGACATTGCTCCATATATAGAAGGTCAAAATCTACAGGAAAAATCAAATCACACAACTACAAATAACGCATCTAATGTCGGACACAAAATGTGTTTAGCCTCGGCACCTAAAACGAGGTAAATAAGGTCGTCATAAAAAGTATGAACTTATCACCTGAAGCGAGGGTATTTTAATAGCGCATGGGTTCGATCTACAATGTCTGTATTTTTATTATTTATAAAAACTAACGTCTTTTTTATCTCGGTTTTCAAATAAAACCGAGGGGTGGTCATTTTTTTAATTAAAATTGTTACATTGTTTACCCAGAATATTTCATTTTTTTACACAGGATCTAGATTTCAGATCTTCAAATCAAATAATTTTAGGGTAGTTCGAGATTTCAGATCTTCAAATCATATAATTTTAGGGTAAATCAAATGATGGGTTCAAGGAGATCTTCAATCGTTACATTGAAGACCTAGATTTTAGATCTTCAAATCATATAATGAAAGGGTAGATCAAATATTGTGTGCAAGAAGATCTTCAATCGCTTTTGCACCCATTTGTTTCTGATATGAACAAAAAAAGGGTTAGACAAAAAAAAAAGGTTAGATAAATAAATAGTCTTTTGCTCAACTAAATATTTAAAAACACAAATCTTAAACCCAAAAAATTGTCTCCTCTTGCAATTCATCAAGGAGAACTCTTCATGGCAAACACTCTTGCAAACCTAAAACTCTTCATGACGTTATAATGCTTGAGAGGCACAAGTCTTGATATTCAGGATACTTTTATTGTGGAAGTTTTTTATGTTTCACGCGGATCACTAAGAATTTGTTAAATGTAACAATTTTAACGCTAAATTTTACGTCGATTTTTTAGGAAAAACAACGTGTTATAAATTTTAACTTAAAAATAAAAAATACAATTAAATAGAGGCTCCAATTTTAACGCTAGAGCTTACCTCAGTTTTTTAAGAAAATCAACGAGTTAGAACATTAATTAAAAAAATACAATTAACAGGGAATTTAGAACAACATGTAACGCTCATGCATTGGAAACGTCTCTTTTAGGTTATCACTAGAATAGTAATGATCATCTTATTTTAAATCTGTAACGTCTCTTTTAGATGATCACATAGGCTTTTGAGCTATTTAAACGTCTAAATACCAACTCATTGATTCAAAGTCTTTTCCTATTTTCAACTTCTCATTACCAACTCCCTGTTTCCTTGTTACTAACTTATAAAAAATGGATGCAAATCTGTTGTTTGTTATCAAAGAAAAGTATGTTAACTTCAATGATTTCAAAGGTTTAGAAAAAACATTGAGGGAAGATGTTACCAAACAAAAGTTTAGTGGTTCAGGGAAGATGTTACCAAATAAAGAGTTTTGAATGAATGCGTCCTTTGTACCAGTTGGTGATAAAGAAATCATCCGGTCCTATGTCAATGGCGATTATTTTTTCATTACTCCATCACTGATTGCTTCGACAATCAACTGTGAAGAGTTTGATAGTTGTGTTGAACATTATGAATCTAACTGTGTCTACGCAAACCTCCTTCACCGACTTTATGCCAAATATACTAATCTCTCTAGTCCTACTTCTCTACGCCCTATTGCAAAATTTTGGTTTCAACTTCTAGTGTCAAATCTCCGTTCAAGAGAGAAAGACATGGAAACTCTTGCTTGGTATAACAAACATCTCTTGTTATTCCTCACGTACAATGTGAGAGTTAATCTTTCTCTTACCATTTTCAATTTCTTGAAGAAAATGATAGAGACTTCTCGTGAGGAAAAGACTTTCCTCATATCTTATGGAAGAGTTCTTTCTGAACTTTTCAATAAGTTAGGGATTGTTAAAGGTGATGTTGTAGTTGAGTGGACTGAGAAGTTTGAATTTGATGAGTAGTTTTATTTGTTTGTGTTGTTGCAGTATTAATGTTTGCAATGAAGAAGGTAGAAGCAGATGGGTGTGGTGGATCAGTTTGCGGCAAATTTACGAGGGAATGTGGCAATGGTTGTTGGTGTTTAACCACTCCATGGACTTCTCCTTATGTGGGTATTTGCATAAGTAATTTTCATCCTAATTTATGCGAATCTCATGCAGACTGCACAAAAAAAAGGAATTGGGAGTTTCTGTACTCTCTATCCAAATTCGGGTATGAAATATCCTTGTGTTTTGACTCTAAATCTAATGCTGAAGCCTCATTCAAAAATATCTTTAGCTCTGAATTCTCAAATTTGTTGAAGGTGCCCTCAGCAGTTTCTACTTAATAACTACAACAAAAATCATCTATGTAATAAAGTTCCAACTAGGTTTGGATTTCTTGGACACTTATTAAAATAATATATGAATGTGTGGTACGTACGTTGTTATTTATCTTTTATCTTTAGAAGAGCAATGCAATCTATTACCTCTATGTATATTTTTCTGAATCTTTTAATGAGTATTGCACTTGATTTAAGAGTTTATTTATTTTACTAATAGAAACTACTCATATATATTTGCAAGTCCAAAAATAAATACTAAATCATATGGATACGACTTTGTTAAAGAGATATCAATTTACAGATTTTAAGACCAAATAAAGAAAGGACATGGATAAGATTTTGCAAAGTAGGAGACAATGAAGCAAATTTTTGTTGTTGATTTTTTTAATGAAAAAGAAAATACATGTGGTTTAATATGGATTGTTGGGTTGATCAAATGGTGTAGATTCAGTGAAAGGCATGGTGGTTTAAAGTCACTCAAGCTTGATCCAACAAAATGAAGGGATTGTATAATTTGTGTTTGTGTTGTCTTTTATCATATTTTAAAAAGCTGGTGTTCTTTGCTTCAATAAGCAAATATATACATATGCACTTTATACATGCTCCAAAAAAGGAAGCAATTTATAATGAAATGAAAAATATAAATATACTGAAGCATTATTTACCGTTCATTAAACGTGATTCAATATACTAAAGCTTTGACAATCCCTACCTAAAGAATTAATAATAGACTTAATTTCGATGAGATAGTTGAGGGTAGGGGTGTGCAAATAAACTGATTCAATAGAACCATATAAAAAAATTCGGCGGCCCAATTTTAAAAATCCAAATTGTTTTACATAAAAACTGGCCCAGATCCATTTCGCTAAAACATCAAAAATTTGGAATCCATTAAAAAAAAATCTCATACCCACTTTAAAACCAATTTCCAAACCTAATGTATTTTGTTTGGAGTTTACCGTAGACATCACCATTTTAATTTCCATCTTCTCTCACTTCATGTTCAGATTTTTTCTCTCTAAAATCAAAATTATTTCTCTTCAAACATTTAGAAATCGGAGTTGTGCTTCCTCTACTCCTTTCTCTAATTCTTTCTTTATCTATTTTTTCTGTTTTTCTTGGATCCGTTCTCATCATCTTTTATCGCTGAAATTAAATAACCTTGTCTTTTATCACACAAATTTTACTTCAAAGAGATCCCAATTAATTGATTTAGTAGCTGAATGTAGATGATGTATGAACAAAAATGAAGATGAATTTGGGTTGGATACAGTGAAAATGTATGAGCAAAATTGTTGGATGAATAACCATGAATAAATCAAAACTAGTACTGAACCTGTTTTTCATTTTTCTCTTTTCAAGTAGATTTTGAAAATTAAAATCTTAATTTCTATTTTTTATGATCATATAGCTAATTTTATTTTATTTTTTGTCATGATTTTTAATATGAATTTAATTATCTTTATTTTTTTTAAAAGATATAATTTGTAAACAAAATGAAAATCAAATAAGTTAGAAGGTAAGAGAAAGCTTAGCTTAAGAGTTTTAATTTTTTTTAACAGTTAGTTACTTGTAATCAATCAATATATATATAAAAGAAAATATATTTTAAAACTGAAACTATTAAAATTGAAAAGTGGTTTTGAATGTAGAACTAGTTTATAATCGGTTCTAAACCAAACTGAAACCATATCATAAATAAAATCGGTTTCATAGTAAAATGGTTTGGTTTATGAACCTTAACCAAATAAATGGTTTGGTTCTTGTAGTATGGATAACCATGCAAAACCCTAATTGAGGGGAAGGGGTATTTGAAAACACCATACTCTTTTATATTTAGAGTTTTTGAGGATCTATAACCTTCTTCCTTTAAGGACCGGTGTTATAGTATTTCACATTATGTCATATAACGAAATTTATTAAATTTCATTCCTTAATTGGGTGTATTCTTAGGGCTGAACATAAGATGCTCTTGTGGTCTTACACTCTGAAATTTGGTTCTTTTTCAGTAAAGATGTCACACATAATATGTCAGACAATGTGTATGATAAGGAGAATGCAGTAACAATTAAAATGTAGATAAAGCAAATTTGTACTGGTTAAAAAGTGCATGTGTACATGTTCTCCTTGTAAGGGTAGAGAGCCTCAAAGACCTTGGTAGGTTTATAATAGTTTATAGTACTGTTAGGGCTTGACCACGACAGTGAGGAGCGATGTACATTGGTGCTTTTAGGTGATTTAGCATACCTGCTCATGTGGGGTGAGAGGCTCTGCTCATGACCGGTGATGCTTGATAGCAAGTGTATAATTATCGGTGCTCATCTATCAAGGCTAGGGGATAATGTTGTGTTGTTTAGGGTGTAGAGAATATGTATCAGTCAGGGTTTGTCCATGTGAGTTATGATATGCCTTCTCTCCTTGAGACTAGAAGTATTATACATGTCTCTAAGACCTAGGATTTTCTTGGAAAAGGTCACTGCCCAATAATCAGTAGTGGATAGTTGAGTCCCTATTTCTAAGGAAGTTATGGGTATGTTAATAAGATTGACTTTCTCTCTGTCCAAGAAACGTCTTATCCTACGTTTCCCACATAGGGACTAGGGGAGATACGAGGTGAGGCGATACCACCTTTTGGGCGACAATTTAGGTAGCCTAGAGAATCTAAGTCTTCCAGACATAATTTTATATAGCCCGTATAACAGGGCTATCAGTACCTTAGGAGAGGCAATTTGCCTATTTGAGCGGGATTTCCATCAAGCACTCAGGCATGACTTGTTATCAAGTCTCTGAAGTTGGATATCCACCGCTCCTCCTAGGCCATTGAGTTTTGTTCCACCTGAGGAGAAACTAAGTTCCTCATGAGAGGATTTAATTAGCCCGAGAATCTAAGTCTTTCAAACATAATTGTATATAGCCCGACTGGTGAGACCCTTTACCTACTTGTGCGGGACTTCCATCAATCCCTCGGGAAATACATGTTATCAAGTCTCTTAAGATGGATATTCGTCACGCCAGGCGTGACCCTTGAGTTTTGTCCCACCAAATTAAACATATAAAAAGAAAGAAATCATTGAGAAGATGCATGAACTAATTTGACTACTCCAACCACTCTAAATATGCCACCACCATATTATTGTTGAAATATTTGTTGCATTTGATGTTGCATTTGTTGTTGTATTTTTTGTTGTATTTGTTGTTAAATTGTTGTTGTCTACACAATATTTATTTAATCATCTCATACAGATCACTTTAATCAACTCATACAAATTTAATCAACTCATATAATCAATTTATTCATAGATTTAAAATAACAAACAATTTATAAATATGTATACCTTTGTAAATAGATTTGATATAAATATAGAAAGAAAATCTGAATTCAGCAAGAAATTTGATATTTGAGTGTCGATTTGGTGTTAAACTTGAGAAATTTGAGAGATATAGAGGGGTCAGGAGAGTTGAAGAAGAAAGAGAGACGAAAGATATAAATGCTTCTGGAATGGAGAAATGAGAAAACACGTTGGGAATATATAAAGGAAAGTTGCTAGGTGAATATTACCCCGCAACATTTCTTACTGTTGAGACTTACGACGTACAAGTCACCCTACAACAACTCTCAAAATTGCTCATAACATCCACAAACCCCTCTGTTTAATCATTAATTACATCAGTACATTTGACCCACTTTTTCAGAAATATATTGTGACATGGGAACAACCCCACAACTATCCCCCCTCCCCCAATTTTTTTTAAAACAAAAGTGGGGCGTTTTTCACTTTGCAATTTTCTTTTTAAAAAATTTAAATTTTCCTCCATCGGTTACGAGATAGAAAAACTTAAATTAAAAAAAATTGTGTTGCAAGGTGAATAACTCCCCGCAAATTCATTTATTTGCAAGGTGATTAAGACTTGACAAAATCACATGGCTAATTGTATGTGTTAATTTTTTTTTATGCATTTCCTTTTTTATCATATAATAAAGATTTAATTTTTAAAGTTGTTAGACCACCTCCAACGGGAGGTTTCTCATGTTGGTTCTCCAAGTGGCAATGCTTTTTCTCTTTCCTCCAATGCTCCAGCTAGCCAACGGATTAAAGCACTCAACGGTTCTTTTTTATTTTATTTAATATTTTAAAATTCAAAGCAGCAGCCAAGTAGCCGTTGAACGGCTAGTTAATTTAATTTTTTAACTTATTTTTCAATCATAAATATAGTGTTTTAGGAAAAAATTTATCAACACCAATTTTCTTTCACTTTCATTTTCTCTTAAATTTCAAGTTTCTCTCTCAAAATTTCATCCAAATTTTCATCTTTTTACTTCAACTTAAAATTGTTTAGGCCAAATGAATCCTAATCATTTTCATTATCAACAAGCTATGTTCAATTATATGCAAAATAATCAAAATCCTAATTCTCAAAATGCTCAAATTCCATCGGTGTCAACAAACCCCACCATATTTTTCCCGTCACCAAACAATCCAAATATGTTTCCTAGCCCTCAAATGAATTCTAATAGTATGAAATTTTTTCGTCATGAACCAGAAATACCGATTGGATTTATGTCCGGTTGTCAACTTCCACCCTTTTCTACTCAAGTTGGTGCTGAAAAAGAAAAAAGGGTTAACGTTAAAAAAATATCGAGAGCAATTTACAAGGGATGGGGATATGCTTCTTATCCAATCATGGCTCAATGTTTCAAAGGATCCGATTGTGGAAGTTGATCAAAAGGCTGAGAGTTTTTGGGTAAGAGTCGCTGCCAATTATAACCAGTACCGTGGACAATCGCGGGAAAAGGTAGGGGGACAATTAAAATGTCGATGGCATCGAATAAATGGCATGGTTCAAAAATTTGTTCGGTGTTACAAACAAGCTGTTAATGGAAAGAGAAGTGGGACATCGGAGAACGATATCATGGCCACTGCACATGCTTTTTTTTGCTCAGGATCAAGGTACAACATTCAATCTTGAGTACGCATGGCGACTGTTAAAAGATGAACCTAAATGGATGAGAGAATCGATTGGAAGTTCTTCAAAAGTAACAAAGACTTCCGCTAGTGGGGCATCATCGGAGAACCCAGATACACATTCAAGTTATGAGTTTAACTCATCATCACCAATGGAGCGTCCAATGGGACAAAAAGCAACAAAAAGGAAGGGTAAGACAAATAATATTCCAACTGCAACGGAAGATGCAAGGAATAAAAGAACAACGACAATGGAAAGACTAGCGCAATGTAAGGAGGACGAGATAGAAGTAAAGGTAATGCAAATCATGATGAAAGACACTTCTACTATGAGCGATAGTCAACGAGATATTCATGAAAAATATTGTAATAAGATGAAGAAAAAATATGGAATGTAGTTAGTATCACTTATGTAAAATGGTCATTAGTACCACTTTAATTTATCAACACCTATGTAAAATGGTCATTAGTACCACTTTAAATTATAATAAATATTATGTTATTCAAACTAGCCGTTATTCAAACTAGCTGTTATTCAAACCATTATATATACTACCACTTATGTCATTGTTTTCTCATTCTCATCTTATTCTTTTCTCATTTTTCTCTCATTCTTTACTCACTAAAATGGATTCAGACAATTCAGAGAATTACGATCAAGAATTTTGGGATTTGATTGAAGAAGAATTTATGGACGACAGTGATGAAGAACAACAACTTCAGAATGAACGTCAATCCGGAAGTTCCTCTCGGCCAAAGAGAAGAACAACGATAGATCAAGGTCGTGAAGAAGGGCGCAATCGATTATTCAATGACTACTTCTCGGAAAATCCAGTATACACAGGTGTTCAATTCCGAAGAAGGTTCAGAATGCATAGGCATGTATTTCTTTGAATTGTAGATGCCCTTGGAAATCATGATGAATATTTCCAAATGAGGGTTGACGCAACTGGTAAAATGGGTCTTTCACCATTGCAGAAATGTACATTTGCTATTTATATGTTGGCGTATGGGTCTCCTGCTGACTTTGTAGACGAATATGTTCGAATCGGTGAAAGGACTTCAATTGAGTGCTTACAAAGATTCGTTCAGGGCGTGAGTGTTGTATTTGGGGTTGAGTATTTGAGAAAGCCTAACAACACTGATGTTGAACATATTTTACAAATGGGAGAGTCACGTGGCTTTCCAGGTATGTTGGGTTCCATTGATTGTATGCATTAGGAATGGAAAAATTGTCCTGTTGCATGGAAAAGACAGTATTGTCGAGGTGATCATGGTAAGCCCACAATCACGCTTGAAGCAGTGGCATCATAAGACTTATGGATTTGGCATGCTTTTTTTGGTATTGCAGGTTCAAACAATGACATTAATGTGTTAAACCAATCCAACGTGTTTAACGATATTTTGGAAGGACATGCTCCCAATGTGCAATATACAATCAATGGGACACCATATAATATGAGGTATTATTTAGCCGATGGTATATATCCTGAGTGGGCTACATTTGTCAAGACCATTTCAATGCCACAGGGAGAAAAGAAAAAATTATTTGCTCAACATCAAGAATCAGCTAGAAAAGACGTGGAGCGGGCATTTGGAGTGCTTCAATCTCGATTTGCAATTATACGTGGCCCAGCGCGTGCCTGGCACATGGAGACCCTCAAGCATACCATATATGCCTGCATCATATTGCACAACATGATTGTGGAAGACGAACGACATACATATGGAGGTAATTTTGATTACTTGTATGATAGTGTGGATAACAACAACTCAACAACTGAAACATTTAGTGGTCCTCATCCGAATCTTGCAACAAGACTACAAAGAAGAGCTAGTATTCGTGAAAAACAAGTTCATCGTCAACTTCAAGGAGATTTAGTCGAGTATATTTGGGAACGTTTTGGACCTGAAGATGATGAAATTTAAGTTTGATTAATTATGTGATGTTATTTATTTTTATTGTTTTTAATTATATGTCATGTATTTGAGATTAATTTTAATTATCATTTTAAATTATAAGTTTAATTTGAATTTTATTTATTTTATATCAATTTTAATTTAAATAATTAAAATTATTATTTAAAAAAATATTAAATTTAATATGATTAAAATATTAATATATAAAGTAAAGTTGTGAGACCTAATATGAGTTCTTCAAAATTGTACCATTGGAGTGAAAAACTAATTGAATTGCTTCAAGCTGACGTGGCTTAATAGGTCCCACAACGAATCCAAAAATGGGTTCACGATTGGAGATGCTCTTAGGGATCAATTTTGTTGCATCTCTCCAACATATACATACATGTGGCTCAGAGATCAATTTTGTTATGTATAATCTTTTTGAATTAGTGACTTTACATTTCTGGTCTTCTAAATTTAATTTAACATGCGCAGTTGTAAATCAGCCTGCTAAATTTTTTTTATTGAATATTAAATACTTTAAGAGTTGGTTTTAACAATAATTACAAAATTTATATTATAAACTCTTTCTTTTTGTGAATTATAATAGAGAAAATATCAACTAATCACATAGACAAATAAATCTCATTTAAAAAGAAATTACATGTGTGTAAATTAAGAGTGATGTTTTTAATTTAGATTTGTAACTACATATCTATAAAGTGATTATTTTTGTTTTGAATCTCATATTTTTTTCACTAATCTATTATTTAGATATTTTACTTTAATTTGTTAAACATATGCATTTATTTTTAGTTTTAAATAAAATTAAAATTTTATTTATAATTATTATCAAATAAAACTTACAATAAAATTTTAAAATTAATGTCTATTTTGTCGAACTTTAAAAAATTGTTGCATACTATATTATTTTTTAATATCAACTTAAAGTGACTTATATTTAAAACTTGTGAAAGAACTACTTTAAAAGTAAAAATGTTTATTTCAAATTCTATTTTTATTGCTATAATTTTCAGGAAACAAAATATATTTTATTGAATTTGAATTTAGACATCTCTTTAATTTTTTAAATTTGAGAGAAATATTTGTAATTTAAGGGAATATACATAGTTGAAGTAATGGTTGACTTGATAGACCATTTTTTCTAAAATAAGATAAAGATATTTTATTGTGTTTGAATTCTTTTATCTCTTTTGTGTAGTATTTTGTTATTTGCAATTAATTTATTATTTGTATTATATAAAAAATACAGAAGTAAAATATATAGACAACGTAAAAAATTGTTGCGCACTATATTTATATTTTTAAATAACTTTAAAGTGATCCATACTTAAAAATTATGTAAGAGCTACTTTAAATTTAAAAATATTCATTTCAAAGGTTATATTTATTGTAATTTCAGAAAAACAAAAATATTTTATTGTACATGAATTCCACGTCTCTTTTATATTTGAAATATTTATTTTTCACTTATCTTTTATTTAGATATTTTATTTTAATTTGTTAACTATATGTATTTATTTTTAGTGTTAAATAAATTAAAATTTTATTTATAGTTATTATTAAATAAAACTTTCAATAACTTTTCAAAATTTATAGCTATTTTGTCGAACTTTATAAGATTATTGTATAATATATTATTTTTTAAAATAAACTTATAGTAACTTATATTTGAAAATTGTGTAACAACTAATTTAAGATTAAAAATATTTATGTGATATTTTTATTGTTATAATTTCAAGAAAACAAAAAATATTTGATTATGTTTGAATTTTGACATCTATTTTATTTTTCAAATTTGAGAGAAATATTCTTAAAATAAAAGAATATACATAGTTGGCGTAATGTTGGCTTGTTAGACCATTTTGTCCAAAATAAAATAAAAACTTTTTATTGTATTTGAATTCTCTTATCCCTTTTGTGTGGAATTTTGTTATTTGTCATTAGTGTATTATTTGATATTATATAAAAAAAATATAATAGTAAAATATATAGACATCATAAAAAAACGTTGTATACTATATTATTTTTTAAATAAGTTTAAAATGACTTATACTTGAAAATCATGTAATAACTACTCTAAGATTAAAAATATTCATTCCAAGTATTACTTTTATTACTATAATTTCTGAAAAAAACAAAAAATAGTGTATTCTATTTGAATTTCCACATCTCTTTTATATTTGAGATATGAGAGAATATTTTTAATTTAAGAGAATATACGTAGTTGAATTAATGATTGTTTTGTTGGATCAATTTGTTCAAACAAGGGAGTATAAGATAAAATGAGCTTTGGAATATAGCACTATAGGATGATGTGGTAAATTTAGAGTTATATTTGATGACATGTTACCGTTATAATTGATGATATGTTGTTATAATATTTGATGCATGAATTTAATATATTATATAGATTATATAGATATAGATAGATTTTAAACTGTATTAATTAAAGACACAAAACGGGTCTGGATGCTAGAAAACCATTAATTTAATTTAAAATTGATAATATGATTTTTAAATACATTGTTTTGTTTATTGGTGAGGCCTAGGCTACCCTTGTTCTTCTTATCCCTCAGTCGGGAGTCCTATTTATAGAGGTGCATAGACCTCATTAACCACTGTTCCATAATGTTTGAGGCCTTCCAAATACGTAACTGGGGCTTGTGTTTAAGACTAGAATGATGGCCAGAACCATAACGTACGCCGTCAAGAGTAATTTGGCAGTTACGTACTTAATGTGTCGGCTTATGCATAACGCCCCTACGAGGGCCGAGGTGTCAACCCGGTGGGAACCTCCTCACCTCCTGCCGACTTAGTCATCGGCATAAGCCTGGCCTACGTGGCCGGGGTATTATCTTTATACCTCGGTCAATGGATTTTATGTATGAACATGTTTGAATAGTTATTCTTAAAATGTTAATTTAGGTGATTCATCATTTTAATTGAAAAAACTTTGACATCAAATTTTCAAAAAATCACTTTATTTTAAAGCTATTTCAAATAGTTTTTCATGAAAATCATTTTTAAAATATAACTTTTTAAAAAAGTTGTGATTTCGACTATGTTATGATCTTCAATAATGTATATTTATGTTATAGGATGTCAAAATTAGTCTTAGGATTTAGAAAAAACAAATATATAAAAACTTGTAATATTTTGAAAAACAATTTCATAAAATTGTTTTTAAAAATACAAAGAAAAAATTTATTTTTATTAAAGCTAAAACTGACCCTAAGAAAGGTAATGAAATGGATTTGTTGGGGCTCACCTGCCGGTCTGCATGCAACTTTTTTACTGCCACATATCAATATAGTAGTATATTTTGATTATTTATGATAATTAAAGGTATTGAAAGGAAATGAAATAAAAAAGCTAAATCTTTTTGCTACTCCTTATAAATTTATGGGGTAATTTATTCTTTATGACATATATCAATCAAATTTTGTCATATAAAATAAATTTAAAATCACATATTATTATTAATCTAAAACTTTAAATAATCAAAATAATATCAAGAAAATATTATATAACATCATTCTTGAATAGTAAGATATGTTGGTATGTTAAGTGTGAGTAATGATTCTCACATTGAATAAAAAAATGGATATTGAACTTTTTAAGAGAGAAAAGACATAGATCTATTATCTTAATATTTTGGATTAATATGTAATTTAAAAAATTAATTTTATATAATAAAATTTTATTGATATAGGTCATTCAGAGTAAATTACCCCCAATTTTATACAAAAACATCTTCAGACTAATTAATACATGTGAAGTAGCTAAAGATGCTTGGGAAATCCTCAGAACTACTCATGAAAGCACCTCCAAAGTTAAGATGTCGAGACTTCAACTACTCACTATTAAGTTTGAAAATCTAAGAATGAAGGAAGAAGAAAGCATTCAAGAATTTCATATGAATGTCCTTGAGATTGATAATGCCTGCAGTGCCTTGGGAGAGAAGATACCAGAAGAGAAGCTGGTAAGAAAGATTCTTAGATCTCTTCCTAATAGATTTAACATGAAGGTTACAACAATTGAAGAAGCTCAAGAAATCAACAACATGAAAGTGGATGAACTAATTGGATCTCTCTAGACTTTTGAGTTGGGAATCAATGAGAGGTTAGACAAAAATCCTAAGAGTATAGCCTTCAAGACCAATACTGAAGAAGTCGAGAAATTTGACCTGGAAACTGAAGAAGGAATCTCTCATACCATAGTCTTTCTTGGAAGACAACTCAACAAGGTGCTGAAGAGAATGGAAGATAACTCAAGACCAAATATCAAGAACATGTCACATGACATTAGAAGGTCAGGAGATTATGGCAGAAAAACCAGATCAGATGACAAAATGAACCAAGATAAAGAATCAAAGTGTCAATATTATGAAGGATCTGGTCATATCATAGTTGAATGTCCTACATATCTCAAGAGAAGAACAAAAGGACTAGCAGTAACATGGTCTGATGAAGACTCTAGAAGTGAAGTAGAAGAAGATACTTCCAAGAAAGTTACAACCTTAATAGGGATTTGCAAATCAGATGGAGGAAATGATGAAATGCATAAAGAACTAGAGAATCAAAAGAAAATGGTAGCTCAACTGAAGGCAGAAAAGAAGAATGGCTTAAATACCATCTCAAAGTTGGAACATGAAGTAGGTCGACTCAAGTCTGATCTAACAAATTTAACCAAATCTGTCAGAATGCTAAATAACAGATCAGATATATTGGACAATATACGTATGACTGGAAGAGATGCAAAAGATATGAGTGGCATAGGATATAATGAAACAACCAAAAAGACACACCACTCGAACATGAATAATTTTTAGTCTAGACCTCAAATGTTGAAACAAATGTCTCAACATTATGGAAGAAGGAATATTGAACACTCCAAAAAAAGACACCGATATTGGAGATGTTACCACTGCGGGCGATTTGGTCATATAAAGTTATTCTGCTACAAGCTACATGGATATCGAAAGTCTGATTCTCAACTCAATACCAATCAAATTACACACACTA